>CM054135.1:42591238-42641729 GCA_028751875.1 Rapana venosa
CCAAACTGCAGTCCATAAGGCATAATGCAGTGTTTTGGGCAGGTTAAACCTCACAGAGGCTTCCCCCCCCCCCCCCCCCCCCCCCCCCCCCCCCCCCCCCTCCCCCTGAAAAACTCAGCAGCAGCATTATCATCTTTTTTCCCCCCTTAAAATAAAATAAAAGTTAAAAAATAATTTATAGTATATATACTTTCTAAGCTATCTTAATAATTCTGGAAACTATTGGAAAGGCATACATGTGCACTTCATAGTTCATTATGATTTTATTTTTTAGAGCTTATCCTACTTGTTTATATTGCTGGGGTACTTGTGATCTATTTGACTCTTTCTCAGGCATAATTCATTTTGTGAATGAAGTTGAAGAAAACCTGTTTAAACCAAGCAAATTGGTCTTAATGCAGAAAGAATGCTGCGAGGACAGCCACAACCAGTGCGCCGGGGTTCATGGCTAGAAGAGAAGACCCTTGGTTCTGGCGGCTTTGGCACAGTGGTGCTGTGGAAGAATGAGGTTTGTTATAATTTTATAACTTTATTGCTCATGTTTGACATGATGACAGATAGACTATCTGTATTTTTACATGAAATCATTGTATTGGTGGAGGAGGTTCATTGTTTTAACTGTGGGGTGTGTGGTTTTTAAATTTTTTAAATTTTATTTTATTCTTCTATATCGAGGATAATGGAATAAGCACTTATGTGCTTTTTTTTATTTTTTACATCCAGTCCCCGTGTGTATGTGGTTTTTGCAAATTCTGTCATCTGTTCCCACCGGCACACAGTGGCCTACTCTTGCAAAAAGTGGAACAGGATTTAACATGTGCGAAAGATGTTCTGCGTGCGTTCGCACATGGGACCTGGGTTTATAGTCTCATCTGAAGGACTTTTGGGGAGAGTAGAGTATGCACTGATGTTAACTCCAGGGGGGAAAATCCCTTTGAACATGAATCAAACCCAGGTCATCAGATTACGAGCGCAATGTTCTAACCACTAGGCTATCCCGTCCCTTGTGTGTGTGTGTGTGCGTGTGTGTGTGTGTGTGTGTGTGTGTGTGTGTGAGATAGAGAATGAAATGACAGAAATTATTGGAATGATGCTTTTGAGACTTTGTTTTTGTGAAGTTTGTTTTGTTTGGATTGTGTGTGCCACTATGTGTGTGTGTGTGTGTGTGTGTGTGTGTGAAATGTTTCCCTTTTGGTCTGTAATTTACAGATTGTGCCTACATAAATCACTGTACATAAAGTTATGTGTCACCTGACAGGAAACGGGGGACCAAGTGGCACTGAAGCGATGCCGTGTCCAGAGTGAAATGACCGAAAAACACCGGCAGCGATGGCAGTTGGAGGTGAACATCATGAAGAGGTTAGACCACAACAATGTCGTCGTCGCCCTTGAAGTGCCTCCTGAGCTCGACGTCTCTCGAGATGAGCTGCCCCTCTTAGCCATGGAGTATTGTTCCAGGGGGGATTTGCGTAAGGTGAGTCAATGAATGATGCAGGCGGTATTGTAACTGAAGGAAGGGATTGTTGTATTGTAACATTGATATATTTATATTATCTACATTATATATATATATAAATTCAATTTATTGTAGTCAAAACAGGTTGAAGATACTTCAGGAGGAGAACTGTTGTAGGAAACTACTTACTAAGCTGTGTGTTGTATTGCAGGCTGTGAACCAGAATAGTTGTGAGAAACTAAGCTGTGAGATGTATTGCACACTGTGATCCAGGGCAACTGTTGTGGGAAACGAAGCTGTGTGATAGTATTTAAAAAACAACAACAACAACCAAAGGGTGTGTTGCGTTGTTGTGAGAAAGTTAAAATGTGTGTTGTATTGTTGTGAGAAACTAAAGCTGTGTGTTGTATTGTTGTGAGAAACTGAGGTGTGTGTTGCGTTGTTGTGAGAAAGTTAAGCTGTGTGTTGTATTGTTGTGAAAAACTGAGGTGTGTGTTGTGTTGTTGTGAGAAACTTAAGCTGTGTGTTGTATTGTTGTGAGAAACTAAGGTCTGTCTTGTATTGTTGTGGAAAATTAAATTGTGTGTTGTATTGTTGTGAGAATCTAAGCTTGTATTGTGAGAAACTAAATTGTGTGTTGTATTGTTGTGAGAATCTAAGCTTGTATTGTTGAGAGAAACTAAATTGTGTGTTGTATTGTTGTGAGAATCTAAGCTTGTATTGTTGTGGGAAACTTAATTGTGTGTTGTATTGTTGTGAGAATCTAAGCTTGTATTGTTGTGGGAAACTAAATTGTGTGTTGTATTGTTGTGGGAAACTATGGTATATATTGTATTGCAGGCTCTGAACCAGAACTGTTGTAAGAAGCTATGCTGTGTGTTGTATTGTTGTGGGAAACTAAGCTGTGTGTTATATTGTTGTTAGAAGCTAAGTTGTGTGTTGTATTGTTGTTAGAAACTAAGATGTGTGTTGTGTTGTTATGAGAAGCTACGCTGTGTGTTGTATTGTTGTGGGAAACTAAGATGTGTGTTGTATTGTTGTGGGAAACTAAGCAGTGTGTTGTATTGTTGTGAGAAGCTGAGCTAGCTGTATGTTGTATTGTTGTGAGAAGCTGAGCTAGCTGTATGTTGTGTTGTTGTGAGAAGCTGAGCTAGCTGTATGTTGTGTTGTTGTGAGAAGCTGAGCTAGCTGTATGTTGTATTGTTGTGAGAAGCTGAGCTAGCTGTATGTTGTATTATTGTTGTGAGAAGCTGAGCTAGCTGTATGCTGTATTGTTGTGAGAAGCTGAGCTAGCTGTATGTTGTATTGTTGTGAGAAGCTGAGCTAGCTGTATGCTGTATTGTTGTGAGAAGCTGAGCTAGCTGAATGTTGTATTATTGTTGTGAGAAGCTGAGCTAGCTGTATGCTATATTGTTATGAGAAGCTGAGCTAGCTGTATGTTGTATTGTTGTGAGAAGCTGAGCTAGCTGTATGCTGTGTTGCAGGCTCTGAACCAGGAGGAGAACTGTTGTGGGATGCAGGAGTTTGACGTTCGTTGTCTGGTGCGGGATGTGGCGTCTGCCCTGGAGTACCTGCACGGCAAACGCATCATCCACAGAGACCTCAAGCCTGAAACATTGTGCTGCAGCAGGTGGATGACATGGTCAGTCTTACTTTTATTGATGACTAATAATATTGATTACTAGCTCTTTTCTCTCTCAGCTCTTTTTCTTGATTTTAGACTGTTGGTGATTGACACGTTTTTGTGTGTAAAGAAAAAAGAAGACACAAACATTAAAAAATAATAGTACAGTATTATTTTTGAGTATTGTTTCTGAATGTGCTGAATATTATTACACATGAGGTTTGGTCTGTGAGTGTACATTTCATTGGCAGTGTAATATTTCTACATGGTAATCGCTATATATACAAAAAATTAAAAACTGTTTAGAGTTGAATTTCAGTTCAACCCTTTTCCTTTCCACCCCCATCACTGCCTCAAAAAGGAAAAAGGAAAAAGATTCCCAAAGGTACCAAAACAAGAAAGGAAACAAGATAAAAACTATTGGTATTGCATTATGCCTCAAGAGGTGACAAAGTGTTTGGGAATTTGTTACTTTTTGGTTTGCACCACCACAAAAGAAACTGGGCTGTAAGTTTCGTATTGAGGGACAAAATTATGCCCTTACATGGTTGAAAGGTGCCAGTGGTGGTGATAACTATTAGAAAATATGAATGGTTAATACTGTAACATAGCATCTTTATGAATCAGTATCACACAAAGGAAGATAGATTATGACTTATGTGTTTGTATATGTGTGTGTGTGTGTGTTGTGTGTGTGTTGTGTGTGTGTGATTTAAAAAAAATTAAAATTTTTTTATATATCGAGAATAATGGAATAAGCACTTATGTGTTTTTTTACATCCAGTCCCCGTGTGTATGCAGTTTTGTAAATTCTCTCATCTGTTCCCACTGGCACACAATGGCCTACTCTCACGAAAACCAGAACAGGGTTTAACGTGTGCGTGCATGTGTGTGTGTGTGTGTGTAAGAGAGAGAGAGAGAGAGAGGGGCCATGAATGTATGCTTTATTACTTCATTTGTTTAGCTTGTTTATGATGTGTGTGTGTGTGCAGATTGTGTACAAGCTGATCGACCTGGGTTATGCCAAAGAGCTGGACCAGGGCAGCGTGTGTACCTCCTTTGTTGGCACTCTGCAGTACCTGGTAAGATTTTTAAAAAATCCTTTTTTTAAATTTTAAAAACTTTATGAAGAATTTACCTCCCTGGTATGCACTTCTTCTTCTTCCTTTTTTTGTCATGTTTCTCCCAGGGGAGGTTTGACATTGATGAGCCTTCTCCATCATCTCTCTCTGTTTTGAGCTTCCTCCTTATTTATGCCCCTTTCTCTAAGATCATCTGCAATACAGGCAGCCCAGGTTTTGCTAGGTCTTCCCTTTGGTCTCTTTCCATCCACTACGAAGTTCATTGCTCTTTTTATGATGTGGTGGTCTGCTTTCCGTTGAACGAGTCCTGGTATGCACGGCATGTATGCTTAAAGGTCCTGCTGCTACTTTCAGACACACATTAGTATTGTGGGGTTAAGAGGTAGTTTTTGCTTAGGTTAGGTATCTTTGTAAAAGAAATGTACTTTTAAAATATGTAATTTTGCTTACACATATTCAGACTGATGTGTTATGCAGAGGCTGTTAAATGTGCCTGAAAAAAATCTGAAATTTGCTCTTTTGTCCATGCATTATCAAACTGGTGTGTTATGTTGATGCAGTTACATGATCGTGAATGAGGAAAAGCTGCCAGCATGCATGTATGGTTTTACCAGTGTGTTGGGTAATATGTTTGGGTAGGCATCTGCTGAACTAATTTCCTTGAAGAGGATGTGGAGTGTATACAGGAAGTTTGGATCACTGTGACTGACATTTTTCTAGTTCTGAACACTGAAACTTGAAATGTTTCAGGTTAGGATTGTGCTTGGTTGCATTTTCCCAGCATTTGAGACACACACATAAATGCAAACATACACATGTGTACTCATACATGTATATGTACACACTCATGGGTATACACACACACACACACACACACACACACACACACACACACACACACACACACACACACACACACACAATCTCATACTAAAGCCAAAAGATATATTTATGTGCAGGCCCCAGAGCTGTTTGCCAGCAAACAGTACTCTCAGACAGTGGACTATTGGTCATTCGGCACTGTGGTCTTTGAGTGCATCACTGGCATACGCCCGTTCCTGCCAACCTTGCCTCCAGTCCAGTGGTCAGTAGTACAACAGCTTCTGCCTTTCTGAAATGGCCATGTGCATCTCTTAGTTTGCTTTAAACTTGTTCATTTTAAGAAACACTACAAATCATACAGCACAAGAAAGTATCACCTTGAGCAACGACAGGCTTAGGTGTGTAGATTGTGCTCAGGCTTAGCGTGATTGCATAAGTGTTTTTATGTTTATAACATCCACTAAAGAGCTTACTTTTTAATCAACCCCCCCCCCCCCCCCCCCAAATTCCTTGGCTAGAGCTCAGAGGTTTATCAATGGAGAGATTTTTGCGTATGTGACTGTTTTTGTCTCTACAATGAGGTAGCCACATCCCGACTTCAGGGTTGATCTTATTTTGAAGTCAGACAGACATGTTGGATCAGTCAGATACAATAAGATTACAACAACAATGAAAGAACTAATATTGGTCGAGTAACGGGAAGAAGGCAGGGTGCTCTTTCAGTCCAGATCCTCAACCGTAACACTAAAGTGACCCAGCAGCAGTGGAAGCATTTTCTTGCAACCCCTATTTTCCAGAGGTGACTGGAAAATAGGCAAGAAAACTAGAAAGTAATCAAGAAAACTGAAAAGGCTGTTGAGTTTCATGACTGCAAAGGTAAGAAGAATGTGCTCGCCGTCGTGGCAGCAAGGTTTGGCCCTGCAAGAGGGCAGAAAAGATGTGCCTGTGCCAGGCATGATGAAAGATATACCTTGTTTTAATCTTATTTCTCATACATAGTGGAACAGTGAAATAAAGCATAATGTTGCTTTCTGTATGATGCTGGTATACTTACTCATATTGATGTGTATATTGTACACACATTCATTCAAACTTAAATTATTAAACACATACATGCATGCACACACACAGACCCACAGACCCAAACAGACCCACACACACACACACACACAACACACACACACACACACACACACACACACACACACAGGGATACTGTTTATTAAAACAAACATTGTGGAGTAAGTTGAGAGAAGCTGATCAATTCAAGGAACAATCTTTAAAGAGTTGCCTGATTAATGGCCTTATTTCATGTTACATGACTCCTCAAACACATTTAAGTGTTGCAACACAAGAAGAGTTAATACACTATATTTTAGAATAAAATTAAATGCATTTATAACAAAATGTTGTGAAAATGTCGGGTGCCTCTGTGGGGAACATATTTCCAATACTCACATCATATTTGAGTGTCCTATTGTAAAACCTTTTTTCTACCCACATTTTGTGAGTAGTCTCTGGAAACTGTATTTGAAAATCCAAAATTAGCCTTTGCCATTGTTAATGTCTATTGCACAGCCTATTAGAATATTTGTTGTAGTTACTTTATAGTTGTTTCATGTTAACAATTTGTTGAATTTTAATTTAATTCATGTTTAAGATCCCCCCCCCCTTTTAATTGCATGAAAATACCAACACACATGTTACCTAATCAATCTTTTCTCTTTCCATTCCCTTCTCTACTTTAACTTCCACTACATTTTCTGCATCCCTCATCTAATATCACTGAGAGTGAACAGACGTTAAATTGAAGACAACAACAACAATGCACACGCATGCACGCACACACGCACGCATTCAGGACATTGATGACAACGTATCAATGTGCAGGCACAAGGAAGTGTGTGCCAAATCCCCAGATGACATCTGTGCCTGGATTGATGGAGAAGGTGTTCGCTTCTCTAAACAGCTTCCTTTTCCCTTCAACATGTGCATGTGAGTTTCATTTCCTGTATACATATGTCTTTATTCTCTAGTCTGCTGCTTAACACTTCTCTGACAGGAAGAATCCATTGATGTTTCTGAGTGGCTCACTACACCTCTTAAGCGTCGATTGTAGATTTTTTTTTTTTGACAAGCAAAACTTGGTTGATTTTGCCCACACTTTATTCAGAGTAAATTCCTTTGATTTGCTTCTTTGAAAAAGTTCTTGTTATGTTTTATGCGTGGGTAGAATAATTTTAGCAATTTTTTGTTGTTGTTGTTGAAAAATTTTGAGAAATTGAGGTTTGTTTTGTAAGAAATGATGTGCCTGTTCCACATTTATGCTGATTATGCTTTCAGTGGAAATGATGTAGATCCTGAAGAAAGAATTAATTTAAATGGATAAAATTGATGGGCAGTGCCTTCAGCTTAGTGGAATGTATGATAAAATTTCTGATTTGACAGTGGACAATATGATGTTCACTGAATTACATTGGAAGCTGGCAGCAAGGCAGCTGTTGTTGATTCTCCAGATAAAAAGCTTTGGTGGTTTTGTGCCATGTAATGTTTGCTGTGTTTCTCTCTGTCCTCATATAATATACACATAGTGCTTTTGTATGCTCTTTATTTTATTACTTTTTTCTCCCTGTTTTTGTTTTTGTTCAGCATCTTCTTTTTTTCTTCATTTTTTTCTCTTTGTTCTTGCTTTTCGAGATTGAGTATTAATAATGATGATGATAATGATAATTGAATATTAATGATAATGATGATGATAATTGAATATTAATAATGATGATGATGATGAATAGAAATGATGATAATGATCATGGTGACAATTGACAACAATATATTGTCATGTGTTCATGATGAAGAAAGATCATAGTGATGAAAAGAAGAAGAACAATGAAGCTTTGTCATGGTTATGATGATCAGTTTCTGGTTGCAGACCAATGACTTCATACCTGGAGCAGTGGTTACGGTTGATGCTTCGCTGGGACCCTAAGCAGCGCGGGGGTGGTATGGTGCAGACCAGTGACCATGGCTTCCGACCCAAGTGCTTTCTTTTGCTGGACCAGATTCTCATTACTAAGGTTGTGTGTGTGTGTGTTTGGTTGTGTGTGTTGTGTGTGTGTGGTTGTGTGTGTGTGTGTGGTTGTGTGTGTGTGTGTGGTTGTGTGTTGTGTGGTTGTGTGTGTGTGTGTGTGTGTAGTGTGTATGTGTGTGTGTGTGTTTGTGCTATGCATAGGTGCAAGGGTATAGGTATCTTATTTTTGTGTGTGTGTGTGTGTTGTGTGTGTAGTGTATGTGGTGTGTGTGTGTGGTGTATGTGTTGTGTGTGTGTAGTGTGTATGATTTTGTGTGTGTGTGTGTGTTTGTGTGTGTGTATGGTATGTGTGTGTATGTTTGTGAGTATGGTGTGTGTGTGTGTGTGTGTGTGTGTGTGTGTGTGTGTACTCGGATGGGATTGAGGGTACGAGGTTATGGATCTTATTTTAATTTTTTATATATATAAATATGTGCTTTGTTGTTTGTTTCTTATGATTAGCATGTAAGGTTCATCTATACAAAATGTGAAGTTTACTAAATAGCATTGGCTTGTATTATGTTAATTACCAAGCTTCTGTTTAACTTTATTTCAGGAGACCATTTTTCTTCATCTTTACCATGATAAGTATGTGGAGCGAATCAGAGGTTTGAAATGGAATCCTCCCTTTAATATTTCTCTGCCCCAGCACACTTCCATCCTCATTTTTATGACTTACCAGACCTGATTTACATCTATGGAACATTCCGTGCAGATTGACCTCTTCTTGGTTGATCAAAATGGAAACTGTAAAGGTGGATATGAGGAGAAAAGGTTGGAAGTGTGCTTCAATTTATGTATATTTTTTTGTGTTCCTCAGCTAGAGCTCCAAGGTTTACTAATGGTGAGAATTTGCATATGCGACTGTTTTTACCCACCATTAAGGTAGCCACATTCAGATTTCAGGGATGGTGTTTTTTTAAAATAACACCTGTGTGCATGGGTTTAAAAAAAATTTGTCATCTGTTCGTAGCGGCAGGAGATGATGTACTCTTCTGCAAGGCGGAACAGGTTTTTAACTTTATGCAACATGTTCTCTGTGTGTTCACAAATGGGGCTTTGGTTTATAGTATCATCCGAAGGACTAATAGGGGAGTGGAGTCAGTACTGATGTTAACTCGGGGTAAAATTCCCTAAAATGGGCGCTTCCGAGGTGGCTTGATCCCAGGCCTATCTCAAGCGCATTGCTCTAACCACAAGGCTCTCCTGTCCCCCTTGGTAGTACAATATGAAGCACTAATTTTTGTTTTTGCATATTTCAAGACTTCAACCTAGAAACCAACTTTTTTTCCCCCCCTCAGATTGTGCATGTTCTGCACGTGGAGGGGAACCAGCTGCTGTCATACCCAATGAAGCCAGATGACACCATGGCTCACCTGCAGAAATGTCTGGAACTGGAGACCAAGATTCCTGTAGCTGACCAGGACTTACTGTTGGCCAGTGGGGTGGCTCCTGACTCTCGCAATCCTGCTGTCCAGTGCTGGTCTGAGCCGGTAAGTTGGTAGGATAGATAAGGTTTTGTATGTAATGCTGTTCAGATGGACGCGCGGGTGAGGGGATAAGAACATAGGGCTTCCATCCTGTGAGTACAGGAAGTTGTGGGTCTGAATCTCTGCAGTGAGGGCTGATGAATAAAGGATTTAGATTATCACAACCTTTTTTTTTCTTTCTTCTTTTTTTCTAGATTACAAGTTTTAATTCACCTTTGCCCCCACTTGGGGCATGGAGGATTTCAGTAAACAAAATCAACTGTAACATATATAATTTGCTTTTACAAAAATGTTTACAACACTGTATGCGACAGAAATAGAATATCATAGCATTTCTTACAATACAAACAGCTACTGTCACTATGCATTTCAGCTTCTCGTTTATTTCCAAAGTCATTTGTTGACAATAACATTACACGCCAGTTCTTAGATTTGAACAAAACTGCTTTCAATTTTTGTTTATCAAATTCACTTTAATTGCCTGCAAATTTGTCTTGAATCTTATTTGAAAAACAAAAAACATAAAAAACCTCATCTCATCAAATTCATATCGTACTTTTCTTTCAAAATCTAATTAAACCTTTGATGTCACAGATGGAAGTTAGCTTCAGCCCAACAACCAAACCAAAACAAACACAATCAAGATGGATGAGGAATATTTCCCCGTTTCTCCATAAACCAAGCAATTCAAAATCTTCCAGTCTGTGTGGAAAAAAAAACCCCTTACTTAACAAGTTTAGCTAAAATTTATCAGTGTTTGCTGGATTATCACGTTTTTGGTTTTTGGGGGATTTGGTTTTTGTTGTTGTTTTATTGTCACTTTTTTATTATCACGTTTTTGAATTTCCCATCCATACAGCTGAATCATCACGACCATTTAGCAATAAATTGACTGTTACAGGTACAGATAACTGGCTTTTATTTATGTATTTATTTATTTTTGTTTTACCTTGCTGCCCTGAGCATGGTGTTAGCAGCATTACCATCAGTGATTTCTAGCATTTTGCCAAACTGCCACTCATACTGAATTCACTTCATGAATATTTCACCCAGTTAAGTTACAAAGACTGTTCTTCATCATGAACTTTTTTTTTTTTTTTGTGTGTGCTTCGGAACATTGTAATCATATACTTTATTTTTTTAAAATTATTTTAAATTAATAATAATGATTAACAATTTAAAATTATACCAAAATGGAAAACAAAAAAACAGCATAATGAAATACTACTATTCTTTTCCTGGTGATGTTTGTAGTTGTCTTCCAGATATCCATCAAGATTGTGTGTTGTGTCACTGTATTCTCTAGTTCATGGACAATAAATGCGTTCTTTAGTATTCCTTGACTGATACATTCGTCTGTGTTTGTATGGTTGCTCTAGTGTTTGGTGTACTGGCTCATTCACTCATCATTTCCATATCATCTCCCCCCCCTCCCCTTCCCGCTCCTCGGCTACACCTCCATCCCTGAGTTCCAGTCAGCTCCCTGCATTCCACGCGCATTCTCTGTATATTAATTTTTCCCAACTTTGTTTTGCTGACATGTTTTGTAATACTATTAACAAATACTTAATTCACATTCGTTTTAGTTTCTTCTAAATTAATTGATTTCATAGAGACAGAGACAGACACAGACGAAAAGAGAGAAGAGAGAGAGGAGAGAGAGAGAGAGAGAGAGAGAGAGAGAGAGAGAGAGAGAGAGAGAGAGAGAGAGAGAGAGAATGTGCGTGCAGACAGTGGCCTGTGTATATTTTCCATGGAGTAGTAATTAACGGGAAAGACTTCTTATTCCCATTTCCCTGTTGAAAATATAATCCAGGGGAAGTGTGGAATCAGTCTTTTTGAAGATGCTAATACACATTTTGCCGATTAGTATTAGCTGGTTGATAAGGTGTGATGTTCCTTGAGTTGTGTCGATCTTTCAATACCAAATAATTTGTCTGTTGTAGAAAGTTTATATGATACATTTGTTTCTAAGAGAATTATTTGTTCGATGTGTTTCCATAGATCCTGTACAACTGGACAGTCACTGAAGAAATGTTCAATGAAATCGGTGGTGTGTATATAGTATGAGCACTTATTGATGTCCGTTACTTTCATTTTACTTAATAGAATGTTAGTAGGGTAAATGTTGTGTAGTATCTTCCAGTGCAACACTCTAAGTCTAGTTTCCGTGGTAACTGCTGCTGCTCTGTTCCATGCTGATTTATCCAAATGGATTCCAAATTTTCTGAGCCAAAAATAATATGCAGAAGGGTGAACTCTTTTTTTTTGTGTGCTGCCTCTTCTTCTGTGACGTCCCCCGTCCTTCTGTTCCCACACCACTCATTCCAATCTCCCGCTACAGCCATACCCAGATTTGTTATGTCTCATCCTCAGGGTCAGAAGTCCACAGGGAGCCCACCACTATCAGGCCACCGTGGGGCCACCAGCCAGAGGGGCCCCGCACTGCTGCTGGGTCACTTTGGTGGTGTTCAGTGGTGCCTGTTCTGAGCTAACATACGCAGGACACCACCTACTAAGCCCCCTACTAACGACAGTATTAGCTCAGTCGCAGAGCCAGACTGAGTGAGTTGCCCACCCGACGTGGCAACCACCACAATGTCCCTCCAACGACCGTCCCCCGTGAACCTCCAACCCCAAAGGCTTTCACACAAACTCACCACAGGCACAGAAGTGCATGGGCAAACCGAATCTGAGGTCACCATGAGACCAGAGCAGCTGGGACCACCGAATCAGAGGCAATTTTTTATATTGCATGATGATCATTGAGGATGATGTAATCATGACTTGACAGGATTGTACTCTACACTTACTATCATAATATATCCCGGTGACAATCGGGCCCGAGAGATACAGACACCTGCAGTGTTGGAGTCCGAAAAATCCCTATGACTCTTATGGGAATCGAACCTGCGACCTTCCAGTCTGTAACCAAGGCGCTAACCACTGCGCCATGGCGGCTGGTGGTAAACTATTACTTTATCTGCAGCTAGTAATTGTCTAATTTGCTTTGGTTTCACATTATACATAACAGCTGGACTGGTTTGAGACTCGATTTCAATTTCACCCTGTTGAATCCACTGTATCCAAGATTTGGAATAGAGTTAAATAAGGCATTATATTCAAAGAGAGTACTTGTCCTGTCTTGTCCAATACAGTCTTGAATTTCTTCTAAAGACAATATTCTATTCTCATTTTCATGAATTAAATCCTTGATTTGTTCAATACCCGTACTTTGCCATTTTTTAAAGAACAGTGCATTATCTTTGTATCTTATCAAAGAATTATGGAAGAGAAGCTGGGAGTGAAAGTTAAGTTGGTTAACTTCTGCAGACTGACAAATTGCTTTGCTGTCTAAGTAAGTAGCAAAAACTTCTTTCCAAAAGTCGTTTTTTATCTCTTCAAGATGTTTTATGTTTTGTGATCTACAGTTGATATAAAATATATTATCTTCGTTCGCTATCTTTTGCATGTGCCACTTAGGGATGGGCCACCAGTTTTCTTGTTTCCTTGGGTTGCTTAGTTTGCCTATCCATTGCAGGCAAAAGAGTTTTTGGAGTTCGACCATATTGATCATACCCAGTCCTCCACTCTCTCTCTCTGATTCCATTACTTTACTTTTTACCTTTTCAAAAGCTTTTCTGTTACTCTGCCTCTTTTGCCAGACAAACTTATATAATATAGAATTGATTGTATTTTGTACAAAGTGTGGAAGGCCAACAGATTGCATGACGTAAACAAACTGGCTCATTAAAAATGTTTTTATTATTATTATTTTACCCTGGATACTGAGATCACGCTTACTCCAGTCTTTTATTATTGTTTTTAATTTTTCAATCATGTTACACCAGTTTTCTTTAATGTGCTTTGCCATTTTGCTACTTTCAAAGAAAATACCTAGAATTTGTATTCTTTCAACCAGGGAAAATGGCAGATGTTCTTCATTTTGTTGGTTTCCCAGCCTTAACCACTAGACTGCCTTACCCCGGAAATTTTCCGGGGCTAAACATGCACCCTATACGCCAACAACCCGGAAAATTTCCTGGGTGTCGAACCCAAGTAAACAAGCCTGCTTCCTTGACTACAGTGAAAGGGAAAGAACTCCAAAATTAATGGAGGTCACTCTCCTGTTGCTTGGCAACATCCAGCTGCAAAAACCGTA
The DNA here is from genome assembly GCA_028751875.1 of Rapana venosa. Taxonomy (NCBI): domain Eukaryota; kingdom Metazoa; phylum Mollusca; class Gastropoda; order Neogastropoda; family Muricidae; genus Rapana; species Rapana venosa. The sequence continues at coordinate 42,604,942 of CM054135.1, forward strand.
GCAAAAACGATCGTTTTTTTAGCTCGTATTTTGTGTTTTTATGCATGACTGCTTGAGAAGTTCGTGTTCAAAATGGCTGACACTTCTTGTTGAAGGCATCAGTAACTTTACGTAAAACAGCTGTAAAAGTGGCAAATAAAACTAGATTTACCTAACAGTGATGAAAACGATCGTGTATGATTCAGCTGATCGTGCTTTAAAAAAAAAGAATGAGATTTGGCCTAGACTTATGTTTGACGTTATTGAGATCGGGGGTACTCAGAATGACAGTGGTGATAAAGAAATCATATTTTTGGTCAATTTTTTTACATTTTAAATACTTTTTCGCAGTGAAATATCATGCTAACTAATTTGAGCTTGCCTCGAAGTAATGTATGATATATATACTGTCATTGGGCAGACTATCAGGAATATTCATGTAGTAGTTTCTGAGTTAAGAGGGATATGAACATAGCAGTGGTACATAAGAATTTTATTCCCCGGCATATAGGGTGCACTTGCACTGGGCAGTTAAGAGGTTAATGCTTTGGTGTTTTGTGCATTCAGTTTCAAACCAGAGAGCCTTTGAAATGATGACAAGATTTCCAATGATATGTTAATGTCATTTGTCTCTTTAAGAAATAAAGTTGTATCGTCTGCTAACTGCTTGATTTTTATAGACACACTTTGTCTTAGGTCACTGTATGGAACTTCAATCCCACTATTGCACTGTTTCTAATTTTGATAGCCAAGATTTCAGCTGCTAGTACAAATGCTAAGGGAGAAAAAGGGCATCCTTGTCTAATTCCACATGATACTGGGAATGGTTCGGAAATCCAACCACCATGGTTAATCGAGCTTTGACTATCTTTATTCAATACTGACACCCATTTCTGAAAGTTGGGTTCAAATCCAAATATAGAGAAAGCATGTAAAAAAAGTTTTTTGATATGGAATCGAAGGCTTTAGAGTAGTCCACTGCCACTAAATACCCTGATTTATTAGTTATATTTAAGTAATGCATTACATCATCTATTGATCTAATTATTGTAGCAATATTTCTCCCCTCGATAAAACCTACTTGATCATTGAATACTAGTTTATTTATAACTTTGCCAAGTCTGTCATCTAGAGCTTTTGCTAATACCTTATAGTCTGTATTGGTTATGGTTATTGGTCTCCAGTTATTTCATCTGTATTTGCTCAGTTCCTTTCCCTTGTGAATTAAAGTTATTACGCCTTGTTTATGTGTGTGTGATAGCTCGCCTACATCAAAGGATTTCACAAAGGCCTCTGTTAAAGCTTTATCTATTTTGTTCCAGAAAAACTTTAAAAATTCGATGGTAATTCCATCTGAGCCAGGAGCTGAACCATTTTTCATTTTTTTAATGCTGCTGTTGTTTCTTCCAATGTGATAACCCCCTCACTCAAAGCGGCTTCTGTATCATCTAAACGTGGAACATTTGAATTTTGAATGAAACTGTCAGTAGCTTCTATTACGTCGTCTGTTTCGGTTGACTGACTATATAGTGTACAAAAGTAAGAGACTTGTTCTTGAAGTATATTCCCCTGATTCGTTGTATAACATGGTGATAACTTTTTTCTTGCTTCCAGCTTTTTCTAAGTTAAAAAAGTAGTTAGTTTTATGCTCACCCTCTGCTATCCATTTAAGTCTTGATCTAGTTTGAGTGCCCTTGGCTTTATATACTTGATTTAGGTCTAAGCTGTGTTTTATATTTGTGAGCTTAACGTGCGGGTCTTTGTCCTTAGGCCTACTTATCATTTGCTTTTCTATTTCCGAGATTTGTAAATTAAGTTTCGATTCATTGTTTCTCTTTCTCTGTTTTAATATTTTTCCATACTCACTGCATAATTGCCTAATTTCTACTTTACATACCTCCCATTGGTATACATTAGAATAATTACCAGTAATTGCTAGCACCAAGTTGTTTATCTAACAGATAATTCTTTTATCAACAAACTCGGAATCTTTCAAAAGGCTGTTGTTGAACTTCCAGTATCCTGGGCCAGGGGATAAATGGTTGTTGCACAGGTCGACTATTACAGCCTTATGATCAGAATTTGGAACTGTGTAATGGTCGCAGGCAGTACAATAGTTAAGCACTGACTCAGAAATAAAACAATAGTCTAATCTACATGCAACAAATGGGTTTGTTCTGCTCCAGATGAATTGCTTTTCCTCTGTATGAACGATTTCCATATGTCAGTTAACTGCAGTGCCTTAATCATATTGTTCAATTCTATTACCTCATTATTGCGATGGTGTTGACCAGATATAATGTCACTGTCATTGTTAAGTACGCAATTAAAATCACCTAAAATAATTAGATGTTCGTCACTGAGATGTGAAGAAATCTGTCTTGTAATTTTCTAAAGAATGCTATTTTTTCTGTTGTATCATTAGGAGCATAGACATTTGCTACTCTAAATATAAAATCTTCGTGATATACAGAAATCATCACTATTCTGTTTTCTGCAGTTTCTAAATTGATCTCCCCTGTGTAGTGTTTGGATATCAATATTACTTCTCCTCCACTACGGTTTGTTCCTTCCATATGAAAAATTTTCCTGCCCCATTGTTTTTCCCACACTGGAAGATCTGCTGCTGTGATGTGGGCTTCTTGTAAACATATTATGTCAAATCTTTGTTTCTTTAAATAACGAAATAGTGCCTGTTGTTTAAATTTGTTTTTTTAGACCTCTTACATTTAATGATGAAATTTATATCTTATTCATTGCAAATAAGAACAGTTATGTTTATAGTAACACGCACCATAAACCCATTTGTCCACAGTCCTGTCTCATAGTCCGTAAAACAATAACCAGGTCATTTTCAGAGGTGGGGAGTCGTCATCGTTTGTCCGTCAACACCATTTCTCAGCAGTCATGTAGTCAGGTGTCTTCATGGTGTCGTCAGCTGTAAGGCTTCTGGAGCACTGCTTGCTTTGTTTTACGCAGATTTTCGGTTCATACCCCTGGGCTGATCTGGTCTGCAGATCGTTGCCGTTTGTTGGGGGTTGCTGATCTGCTGCAGGTTTGCAAGTCAAAAGAGGACAGAAGAGTGGGCTGGTGGGTGAGTGGACGACTTCTGTCCCCCAGTTCCCCTCTCCTGCCGCTGCCAGTTCCTCCAACTGCTTGCTTCAGATTTGCAGCTTGCTTTGGACTTGCTGCGGATTCTGCAACCTGCATTTCAGTGTGTTCTCCGCTGTCTTTTTTCTCCTGTTGCTGTCTGTCTCTAGGGTTCTCTGTGCACTGACACACAGCGTCACCACACTTGTGGCCTGCCTGTTTGCACTCTCTGCACAAGGTGATGGGAAAGGGGATGACCAGATTCTAAGCAGCGTGAACATGCGACTGTTTCATAAGCTTCTGCTCTTTGTGGTAAATTTTAGCTGTAAGTGCGCTTAGTGTCAACCCTTTGTTGAGAGGAGTTGCTGCGACAGTAATGTACACGAACCACCTACCTGTCAGAAATCTGGTTAGCTTGTTGTCGCTGTCTCTTGCCCTTTCCTGTTTCACCGCTGATCGGAGTTCGCACCCTATCTTGGTTAGCGAGTGTTCTATCTCTGTGTCCGCAACCGAGAGAGGAAGATTGTCGATATACACTTTGGTGGAAGGTTTTTTTTCTCCTGTACCACCTTGCAGAACAAACGGGTTAGTGTCTGATATCTGAATGACAGTGTCTCTCAGGTGTTTTCCTTTTAAAAGGATTCTGTACGTGCTTCTTTCGAAGCTGGATAAATTCTCCACAGTCCCCTTATGTCCTGTGCCCCGATAATCAAACCCTGGCCAGAAGTTTGCTCTGCAGCAACGCAGATCTCAAGAACGGATGGGCGTTGATTGTCCGAATCAGGAATGGACTTCTGCTTGAGGAAGAACGGTTTCATGGTAGTCATGAAGCTTGTCACCATAAAAACAGTGATCTATACTATAGGCCCTAGTGTATTGTCCAAAGATGAACGATAACCCTTAAAAAGAAAAACAATACTGCTTTGATTGCAGTTGAAAAATAAACTAAGTCCAAAAAATCACAACCTCCTTGATTAACTTTAAATGCAGACCTGATATGCTTCACACACACACACACACACACACACACACACACACACACACACACACACACACACACACACACACACACACACACACACACACACACACACACACAATTATATATCTGTATGTATGAAGAGGGATGGGCTCCACCAGGTTCAACTTGCCCAAAAGACAGCCTGAAAAATTCAGTGCAGTGCCCCAGTGGGTCATCAGAGAGTTAAGGGAGAACAAAAAGCGATTTAGAAAAAACCCCAAACTACTACTGAAAAGTGAATCGAAAACTGACTACATCTGTTTGGTATGATTCTGTGTAGACTGCTTATCATCTTTTGCCCAGCCAAAAATCAATACATACAACATAGACAGGACCTTGTATGATTGTATTGAGTAGCTGTTGGTTCCTTATCAAGAAGGAAAAAAACACACCCTGATACTTTTTTCTTTTTGAGTGTTTTACTTACTGAAGTAGCTTTTTGAGTTGCTCTTCTTGATTCAGGATGACTGAAAAGATCCTTTAAAAACAGACTCAGAAAGTGACTGTCTTCTTTGTTGTGTCAGCTGGTAGGGTCAGGAAGTGTTTTAGTAGTGGTTTTGTTGTTTTAAAAAAAAAAAAATCATCACCTGTGACCTGTGTGTGTGTGTGTGTGTGTGTGTTTCATTTATTCTTTTATTTTCGAGTACAATGGAATAAGCACTGGTGCGCTTTTATTACATCCAGTCCCTGTTATATGCAGTTTTATAATTGTCATCTGTTCCTTTGTGTGTGCATGCTCACATGTGTGTTTATGTGTGTGTGTGCGCGCGTGCTTTCGTGCGCACACACACACATGCACTTAAGTGTCCATGCATGCGTATGTGGATACATATGTATGCACATGCATGTGTGTAAGCACGTGCATGCATGTGTCAATCTGTGTATGCCCGCACATGGTGAACGGGGTTACATGCGTGATTGCAGAGCACAGAAGAGTGGATGGTGTTTTTGTTCCGGAAGAAAGGAGGGGCCAGTCGCAGTGGGCGCCGTCGTCACCTACCTCCAATGCTGCAGTGCATTGTCAAGGAGCCCAAGACTCTCCTGCCTTACAATGTGAGTCTTTCCTTCTGGCTGGCTTTTTTCTGTCTTCTGTCTTGTGCTTTTTGTTCATTTAGTTTTTGGGGTTGGTTTTCAAAATGTTTTTTAATTTCTTTTTGTTTTTTTAAATTTTAAAATTTTCATTTTCTCAGGTTTTGTTTTTTTTAAAACTTAAAAAATAAATCATTGTTCATGTACTGCTGCTGCCACATCATTCATGCTGATCCACAGGTAAATGAAGGTTTATTCTTTTGTCCCGCCTTTGCCGATAGTCCATCACTGTTAAGCCACCAGGCAGAAGAGGCCCTGCCCTGTTGCTGGGTCCTAACAATTACATCTCCTTTGAATGATGAACTGAAAGATTTTCACTTAAGTTGTTTACAAAGAGGGAAGGTGGAGATCAAATTGAATGAGGTTATTGCATCTGTAAACCTGCCAGTGCCTAACTCTCTACCCCCCTCCCCCCCCTTTTTTTAATTTTTAGAACATGGATGCCAAAGATCAAGTATGTGTGTTTCAGATCCCAAAAGAAAAGTTAAAAAAAGCCATTAGTTTTAAACTGTCATATTGTGGTATCATAGTGAGACATGATTGTGTACAAGAAGCAATACTGACAGGGAGTGTGGAAGGAAAGAGAGGCATAGAACGACCAAGATGTTGGTGGACTGATTACGTAAAAGGTTGATAGGCAGAAGATTAGCTGAGTACTTGTAGCTGGTCCAAGACAAATTGATTGGAGCTCCATGGCACGTCAGTCCCAGTCTTTGGATAGCACTTAATCCATCCAAAGATGCTCGCTGTAATTCATGCCAGTGTTAATCAGAGGGTTGGGGAAACACAGAAACACTCTGGGAAACACAGACATATTCAGTATGCTCTGGAGGCTTTGCTGGCCCATTGGGTTATGTATGCTCCTAGTGACAGATTTTTCTGAGTGGTAGGTATGGCCTAGCATGAATGGAATGTAACTTATGTTCTACATACTGCATCCTCCTAAGGAGATGCTGAGTATTGACATGGAAAGTTGTAATGATCCCCACTTTGATATAAATAACTACTTTGATGACAAAAGTTTTGCGCGCGCGTGTGTGTGTGTATGCATGCATGCATGTGTGTGTATGTGTGTGTGTGTGTGGTTATGTGTGTGTGAGTGTGTATGTTGTGTGCATGCATGTGTGTGTGCGTGTGCCTCTGGTTTTTTAAAAAATTTATTTTTTATTTTATTCTTTTATATCAAGGATAATGGAATAAGCACTTATGTGCTTTTAAAAAAAAAAAAAGTCCCCGTGTGTATGCAGTTTTGTAAATTTTGTCATCTGTTCCTACTGGCGCACAATGGCCTACTCTTAAGAAAGCAGAACAGGATTTAACGTGTGTGCAAGATGTTCTGTGTGCCTGAATGCTCACATGCATGAGTGTGTGTGCTTGCATGAGTGGGTACTAGTATGTGCACACATGTGTCTATGTGTACATGGATGCATGCATATGTTCGGTCATGTATATTTGTGTGCCTATATGTTTGTGTGCATGTAATCATGCTCTCGTATACAGGAACAGAGAGTGGCGTGGGCGCAAGCAGTGTACTTTCTGCAGCAGCAAAACAGGGACTACAAACGGTTGATACTGAGTCAGAGGGCCGCTCTGTAAGTCACCTTCAGTAGCGTCTGTACCATTTTTGTTTGTTTCCAGTATCATCACGGTTATTGTGAAACAGAAGTACAGATGCAGGGTATGAGCGTCTGATTGCTGTTAGAAATACTTTTGTTACATTTGCCTTTGTTCTGTTCAAATTTTTCCCCCTCTCTTTTTGTCTTTTTACCCTGTTTATGCCAAACACTCCAGAAATCCTATACAAAGGGAGTCAAATTCGCAACAGTGATAGGGAAGGGTCACCAAACAGTAGGGTAAAAAAAAAAATTGTGGTAATATTTCATTTTTCTTTTCTTTGTGCGTGTCGTTGACATATTTATCTACACTATACAACAATTCTTTGAATACTTTGGAGTTATATGACTGGAAAAAAATGGAGACAGTGAAATTTATTGGTAATCAGTTCTGGTTATCAGTTCTGGACTTGATACCCTCTTCAATCAAAAGCCATAGAAAAGAAAAATAAAGGCGACAATATTTATGTTTCAGCATATCAGTGTAAATTTGGCTCCCCTTAATAATAATCACAAATGTATTTATCACCTCTCAAGTCCCCCCCAAAACAAAACAAGAAAGAAGCAGAGGAAAAGTTACTGCACAAGTTGTGCATGGAACTGTAGCAAGGAGGGGCCTTTTCACAAGTTCACCTCGCACAAAAGACACCCAGACTTGGACAGGACTCCTCTTCCTTCTGCTGTTTGGTGGCCTTCTTTTTGGCAGTGGATACAATTCTTTGCTCTGCCTGTCATCTTGACCAAGGAATGAGCCAGGCTGTTGCTTGGGAATCACTGTGAGACTGTTAAGTACACACTGGATGAGAAAATTGCGAGTAGTGGCTGTTTTGAAGTATTGTGCCATTTAAACAGCCTAATTTAACTTGGAGGATTTTTTTTCCTTTAACTCGTTTGTTTCTGGCACCTGGTATACTGGTTTTGCTGAACTATCCCGTAATTACTAGAAACTGGTTTGGGCTAATTATTTCCCTTCATGCCTATGGCCCAGAAGACCAGGATGGTAGGGGGTCAGCACAAACAGTACACCCACTGACATCCTGCTATCTGAGATGCTGCTGCTGCAGCCAATCTGTGCTGGTATAGATGGCTGCATTGAGATCCTTCGCAATATCATTACTGGCCTGGTCAGCGTGAAAGGAAGGCCTCCTAGGCCCCTGGAGAGCACAGGGCAGTCATTAATATGTAAATCGCTTCATAGCACCTAGAGGTGGGTGGAGAAGTCAAGTCAGATGTAAGTGTCTGTGTGGGACATTGATACCCTGCAGGGTTTTTGTTGAAATACATCCAGTGAACTTTTCTTATGATAGCATAGGCATGTTTCATTATTTTTTCATGAACATTTTGTAGATAGGCATACATGTGTGTGTATTTTCCTTGACAAATTTGTTTGTATTTACCTGTTCTGACACATGCATGTCACCAACACCGTAATAGCTGTGTTCAAACTGCAAAACATAATCACTGCAATCACCTATAAAGCACAACAGTGCATGATACTTGGGGTTGATAATGTTAGATTGTGGTGTCATTTCCTTCAAACTGAGTGCTTTATTTTCAGGAATATTCTTGTCTAGAAACTAGGGAATGAAGGAAAGAAAGCTTTTCTGGAACATGGAAAGGGAAGTACATACTCACACAAATCCGCAAATGAAAGAGTTAATGGAGTGTACAGATTGTTTTGCTAAGACTAAGGCTGTCATGGATGAAGACAGTCTCAACACTTCTTCTTCTTCTTCTTCTTCATGTCGTTTCCATTACCGTTTTGTGAATATATTGTCTTTAACCTCCTGCCCTTCTTCTTCTTCTTCTTCTTCTTCTTCTTCTTCTTCTTCTTCTTCTTTCTTCTTCTTCTTCTTTCTTCTTCCTTCTCTCTTCTCTCCTCTTCTTCTCTTCTCCTCCTCCTCCTCCTCCTTCTTCTTCTAATGCTCAAACAGCAACTATTGTTCTCTGTTATATGAGCGAAAATGCATTGTATTGCCTTTAAACACCTGACAAGTCAGACCCAGCACATCCGACTTCTGCATGGAAGAGAATTGTTTCTTTTAAGTCTTTCTGGAAAAAAGACTGGAGAATGGAATAAGAAGGCTGAAAATAGACAAGAAGGAGGTGACAAGAAGAAAAGGAACAAGGCAGAAACAAAGAGGGTGATAGAAAAGAGGAAATTCCAAGCACAGAATTTCCAGAAGGTGGGGATGCTCTCTATACTGACAGGCGCCCAGCATCCCCATGGGGGAAACATAACATTTTGAAACAAAGCAACATTTTGATATTGTTGTAGACACTTTTGCTAACGTCAGTAACAGATAAGCATTTGGCCTGGGTCAGGCACTAAGTGATGAACAAGAACAGTATAGGGAAAAGGTGATTTTTTGTGTGTTGCAGGCTGAATTTGCTGCGAATCAACACCCGCTTTCACCAAACTGAAAGCAAAGATGATGAGCGAACTTGAGAAGCTGATGGCCAGGAAAGATCACTTCAAGGAAAGGTAGGTTGATCTCACATTTGTTCTCACAGGGGGGCGGGATAGCCTGGTGTCAGAGTGATGCACATTGCGCTCGTGATCTGCTGATCTGGGTACAAATGATGTTCAAGGGGATGTGTGTGTGTGTGTTTGAGAGAGAGAGAGAGAGAGAGAGAGAGAGAGAGAGAGAGAGTGAGTGAGTGAGAGAAAGTTTGAATGAGAGAGAGAGAGACTTTTTTGATGTTGGCACTTTTTTTTCAGCCTGGAGTTTGACATCCAGCAGTACAATGAACAAGCGACTGGTGGAGTCAGTAAGTACATCTGTTTTTTTGCTTGTTTGTTCACTTATTTATTTGTACATGTATTTTATGTGGTGCCTGCAGAATTATTTTCTCAATATAAAATGCTTAGTTTAAGGCATTAAAAAAATTATTTGCTCGTTTGTTTGGGTGTTCTTTTTTTGTCTTTTCTTTTAAAGCAGTTGTACTCTTCTAGACTTCACATCCATCCACTTACTCAACCACTCATGTTGATGACTTCAAATATTTTTTGTTTTTGTGCAGCTGGTTTTTTTATGGTGTCATTTACTATGATTCATTTCTCTTCATAAGACATTGTATCATTACTGCTGTAATGTGAATCAATTTCTTTGGTGTGGGAGTGTTTAGAAAAGATTTCGTAACTTTTGTGACAGATACATTTGACTATTTGCTTGGAGGCTTTTTGTTGTTGTTTGTTTGTTGTTGTTGTTGTTTTGGGGTGGTGGTGGTGGTATTTTCTGAACAGTTATTTTGCTTGTTTGTTTGGATTCTTTTTTTTTACCAGTGAATTGGTGCATTTGTGTATCTGAAGTCCTAAGTGATGTGATGTTTCAGCATCAGGGCAGATGTTCGGTAGATGGACACGCATGGGGGAGGACATTGAGAAGTACATGCAGCTGGTAAGTTGAGCCAGGGTGTAGTTATCACTGGTAAGTTAAGCCAGGGTGTAGTTATCGCTGGTAAGTTAAGCCAGGGTGTAGTTATCGCTGGTAAGCTAAGCCAGGGTGTAGTTATCGCTGGTAAGTTAAGCCAGGGTGTAGTTATCACTGGTAAGCTAAGCCAGGATGTAGTTATCACTGGTAAGCTAAGCCAGGGTGTAGTTATCGCTGGTAAGTTAAGCCAGGGTGTAGTTATCACTGGTAAGTTAAGCCAGGGTGTAGTTATCGCTGGTAAGGTAAGCCAGGATGTAGTTACAGCGAGTAAGTTAAGCCAGGGTGTAGTTATTGCTGGTAAGTTAAGCCAGGATGTAGTTATCACTGGTAAGCTAAGCCAGGATGTAGTTATCACTGGTAAGTTAAGCCAGGGTGTAGTTATCGCTGGTAAGTTAAGCCAGGATGTAGTTACAGCGAGTAAGTTAAGCCAGGGTGTAGTTATCACTGGTAAGTTAAGCCAGGGTTTAGTTATCACTGGTAAGTTAAGCCAGGGTGTAGTTATAGCTGGTAAACTAAGCCAGGGTGTAGTTATCGCTGGTAAGTTAAGCCAGGGTGTAGTTATCACTGGTAAGTTAAGCCAGGGTGTAGTTATCGCTGGTAAGTTAAGCCAGGGTGTAGTTATCACTGGTAAGCTGAGCCAGGGTGTAGTTATCACTGGTAAGCTAAGCCAGGGTGTAGTTATCACTGGTAAGTTAAGCCAGGGTGTAGTTATCGCTGGTAAGTTAAGCCAGGGTGTAGTTATTGCTGGTAATAGCCAAGAGTGTAGTTATTGCTGGTAAGTTAAGCCAGGGTGTAGTTATCACTGGTAAGTTAAGCCAGGGTGTAGTTATCACCGGTAAGCTAAGCCAGGGTGTAGTTATTGCTGGTAAGTTAAGCCAGGGTGTAGTTATCACTGGTAAGTTAAGCCAGTGTGTAGTTATTGCTGGTAAGTTAGCCAGGGTGTAGTTATTGCTGGTTTGTTAAGCCAGGGTGTAGTTATTGCTGGTAAGTTAAGCCAGGGTGTAGTTATCACTGGTAAGTTAAGCCAGGGTGTAGTTATCACTGGTAAGCTAAGCCAGGGTGTAGTTATCACTGGATAGTTAAGCCAGGGTGTAGTTATCACTGGTAAGTTAAACCAGGGTGTAGTTATCGCTGGTAAGCTAAGCCAGGGTGTAGTTATCACTGGTAAGCTAAGCCAGGGTGTAGTTATCACTGGTAAGCTAAGCCAGGGTGTAGTTATCACTGGTAATCTAAGCCAGGTATAGTTATCACTGGTGAGTTAAGCCAGGGTGTAGTTATCGCTGGTAAGGTAAGCCAGGGTGTAGTTATCACTGGTAAGCTAAGCCAGGGTGTAGTTATCACTGGTAAGCTAAGCCAGGGTGTAGTTATCACTGGTAATCTAAGCCAGGGTATAGTTATCACTGGTGAGTTAAGCCAGGGTGTAGTTATCGCTGGTAAGTTAAGCCAGGGTGTAGTTATCACTGGTAAGCTAAGCCAGGGTGTAGTTATCACTGGTAAGTTAAGCCAGGGTGTAGTTATCGCTGGTAAGTTAAGCCAGGGTGTAGTTATCACTGGTAAGTTAAGCCAGGGTGTAGTTATCACTGGTAAGCTAAGCCAGGGTGTAGTTATCACTGGTAAGCTAAGCCAGGGTGTAGTTATCGCTGGTAAGGTAAGCCAGGGTGTAGTTATCACTGGTAAGCTAAGCCAGGGTGTAGTTATCACTGGTAAGTTAAGCCAGGGTGTAGTTATCACTGGTAATCTAAGCCAGGGTATAGTTATCACTGGTGAGTTAAGCCAGGGTGTAGTTATCGCTGGTAAGTTAAGCCAGGGTGTAGTTATCACTGGTAAGCTAAGCCAGGGTGTAGTTATCGCTGGTAAGTTAAGCCAGGGTGTAGTTATCGCTGGTAAGTTAAGCCAGGGTGTAGTTATCGCTGGTAAGTTAAGCCAGGGTGTAGTTATCACTGGTAAGCTAAGCCAGGGTGTAGTTATCACTGGTAAGCTAAGCCAGGGTGTAGTTATCATGGTAATCTAAGCCAGGGTGTAGTTATCGCTGGTGAGTTAAGCCAGGGTGTAGTTATCGCTGGTAAGTTAAGCCAGGGTGTAGTTATCACTGGTAAGTTAAGCCAGGGTGTAGTTATCACTGGTAAGTTAAGCCAGGGTGTAGTTATCACTGGTAAGTTAAGCCAGGGTTAGTTATCATGTGAATTAGCATGTTTTATTATCACTGGTAAATAATGCAGGGGTTTGATTTAGCTTGAATGTAGCCCGGTGTTAGTTATCGCTAAGTTAGCCAGGTGTAGTAATTCTAGATAAGTTAACCAGGTTAGTATCGTGGTAGGTAAGCGGGGTGTATGCGGTAAGTTAAGCAGGTATAGTTACTTGCACATGATGTGCATGTTTTATAATTTCATATCTGTTACTCCTAATTTTGTGAGCGTTTCATGCATTTAAAGATTTGAATCAAGCACTTCGATTAATTACAACAAAACAGCACTATTAAATTTCATGCAATAATTATTATTAAGATGGGGGAGGGGGCTAAAAAGGGAGTAAATTTGCTTCCTGATCATGGACACCTTTTTATATATTTTTGTTACCCCTCTTTTCTGTGAGTTTTTCACACATCTCTCTTAAAGAATTCCCCCACCCTCATCCAAAAACAAGCAAACAAAACCACGAACAACCTCCCTTATTCCCTAAACCCAACTGCGCAAAAACATCTTATTTCTAAATGAAAGAGATGCCTTTAAAAAAACCCAAACAGGCAAATATAAACAATGAAACATGAAAACTGTTGTTTTTTGCTTATTGGAATTTGTAGTTTCTCTGGGGTTGGTTTTGTTGTTGTTGGGTTTTATTATATTTTGTTGTCTGCTTCCATTCTATGCACTGAATGTGAGTTGAAACATGAAAACTGTTGTTTTTTGCTTATTGGAATTTGTAGTTTCTCTGGGGTTGGTTTTGTTGTTGTTGGGTTTTATTATATTTTGTTGTCTGCTTCCATTCTATGCACTGAATGTGAGTTGATTTTAGAAAGTTACAAAGCATGCAGCTATCCACAAATGTTGATGGAGTGACCGTGCAGCTAGGAAATGAGTGGTCAGCTGTTACTGCAGTAACTTATGTAAGGAAGATTCAAACTGTGTTGTGCAACTCTCAGCAAACTAGTTCTGCTCTAGTCTAGTGTCTCACATAATAATCCATTGAGTGAGCAGTATAACAAATGTGGATCTAACAGTTTTATTTGTATTTCTTCCCCCATAATTGAGGTTTCTAATTTTCAATATATGACCCTTCACCTCATAATGAGTTGCATTGTTCCGGAGGTCAGCTTTTGGTTGTTGGCATGTCAAGAAGAATAGAAACCCCAGCAATGTAATAATCTGTGCTGCATGTGTTGTGCTTACAGAAAGAACGTGCCAGTCAACTGGAGAGCAAGTCAGGGGCAGTAACCACCAAGATTGTGGAGTTGCAGAAGAGTCCCTTTGGGAAAACCCGTCAGAATGAAACGCTGACAGACTGGTGAGGTTCTTGGTTTTTTGTTGTTGTTGTTGCTTATTTTTCTTGGAAGTGTAAACCTTAGAATCTCTTCATTGACTTTACTCTTTTCCCTCTTTTTTTCCTGCCTCTCGTCTCTTCTTTTGAAACTAGTGTATATATTAAGATTGGAAACTGAAGGAAAAACTAGCATGAGGTATGTGTATGTACACATGCACATAAATTATTCAGAGAATCGCATACTTTTGTGTGTGTTTACATGCAAGCATGTGAATATTTAAACACGCACGCACGCGCACACACACATGCACACATGCACACACATGTATTTTAAATACTTCTTTTTCAATGTTTTGATCCACAAAAACTTTTGACTGTTGAAACATGCATGTGTCCTCGGATGTTGTAACCATGTAGCATGCATTTGTGCAATCAGTGAGAATTACTAGTGACCAGCACAATACAGTAGAATGTTATTCAATATCTGGTCTAAGAGTATTATGTTCTCAGTTTTGGTACCTCATCCATTTTTCAAGAAAGCATTTCATTGTTAATGCTGTAGTTCAAGTTTTAGAATTTTTTGGTGTCATTTCATTTGTGTAAATATGAATACACTTTATATTATACTTCAACTTTTGCTTTGTAACTTGTTTCATTTATGGAAAAATAGTATTTGTTTTACTACAAAAAGAAAAAGCACATATTAATGGGAAAATGTATCTGTTTTATTCAAAATGGTACACAATTTTGGGAAAAACAGTATATTTTTTTCTTGAAATGATAAACATTTTTGGTCAAATGTATCTGTTTTATTCAAAATGGTACTCAATTCAACCTTTAGCATCTTTGCCAATAGTGGTGGATGAAACTTCTTTCCACAATGCCTTGCATATATTTGGAAAAATGTGTGTGTTTTACTAAAAATGACACAAATTTTTACTCTTGGAGTGCACATAAGCACTGTCAAGGGTAAACAGGCACAGCACAAAAAGAAATCATGTATGGGCAACGAAGAAAGTAAACTGACCCATTGTTATTATGTCAACAGCGAGGAGAAGGCAAAAGCTCTCTTCCGTGATTTGAGGCAGACCCCAAAAGGTGAGGAGTGGCTTACATCAGATGGTAGCTTAATGAAAAGGAAACAAGGTACAGTTTGGTTCCATATAGTGCAACACAACTGGAATGAAAACAAGGTCAGGTGGTCTGGGACACAGTGGTTAACAGTGACACATGTATGAAATAGTGATGCTTGTGACTGCAGTTACCAATATCTGTTAACCAGAGGACGTAACTGACATTTAGCTCATTTTGTGGTCGATGGTCAACTTTTTGTGCATAGAAACATTAGTATAGTTCAGTTATCTATGAGAAATGAAACATAAGTTCATATCCTACTTTCACAACATTTAATATTGGCTGAGAAGACCTGATGCATTTTTGTGTATACCTCCTGTGCTTATTAAAAAAACCCAACAAGAAATGTATGTCATGAACAATGATTTTTGAACATTGCAAATGCACAATCATTAAAATGTCAGTGGACATGCATTAGAATTTCCACCTATTTTAATTTTATGATGCATAAGTTATTTGTTGTGTGGAAAAAAAAAGAAAGACCTTTTTAAAAATGAGTTTTTGTTGAAATTCAGTAGTCTACATATCTACTTTTGCATGAATGAACTGATGCAATTTTACCATCACATAGGCACTTTTGATATTGGCTGATATCAAATTATTGAGAGATTGGGGAGGGAGTAAAGAAATCATAAAGCATGTTCATTCATTTGAGCTGAACTCAAATTTGAGGCCAATGAAAACAACAAAAGGCCCAAGAACACATGCTTGAATCACCTTTCCGAAATTTAGAAAATGCGTTTAAGCAGCTTTTGAATTATTAGGGATATTGTTGTTGCTCTTTGGGCCTGTAACATAGACAGTGTAAATGAGGGATAGACAAGTAACAGTGTTGTGGTCCTTCCCTCTGACTTCAGTAATATTTCTAATATTTTGTCGGCCAGCTTCAGTCAGGGAGTGAAACGTTCATCCAAACAGTAGTTTTGAATGTCAGTTTAGGTGGGGATTTTTATATATATTTTTTTAAATTATAAGTCTGCTTTTGATGATTTTGATGGGTAGTCAGCTTTACGATAGGGTTTACATGACAGAGGTTAGGGACGGAACTTGCTGCAAGTGTTGCTTGAGGAATTATTTGAACTGTGGCAAGCTGGGTTACTGCAGGGAATGCTCATAACTGTAGTAAAAAGCAGCTTTAGAAACTTAATGTAAAAATATCAGGGAAAAAACTCAGCACAAAATCAGGAAAAAAAAGAAAACAATATTTTGTAAAGTAAATATGTTTTTTTTTTATATTGTAAAATGTTCTTTTTTATATTAGAAGTAATCAAGGTCTTACTTTGGGGGATCATTTTGTGTAAAGTAATATTTTTGAAAGCGAGTGAAGTGATTTTGTCTCTGGCTGAGGTCTCTACATATCATATTTTGGGTAGGATTTTGTTTGCAAAGTGGTCCCAGAGTCAGCAGATGTTTGATTGTACTTCCTGACAAAAGCTGGCTGAGAAGACTCCTGAGATGAAGTTGGTAGCTGATGAGAACAACCACAAGGTTGCAGGAAAAGATGGGCTTTTTCATTTGTCATTAACAGTAGTGGAGTCCAGTCTCTCATTAGTCATTCTTTCAAAGGGGATTTTTTCTCCCCTGAGTTAACGTTGGTCCTGAATATTCCCCAAGAAGGCCTCGAGATAAGCATACTAGAAACAGAGGTGAGACTACTAGAAACAGAAGTCCCTTGTGCTAACACATGCATAGCATCTTGAGCACTGGTTACAAACCATCCATCTTTTGTAAAAAAAATTTTGTTTAAAAGGCCAGCTTTGGCTTGTGGTATGGATGACACAAAACAGCATCAATCTGCTTGCTTGTAAAAGTCTAAATGAAGATGTTGAGTGATGGGGCAGTATGATGCCTCCACTCAAGAAGACCCTAGAGCAAGACCCTCCATGTGATTTTGTGCTCTATGGTGTGTGTGTGTGGCAGAGCATCGGGCCAGTGCTTTGACAGACCACAACCCCATGGTGCAGCTTGTGGCACGCAGCGTGCTCTATCTGGAAAAGGCTCTGGGTGAATTCTACGTCCACCTGGGGTAACGAAAATGCTGTTGTTGTTTTTTCCTTTCATAGGTTCAGTCCAGTTATGATTGTCATAGTTACACCAGGAAGAGAAAAATATATCTGTGCATGAGAGGGAAGAAGAGGAGGGAGAGAGATGAGTATGTATTTATGGGAAAATGAGCGTGGGAGTTTCAAGAGCACTTTATTGTCTCATTAGTCATTTGAGAAGTTCCATATGTGTGTGTGTGTGTGTTGTGTGTGTGCCTGTGAGTGTGCATGTGTGTGTGTGCCTGTCAAAGTCAAAGTCAAAATTTTATTTCCAGATGGTACATTGAATAAGCAATGTATTTGCTTTTTTTCATCAAGCCATCTATCTAAGAACACATTTCTTAATGATTATATTGAAATACTACATTATTGCATCCTTAACCATTAAATTAAACCAGTAAAGAGGAAATTGGATTAAGGTAATACATTGAAAAATACAAATTACCACATATACATATACACGCACATACATACTGATACTCATACACACCTGCGCGCGTGCGCGCTCACATCCACACACACATTTAAATAAAGAATGTTTTAAGAATTAAAAAAAAGAAAATCATGCCTGTGAGTGCATGTATGTGCCTGTGAGTGTGTGTGTACGTGTGTGTGTGTGTGAGAGCGCATGTGTGTTTGTGTGTGCGTGTTCTATGTGTGTTTGCACCTATACGTGTGTGCGTTTGAACATACATGCTTGCACGTATATGATTCATATTTGTATGTGAATGTGCACGCATGCATGCATGCAGAAGATACACTATGCACATGCGAGGGTACATGCGCAGGAAGGTGATGGAGTGCCGCCAGGACCTGCAGTCCATCATTCCGGAACTGGAGCGCTGTATTGAGGAGATCGGTGCTGCTGGGCGCCAGTTGACTGCCCACCAACGCAGTCGGCAGCAAGACATCTGGATGCTAGTCAAAGTGGCTGTGAGTTTGTCAAATCCTTTTGTCATGCTTGCTTTTGTTTTTTCTTTATTTTATTTCAAGGATAATGGAATAAGCACTCATGTCCCTGTATATATGCAGCTTTGTAAATTTTGTCATCTGTTCCCACCGGCGCACCTACTCTTCAGTAAAACTTTCTTTTGGTGTGTGTGTGTGTGTGTTTGTGTATGTTTATGTATGTGTGGGTGTTAATGTGTGTGTTTAGGTTTGTGTTTGTGTGTGTATGCTTGTGTATGTGTGGGTGTTAATGTGTGTGTTTATGTTTGTGTGTGTGTGTGTATGAATGTTGGTGGGTGTCTAGGTGTGCATGTTGGTGGGTGTATAGGTGTGCATGTTTGTACATATGTGTGCATGTGGGTGTTTGAAGAATATTTGAGGAGTGTATGTTTGTGTGTGTGTGTGTTTTGTAGTGTTAACTTAATATATCTTCTGCAGAAACTTAAGTTTGGCAGAAATATATATATATATAATATATATATATATATATATATATATATATATATATATATATATATATACACACACAATTTTCAAATGTTTGTTTCTGGCCTGTTTGTCACTTCTCTCTCTTGCCCTCTGCACACAAATACACACACACACACACACACACACACACACACACACACACACACACACACACACACACACACACACACACACACACTCTCTCTCTCTCTGTGTCTTTCTCTCTCTCCCTTTCTTTCTCTCTCTCCCTCTCTAACACTTATAATCATCCAATCTGCTTTGCAATGAAAGCGAATATTCTCAGTGCCAGCAGGTACAAAGTGTGGTGTGTATGTATGTGTGTGTGTGCATGTGTCTTTGTGTGCGCATGCTTGCATGCATGTGTGTGTGCGTCTGTGTGCTTGCCTGCGTGTGTACCTGCATGTTTGAATATTAAAACAAATATCAACCATATTTTTTGGTTTTTTTTTAACAATCATTCTTGTCAATGTTTGTGCCTGTCAGTGTTGCAAATTGCCCTTTGTTTATTTTATTTTATTCTTTTATTTCGAGGATAATGCAATAAGCACTCATATGCTTTTTTTTCACCCAGTCCCTGTTTGTGTGCAGTTTTGTGAATGTTGTCATCCGTTCCCACTGGCACACAATGGCCTACTCTTCCGAAAAGTGGAACGAGTTTTTAAATGTGCGCAAGATGTTCTGTGTGTGTTTGTGGGATGATCAAAATATTCTTGAATGGAATTGAACTGAATTGAGTGGAATGGAATTGCGTGTGTGTGTTTTCAGTTGAAACAGGTGAAGCCGGGTCTGCCTCGCTCCAACTCTCGCAGCAGCAGCAGCGGTGGAGCCCCTCACAGTGCCACCAGCCTGACCTCCATGCCCTCTGACCTCGCCTCCGCCAGTCTCCAGTCCATGCGCATCATGGAAGACTCCCGCGTTCAGAACAGAAGGTGTGTTCCACACAATGCTCCTTGGTGGTGGTGGAGGAGGAGGAGGAGGAGGAGGAGGAGGTGGTGGTGTGGTGGTGGTGGTGGTGGTGTGGTGGTGGTGTGGAGAGAAGGTGGTGGTGGTGGTGGGGTTTGTATTCTATTGTATTGTATGCCACTTAAATCATGGCAGTGTGTGTGTGTGTTTGTGTATGGGTGTGGGGGAGGGGGGGGGGAAGTGTGTGTGAGTGAGTGTAAATGCATATTGACCACATATGTGTGTGTGTGTGTGTGTGTGTGTGTGTGTGTGTGTGTGTGTGTGCAGGTTACAGGAGATGATGAACAGCCTGATGCAGGAACAGGAGGATTGCATGTCTATTCTGGTTGATTTTGACCGCCTCAGTTTGCCCCATCCTACCACCAGCACCACCCCTACCGCTCAGGCCGACCCCCTGTTCACAAGCCCCTCTCTCACTACACATACTTTCTTTTTACCCGGTGACAACAATCAACTCAATGCTAACCACAGGACAGAAACCATCATGGCCACTAGTGAGCATGGATAGGAGGGAATTGGTCAACAAAAGTGAAGTGTCCATCAGTCAAGAAATGTTAGGTGTGGAACAGGAGAAACACAATGTGGCAGATGTGTACCTGTCGGTGAATGCTTCTTTTGGAGATGTCAGAACCCGTGGAGATGTCAGAACCCGTGGAGATGTCAGAACCCATGGAGATGTCAGAACCCATGGAGCGAGTCAAACACTGATGTCTTGACCCTAGAAGCAGCGAGAAGAGTCGCCACAAATCGCAAGTGTCTCACAATGTTATGTGACAAGTAGCTGGTGATGGACGGTGGACGTAGCTGCTGTGGATGGCTGTCGTGAGTTGGCACTGCGGCAAGGTACAGACAGCTCTGCACTGCTGGTTATTTGAGTTTTTTTTCCCTGTTTTCCCATGAAAAATTTAAAAACCCCACCCCATAAAAGGGCCCAAATTGGTTTATTTTTGCCTTTACAGGGCCGAAATTACAGTAACCAATCGGGTGTCAGCTGTCAAGGGGGCACCAAAGGGCCCTGCGGGTCCTTTTGGTGTTTTTAAGGGTTTAACTGATAATTAAAGGAAAAACCGTCCCAGGAAAACGTGATTTTTAAGAGTAAATCGCAGAAAAATTTGGGTTTTGGCTTTAAAAAAATCACCAGGGACGTGTTAAACCAAAAATCCCATAAAAAACTTTTTCCCAAAAAGTTTTTTTTTTTTGATTTTTTGATCGAGTGGGAATGAAAATATTCTAAAAAGCATTGTTTTTATTGACATTCCTCAGTTCCATCATAAAATTTAAATTACCCACAAAAAGGCCCAAAAAAGACAAAGATGTTGGAGAATTTGACAAAAGAAAAGAAAAAGGGAAAGAACTTGACTTTGGGGGCCCCAGTTTTTTCCCTGAGCCCCAAACAAAACACCCTGGTAGGAGTGGCAGTCCGAAAAACCCAATTTTTGGGTTTTAAACCAATACATTCCAGGAAACCCAATGGCCAACCTTTTAAAAAAGGGTCCCTTTGGGGAAACCGAATATCTTTTGGGGATTTAATAATAATGAAGTTTTTCCCTAATAAATTTTCTACGGCAGGTTCATTTCTCCAAAAAAAAATATTTCCAGCCAAAGGCCCATGGGGGAGCACCCGGTTTTGTAGCTTTACAACCCGGGGTTTTTTTTCACCCCCCTGGGGACAGACGTAGGTCCCAGCTTCCCCAGCAAGCAAACCCACTTGTAGGGTGGTGAGGAAAAAATTAAGTGCTTCCCAAACACAACCCAACCCGGGGTCAAACCCCGGACTTTCTTGGATACAATTGAAGCCAAAACCCTAAACCACAGTGCCCCCCTTTTGCTCCAAAAAAAACCACTATTAGTGAACTTTAGATGTATACCTGATTTTGAATCAACACAACCCTGCGAATTTTTTAAGAGTTTTTTTTAAAAGGGGGCCATCATGCGAAATTCCATTTCAAAGCCGTGACCTATTTAAATTTTTTTGCCTTTTGGCATTCTTTTGATTGATATCAAATTAATTAAAAAGGGTTTGTTCATTTTAGTAAAAACTTTCCCCTGAAGCTTTCAAAAATTGGAAAACTGTTTTTTGGGTGGCTGCCACAAATTTTCATTCATTTAAAACTAATCAAGCTTTAGAGTCACGATTAGTTTTCAGTATGTGAAAAACAAATAGTTTGAAAAACATAGATTTAGAAGTACCTACAAAAAGAAAATGTTTCCAGGCAAAACGGCACAGAAAGAATAAAAACCAAAATTCATTTGGAAAAAAAAAGACCCACACAAAATTTGGAAAAAGGGGCCCAAATGTTTTTTTGGAAAAAGGGGCCCAAACATTTTTTGAAAAAAAGGCCCCAAACTGTTGACAAAAAAGGGGGTGTTGGTGGGCGTGCGTGATGTTGTTGTTGGGGGGGGGGGAGGAGGGGGGCACTGCTGCTTTTTTTGCAAGCACAGAGCCATCACTGTTAACGTGTTTTCATGGCTGATGACGACAAGCCCGCGTGGTGGGGAGCTCCCAAGGATGGAACTTGTGGAAATTTAAAAAAAAGGGAAATTTCACAAAAAAAAAAGGAACAAAAGGCTCTACAAATACATTCGAAAATGAAAAAATTTTTCCTTCAGAAAGCATCTATCTTTACTTTTGGGAAAAATATAATTGCAACCAGGGGTTTTTAGTAAGGATACTACAGTATTGTAGACTGTAGATTTTTCTTTGGTTTTTGGGAAATGAAATTTGGGAATTGTAAATAAAGGGTTTATAAGCTGTGATTCCAAATTTTTGGGAAAAAAGGCCAGTGGTTGATGATTTTTAAATGCGGTTTTGTGAAAGGGTTTTTAAAATTTTGGATTTTTAAATAATTGTTTTTAAGCCTTGGAATTCCCTGAAAATTTTGGGGAAAAAATTTAATGGGGAAATTTAGGGAGATTTTGGGGGGGGATTTGATGGTGGATCTTTGGGTGAAAAAGTTTTTATAATTGTGGAGTTTTTTTGGGGATGATTTTATGTTGTGTGGGGTTTGAAATTTTGGGAAAGACGTTTTCTAATATATTGTTGGATCTTTGGAAATGTTTTTAATTTTGGGATTGATGAAAATCTTTTGGGTGTTTTAAATGGTTAATGGATTTTTTGGTTTATTTTTTGTTTTTTCTTTTGGAATTTTGGGTGATTTAAATAGGATTTGGGAATTTTGGTATTTTTTTTTTTATTGGGAGTTTTTGGGGATTTTTCTAAATAAATGATTAAATGAAATCTTTTGATAGTTTTAGCTTTTAAATTTTGGAGATCTTTAAAATTTTAAAAGCATGATTAAGATTGTTTTGGAGTTTTTAAAATTTTGGATTGGTGATCTTTAGATAAAATTTAAAGTTTTTGGTTGTTAAATTTTTAAAATTGCTCTGTGAAAGTTGAATGGGATATTTGGGGAGTTTTTTTCGTTTTTTTTTTAAAAGGTGTTTTGGGATTTTGGGGGAAGCCTTAGAATGATTTAATTTTAAAGTGTTTAAAAATGATTTTAAAAAATGTTTTTGTTTGTGAAAGCCCTTTCAAGCCCTAAAATAATTTTGAATTGTGGATTTAAATTTTTTTTCAAGGGGTTTGGTGAAGGGGAAAATTTTTAAGTTTTTTGAATTGTGTGACAGGGTGTGAAGTAAAGTTTTTTTAGGGTACATAAATTTTTGGTTTGTTGTATTTAAAATTTTTAGGTTGGTACCTATTTTAGGAAATAGGGGTTTTTTAAGTCATTTTTTTTTTTTTTTTTTTTTTTAATAAACAATAATAATTTATAATTAAAAACATTTTAAAAAAGAACCCTCAAGGCATGATGATTTTTTTGTGTTGTGTGGGGGAAATTTTGTCCCGCATTTTTGTTCATTTTTAAAAACAGGCTTTAATTTGATGTTTTTTTGTTTTTTAGGTTTTTTTTTTAAAAAAAAAAAAAAATTGGGGGGGGGATTTTTTTGTTTTTTTTTTGTTTTTGTTTTTTTTTGTTTTTTTTGTTTTTGTTAAAGGGTTTGATTTTTTGGGGTTGGGAAAAAATTTTATTTCATCAGTTGTTTTTGTATTAAAATATTTTTCATAATTTTTTAAAGAAAAAACCTTTTTAAAATTTGGTGGGTTTTTTTTCTTTTTTGAGGAATTTGATTTGGGGTTTTGTATTTTATTTTTTTATTTTATTTTTTTTTTGGGGGCTAAATTTTTATAAAAATTTTTTCCCCCAAAGAATTTTAAAAACCAAGTTTTAATTTTAAAAAACTAAAATGGCCCTTGGGAAAGGCCCAAGGGCCCTGCCGCCAATGGTGTTTTTTTGGTTGTTTGCCCTTTTTGGAGGGAAAAATATACATTTAAAAATAGAAAAAAATTTGAAAAAGGATTTGGATGGGAAGAAAAAAAAGAAATTTAAAAATGTTCGGGGGTTTTTGGGCCCAAGGGGAAAAAAACCCAAAAGGGAAGGTTTTGGGGGTTTGAAGGAATTTTAGAAATTTTGTGCAAAACCTAACTAAGAAAAAAAAGGAAAAAAAGGACAAAGGGGGAAAAAAGGCAGGTTTTGGAAAGATTTTGGAAAAAAAATTAAGAAAAGGAGAAAGGGGGAAAAAAGGGAAAAAAAAAGGGGGGGAAAAAAAAAAAACAAGGAAAAAAAACAAAAGGAAAGGGGGACTGGGTAAAATTTAAAAAAAATTTCTAAAAAAGGAAAAAGCCCTCGGGGAAAAAATGTAAAATCCCGGGCCCCTAAACCCCTCCCCTTTTGGGGCCACCCTAAACCCCCCCCCTTCCTTGGGGGGGGGGTGTTCCCAAAAAAAAACCTAGTCTGAACCCCAAAGGGGTAAAATTTTTCGAGTGGGGCCCCCAGAGAGGGGGCCCTGACTGGGGGATTTTAAAGGGTTTTTGGGGGGAGCAAAAAGCAGGAAACCCATTAAAGCCCCGTCGATGACAAAAAAGGGCTGACTCGGAGCCAGGCTGATGAACACCCACCTGGGGGAGTTCCACCAAATGATCCGTAAAGGGCCTCCCCGTGAACCTTCAACCCAAAGACTTGGCACAACTCACAACATGCACAGAAGAACTGAAATTTTGGAACGAAGTCATCCGTTACTAGAAAAACCAGGCCACCAAACATTTTCTTTTATTAAAAAGGGCCGGGTGAAAGGTTTGAAATTGGATCTATGGAAGGCGCATTTTTGTGATTACTTGCAGGCCTGCACCACGGACCTGTCATAATATACCCCTTCCCCAAGTCAACGGGGGCCAGAGATACAGACATTTGCAGTTTTTGGTAAACTGCTTTTGAGCAACTTTTTCGTTGGCCCGTTTTCCCAAAAGACCCTTTTCAAACTCACTCTGGGTAAGGCTGGCGGGGAATCGGAAAAACCCACCCCTATGAATCTTCAGGATTAAATCATGTGACTTTCCAGTAGTACCCAATGCGCTGACCACTGCGCCTGGGGGTTTACCCCCCTGTTTCTTTGATTTTTTTAAAAAACCAAAAATTAAAAATACTTTACAAACCCACGAGAACAGGCCCTTTTCTCCCCCAAACACTTTATCTAAAAATTTGAAAAAAAAAAACTTACTATTAGTACAAAAGCACACTATATTAGGGACATTCACCTAAAGTATAAACACACCCGTGCGCGCATGCCCCCACCACGCACCCCCTTTTTTTAAACATTCACCCACCCGCACCGCACGGGGTTAATACACCTTAGTGAACAGCCCTTTAAAATTAAAGAAAGAACCCTCGCACGCACAGCCCTGCAAATTAAACTATTTCACTGTACGGACAGGGCCCTTGTTTTTTGATCATCAAATACACAGAGATTGTAACAAACAAAGAAAATAGCCCAAGCGCATGAGCGAAACCACTTTTTTTTTAAATGTTCATTTTGAAAAACCCCCCCCGTTCTTTTTCTTCAATGTTTAGCCCATTTAAAAACCCAAAATTGAAGAAAGGCAAAGCTTTTGTTTGGTTTTTTTTGCGTTATTTTTTAAACATCCAATCTGACCCTTTGCGGAAAATGTTTTCCTTGACACCATTCTGGTGATAAGTAAACTGGACAAAAAAAATAACCTTTCGTACTACAATCTTTCAAAAAAAAAATGCTACACTTTGTAAACAAAAAAGCAAAAACAATACGACCTCTTTTCCAATTTGAGTTAAGCAAACATTCAATTTTTTTTTTGTTTTCATTTGTTCTTTTTCACAGAAGTTCATTGTACATAAACAAATAGCACGAAGGACTCCAACTAATCAAAACCCGCCACAGTCACAATGTAATTTTTTTTTGTCCACAACAAACAAAGATCTTTTTGTAATGAAACAAACTTGGTTTTTTTTCCGATGCTTATACCCATCTTACCTAAAAGAAAATTGGTTGATGGCAGCTATTTCTGTTGATGTTGATTCAGTCCTCATCACTATAATTCCAACGAAACATCCAATCAGATAGCTTATGGACAACCATAAATTTATTTATTAAATGTTCTATGTCTTTCCAACTTTATGAAAATTTGGGGAAATTTTATTAAAAAAAAAGTCTTCACGTCAGTTTGGTCATGCATCATCACTCTTTTTGATTCAGTAATTTTCGTCTTTTGTAACAGTATTTTGTTGGAGAAGGTTTTTAAAGTGCAGTTTCAAATCTAAAGGTTTGGGGGTTTGATTGCAACTTTTTCAACTGAAATTTCGCGGGAGCTGTTTTTGGTTTCACCCCCTCCTGCAAGTCCTTTAGACAAGGCTGTCCAAATTTGTGTGAACACACCCAACCTTTGCGCGTGTATTGTGTGGTGGTGGTGTGTGGAAAAACCATCGTTGTGGAAGATGGGCCAGAGGGCTGCTGGTAGGATACATTAAAAACCACCTGTTCCCAAAACTTTACAGCCAGGTCACAGATTAAAATATTTTACAAAACGGGTACGACAAAGAAAAAATCTAATAAAAATTTAACCCCAAATAAATACAATAAAACAAGCAAGGAAACACGCAAGAAAGAAAGCAACTAAAACCAACGGCTAACATTACTCACCACGCACTTATTACTAAACCAAAAATCAACAAAGAAACAGACAGAAACGGAACAACAAAAATCACATGCCACCTACTTTCATACAGTGGTGAAACCCCACAAGAATAACACAGACTTGTGGACAAAATGCCGGGGGTATAACACCCTACTCAAGAGCGAGGCACAAAAAGGTGCCCCTTCAAGGGGTTTTTCTCCTGGAGGTGACAAGGGGAATTTATCCACTCATTGAAAGCCCAAGAGAGGAAAAAACCAAAGGTACTGATAGAACGCAGTAGAACATCCTATGAACACTTAAAACCTAATGGTCAGACGTTGCGCACGTGACATGGCCGGGGATGGCCACCACACTACGAGCCCCGTTAAATGGGATTTTCCTCGGGAGTTGACCATACGACCCCACCCCCCCGAAAGTCCTTTGGTGAGACAAGAACAAAAACACTTGTCCATTTTTCAAACCCGTCGCATTTCAAAAGATAGGCCATTTGTCCCACAGAACAGACAACCCCCCCAAAAAAAATTCATCACCCAGACCTGCCATCTTGTACTACAACTAGGGCGAAAAAAGCGCGTTTGCAATATCTGTCCACTGACAATTTCCAAGCTGTCACATCTCTAAATCTTTCACGTTTAGACTACGTAATTTCCTTTTGGCTGCCTCCCAGCATCACCATCACTCTCTTCAACGCATACAAAACTCTGCAGCTCATGGTCCAAAAAAGGGAAAAATCCGAACACTCACCCTTTTTCGCGATCTCTTCACTGGCTGCCAGCTCAAAAAACGAAGTATAAGATCAATACCCCTGTTTCAAAGTCCCACAAATCTGCACCATCTTATTTTTGTAACTGTCTTCACCTTATACTCCACCCTTCCCCTTCGTTCGCTGCAAAACTTTGTGCTTTAGAACCCAGATTCAAAAAAACCCACTGTTGGGTGTCATTTTTTTCGTTCTGGTCCGTCCACGGAATGACCTCCCTCTTTCATTTCCCAAAAACCTTCATTTGATACCTTTCAAATCCAGCCTCAAAACAACTTTTCCCCCCAATTTTCCCCTTTTCCGCTCTACTTTTTCAACAGCTCCTTCATCTCCAATGGTTCCGGTGGGGTGTGTGTGTGTTGTGTGTGTGTGTGGTGTGTGGTGTTGTGTTTTTTACATACACGTCATAAATTTAAAATATGTTCTTTAAAAAATTGAGGAAAGTTGCATGCGCGTAAATGATTTGGGGCAAGCGCTCGATTTGTTGTTTTACAAAAGATTCCCTATAAAACCAAATTATTAATTATTTTTAAACCCCCCTCTCCCCCAAAAAAACACCCCCCCCCCCCCCATGCTACTGGTGTCATTTTAGCTCATTCCAAATCAGAAGCGCTCCCTTTAAGGTGGGGGCCAAAACGGGGAAAAAAACAGAGTCCCCCCACTAGGAGCCTACCGAGGACGAGGGGGGAAAACCCACAAAAGGGGCGAGAAAATGCAAATTCATGCCCCAACAACCCCCCGTCCCTGTGTGCATCGGTATTGTCATTTTGTCATCCATTCCCCCCAAAATTTCCTCCTCCCGAAGTGGGAAAAGGTTTGGCGGGGCTCAAGATGGCTGCTGCGTTCGCACAGGATTCCGTTTTCAGCTTAAATCCGAAGGGCTTTCGGGATCAGGGTGGGGCGGGAGTGGTTTTAATTCCCGGGGGGGAAAAACCCTTGAACAGGTTCTGGGTGAGGCTCGAACCCGGGGTCAAACCCAGGCCATCAACTGGGAGTGCAAGGGCCAAACCCCCTAACCACCCGGGTATTCCCCCCCCCCACCCCAACAAAAGGAAAAAAAACCCCCCAAACAAAAACCAAATCCCCAAAACCTCACCCACCAGACGAAAAAAACCCACCCCCCCCACAAACCCCCTTTTTTTTAAGATTTTTAAAACCCAAAAAAAAGCCCCCGAAAAAAATTCAAAAAAAATCCCAAAAGCCAAAAAAAACAACCTTTATTTCACCCCAACAAAACAAAAAAAAAAAAAAATTAAAAAAAAACAAACTACCAAATTTAAACAATACACCACGAAAAAAACAAACACGGGAAAAACAAACAAAAAAAAACACACTGGTTATTTTAGCAAAAAAAAAAAGGGGGGGGGAAAAAAAGGTGGAGTTAACCCAACTGACTAGAGTTACCCCTCCCCAGCGGGAAGGGGGAAGGATGGTGAAAACTCACCTACCCAAAAAAAAACCGTAAGATTTTTTGGGGCGATTCCACCTTATCTTTTTATCCCATTTGACTCTTTAAAAAGGCAACTAAAAAAACAAAAGTCCCTTGGTATACTAAAAAAGTGAGGGCCAGTGTGTGAAATGCCCCCCGCAAAGATCTTTCACACATTAAAACCTGGTTTTGCCTTTAAAAGCGTAAAAGGGCCATTTCGTGGGTAAACCGAAACCAAAAATTAAAAAACCCTTTTAAAAAAATAAAAGAAAAAATTAAAAAAAGGAAAAGGTTTAAACCAAAAAGTGGGTGGGGGAAAAGGGTGGGGGGGGGGGTGGGGGGGGGGATGGCAAATATACAAAACCTTATATTGGTGACCGGGGGCTGTGGCCCAGGGGCGAAATTTTTTTTTAAACAAATGACTGGGGCATCGCTTTTGCCACCAATCACTTAAAGCTTCCAAAAGACTTCAAGGGAAATTTACATATTCATTTTTCAACCCTCACAAGGCATCATTACACTGGAAAGGTCGCTGAGGGACAGTGAATAGAAGCAAAAACATGTTATCATTAAATTTGGGAAATTTCAGGGTCAAAAATGTAATAAAGTTGAAATCAAAATTAAAACAGGTACCAAGGAATATCCACACTTATTTGGGGATTTCTAAATACTTTCAAACTAGCTCTTAATTCAACAAAGGTCCATTGTGTCTAAATTTTTGACCCCCCCCCCCCCCCCCCCCATCATAAATCGCTTCTTGGCTTTTTTTTTCTTCTATTTTTTCCAGTTCCAATCCCAAAACCCGTTTTATAGCCCTTCCACGCGCAGAGTTTTATACCAAAAATAGGAAGAAACCCTTTCAAAAAAATCATCGTTCCTTTTAAAAAAGAAAATATAATTTGACTTCGGCTTTGCAGAAGCACAAACTGTATGTGGGTTTTTGTGTTTTGTTTTTGTGGGTTTTTTGTGTGTGTTGCGAAAGCCATAAAAAAGCCCCAAAAACACAAAGTTAAAAAGCCCGACCATGCTTTTACCCTCAAAGGCTGTTGTTTTTAAATTTTTTGCCCCCAGCTTTCCCATATCACTTCAATGACAGAGGTATTCATTTAATTTTCGATGTCTATGTCGGGGTAGGCTACGAAAAGAAAATAGAAAGAAACTTCCCCTTGGGGAATGCTGGGGGCCTGTCAAAAGACAGCATCCCCAAAATTCTGGGGAAATTTGTGAAAGGAATTTCCCTTTTCTACCCTCCTTGTTTCTTTGCCTTGTTTTTCTTCACACCTCCTTCTATTTTCTGCCCTTTTTGCCACTCTCCTCCTTTGTTTTTCCCAAAAAACTTTCAAAGATAACAATTCCCTTCCAGTGGGAAATGGGGATGCACAGGGTTTGACTTGTCACCTTATGAAGCACAACACATTTTTACTTTTTATTCCGACAAAAAAAACAAAATGTCGACGATCAAAAACGAAGAAGACGAACAAAAACGAAACAAAAATTTTCGATTTTCCCAATGTGACTATTTTTTCCCCTACACTATTGTTTGTCTTTTTTATTATTCATTTTTTTGGGTGTGTTACAATTTTTTCATGATTTGACACGTTTTCCAAATATGAAAAAATGGGGGAGATGGCCATAATTGAAGGATACCATTTAGTTGTTGGAAGCGCCCAAAAGTTTTGAAGTTTTTGCGATTGGTGGCTTTTAAAAATTCTCTTTTGACGTGCAGGGCATAAGCAGTAATTTAATTGGGGGACATTTGCTAAAAAGGAAAAAAAAAGAAAAATCAGCGTCATTCAAAAACAAAATGAGGACAGTTGTTCCCCACATCTTTATTTTGGGAGAAAAAAAAGAACACTTTTTCATGCTGACCTGTCTTGGAGTCAATGGCCTAAACAAGATTTCTGTAATCGCCATCTTGCTGACGACCCACATATGCATATGGGACAGAGGGCCTGCAGAACCCTAATTTTCACTCCCCAGTCAATACAGCCCTGCTGACACTATTTGTATTTCCCCAATATCTACAATACGTTTCTTTTTTTAATGGAAACCCACAGTTCCAAAGACATTAATACTGGTATTTCAAAAAGTCCAGAAATTTATATCAAAATCAAACCGATTTTTCCACTATTTAGTTTTAAACCCCCGTTTCTTGTGTCATCTTAGTTTTAGATGACTTGAATGTAGACTTTTAAGCATTTTACATTGAAAACCCTGCAAATTGAACTAACTTATTTTGAACCGCCCCGTGTTACTTTAATCTACTTAATGCTTTAAAGAGAATGAAATTTAGATTTTCTCCCTGGGCTCTGTGTTATCATTTTCTTTTTGCTACCATTCATTTCCCTTTTTGCCCTTTTGTACTCTCCTTCCTCTACATTTTTCTTTTTAAATATTTAATGCATTTTTATATTTTGTTTTTTCCTTTTTCATTACAAAAAGTCAAGAGCAGTGATTTTTGAAGTATAATTTTAAACAATTCTGTTGTCAAAGTGTTTAAAAAAACACCTTTTCAGTTCAGACAAAATTTTCCGTAAACCACTGCCAAATATACAGACAAGCCCCTTTCCCTTTTTGTTGAGCACATTATAAGCTTTTTGGGGAGTTGCAGCTCTATTTAAGTGTGTATAATGAAAGTTTTTGAAGAAAATTGTATTTAAAAAATTACAATCAGCATGGTTTCTTTGTATTTACCGAACCATTTGTCAAAAAGGGGTTTTCAAGAAAAAAAACGAAACAAAAAAGATAAACTAAATATGCAAAAAGCGAATAATAGGGTTTTCCAACACCCATTAAACATGACCTTTCCCCCCTCATCAGGGCTTTTGTAACACAACAAGGCATTCAGAAAAAGGGGGGGGGGGGCGCTGTACAAAGGTTTTTTTCATACTTTTTTTGTGCCCCCTCATATTAGATTTCAGGCCAAGTCGATAACAAAAAATGACTGCATACAGGCATTCAAAGGAATGCTGTGCAGATCTGATCTCACTTTTTTTCTGCATGATTTCTACTTGGGCCCTTTCCCCTTTTATTTCGAAACTACTTTCAATTGCAAAAGGGATTGTTCCATTTTCTTTTTTTGCCCATGTAGTTTTTTTCTTCTTACCTCTTTGATGACTACATTTTTTCCCTGTTCTGTGGGGGCACTGACACAACTATATTTTTTTTTGGGTGGTTGTTCTTTTCCCCCCCAGGGAAAAGAGGTGTGTGGTTTTTTAAAATCGCCAGTCTTATATCATCTAAGGGTTAGGGCCTACATTTTTTAAAAAAATTAACCGACAGTTAAAACCAAAACCAAAAACATTTTCCACGCTTCTAAAGGGTTATTTAAAATAAAAATTTCGAGAAAAAAAAACTGTTTTTTTTAATTTATAAGCAAAACATAAAATAGCAGCAAAGTGAAGCAACATGATTGCATTTTTTGGTTTGGCTCACTGCACAGACATAATTTCACTCGCCATTTTTTTCAACCCCCGCCATTCCTCATCATATTTTTTCCAAAAAAGTGGATCCCACGCAGGGGGGATGCTCTCGGGCTAGTTGATGGTTTTTTGATGTTTTATCTTTGTGTTTTTATTTTTTTTGTGTTAAACTGTGTTTTAAATTCACTTTTTTGTGTGAAAAAATTTTTTCCGTGCTGAAATTTGGCTCCTTTTTCCAAAAAATGTCATCAAGTACAGCTCAAGCCATCTTCCCCCTTTTTTCATGCTTTGAACTAATGAAGGGTGGTTTTTCTATAAAAAAATCTTTCCCCCCGTAAGGGGAAACGAAAAATCTACTTGAATTGTTTTTTTTTTAGAAAATGTGTTATTGAAAAGGGGCCCCCATGAAAACCCTGGAATCAGGGCATTGATTCAGAACATTTAAAATTTGACAAAATTTTGTTTGTTTCCTGATCTTGCTTTTTTCTTCCTTTCAGCTAATTTTCTGACTTCCGTTACAACTTTACACAGTCAAGGCCCCTTTCTCCCTTCCATTTTAGACTTGGCTGGACAAGCGCAAATATAAATAAAATTAATATTATAAAATATTTATATTAACCTTTTTAAATTATTTTATATACCCAAAAATATTAAAACTTTTCCCTTTTAGTCTTTGCTGGACAATGACGCATAAAAATAAAAATTTTATATAAAAATTTTTAAAAAAAATATAAAATATATTTATATAAATATATAAAAATTTTTAAAAATTTTTTTTTTTTTGGGTTTTTGGTTTTTGTTTGTGTGTGTGGTTGGGGTTTTTTGTTTTTTTTGTAAATCAAATACCTTTAAAATACCCCTTTTTCCCCCAGACCAACAACAAAACCTGGCTCTCTCATTTTTTTCAACCCGGGCATTGCAATTCCTTTTTGGGGTGGGCGCCACATCATCTATCCACTCCCCAACGATTCAAAACTCTGCTGCCGACTAGCCTCAGAAAAAAAAAATCGAGCACTTACCCTCTCTGCGATCTCTCCCCTGGCTTCCTGTGCCCCCAAAAAATAAACTATAGATCATACCTCTTTTCCAATTTTTCCACAAAACACACCCCCCACCTTTGTGAATGTCCCACCTTACACCCCCTCGTTCCCTTCGCTCAGCTGCAGATTTTTTTGTGCTAAAACCCTAGATTCAACCAGCAACGGTTTGGGCCCTCCTCTTTCCCCTTTTTTGGGCCATCCATTTGGGAAGGCCCCCCTATCTCTCTTCGCCAAAACCTTTTTGGACACTTTTAAATAGGCCTCAAGAATATTTTTTTCAAAAACCCAAAAATTCCTATCCTTTTCATTTCAACTATCCCCCGCTTTTCAAAAAAGCCAAAAAATTTTTTACACCCTCCAAATTTTATGACGAGTGTTGTGTGGGTGGGGTTTGGGGGTGTGTGTGTTGTGGGGTTTTTGTTGTGTGTGTTTTGGAATTGGTTTTAGAACTACACTTGCTATTGGTTTTTCATGACGGTAAAATGAGTTGAGTGCAACGCTTTTATTTGTCTTGCAAGATACAGCGCATATAAGTTTCCAAAATTTTTTTTAATTTATTATAATTATTAAAACATAACAAAAAAAATTTTTTCATTATAAAACAGAAAGGGAAATTTTTTGAAAAAATGTAAATTTCACTTAAACGAAACACAAGTAAATTAACTTCCTGCGACAGTACTGCTGGTATTGTCTTCCTTTTGGGAAAAGGAAAGGTATACATAAAACAAAACTAAAACCAACTGCTCTTTTGTGGAAAGAAAAAATTTTTTTTTTCCCCCTGTTTGCAATTCTGTTTTTTTCATATGAACAGAATAAGAAGACCAAACAAAAAGGGTTTTTATGGCACAAGCCAGAAAAAAACACCATCGGGGAAACACAATGAACATTTAACAGCCATGCCTTCCTCTTTGCAGCCCGAAATGCTCTCCGTGTAAATCTTTCAAAATTTAAAAAGGAAAAAAGTGCACATACCCCCGGGAATGTTTTGCACGCAACCCTCCAGAAAATGAAAAAGCTACCATGAAAACCAAAAAATAATACTGTCCATGGAATTTTGTTTTAATTGCCCAGTGTTTTGCACACTGTAAAAATAAGAAATTCCCTCCAATGACAATGTACTACACTACCCAAATACTACAAAATAAATTTATAAACACTTAATCTTTAAATAAACCCCACTCTAAACACAAATGGGTTATTCAGTTTCCTTTAAAAAGTAAAAACCATTTTTCACCTAAAAACCGAAGTAAGGGGGGTTCCTTTTCTCAATTTTACTCCTTCCCATTAAATAAAATTTGAAATTAAAAACCCTTCACCTACATAAGCCTTTTATTAATTTACAAACTACTACTTTCCCCTTTCAAGAAACCCGATGAAAATCTTCCCCTTTAACCAACAATGGCCAGTTTTTTTTTAGGCAGGGAATCAACCAGTCCTTTTTCTGTAACCATTTTTAAACAAATCACCCGAGGAAAAATATCCTTCTAAAAAAAATAAAAAATTTAAAAAAATAAACAACAAACTGTTTTTTTTTATCCTAATTTTCAAACACTTCCCCATTTTTCTCTATCCAATATCATCAAACATCACACACAAAAAAAAAACTATTCCTCACCCCCAAATTAAAAAAACTAAATACAACAAAACTTATTTCTAAATCCCCTATATCATCAAACTATCAAAAAATTATTAACATCTATCTACATCTATCTATCTATCTATCTATCATTATCTTCTAACTATCTATCTAATATAATTAACTACCTTTACCTACCTCCTACCTACCTACCTACCTACCTACCTACCTATCTATCTATCTATCTATCTATCTATCTATCTATCTATCTATCTATCTATCTATCTATCTATCTATCTATCTATCTATCTATCTATCTATCTATCTATCTATCTATCTATCTATATGGAATTTGTATAGAGCTGAATCTTGTAAAGCAAACAAATCAAAGTCCTTGCATTCAAATCATTCATGAGCATGAAACAACTAACAAATAAGATTAACAGATTGTACATACACAAAACCACACAACACACACACACACACACACCACACACACACAAAACACACACACACACACACACAAAACAACACACACACACACACAACACACCATCGGGTAAGACTATAAACCGAGGTCCCCTGTTCGAACGCACGCAGAACATCTTGAGGATACATTACAACCCGTTCCGCTTTTTGGAAGAGTATGCCATTGTGTGCCAGTGGGAACGGATGCCAATTTTGACCAAACTGCATACACACGGGGATGGATGTAAAAAAAGAATGCCAGTTCTTATCCATTATCCTCGAAAAAATACACAAACACACACACACACAACAAACACACACACACACACACACACACACACACACACACACACACACACACACACACACACACACACTAACACACTAACACACTAACACGCTAAGGCAAGGTGATGGACATGGAGAAGGCCGATTGAAAGTATAGATAGATGCGAGGTGCAACGCTGGAGGGACGGACACTTACGCTGGATTTGAAAATGTGAAATGAAGGGTTTTGGCAAATGGAGAGAGGGAGGTCATTCCAGATAGCTGGACCTGAAATACTGAAAGAATGACAGCCGATACTGGATAGTTTGAACCTGGGTGTTTGTAAGCCCAAGGTATTTGCAGCAGAACGGGGGACGAAGAGTGTATAGGTGAAGGCAGTCACAGAGATAGGAAGGTGCAGTATTGTAGAGACATTTGTAACAGAGGGCACCGATCTTGTATTTAGACTTTGTGCGACAAGCAGCCACTGAAGAGATCGCAAGAGAGGACTGATGTGTTCGGAATTTTCTCTTTCTTAGGACAAGTCGAGCTGCAGAGTTTTGTAGTGTTGAAGGGCGTGGATAGACGATGCTGGTAGACCAGTCAAAAGGGAATTACAGTAGTCCAGTGGAAAAAAAGAGAGATGTGACAAGTTTGGATGTTGCGTCAGTAGACAGATACTTGCCAATTGCACTAATAGGCTATAATTAATAGTTGCAGGATTGGCAGGTCTGGGTGATGAGTTTTTGCATATTGTATTGTCAATGAAAACACCTAGATAGTTCAGACAGATGGACAGAGGAACTGAGTGTAGAAAAATTATGTATGTATGTATGCATGTATGTATGTATGCATATAAGAGGTGGAATAGTCTAGTGTTTAGAGCATTGGAAACACGGTTCAACCGACTGTGCTGGTCCTGGTGACCCATTTCAGTGAGAATAACAGCTGCAGACATAAGAGCTTTGCTCCCACATGGGTTGTACCCCATACCAAACAGACTCAAACAACATATTTTAACCTTAGGAATCAACCGCCGCAAAACGAGACGAGGTACACGCACCGGCAGACATCATCGCCTGTGTTCCAAGGTTCCGTCTCTACCCTCACTTCTGAGGTCACTGCCACCGCTACCACCCTAACTAACAACAACACGGCTTTGCTTCCCTCTGATGCCTCTTCTTTTGTTTATGACTCTGACACAACGTGTTCTGATTGCATTGTGTACCATGGTGTGCATGACACTGCAAATGCTAAAACTGGCCCAATTCTTTCACAATCTTCCACACCCGACTCTCAATCCAAACCTTTGTCTGCTGTACCACTCTCCACATGCCTACCATCACCTTTATCCTCTTACAGTTATCCTAACTCACCACAGTCATCATCAACCTCTCTGCCTCCCACAAATCTTCTTCATATGTGCTTAATCAATGTGCGATCTGTCTGTCCAGAAAGAAAAGCTGACCTAATTTCTGATTTCATCTCTGACTGGAATATTGATCTAACATTTCTCACAGAAACCTGGTTATAACCACACATCA
>CM054135.1:42642229-42644729 GCA_028751875.1 Rapana venosa
CATCCCTCCCCTGGTATCTTTTTGAAAATTTTGTCATCCGTCCCCCACGGCCTCCCCTTTAAAAAAAGGGGAAGGGGTTTTTAAACGTGTCCCAATTTCGCGGCGCTCGCACACGGCCTCGGTTTATAGTCTCATAGGAAGGACTTTTGGGGAGAGTGGAGTCTGCACTGATGTTAACTCCAGGGGAAAATATTCCCCTTGAACGGGAATCTAGCCCGGATCGTCAGATATCGAGCGCAATGTTCTGACCACTAGGCTATCCCGTCCCCCAGAGAGAGAGAGAGAGAGAGAGAGAGAGAGAGAGAGAACTCTGAACTCTGAACGTGTTTAATAATTATGTACATTGGCCTTAGGCTACAATACACAGAGTTTGGGGGAAGGAGGGGAATCAACATACTGGTATATACAGTAACATAGTATATGGAAGAAAAGAAAACAAACAAACAAACAACCGATTCAAGTGAATAATGACTACAGTGATCATGTCTTGGACTATGAACTAGATAAACAATGCTATTTGACTACGTTAATATTGTTAACAGCATATGTCAAAGTCAGTATAAATCAAAATGTAATATTTCAATTCAGCTTGATAGAAACAATATTTGTAGAGACATATCTCATTTGACACTCCTATCAATTAAGTCACATTATGACACAACAATGTCTTCCTTCTATTCATGGAGTGGAATATGTATCTGGATAGATAATGACTGTGTTCTCCATTTGATGTTTTGAGTAGCTCTGATATTGGTACATCAATACATTCAGTTAAAAACTTAACCCTTAAATCGGAGTACATTGAGCATTCAAACAAAAAATGGGCTTCGTTTACTAATTTAGTTTTACAAAACGGACAAAGTTTTTCTTGCTCATTTGCACTATATCTACAAACATTGTTATTAAGAGGTAAAACACTCAACCTAGCTTGTGTAATAGCAACTCGAAAACAATATGTGTATTGAGTTAATGTAGTTTTCTTTTTCAAAAATAGTTTTAAATTATCTATAGTTTTCATCTCTCTTTATCTCTTATGGTTCCATACCACTCTTGGGTAAACATATCGATTAATCTCCGCTTCAAAACATGCACAAAATGCTTTTACATCACCAACACCTTGTTGTAACCATACAATATTGAATCCAGTTTCACATAAAATTTCTCTTACTTTTGACACCCAGCATTCTTTTTCATTTATATCGATTTCCACAGCATTTTGGTAAGCATGTATGGCAATCTTTTGGGACTCAGTTGAAAAAGCTTAAACCAGTATCTAATTAAATTGTATAAGAATTAATAAAAAGCCGATACCTCCCCAGTTCTCCATACACCATTTGTTTGGGTTCTTTCGGTACTCAAAAATTCTCTGCCGAAGATAGAGAGAGAGAGAGAGAGGGGGATGAGAGAGAGAGACAGACAACAGCGACAGACAGCCCAGAGACAGACAGAGACAGTCAGCAGCAACAGACAGAGAGAAGAGGCAATTTCTGAATTATGAAAATGTTTGTGTTGTTGGTTACATGTTGCAGCTCAGCAGCCGTTATGTTCACGTCATCCTCATTGTTTAATTAGCACACCCTAAGCTACAATTTCTGTTGCTATATGATCCAAACTGCTGTTTGTTTTCAAGGCTTATACTCTTTTCTGAATAAAAACTATTTAAACCAAGAGGCAATTTCTGCCACAGAAATCACCAGAGGTGAAAAGCTAGTTTATACTGAAAGAGCCACTAGTGAATATCCCACAGGGGGAGAGGAGTAGGGGAAAGTGGCGGCAGACAGACAGACAGAAAGACAGAGACAGAGAGGGGTCATGACATTCATGTTTACTGTCGTACAGGCAGACAGTCCAACATATATATAGAGACGACTGAGAGGGGGAAAGGGAATGGAAGGTGGAAGGGGGTGTGGGGATAAGGGGGGGGGGGGGGGCAGAAAGGAGAAAGACAAAGAAGTAACTGGGTGGGATGAAGAGACTTAGGTAAAGAGGGGAGGCAGAGGCAGAAGAAGGTCAGAATCGAAGTGTGGGGAGTGGGGGGGGGGGGGGGGGGGGGGGGGGGGGGGGGGTGTTAAGGAAGAGGAAGGGGGTGGGGGGTGGGGGGGAGGTATGCCAGTAGGCTAATGTGAGCATGGTTTAGCTAGGCTAGCGCATGTAATTATGTGGCCAGCTTGTTTTGGGGTGGTTGTTTGTTTGGGTTTTTTAGCACTAATAGCTCAGTAGTCAGAGCGCTCGCTCTACCCCCAGCCAATGTTAAGCAGTGTCGAGCCTGGTTACCAATTGGATGGGTGACCGTTTGCGCGCCCTGGCTTCAGTACAGTCCCCCAGTTCACCCAGCCGTAAATGGGTATCTGCCCTCTTTAGGGTCAGGGAAGGTAAAAGCAGCTAGGAGGAGGAGATGGGCACCCCACTCACTATGCTGGCCCCTAGAGAAGCTGAGGTCTCTGGTGCCTAGCACCCTTACGACCACATAGGTTATGGGGACACCTGCCTGTCTTGTTTG
>CM054135.1:42647229-42649729 GCA_028751875.1 Rapana venosa
GATATGATGATGATGATGATGATGATGATGA
The DNA here is from genome assembly GCA_028751875.1 of Rapana venosa. Taxonomy (NCBI): domain Eukaryota; kingdom Metazoa; phylum Mollusca; class Gastropoda; order Neogastropoda; family Muricidae; genus Rapana; species Rapana venosa. The sequence continues at coordinate 42,647,261 of CM054135.1, forward strand.
TGATGAAGAAGAAGAAGGTGGTGGTGGTGGTGTGGTGGTGGTGGTGGTGGTGGTGGTGATGAGATGATGATGAGATGATGATGATGAATGATGAGGATGATGATGATGAGAAGAGAAGAAGAAGAAGGGGTGGTGGTGGTGTGGTGTGGTGGTGGTGGTTGTAGCAAGGAAAGAAGAAAGAGAGATAAGAAGAAGAAGAGAAAAGAAAAAAGAAAGAAGAAGAAGAAAACATAAATACAATATACAATGAAAAAAAGTGCCCTTATGCTTGCTATGCATACAATACACATTGTGCTTTCATACATTTGTTGTCACAACACATGAACCAGAACACATTTGCCTCATTCCTTCATTCACCTAAAACCACTTATTATGAGAATGGACTCCTCGAAAAGTTAAAAGAGAGAAGTCAAGTCAGTCAATCAGTCAGTCAATCACTCACCCCGACATACACTGAGAAAACCGTAAACACATAGGGACGGGATGGAACACACAACACACACACACACACACACAAACACACACACACACACACCACCCCACACACACACACACACACAACACAAACACACACAAACACACACACACACACACACACAAAACCACACACAAACCCCCACACACACACACACACACCACACACACACAAAAACACACACACACACCCCGCACACCACACACACACACAAACACACACAAACACACACCACACACACACACAAAAAACACACAAACACACACACACTGTGCTTACTCCACTATCGATTTCCACTACCCCCAGTGCCGATCCACTCTCCCCAAAAGGCTTTCGGATGAGACTATAAACCGAGGTCCCGTATGCGAACGCACGCAGAACATCTTGCGCACACGTTAAAACCCGTTCCGCTTTCGGAAGAGTAGGCCATTGTGTGCCAGGTGGGAACGGTTGACAAAAAATTGACAAAACTGCATACACACGGGGACTGGATAAGAAGAAGAAGAAGAAGAAGAAGAAGAAAGCACATGAGTGCTTATTCCATTATCCTCCAAATAAAAAGAATAAAAAATAAATAAATACTCCATTATCCTCCAAATAAAAAAGAAAAACAATATAAAAATTGCACGGCCAATTACTTCATTAGTGACTCCAAGCTAGGGTCTACAATTTCACGTGGTGAGCGGTTGGAGATACACCGATCATTAGCTAGCATTCTACAGGCATTCCACATGCCATCACGCTTCACACCCCCCTCACTGTGGCCCTAGTTAATTAGTGCACACTTTGAACACGAGCTAGCCCAGGGGCCAGGGCGATGAGAAAGGACATTATGTCCAGACTGTACTGGTGGTGTACATTGTGACCTGTCTCTCTGACTCTGGGAGGCACCGTGGTCGAGTGTTTTAGGCGGTCGACTCGTGATCCAGAGGTCGCGGGTTCGATCCCGCTCGGCTCGGTGTTGTGTCCTTGGGAAAGTCACTTTACTCCTATGTTCCTCACTCCACCCAGGTGTACAAGTGGGTACCAGCTCTGCTGGGGAAGTATCTGGCGACAGACTAGCGTCCTGTCACAGGGGTGGTGAAAAACCATCAGTTCGCTTAACGCTACAGAAACCCGGATAAGCTCCGGCTCTATGGGCCTTCTGGATCGAAAGAACATTTTTTTTTTTCTCTGTGTCTCTAGTTCTGCATAGATTGGATTATTTTGTCATGTATTTTTTTTGGGGGGTAGGGTGTAAAGCGTGCGGGTTGTTGTTTTTTTTTGTGTAGTTGTTGGGTATAATATGTTCACACGCATGCCTACATACATGTTTTATTTTTTATGTATTTATTTTATTATTTGATATCGAGGATAGTGGAAAAAGCGCTTATGTGCTTTTATTACATCCAGTCCCCGTGTGTGTGCAGTTTTGTAAATTTTGTCATCTGTTCCCACCGGCACACAATGGCCTACTCTTAGGAAAAGCGGAACAGGATTTAACGTGTGCGCAAGATGTTCTGCGTGCGTTCGCACAAGTGCACACGTGTGCGCGCGCGTGCATGCATGTACACGGGTACATGCGAGGTCATATTCGCACGTGCACACGCATGCACACACACGAACACACACCTGCGCACATATATGTATATAATTATGCAACGACGCAGGCATGCATGCAGGCACAGACACGTGCACACACCCCACACACTCCCCCCCCCCCCCCGGCCCCCCTCCCCCTCCCCCCACACCTTCCCAAAGTCCATAGTATGATTCTATAAACCAAGTATCGTGTGCAAACGCATGCAGAACATCTTGGGCACACGACAAAACCTCTTCCGGAAGAATAGGTCATTGTGTGCAGGTGGGAAATAATAACAAAATTTACAAAACAGCATACACACAGTAATTGGATGGGAAACAGCATAATTATGAGTGCTTATGCCATAATCCTTGAAATAAAAGAATAAAAGAAAGAAAAAGAACACACACGCGTGCGCGCGCACACAAGCTAC
>CM054135.1:42659729-42662229 GCA_028751875.1 Rapana venosa
GGAAGGAAAGAAAGAAAGGAAGGAAAGAAAGAAAGAAAGAAAGAAAGAAAAGGTTGCAGAAGAAACTACAGAGAAAAATTCCAATATTTTCGTCCCTCCGTCTCTTGTCAGTGTATCTGTTCGTTTGTCCTTCTATCTGCCTCTGTCTGTCTGTGTCTGTGTCTCTGTCTGTCTGTCTGTCTGTCTGTCTGACTCTCTCTCTCTCTCTCTCTCTCTGTCTATCTGTCTCTCTCTCTCTCTCTCTCTCCCTCTCTCTCTCTCCTCTCTCTCTCTCTCTCTCTCTGTATTCCATTATCCTCAAAATAAAAGAATACATCTCTCTCTCTCTTCAATTCCCAGTCTGTAGGTTTCGTACTTCTATCTGTCTCTGTCTCTCTCTCTCATCAATTTCCAGAAAAAGATACACACACACACACACACACACACACACACATACACACACACACACACATCCTTCGTGTCAGCGTTATTGCCCCAAGTAACCACAGCAAAACCGACTTTGGACTCAACAGGCCTAATGAGCAAAATCACATGCGTAGGCTTAGTGACTTTTGAGTCTGTGTTTCCCAAAATGAGTCAGTGCAGGTCTTGACCTCAAATGATTTCGTAAGCGTGGTGTTTTCGGTGACACGGTCACACATGAATACGCCGAACACAAGAGAGAGAGAGAGAGACAGAGACAGAGAGACAGAGACAGAGAGACAGAGAGGGAGACAGAGAGAGAGACAGAGAGAGTAATTAACCATAAATGTGGGACACATAATTATTAGAACGAAAATTCAAATATTGCTTATTCCCCCCCCCCCCCCCCCCCCCCCCCCCCGCATCTCTTGTGTGTGTGGTTGTGGGTCTCTGTCTCGGTATGTTTGCAAGAGGCTTCGCTATGTCTCTCTGTCCTGTTTGTCGTCTGTCTGTCTGTCTGTCTCTCTCTCTCTCTCTTCTCTCCTTTATATATATATATATATATATATATATAATATATATATATATATATATATATATATATCGCCGCAAATGTCGTTTTGAAATCCATTATTATTTCCATTGAGTTACTAATAATGTTTCATTCAAAACGTGCTTATACTACAATGCTACATCCACTCACACCTGATCACCCATGGAATTATAACGGGTTGTATGGTCTGTACAATTAAATTCCTGAGTTTTGAGTCTCGCTCTCTCTCTCCCTCCCCCTCTCTCTCTCTCTCTCTCTCCCTCTCCTCTCTCTCTCTCTCTCTCTCTCTCTCTCTCTCTCTCTATATATATATATAATATATATATATATATATATAATGTAATATATATATATATATATATATGTGTGTGTGTGTGTGTGTATGTATGTATATAATATATATATATAATATATATATATATATATATCTCTCTCTCTCTCTCTGAGAGAGATAATTTTCTACAAAATTCGGTAGAATAAGACAGCATTCACACACATTACTTAACTTATCCTCATTTCGATGATAAAAAGAGGAGGGGGGAAGGGGGGGGGTTGGTTTCCTAAAAAACCCTCTGTACATGTTTTCTTACTGTTGTTGCTGTTTTAGTTGCTGTGTTTGTTACTTTTGACAAAATACGATAGTGTAATTATTATATTTTTTTCATACCTATTTTTGAAAAACAAATCTTCATTTGATATAACATAAGCTTATTCAAATACCTCTTCCTAACCATGAGTACTTCCATTTGACAGCACAGAGGGTGATGTTCTTTTAACTCATACTTTGTTGATTGATTAGAGTCCACTACTCCCTTATTCCAATATTTGTTGAACCAGAAACATTTCCAGCTGCCTATAATATTAAACTCATCGTTGTTTTTCCTTCATAATGTTACAAATATATAGATGAATTTGTCGAGGATGCCTTGACTGATTTATTTATGTCTTCTAACACTATGAAAAGATATAGTGTGGACGTGAACTGGCAACAGACATCACGAGCTTTCGGAGTTCTACAGTGCCAGTTAAGCGGTTTTTCTAAATCAATTTTTTTTTTGTCTAGTTAGATTTAGCAAAGCTTCAACTTTGACAGAGCTGGACCTGATGGCTTTCAACCATTTCTTAAAACACAACTATTTATTCACGTTCAAGAACCCCCAACCCCGCTTTTTGAGTGCCTGTGTGTGTATGTGTTTGTGTGTGGAGGGGGTGTATACGCGCGCGCATGCGCCCACGCACGCATTTGTATAACTATTATTTATTGTTCGAAATACATATATCAGTGGTGATTATTGTACAGTTACCAGACCCTTTTTTCAGTCGTTCATCCGTGCTTATCTCAACCTTAGCCTAATCAATGATTTACGTTAAAAAAAAAAAACCCCAGCTATTTAGCCTTTCCCATGATCTACAAACAGTAGTTACAGTAACATATAGGTCTGCGTGTGTTACTTAAGTCACTCCGTGCTTAGGGACCGCGAAATCTGCTCCCTTTTTCGCCAGATGTTGATAATAACGAAGATGACTGACAATCTTTGTTGTCAT
>CM054135.1:42669729-42712229 GCA_028751875.1 Rapana venosa
TGAAAGTGCCTAATTTAGGAAACGTCTTTCCCACAAGAAAATGCATTCGCACAGTTCTGGAGACCTAGTACCGAAAATAGGCCTACATGCCAATGTCTGTGAGACTCACCGTCAGCAGAACTGGAAAGATTTCAATCACATCCTGGGCTAGCCTAAACTAGTAGATATTTCATTTGTATTTCGATTTTATAAACAGGCTGCGATTCTAGACTAAACTCATATTGATGACAGGTGTATTATAGTGTATTATACACTAGTGACCGACTCCCTTCGTTGTTATGGATTGTAATTGTTATTATTGTTGTTGTTTTCTTCTTCGTCTTATTGTTGTTGTATTAACGATAATGATGATTATAATTATATTGTCGTTATCATTGTCTATTCTCTTATTTCGAGGATGATGGAATAATCGCTCATGTGCATTTTTTTTGGTTACATCTACACCCCATGTGCATACGATTTTGTAAAGTTTGTCATGCGATAGTGAACGCTCTCTCTCTCTCCTCTCTCTCTCTCTCTCCTCATCTCTCTCTCTCATCTCTCTCACTCCTCTCTCTCTCTCTCTCTCTCTCTCCCCTCCTCTCTCCCTCTCCCTCCCTCCTCTCCTCTCTCTCCTCTCTCTCTCTCTCTCTCTCTCTCATCTCTCCTCTCTCTCTCTCTCTCTCTCTCTCTCTCTCTCTCTCTCTCTCTCTCTCTCCTCTCTTCTCCCTCTCCTCTCTCTCTCCTCTCCTCCTCTCTCTCCTCCCTCCTCCCTCTCTCTCTCTCTCTCTCTCCTCTCTCTCTCTCTCTCTCTCTCTCTCCTCTCTCTCTGCCAAATCACTGATGTTTGCAGGTGCACAATCGCTTGCAGGACAGTTGTGACATTTACCTACCCCATTGGGAAAGGGGGAGGGGTCGACAGGGTGGGGGTGGGGAGTATGTAATAATATATTCTTCTATTCCGATACACCATGAGCTTAGAACAGAAAAACAATTTAGACGTTCTGAGGGAAGGAGGGGAGGGGGGGGGGGGGGGGGGGGGGCGGAGAACAGACAATGAAGGCAAAGAATATATGATGTACACAAAACGGGAGGTAATGTGGCTATATGATAAAGACATAGCAGAATGCCGATTTTCAGAACTGCTGTGGGGACAGAAGTTTGGGACAACATACCACACACACACACACACACACACACACACACACACACACACACACACACACACAAAACACACTCACACATACACACACGCACACACACACACACACACAAAACACACACACACGCACACACTTACGATCATTCGAACCGGAATAGCATTAATAATTATGTACTAAGCCAATACGTGGTAGATGTGCTTTGCCAGAAAGAATACATCTCGAGCTACACTAAAGAACTAAAACCTGTTCCGAACTTGCACAAAAAGAACTAAAGACCTTTCCGAACTGTGTGTGACATTGGCGTGGCGCACAGAAAAGAAAACAAGCCTCCGAACATTTCCACACTAAAAGGGGCTTGCAAAAGGACCCCCTTGACATATTTGCGCAAGTCTCTCCCCCCTCCCCCTCCCCCCTCACAATTCCCCTTTCCTCATTTCCTCCCAGTCTAGCACCCCCCCCCCCCCCACCACCCCCACCCCCCGCCCCCCGCCCCCTCACAATTCCCCTTTCCTCATTTCCTCCCAGTCTAGCACCCCCCCCCACCCCCCCCCCCCCCCCCGCCCCCTATACCTCCTCTCCTACAAGCCGTATCACGCTCTCCAACCGTAGTTTGCCCTCTTGCTATTTATATGCACACATTATCCATCCCCTGTTAGGTTGCTTGCCATTACAGACAGACATCCAAGAAGTTGACTGTTTATACGTGGAAGCTCCCCCCCCCCCCCCCCCCCCCCCCATCGCCCCCTTCTCCTCTCCCATCCCCATCTTACTCGATCCGCACAGTTTTGGTGTGTTTTTTTCACTGTTCGCTTCCTGTTCATAGGAACACCACCGCTTTCTCACTCGTTTCCTTCTTTCTTTGTACTGTCAACTGTTTTCTTTAACTTTGCTCTAGTATATATATAATATCTGTTTTGTCCGTCGTCAGTGCAGTGCAGGAGAGGTGGATATTTTCATTTGTTTTGCTAATTTGATAAATTCAGTTTCGCACGCTTTCTCTGCTCTGTGTGTGTGTGTGTGTGTGTGTGTGTGTTTGTGTGTGTGTGTGTGTGTGTATGTGTGTGTGTGTGTGTATGTTGTGTGTCTGTCTGTCTGTCTGTCTGTCGTCTCTGTGTGTTTGTGTGTGTTTGTGTGTGTGTCTGCCTGTCTCTCTCTGTCTGTCTGTCTCTGTCTCGGTCTCTCTGTCTCTTCTCTCTGTCTCTTCTCTCTCTCTCTCTCTCTCTCTCTCTCTCTCTCTCTCTCTCTCTCTCTCTCATCTCTCTCCTCTCTCTCTCTCTCTCTCTCTCTCTCCTCTCTCTTGTAGAGATGTGCCGTGACTGAAGTGGGATAATGACATTAAACATGAAAATCCCTCTACGAAAACACAGTAAAAACAGATTACAATATTAGCATTTGTTGCAATTGTTACCATGATGTGGAAGCCATGTCATGATGACTATTTGGGCTGTAATTATTTTAGTATCAGTATCATATAGTAATTATAATTGTGCTTATTCCATTATCCTCGATTTTTAAAAAAAATTCTAAGTCATCTGAGCGCTTTGATTTGTTGCTTTACAAGATTCAGCGCTATATAAATTCCATACATTGTTATTATTATTATAATTAATCAATCTTTTTTTTTTTAGTTGAATATGTGTTTTGTGCCTAGTCCTCTTCCCACTGTCCCCTTGTGAATGGGCTTAATGCGTATCACAATAAACTGTTATTGTCATTGTCATTGTCTCTCTCTTGTTTAATTAACGTCTTCCAATGTGTGTGTGTGTGTGTGTGTGTGAGAGAGAGAGAGAGAGAGAGAGAGAGAGAGAGAGAGAGAGAGAGAGAGAGAGCTTTGCCCATATTGGCCTTTCATTGTTAACTCGCAAAATTTATGGCCCACACTTGTATTGGGCGTTCATACAACCGTCCTTGGGCAGGAAAGGAGAGAGAGTGTGGCCAATGCTTTATAAGGAAATGGAAGCCTAATCAGGCTAATGTTGTTGTTGTGCGTTCCCCAGCTTTACACCCTGGGGGTCACCCAGAACATGCACCCTGCCTCACTCATCCCACCTGGGAATCTGTGAGATAGGAAGTACACACTGGATGAGAAGTTTGCGTGTATGGCTCTTTTTCAAGCACCTCACCATATAGGCAGCCATACTCCGACTTCAGAGGATTTTTTTCTCCTTTAACAAAGGAGAGTGCGGGTTGTTATGTTAAGAGCTTGTCATGGCTGAAGGCAATCTCAACACAACATTTTACAAAATAACAACGTTTTAATGTAGGCCTTGGCAATTAGCTTACATCAATAATAACTGACACAGCTTTTGGCCTGGGCCAGAAGCCTAATGCATATCCGCTTTTCTACTGTCTGTAGTGTATACTGCTTTCCTGGAGGGAAAACCCTTTGTTTTATAACAATCATGTTTGACTAGCGCTGAGTGCATGCATGTTTATACGCGTGAGCGCACGTATACAATCAGGACTTCCTTTTGTTTCCGCGGTGCATCCATCATCATCATCATCATCATCATCGTTGTCGTCGTCATTGTTTCCTGATATTTTTTATTAGATGGCTACATGACTCAAGACTAAAGACTACTTTATTATTTTTTTAAAAAAACGAGAAAATCAAAATGGCTCACGAAAAATCATCCGATGCACAAGACGCTATATATATTACAATGTAAAACAGAATACAATAATTCTAAAGTAATTTAAGCTAAAACGAGTTTTTTTAAGTCATAGAAAACAACAGCAGCAGAAACAACACACACAAAATAACAGATACATGACAAAACATGACAACCTCTGACGTGAATCATACGCAGCTAGTTGGCTTCTTCATTCTCTTCTCCTCCTCCAACTCCTCCTCTTCCTCCCCCGCCACCTTCATGACGTCATCATCATCACCATCGTCGTCATCATCATCACAATCGTCACATATCATCACTATAAGCTTTTAGCCTGTTATTGCTCGATTGTAAGTGTGTATGTCTTTGTGTGTCCCTTTTTTGGGGGGAAGAGCTCCGAGGTTCACCAATGGTGAGATTTTGCGTATGCGACGGTCTTGGCTCACCGTAAAGATAGCCGCATTCCCACTTCGGAGATGTATAATTAATTTGTCCGATTTTCTTAATAAAATTTGGTTTCAAACCATCGTCATCGTTAACATTAACACAACATAATATATCAACACTTCCAGGAGTGGAGAACATTTGTTGCTGCCCTACGTGCCAATAAGGCACAAAGGCATTGATGATGATGATGATGACTTCCATTGCTACCGTGCAGGTCTATAGGAGCAGTGATAGGCGGCGTACCGTCGCTGAAGAAGCTTCAGGGGGCCAGCAACGACGACTGGATAGACCGACTGAACCATGTGTGGACCGTCTTTCTCTTGGCCATGTTCGCCATCATCGTCTCCACGGGACAGTTTGTGGGCGACCCCATCCACTGCTGGTGCCCTGCTGAGGTGAGTGAGGGTGCTTCTGGGTTGGGTTGGGATGGGTTGGGTTGGGTCGGGTTTCGTTCGGGTTGGGTTGGGTGGAATTGTTGGGTGGAGTTGGGTTGGGCTGGGCTGGTTGGTTCTTTTCAGTGGGGGATTTGTTTATTTGTAAACTGCAGGGTGGTGCGGTGTTGCGATGTGTGGTGTGATTTGGTGTGGTGTAGTTCGGTACGGTCTGCAATGGTGTGGGGTCTGATGTCACTTTTCGTTCTGAAGATCTACAAAATTTTAAGACTAGATGGAACTGTTTCATCTGAAATAATATTCACAACGTTACATCTCTATGCCACTCTATTACTACTATGATGATGATGGTGGTGGTGGTGGTGGTGGTGGTGGTGGTGAGGATGAGGATGGGGATGAGGATGATTGTTGTTGTTTTCACATGCCCGTGGCTGTCTGTGTGTTTTCTAGGAACAATACACTTGTACGTAAATACAGAAAACAAAATGCTTAGAGTTAAAGAAACAAACAGACGCAAATAGCAGCCAGCCAGCCAACCAACCAGAACGCCAACAGTAAGAAGAAGAACAACAACAGCAACAAACAACAACCTCCCACAAACCAACCAAAGATGAATAAATAAATAAAATAACGCACGTAAGCTCTGGTTTTTAAGATACCATGTGTGGTAAAACGTTTTAACAGTGCTAAGTTTTGCTTTTATCACATAATCTCGTATTGTATGGCCTGCTATTGCATGAGTTTAAGCGTGTGACAGCCGCCTGAATTCTTTGCCTAAGCTCAGATATATGCACGACCTTGAGTTGAAGGCTTATCAAACTCCATCAGTAAGAAAAGCCTCACACCTCGGGCCACTTGCTCAGTGAAGTATTGCCAAACATCCTACTTAAACTGAAGGCATTAATCCATCAGAGGTACGTAGTGAGAGATAGGGGAAAGCTCAAATTATAATGTGAGTAGTTGAAGTTGATTGTTTTATCTTCCAGTTTCTGTCAACGAATGGGTTAGCTGAGAATACAATTTCGTCTGACTGTCCTCTCTCTCTCTCTCTCACTCACTCTCTCTCTCACTCACTCTCTCTCTCACTCACTCTCTCTCTCCCTCCCCCCCTCCCCCCCCCCCCCTCCCCCTCTCTCTCTCTCTCTCCGATTTTACGTCTGTTCACTCAAAGTGATATTAGTCTGTGTCTGTGTCTGTTCTCCTCACGGTATCAAAGTCTCATGACGACTAAGTAGGAGGGAAAAAAACACCTTGGAAAAGCCGATTAGCATTTTCTTGAGTTTGACTTCTGTTCTGACTGAAGGCTGCTGTAAGGAAGTGAACTGGTCAGCATACAGAGCGGTTTTCCTCCTTTTTTTTTTTTGGTTGTTGTTTAATAATGAAACAACTTTGCGAAATTAAACTGTTTAATAAGGAAACAACTTTGCGAAATTAAACTTCCTTCATTTCTCAAGAACAAAAAAATGTAATGCACATGCACAAGAGACATATATATATATATATATATATATATATATATATATATATATATATATATATATATATATATATATATATATATTATATATATATATGTATGTGTTATATATATATATATATATATACATATATATATATATATATATATATATATATATATATATATATATATATATATATATATATATATATGATAGACTAGATAAAGACAAAATATGAAGAAAATATTAAATCCCCAAACAACCATGATTATTACTAGAAATAACTGGTGATGTGTAAATTGAGTATTTGTGTCCTGTTACGTCTGTATTGTGTTGTGCTTGGTCGTGTTACATTGCGTTTGTTTGGATAGATATTTATATAAATTCGGAAAGAAAACATGCAGTACATACAGTTGCTTTAAAGGAGTGGAGTACTTCTTATACTTTACTCATCCCCCAAGTCATCATCTTCTGACTTAAGTTGTTTTTTTTCTGAATAAAGGTCAATATCATTTGATCTGCTCTTGGACGAGAGATAGAAGGGGTTTTAACGTGTACATGATAGGGTTAACATACAGAATAGCATATCATGCATAGTCTAATCTGAAAGAGTTGTGAGGGAACAGTCAAAAACAACTTAAGAGTTAACACGGCAGGAAAAAAATCCCTGAACTGGACTGCACCGCCGGCCATGAAGATTGCTTAAGTCTTTTTATTTCTTTCTTTCTTTTTTACTTCTCAATTTGAAGTCGTTGGTGCATGGCACTGAAGAGCTTTTCACCAAATTCCCCTGTCTATGTCGACTGAGTGCCAAAGCCTGGATCTCTTGGAATGGTGTCCCTGTCTTTTCTCTGATGTCACTCGTCTTCTTTTTTTTCTGACTACCGCTTCCTCTTCCTCCCTCGACATTTCTGTGCAGAATACTTTTGGCGAGGCCGTGGGGTCTTTCAACGTGGCTGTACCAACAAAGTTTTCTGTTCATGTGGCCCGATGATACGGACTAGACAAGCAAATCTATGCGCTCAGCAGTTAGCTACTCGAACCCGCACCCCTCAGATCATCGGTCCAACACTGTAATCTCAAAGCTATTCCGCTCCCTGCCCTTCCTATCAGTGGATGGTAGGTTGCAGGGCGTGGCTTGTATCACAGTGTAGTGGTCCTGCCCTGACAGGTACAAATTTATTTTGTCTGCTCGGCCGTTTCCTCTGTGTAGCTGGATGAAGAGGGTTTAGGTCAAGGAAATTTGGGGGTGTGAGGGGGGGGGGGGTTATTTCCTGGTTGAGAAATACACGAGTAGACGACAGCGTGTATAGCTCTGTCTCTGTCTCTCTCTCCCTCTCTCTCTCTCTCTCTGTCCCCAAAACATTAGGTAGTTTTCTTTAAAACCCCTTTTTTTTCCTTGCTTATCGAAATTTGTGTCCCGAAGCACAATTCGCTCTTCTTGTAAAATATATTTTGCCAGATCTTGACTTACGCAATTTTCCATTGAAGTATAGAAAAAAAAATTCCGACCAAATCAGTTTGCAGAAATGTATACGTGCGTTTGATAAAGTACAACACAACACAACACAAATACTATACATTACTGTACAATTCTATTCTGTACTGTACTACACTATAGTATACTACGCTACGCTTCACTACACTTCATTACCTACACTACACTGCACTACTCTAGTTTACACTACACTACACTAGTTTACTCTACACTACTCTACACTAACACTATACTTTAATGAAGCAACAGGGGGGGAAAGTGCAGCATGTACAGCACAGCATATTGTGTGCTACAAAAATGCAACCATTGTCATAATTCTTAAAAACAACAAACAATAAAGTGGCTTCAGTCAAAGATTACTGGACCGCTCGTTGGTTTGTGAAGAAAAAGGCAGTACATCATTATTATACATTAAGTAAGTTCCCCTCATTCTTGTTCAATCATTTTGAACACAAAGTATAGTCATGCATTCGTATTGAGTTCTCTCATGCTTGCTGCCCACACCCACGAAGGGACTGACTGGCAGGCACTCGCCCCCACAGGAATGTGATAGTTGAAAACGCCTTGCACCCATGATTCGCGGTGGTTCGGGTGTGGCATGTTGTATGAATATTCATAGGCGAGAGACAAGTAAACTTTCTTATTTCTTGGGTCTTTTGGGGGAGGGAGGAGGGGGGGGGGGTTTATTCTCTCCCCAGTGTTAGATGGAGGGATAGGGTAGTTTGTTGTTTTTTAGTTTTGTTCTGTTTTGTTTTGTCTCTTCTCTCCCAATCTTTTTTTTTTCCTCGACGCTAGGTGAGAGGATAAGTGTGTGTGTGTGTGTGTGGGTGTGTGTGGTAGTTGTGGTGTGTGTGGTATGTGTGGTGTGTGTTGTGTGTGTGTATGTGTGTGTGTATGGTGTGTGTGTTTAAGTGTGTGTGTGTGGAAGGGGAGGGGGTAGGAGTTCTTACAAATTATCATTAAAGCAGGCTGACGCTCCTCTTACTTGCTTCTTCACACAGACTTCAACTCTTCAGGGTTTCTCGTTTGGTTTGATTGTATTATATAATCCCAGCGGATCTATCCGATGTAGGGACTGTGTGCACCATCAACCAACCATCACCACCTTGACAACGTAGTATTTAGGACACGCTTCAGTGAAGCTGTGTTTGGCACTTAAGGTTCTGGAGGAAGATGGGGATGCCATTTCTCCTTACCCCCCAGCCCAACCCCAACCCCGCTTATTAAGAAAAAAAGTGCTCGTATACATATACACAAGCCTGGCTCGCACGCACGCACACACGCACACACATATACACGCTCAGTCACTCGTACGCCCACCCACCACCCACCCCCCGCGCGTGCGCACGCACGCACGCACACACGCACGTACACACGAACGGGCACGCACACACGAACGCGCAGGCACGCACACACATATACACCCCCACACACACCCACCCACACACCCACACAGACACACACACACACACACAAACACACACCCACACCACCCACCACACTCACACACACACACACACACACTCACACACACAACACACACACACACTACACACACACACATACACACACACACACATACACACACACCACACACACACATACACACACACACACACACAACACACACACACACACACACACACACACACACACACACACACACACACACGGAGTTTGAACCAGTGGCCTTGAGGGTCAAGATCAGAGGCCCAATGCTTCACTTTACTTATTTATTGCTTTGTTGATTTATTGGTTTGTTTACTTATTGGTTTATCTTATTTTTTCATTAACTTTATTCATTCATTTATCTATCACATATATATATATATATATATATATAGAGAGAGAGAGAGAGAGAGAGATAGATAGATAGATAGATAGATAGATAGATAGATAGATAGATAGATATAGATATATATAGATATATATATAGAGAGAGATATTTGTGCGTGTGTGTGCACGTGCGTGTGTACGCGTATGTGTGTGCGTGTGTGTATGTGTTTGTGTGTGTGCTTGCGTCCGTGCGTGCGTGCGTGCGTGGAAGAGTGTTTTTGCGAGTATGCACGCACGTGTGTGTATGTGTGGGCGTGTGTGTGTATGTGTGTGTGTGTGCGCCCGCGCGCGCGCATTCGCTTAACACTTATAATACCAGTAGCTGCATTTTCTCTGAACAGTTCACGGGTGCCTACGTGGACTACGCCAAAAGCTACTGTTGGATCAAGAACACGTACTACATCCCTATGGACGAAGCCATTCCCATAGAGGACATCAAGAGAGAGAACGAGGAACTGACCTACTACCAATGGGTGCCACTCATTCTGCTGTTCCAGGTGCGTGTGTGTGTGTGTCACTGTGTGTGTGTGTCACTGTGTATGTCACTGTGTGTGTGTTTGGGGAGGGGGTGGGGCGGCGCTGTACGTGTGTGTGCATGTGTGTGTTGGAGGAGGGGGGGGGGGTTGTACGTGTGTGTGTGTGTGTTTTGGGGGGTACCTGTGTGTGTACGTGGATGTGTGTGTATGTACGTGTGTGTGTGTGTGTGTGTGTTTGTCCCTCTCTCTCACTCTCTCTCTCTCTCTCTCTCTCCTCTCTCTCTCTCTCTCTCTCTCTCTCTCTCTTTCTCTATCTCTCTCTCTCTCTCTGGGGGACGGGATAGCCTAGTGGTCAGAAAATTGCGCTGGCAATCTCTCAATCTGACGACCCGGGTTCGATTCCCGTTCAAGGGGATATTTTCCCCTGGAGTTAACATCTGTGCAGACTCTTCTCTCCCCAAAAGTCTTTCGGATGAGGCTATAAACCGAGGCCTCGTATGCCAACGCACGCAGAACATCTTGCGCACACGTTAAATCCTGTTCCGCTGTTCGTAAGAGTAGGCCATTGTGTGCCGGTGGGAACAGATGCCAAAATAACAAAACCGCATACACACGGGGATTGGATGTAAAAAAAGCACATAAGTGCTTATTCCATTATCCTCGATATAAAAGAATAAAATAAAATAAAATAAAATCTCTCTCTCCTCTCCTTAACTCTCTCCATCTCCCCCTCCCCCCCCCCCCTCTCTCTCTCTCTCTCTCTCTCTCTCCTCTCTCTCTCTCTCTCTCTCCCTGTTCTCCCTGTCTCGCTTCCCCATTGCACTGAAGAGGGAACTTTTTTTTCTCTTCATACAAGCATAAACGCAATTTTTCGCCTGAGATACTTTCAAGTTCAAATGACACAACATATTTTGAGCTGACAAAATGCAAAGACTGGAATTCTGATTGCTGTTGAGCACATTATATACTTTTAGCTTGTTGCTGCTAGTTCTATTGTAAGTGTATGTGTGCGTGTATAATTTTCTTGAAAGAAAAAATTGAAACCAACATTTTCTTACCTTCAATCGTTCACCTTTGATATAAGGCTATACATCTCTCCCTCTGTGACTCTGTCTGTCGCTGTCTCTCTCTCTCTCTCTCTCTCTCTCTCTCTCTCTCCCTCCTCTCTCCTCCCTCTCTCCCTCCCTCCTCCCTCCCTCCCTCCCTCCTTCGACCTTTCCAGCAGGCTCTCATGTTCAAAATGCCCACATTTTGTAGCGACTGTTCAACAGGGAGGTCTATACATCTCTCCTCTCTCTCTCTCTCTCTCTCTCTCTCTCTTCTCTCTCTCTCTCTCTCTCTTCTCTCTCTCTCTCTCTCTCTCTCTCTCTCTCTCTCTCTCTCTCTCTCTCTCTCTCTCTCTCTCTCTCTCTCTCTCTCTCTCTCTCTCTCTCCCCTTCTCTCTCTCTCTCTCCTTCTCTCTCTCTCTACCGACGGTGGACAAAACTGCATATACACGGGGCTTGGATGTTAAAAAAGCACATGAGTGCTTATTCCATTATCCTCGGGGGGAAAAACAACCCAAACCTTCCCAATAGGGGACAGGATAGCTCAGTGGTCGGAGCACTCGCTTTCCCCCAGCCAAGTTAAACAGCCTCAAGCGTGGTTACCATTTGGATATGATGGGTGACTTTTTGCACGCCTTGGCTTCAGTACAGTCCCCCAGTTCACCCCAGCTGTAAAATGGATACCTGCCCTCTTTAGGGTCAGGGAAGGTAAAGCAGCGAGGGAGAAGAGATGGGCACCACCCTCAATACGCTGGCCCCCTTAAGAGAAAGCTGAGGTCTCTTCCGACGCCTCGCTCCCCTACGACCTTACAAGTGATGGGACACCTTTCACCGTTTACCTTCCACCTTTCCCAACAGGCGTTCATGTTCAAACTGCCCAACATCCTGTGGCGCCTGTTCAACGGGGGTTCGGGCATCAACTTGGACAAGGTGGTGGACATGGCGGAGAAGACGCAGCTGGGCTCCCCCGAAGACCGCAAGAAGACCATCGAGCACATCGCCCTCTACCTCGACCGCTGGCTGGAGACCCACCGGGAGTACCACTGGAACATGCTGGTCCGCGCCAAGCAGCATCTGGCGCGCGTCTGCTGCTTCTTCTGCAACAAGCGGGCCGGCACCTACCTCACCGCTTTCTACCTGACCACCAAGGTGTGTGTGGGTGGAGTTGGGGTTGTGTTGTGTTGTGTGTGGGGGGGGGTGGGGGGGGGGGGTTGGTGTGGTTGTTGTGGTGTGTGTGTGGGGGGGGGGGTTGTGTTGTGGTGGTGGTGGTGGTGGGTGGGTGTGGTGGTGGTGGGTGGGTGTGGTGTGGTGTGTTGGTTAGGGGCAGGTGTTTGTGTGTGTTATAGTGTGTTTGAGTGTGTTGGTTGGTTGTGTTTTTTTTTGGGGGGAGGGGGAGGTATGTGTGTGTGCGTGCGCGGACGTGTGCGCGTGTGTATAAAAATATAATCATAGATGCGTGGCACCGCTTACATATATAAAAAAAAAATCATTTCAAATAGCATAAATAACACGACATTAATTGTACCAACATTTAACACCAGACACGTTTGTCAACAAATAACAACAACGATGATGATGATGATGATGATGATGATGATGATGATGATGATGATGATAAACAACCACACGTCACCTCATCAGAAACGTTTATCTACAAATAACAATAATAATAACGAAAATAAAACCCCTACCTTACTTCGCCGAGCAGGTGCTGTACGTTACCAACGTGATCGCCCAGTTCTTCATCCTCAACGCCTTCCTGTCCACCGACTACAACTTCTACGGCTTCGAGGTGCTCATGAAGCTGGGCAAGGAGGACGCCTGGAAGGAGTCTCCGCGCTTCCCCAGGGTCACCCTCTGCGACTTCAAGATCCGGCAGCTGCAGAACATCCAGAACTGGACGGTGCAGTGCGTGCTGCCCATCAACCTCTTCAACGAGAAGATCTTCATCTTCATCTGGTTCTGGCTGGTGCTGGTGGCCTTCCTCACCTGCCTCAACATGGTGGCCTGGTTCTACCGCGTGCTCTTCAAGCGGAACCGCACCACCTACATCAAGAAGTACCTCAAGATCAACAACGAGCTCCACACGGGCTTCGACAAGAAGCTGTGCGCCAAGTTCGCGGAGCAGTACCTGAGGGACGACGGCGTGTTTGTCATGAGGGTCATCTCCAAGAACTCCACCGACCTGGTGGTGACGGACCTGGTGGACAAGATGTGGAAGCTGTACAAGCTGAAGACCCAGCCCGAGCCCCTGGAGGACTCTGCCCAGCCACCTAGCAGTGATAAAGAGAGGGAGGCGCTGACGGGACAGTAGAGGCCTGGACGACGTTGTTGCCGAGTAAGGGGATTCTGCAGGATAGACGTGACGTGAGAGAGTGCCATCTTCAGTCATAGCAAGAGATGTTGCAAACGGCCAGTCCACTACGATAGTGGAAAACAAAACAAAAAAGCAAGCAAGCAAGCCGTCAGAAACAAACACCCCCCCCCCCCCCCCCTAAAAAATAAAAGGACAATGTAAAACAATGAATGAAAATAGTCTTTTTGAAGATGGGCGAATAAATTATAGATTTTTTTTTTATTGTATCAATGGTTACTTGCAGCGCCAATTCTTGCATGAATGTTGTTTCATTTTCGCTTGTATTCATGGAATCAAGATATGGGCATTATGTAAAGTAATCACTTGGGGGGTGGAGGGGGACACCCAACAAATTTTAGCTTGTGCAGAGCTGAAGTTTCTATAGTTGGGTGGCTTGACTGTAAGCAGAAGTATGAAATGGACTTGATAGTATGCTGATGCTTAATGTTGATAGACTGGAGACTTTCTTGTGGAAATAAATGATGAAGAAATTACTGCTAGCAACTACTGACATTAGCGTTATCAGGAAATATGGGCAAAAAGGACAGTGGTAGGAATTGAGTAAGACTTGTGATTTTCATACAGGTGCTGACTGAAAATTACGAGAAAAAAAAAATCCTGACCCACAAACAAGCAGGCACAGTTATGTTGTCTTCTTGTCAGTTGTCGGAAGAAAAAAAATACTTGAAAAAAGTAAAAGTTATATCTGCACATTATGATTTTTATGTTAACCAAGCAAACACTTCTGTTTCCATTTTCGGAATACTTGTTACTGTTCTGTTTGACGTTATATTCTAAAGCCTTTTTTTCCCCCATTGTTATATGTTTGTTTATTTCATTGCACATGGAAAGAGAGATGTCTTTCCCTCTTCCCTGTTCCTGTGTTGGAAAGAAAACAATCAAAAAGTAGCTGCCATTCCCTTAGTATGCAATATTACTGATGTGACTGAATCAGATGGGTTTTGTTGAGCGTCTTTTGAGAAACAGACGCTAAGAGCAACTGTGTTTATAATTATCCTGGGATGAAATGATCTTCCCTCTTCTGATAAGCAGATGTAAATGATACTTCTAATCAGGTTTGTTCTTTGCCAGTTATTAAAAAAAAGGTGCATTTTTTATTGTATATATTGGAGATTGCGTCAAGGTCTCACAGGTCAAATCAAAAACTTTTGATTTTTTTTTTGGTTGTTGTGATACTACTGAACATGATGTCAATCAATGTCTGTATTTTTTTTATACTTGCCATTTTTCTTTTACTGTATACTCCTGGTTAGGGTATCCCTTTTGGTGTTTAGCATTGCTTCATACAGTTACTTTTGCTCTCCAAGTGGTTTGGGGTTGGCGCGTTTTTATGGTGGAATTTAGCTGGTTTTCTTGTTTTTGTTGTTGCTGTTTAAAATGCACTTTTAATTGTATTACTCTTCTTTGATTGCCGTTGTTCATTATGAAGGCAAGCCTTTCAAATCACCTAGGCTCATTTATTTAGAGCATGGGTGTTGTTTACTGTAAAGATGATTCGTTCATTAACACCTACACAAAACGCTCAACTTTAAAAAAAACACACCAAAAAGCCCCAGAAAAACCATGGAAAAGAACAAACCAAAAAAACCAAAAACGCACACACTATGCACACACACTACACACACACTACACACACACACTACACACACACACACACACACACACACACACACACACACACACACACCACACACAACACTTTCCATGATGTTTGATGTTGTACATTTACAAATAATCAGGCGTGCCTTCATACTATTGAATATCATGTAAAAGATTTTGAAGAAAACAGGGTCAGCCTGGGTTTTTTTTAAAAAAAGCTAATACCGTTTTGTATAGTGCCTTAGCTTTTATGAATGGAGGAAGTACCTACAACCGTGACTATCAGTTGTAGATATTTTCCAATGTCGGCAAAAATACAACGAAGATATATATATATATATATATATATATATATATATATATATATATATATATATATATATATATATATTATACACACTTTTCAATGGCTATTGTTTCCTTCCATTCCCCCCCCCCCCCCCTTCGCAATTGCCCCCCTCCCCCCCCTCCTTTAGATTGTTCAGTGGGTACAGTACTTAAACGCATATGTAGTGTGTGTGGGGGTGCGTGCGTGTGTGTGTGCGTGCGTGTATGTGTGCGTGCGTGTGTGTGTGTGCGTGAGTGCGTGTGTGTGTGGTGTGTCACAGTGTGTGTGTGTGTGTGTGTGTGTGTGTGTGTGTGTGTGTGTGTGTGTGTGTGTGTGTGTGTGTGTGTGTGTGTGTGTGTGTGTGTGAGAGAGAAGCAATGATCCATACGTTTCCGCGTACTTTTCTGCATTCCTCAATTTTTTTTTCTCCATTTAACATTTCCGTCTTTACTCGAGACTGTAAGGGGACCACAGTGAAATAGTTCATTCCTTCCATTGTTGAAAGAGAAAGCTTTGAATCATTCCGCCAATCAATTGAAGCGTTGTGGACATCGTCTGATTTACCTCTTGTGTTAAACAAGAAAATCCTTTTGAATCAAAGTAACTCACGAACATCCTTTTCACAGTAAAAAACAAGTGATGTTATGCTTTTCAGTTTCCATTTTGTAACGCTGTGTGTGTGTGTGTGTGTGTGTGTGTGTGTGTGTGTGTGTGTGTGTGTGTGTGTGTGTGTTGTGTTGTGTGTGTGATGGTCTTGCTCTCAGAATAAGTGCTCTTGTTTGGAGTTGTTGTTGTTTTTACTATTGCGCAAGAATACAATGAATCATTAATCAGTCAGGACAATCTGTTCTCTTCCCGCTACACGTGGACACACTTCCCCACTAGGAATTATCGAAAAAGAATCTTAAAGCAATATCAGGAGGAAAAAAACATTAATCCCCAACAAACTTTTATGACTTTTCCTTTCATTCTGTTCTTTTTCTCAAATGTTCATTACATTTGTACATTCATTTATATAGCCACATTCACAAATAATTCATTTTTTTCTGAATATGTGCCTTCAAGCACCAACGTATGCAAATTTACTTGCAATTATTCTCTTTGGTAATGGAGGTAAGACACAAATAGCTATCACATTTTAAGAGGCTTCCTCTGCATGTCATGAACCTCCTGGACACTTTCTGGAATATACAACGAATATTTTGAAACAACATTGGAGATACCAGATTCAAACGTAGTGCTTACGATCAAAAGCTGTTTTGATACCATGCAATTTTTGCACATAATTATGTTTAAACGATTTTGTCCTACTGTTGTGATTCACTTATGTACATTTTGTTTGCTTATGGATGTGGGTACAATCTTGTAGAGAGCGTTGCAATGTCTTTGTGAATATCTTTACTTAAAATGGCTTGAAAGATATTGGCCAGAAAAAATGTACAAGGCAATGAAAACTTGTACTGTACATATGTTGGAAAGCTATTTGCATTAGACATTGACATCTTTGTTGTATCTTTATAAAAGGGAGAGAGAGAGAGAGAGAGAGAGAGAGAGAGAGAGAGAGAATTATTTACAAACGTTAAGTTGTTTTTGTGTTCTTGTTTGTTTGTTTTTTTAAATCTTTTCAGGACAGGTTCAGATTATATTTTTTGCTTTGTTTGTACATGAGGTTCTGTATGCAACGAATATCTGATTGTTGTGATATGTTGATATATATATATGTAATGCCTTATAACTGCCTTATGTTGAAATACAAATGTTGCAATTAAAATATTCAAATGTGCAAAAAAAACAGAAGAAAGTTTGAAGTGTTTCTTTATGAGCGGAATGTTTATGGTGCATTTGGTGATTTCATGGACTGTAATGGCTGTGTGAGTGAATCTGCTCTTCTTTGTGCATACTTCACATGCAATGAACATCGGATGCAAAAGTATTTTTAGTGTGTGTACGTTTGACGCAGTCATGTGAGTGTACACATAGCACGCGCGCGCGCGCACGCGCACGCACACGCACACGAGCAAACACCATAAAATAATAGACAGAAAAATAGGAATTGACATCACAGTCAATGATGATTTAATTGTGCACAGTCCCTAGCTTCAAGTACACGGTAGATATTGCAACAGACCAAGGAATCGGTTCTGGAGTGCTCTCCCAGACTACACAAACTTATATCAGCACTAAGAAACGCTGCAAACCATATTCTTTAGTATGATAATTATGTAATGATAGAAACATCACACTGGCATCAGCTAAAATATCAGACTAATGCTCTCCTTGGTTATCTCAATCCTCTTTGTATACGTCTGGGACCTCAACAGCAGGCCTAGACAAACACAGAGCAACGGACGCCTTCGCAAACTTCCCATCATCTCATACAAAAGTTCAAACATAAATTATCACCAATCTCCTACAAAGATTGATGACATATTGCCAACATAATAGTCAGGAACAAAATCAGGCGAGCTATCGGGCCTTACGAAATCGTTTGACCATGGTGAGGCCACACTGCCAATGCTGTGCAAAGTGGTATGGACACGTCTTTAATAATAATAATATAATAATGTAGGGAATTTATATAGCGCTAAATTTTGTAAAGCAACAAATCAAAGCGCTCATAAGGTGCATCCCAAGAATCAAGGCACAGTGCAAGGGAAAACAGTATGAGAGGAAGATCAAGGAGATGGGAGGAAGAGGACCACATCACATCACAGACTGGACAGGCTTGAGGATGAGTGAAGGAAGCACTGCGAGCTAGAGGCGGAGGACTGACAAAGATGGATAGGGCTGGCTGTCCTTAAAGTCATCCATGGCGCCTCAAAGGTGGAGAGAAGACTAGATTGATAGTGTGTGTAATGTAATTTGTTCTGTTCAAAACACAGGTGAAGCCCTATCATGTATGTGTGTGTGTGTGTGTGTGTGTGTGTGTGTGTGTGTGTGTGTGTGTGTTCTTCTTTGATTTAATGTCTTTTCACATTAAGTGATATTAGACAAGTAAGTGCGTGTGTGTGTGTGTGTGTGTGTGTGTGTGCCGAATTGATCCCAACTGAAGAGTTGTGTGTGTGAGCGCGTGCGCGTCCGCGTGCCTACGTGCGCGCGCATCCATAATGTCATCATATTATTTCTTTTCATCCTAATGGCGGCGCCCAATTTATGTTAGGATTTGAGACTTTTGCCAAGTGTTTGTGTGAACAAGTCAGCGAAGCTTATAAATGACCAGAAATTATCATGACAGTCTTAAATCTTATTGCTTTAAAGGTGCATAGTGCAAAAGAATACGGTTGCCTCCCCCCCCCCCCCCCCCCCCCCCCCCCCCCGTTCTCTATGTCTCTGTCTCGCTCTCTCTCTCTCTCTCTCTCTCTGGATAATCCGATGTTCACATTAGTTATGTTTTGACAGTTGCCATATATGTCATGTTTCTTTTGGCTTCCTTTAGATGATATATGTTTGGTTTGACCCCAATCTAGGGGCTGGTGGCCTGAAGAATAAATTTTGTTCGTTGGTGATCGTTCGTTCTCTCTCCTCTCTCTCTCTCTCTCTCTCTCTCTCTCTCTCTCTCTCTCTCTCTCTCTCTTTAATAGCCTCGCCTAAGAGGTATTTATAGCACATTCTTCACCTGTGTTTCATCCTCTCTACTTTGATGTTCACCTTGCCCTGGGGAAAGAAGCTGTGAAAAGGAAGACTGGAGACAACTTAAGAGTCATGACTAACGACTCAGCCTTAATCGATTGGGTCTGTAGAGATATAATTGTTATGTGTTGAGATTAACAAAAATAAAGTATCCAGCGATTTTTTTCAATACACATAATTATACGTTTGTTCATACATGATCAAGCATTCTTGATTGACAATACACTAGGGTTACGCACGCACATGTGCACGCACGCGGACGCACACACACAAACCACATGCGTGTACACATATCGAGATATACAGACACATACATAAAAACACACACATGTTCATGCATGCGACCACACGCGTGATGTAAGCTTTTAAATATCTTTTATACTTACCCTTGGGAATAAAGTTTAGCCTATCAGTCTCCGTCTGTCTCTTTTCCACGCCTCCCTCTCTCTCCTTTTCACATTTAAAGATTAAACCAAATAGTAATGGAGCACACTGAAAGCAGCATTTACTCAGGTGTTTCACATTCTAACTATTCAGAATATACTAGGGATGTGGATGAAATTGAATATAAACAGTCTACGGCAGTGTGTTTCTATTGAGTGTCCTGTTGAGATTTTGTTTCGCTCCTAGGTGTTGAGATTAGCATTGTTCAAAAATAAAATTTCAATTTTGATCACAAAACCTGCCTCGTTACTCTCTCACACATAGACTAGTAACTGCATTCATGTTTGGACCAAGAATAAATTCTTTGTTAATTGTCTCTCTGACTATTAATAATCCATTTAGAAACAGTCATGATATTAATGAGATGATATGGTTGGGACCAGTAATCTATGATATTTTTAACTTTATGGCCTGCACACTTCGTTGTTGTGACAGTGGAAGTGTTCCAAAGACGATACCACACTTTAATTACGTCATCAACGCAAGACCTGCATGTAGTACACGCACATGGTCTTAATTGTTGGAAAACAATTAAAGAATAGAAGTAGTAAGTATGTGGATATATGTCACTTGTCGGCTATGACAGACAGGACGGAAAAAGATGTCGCCTCTCAAACGATGTTTCATGAAATCCGCATTACAACGCGAATGCAATGCATTTGCAACAGATGCCTTTCAACCACCACCCAATGATACAGAGCTGGGCACAATTTGCAGGTGTGTCCCAAAAATAGTAACACGTTGCTCTGATCTCATGGGAAGTAATCTAATTACTGCATCATCACATCTATAATTATGGCCATTCATGTTAACTATGTCCTCTATTCTACTAGTATTACTTGATGTCTTGTACAGGACACAAATATGAGAGACGGATGAGACTATAAACCGAGGCCCCGTGTGCGAACGCACGCAGAACATCTTGCGCACACGTTAAATCCTGTTCCGCTTTTCGAAAGAGTAGGCCATTGTGTGCCGGTGGGAACAGATGACAAAATTTACAAAACCGCATACACACGGGGACTGGATGTAAAACAGCACCTGAGTACTTATTCCATTATCCTCCATATTTTTTTAATGTCATCTGAGCGCTTTGATTTGTTGCTTTACAAGATTCAGCGCTATATAAATTCCATATATTATCATCATTATCATTATCATTATTATTATTATTATTATTATTATTATTTGTGATGCACTCCTATAAAAGGTACACAGTGCCTGTTGAGCATTTTTCAGATTTTGATATAGTGAAAAAGTTCAACCACTAAGCTTTAGAGTAATGTACTTGTTTTTTGCTCTAGCTTGACTAAAAGCAAAGTTGTACTATAGGAGTTTGAATCCACAAAGTGGTGAGGCAGCCAGTTCCAGAAATT
Source organism: Rapana venosa (assembly GCA_028751875.1). Lineage (NCBI taxonomy): Eukaryota > Metazoa > Mollusca > Gastropoda > Neogastropoda > Muricidae > Rapana > Rapana venosa. The sequence goes on from CM054135.1 coordinate 42,690,393, forward strand.
TGGATTTGAAGTCTCTTCAGCTGTGTACAAACGTTTTGATCAGAGCACCTTAGCAACTGGGCTTTTAAGTGCATAAAACTTGCAGGAAACAAAGGTTTATCTGGTGTTTTCCTATGCCCTCCAAACAAAATTTTGAAGGAATTTTTCCAATTTCCCTTTTAAAATTTTTTTTAAAACAATAACAATTATTATGAAGCGAAAATAGGACAACTCACATACCATGAAAAACAAAACAACCCCCCCTCCCCAATTACTCTGTATTGTGTTAGAGCTTAGAACTAGAATGCAAAGAACAGCGTAGTTCCGGTACAATCACTATTACTGAATGTCTGACTGTTAAAACAAAAACTGGAAAAAAATAAGCTAAAATTTAAAAAGGCTTCATAATTATTTTGAACTGGACAAACCAGTAACTGTCAGGTAGTGAAGTTCTTGATCTCTCAAGCATCTCATATTGTCATGCATGTTGACAGGGTAAATTTATAATGACTAATGTTGTCATCCATTTTGCTAAATTTACAGTAGATGTTCTGAATGCTTTTGTGCACAGACTTTCAGTTTGAAGGGTAGAAGTGTAAACTTGCTAACATGCATGATGATGATATATTATTATTAGAGACTATTATTAGTACTTCCACTACTAGTCGATGCTTAGCTGTGCTGGGCAGTAGTATAATAATTATAGCTGTGTTGTACTATGTAACGCTATGCTGCACTACACAGTGTGCCATATAGAGGCTGCTACATACTATTGTTGCAGCTGTTTTGTGCAAAACAGTAGCAAATGATGGTAATGACCCATTCTTTTATGGCTATCTAAAATCTTGACATTAGCTGTGCATCAAGTACACAACAATTGGGACGGGACATGATAGCCTGGTGGTTAGCGTAATGCGCTCGTGATCTGCTGACCCGAGTTCGATTCCCATTCAACGGGATTTTTCCTCTAGAGTTAACATCAGTGCCGACTCTACTCCCCCCAAAAGTCCTTCCGATGAGACTATAAACCGCGGTCCCGTGTGCACGCAGAACATCATGCGCATACGTTAAAACCCGTTCCGCTTTTCGGAAGAGTAGGCCATTGTGTGCCGGTGGGAACGGATGACAAGATTGACAAAACTGCATACACACGGGGACTGGATGTTAAAAAAAGCACATGAGTGCTTATTCCATTATCCTCGAAATAAAAATAATAAAATAAAACAATTAATAATTATGCCTGTGTGTGTTTATTCTGCAGCTGTTAGCTGACCAAAAAGGAAAACGAGGGCAGAGGCAGACTCCAGCTGTTAAATAAAAACAAGGGAACGGACGGTCTTTCATGATCACCTTGGACTCCATGCTGCTCTCAGATTTTTTTGGCTAGGAATGAAAGCAGATTTTCAAATAGGCGAAAGAAGCGCCTAGCACTGCGTTTATCAATCACCTTCACAGCGACATACCAGAGAGGGGCCATTTTCCCCCAAGAGTTTTCCTGAGAAACCGGTCATTGCTGACCAGTTTGCTGGGTGCAGGATGCAAGACTGTTCCCAGGCTGAACTCAGATGCCAAGGTGCTTGCTAACCTTCCCCACAATGAGCAACTGCTGTCACAGGGTCAAGTCGCTCAGAGCTTTGTAAATGTGTTTGTTACTTGATAAGGTTCTCTCCCCTCCCCCCCCCCTTTTTTTTTGGGGGGGGGGGGGGTTATTGAGGAAATAGTCATGAGGAAAACGAGTGATGATAACCACTTACAACTTCATCATCATTTTCAATACGATTTATCAAAGATTGCGGTAATTCTAAGTAAGAACAGTACCTTTGGCCTGACCTGACTCAAGTTTTGGCTCCTGGATGAGCCTTTGTCAGATGTCCTGACAGAGATTAAAACTTAGGTCAGCTGAGGTCACCTGAAATGCAGCACAATCTGTTGTTTGAAACGGTATTGGTGTTGACATGTAGATCACAAAAGTGATGACAAACAGCAACTTCACATCAGAAGTCAAAATTAAAGACCAGAAACTTGAAAATGTTCGCAGATTCAAATATCTGGGATGAATCGTGATAGACGAGGGATCAAAACCAGAAATACTGCCAAGACTTGCCCAGACCACAGCCGCAATGACCAAGCTCAAACCCATCTGGAGCAACAGAAAAATCGCCATCAGTTCCAAAATCAGACTGATGCACTCTCTGGTTATGTCAATCTTCTTATATGCATGTGAATCATGGACCCTCACAGCGGACTTAGAGAGAAGAATAAGAGCTGTAGAAATGAGGTGCTTCCGAAGACTCTTAAGCATCTCGTACAAAGACCACATCAATGAAGAAGTCAAGAGACGCATCGGCAATGAAATCGGGCCCTATACTGACCTTCAAACACTCGTCAGACAACGAAAACTGAAGTGGTTTGGTCATGTCACACGCTCCTCTGGTCTTGCTAAAGCAATCCCACAAGGCACAGTGAGGGGACGAAGAAGAGGCAGACAAAGGAAGAGATGGGAGGACAACATTCGAGAGTGGACAGACATGGAGCTGAGAGACACCCTGAGGGTGGCCGAGAGATGAGAAGACTGGAGAAAGGTGGTTGACAAAGCTTCGAAGGCGCCCCAAAGGATTCGGAATCTGAGGGATCAGTGACGGTGACGGTGACAGTTACACATGGCGGCCATCACTTCATACCGAGTCTCAGAGAGCACTTTAACTCATAAAGGTAAAGGTGTTCCCATAACCTGTGCAGTTGTTGGGGAGCCAGGTGTCAGACTCCTGCACTGTCCAAGCCTCCAAATGAATAGGAAGGAAAAATGCAGAGCATGGGCTAGCAGGGTGAGGGTCATGTAAAGATGTCTTTCTGCCCAGGACATTTTTATTTAGGTAAATCTTTTTGGCTATCCATGTGGCTGCGAGCTGATTATTGCGCAAGTCAGATATGGTATGTCTAGCCAAATGGGGATTTCAAACAATATTCTCTTTTTGAAAATAAAGGAGAAAATATCATGTGGTTATTTGAATTTACTCCTGTATGAACTCAGTATGTGTGTGTGTGGTGTGTGTGTGTGTGTGTGTGTGTGTGTGTGTGTGTGTGTGTGTGTGTGTGTGTGTGTGTGTGTGTGTGTGTGTGTGTGTGTGTCTGTCTGTTTCTCTCTCACCCCTCCCTCTCTTTCACTGTCTCTCTCTTTCACTCTCTCTCTCTCTCTCTCTCTCTCTCTCTCTCTCTCTCTCTCTCTCTCTCTCTCTCTCTCTCTCTCTATTTCTCTCAGTCACTTTCTGTCTCTCTCTTTCAAACACACACACACACACACACACACACACACACACACACACACACACACACACACACACACACACACACACACACAGTCATCCATTTCTAACTGTCATCACTGTCTTTCTTTCATTCTCTTTCTCCCCTTATTTGTGTCTGTCTTACACACACATGTGTACACACATTGCATACTCTCTCTCACTCACAAATAGATTTCCTGCTTCTCAGTCTGTCTCTTATCATTGTTTCTCTCTTTCTCTGTCTGTCTTCCTGTCTGTCTCTATTGCTAGCCAATCCAGTTTCACATGAGCACGAAATATCTGTTATGGTCTTTCAAAAAATGGAACACTTCATCAGCACAATGGCCTTTTACCTTCATGGATTTCCGAGTGGATTTTCTTTGACTGCACTGTGCTTCTACAATAATTGATAGTAAAGACAATAACCATGTAAGACTACAAGTAATGTGTGTGTCAATATGGTATATTTTTAATAAGCAATGCACACCAAGCTATCTATTTAGGAACATAAACAACTTTATCAATAATATTATTTGCAACTCAAACATTATTACGACAATTCATAACAAGAAATTACTCAATAAAAAAAAAGTACACTGCAAAACACACACACGTACACGTGCTCACCCGTTGACACAGATTTATTTATTTTTGTAAAAAAATTCTATATAAAAAAGACCATAAAATGTCAAACAAACAAAGAATGTCCAAGTCTTTCCGATGAGACTATAAAGCATGTGCAACTGCACGCAGAACATCTTCAGCATATGTTAGAACCCGTGCCGCTTTTTGGAAAAACAACTCAAAGCAACAACCCTCGAACCGTCAGTCTAGAGACAAACTGTGCAGAAAGGTCCCCTCAAGTTCAGAGAGACTCTTGCTCAGCAGCACGAGGCAGGCAAAGAGAGTGAGAAGAAAGGCTGCAGCCCAGGCAGACAGACCAGCGTCAGACTTCATCTATGTCCTCTGTCATTCCTACGTTGGACTGGCCAGCCACACCAAACGCTGTACATACCAGAATAACCATCTAGAGCGCAACTCCGTAGTCTTCCGAGACTGAAGGTATGCCTATGTTTCTTAGATGCATATCATATAAAGGTAAAGGTGTCCCATAACCTATGTGGTTGTAGGGGAGTGTAGGGGAGTCAGAGACCTCATTTCTCTGGGGCCAGCATATTGAGGGCGGCGCCCATCTCCTCTCCCTCGCTGCTTTACCTTCCCTGACCCTAACGAGGCAGGTACCCATTTACAGCTGGGTGAACTTGGGAACTGCACTGAAGCCAAGGCGCGCAAACGGTTACCCATCCAAGTGGTAACCACGCTCAACGCTGCTTAACTTGGCTGGGGGAAAGCGTACTTACATAAAAAGGTTGTACAATGTTATGCTGAACCAAAAGGATATAGTTAAAGCTCCTTCAATATAATTTGTTAAAAAATTCTTCATAACCTATAGCTAGGACATTTCTGAAACAATCAATCAACACTTAGCAAATGCAGGCTTACATTTGCTTTGAGCCAATTAGAAAAAAAATGTTCTAATGACATATTTAATATGTAAAGTTCTGAGGGAAAATTACAACTAGCCTACAACAAGCAGATTTGAATTTTACAACAAAGCCAAAAAGACTTCTTATCATGTCACCTAGAACATTTTATCTATCTGCAGACATAGACCCATCCCACAAACAAGCCCCTTGTAAGAGATTAAGTGCTCACATTTAAAGATTAAGCGTGGTGGATATACAGGCACCCCAAGAAAAAAAAGACTGTAATATGTTTAAAATTATATAGGATGAATTTGTTTTGGATGCTGCTTGTATGTTGCTTCATGGTTTACAAAGCGATATGCCTGAAGAGGCACAACAGCCCAGCTACTTATCATTTAGACCAGTCCAGCAAATGTGTTTAAATAATCTGGTTCTAGGGGATTTAGTACAATTTGAAAAAGCTTCAAGAACCATTCATCATTAACCATTACACCCAGTGGTGTGTAGGGAAGCAACAAAGCGCTTCCACTCCTGTCTATCCTGGGCCAACCTAGTCACTGATCCCCAAGAGTGCTGAATGGCCTTCATCTCACTTTCTACAGTCCTCCTCCACGTTGCTTTTGGTCTTCCTTTCTTTCTCCTTCCTTCTCAAGAACCATTAGCAAAGTATTATTTCGATTGCATACATCTTAGAGGCTTTTCCCCCCATACATTTGTTTACTTGTGTCTAAATGCCTTCTGGGTTTTCATGGCGATGAACGATGTTCTGTCCTGTTCTGTTCATAAGTAAAATGTTACCATTGGTGAACCTGGGGCCAATAGCTAAGGAACGAAGAAAAAAAAAGTATACCACTACACCTACCATAGGTGGTCTGCAAGCGTGGTTTTAGCATGTGTGCAAGATGTTCTGCATGTGTTCGCACACAGGACCACAGTTTATAGTCTCATCCGGAATGGCAAGAGAATGGAATCCGTAACCAACGTTATTTTCAGGGAGAGGGGTGGGGGTGAAGGAGAATCCACTTGTAGAGACTTGAACCTGCACTCTTAGATCACTTGTCGATCTCTAATCACTAACATAGATGTTCCTTATGTATGGAGAACTTTCCCTTCAATATTCTCAAAGACTTTGTCAACTTTACCATCAACTTTTCTATTTCAACATTTAGGGAAAAATCGATCAGGCTACTTTCTAGAATAAATTTAATCATAAATAGATAGACAGATAAATATGGATGATGTGCGTGTCTGTATGCTAATAAGTGTGTGCGTGTGTGTCTGTGACTGTGTGCGAGTATAAATCAGAGATCAGGATTCATCCCTCCCTCCCTATTAACACAGAGAGAGAGAGAGTTAGCTGTGATGTTGTTGAGGTTATGTCATAGTCCCAGCGGAAATATCCGATTTAGGGACTGTGGTCGAAAGTCATCCCACTTTGGCGCAGTTGGCCAACTAAAAATAGTACAATTCTTGAAGCAACAGTACTGCTATGCAAGCTTAATGATGCTGTGCAGCCCTGTTGTAACCTAAAGAGAGTTGTGAGCTCTCCTGTGACAAGTTATCACTGTCAGGCTGGTGTCCCATGATGCATTGTTCATGATGACTGTTCACTCACAAAGCAGTAGTTCAGTACAAGTACTGCAGTAGGTACTGGCAGATACTCTTCACTACTTTCCCGACAACATCAGCAGCAACAACAGCAGCAATAACGACACCCTTCACTTGACGGTGGCCAATACAAGCCCAGGTCTACAAGCGGAATGAAACTACTCCTGGACAACTTTGACCTGAGGCTACAGGTAACTGCTGCTATTGTTTAGTAATGCAGATTTGCTTAGTGTTCATGATTATTTTTACATGTCTATGATACAAACATTTCAAAAAGCCAGAAGATTAATCTTATTTTGTTGGTTTTGTTTTATTAGGGATTCCAAAAAGAACTTGACTAGATTATCAAGGTGGGGCAAGATTTCCGTGCCCTCCTTCTGCTGTGACTTTATTTTTACTTTTAAAATTCTTTTAGGTGTGGTTGGGGCACTGCATTGTCATTTTTTTAGGAAGTGTCTTGAGCAAGCTAAGTATTGCTGACCGCATACCTTTTTAGGCCATAGTGAACATTTGTACGAAAGAATGATGGTAGGTTTTGCGCTCCCTTCTGCAATTCTCCATTTTGCCATCTTTCCATCAAGTTTCGAATTAACTATTTATTTCTTTATTTTATTTTTTATTTTTTATTTCGAGGAGAATGGAATAAGCGTTCACGTGCTTTTTTTAAATCCACTTCCCGTGTGTATGCAGTTTTGTAAATTTTTTCGTCCGTTCCCACCGGCACACAATGGCCTACTCTTCCGAAAAGCCGAACGGGCTTTAACGCGTGCGCAAGATGTTCTGCGTGCGTTCGTACACGGGACCTCCGTTTATAGTCTCATCCGAAGGACTTTTGAGGAGAGTGGAATCTGCACTGATGTTAATTCCACAGGAAAAATCCTCTTGAACGAGAATCGAACCCGGCTCAGCAGATCACGAATACTGCACTCTAACCACCATGCTATCCCTTACCCCCAACTAGAGATGATCGTCCGCACGCCGTGTGCTTCATTCAAAACGATGGTTAGGCCTAGTAATAGCATTTAGGGTGTGTGCCTTCATGATTTTCCCGTGCATCAGTTCCAAAATTCAGGCGCCTCGTTACCACGTGACAGTACCTTAGTCCAGATATCCCTGTAGATTTGTGACAAGTCCTTCACTTTTGTTTTTCGATCCTGGATACAGAGGTTCACCAATGGTGAGTTTTTGCACATACATGCATGCGACAGTTTTTGCCCACCATTACAGTTGCAGCATTCCGACGTTGGGAATCTATGATGGGTACGTTCCTGTTTCCTTAACCCATCGAACGCTGACACGAATTACAGGATTTTCAACGTACATGTTTCATCTTCTGCATGTGTACATAAACAGACGGAGTTAGGGCACTGGCAGGTCATGATCAGTCATCCATTGATGGGAAAACTGGAGCAACAAAATGAGCCGTTCTTGTAGTAGTTAAATGCTATGTTTTGTTTCGCTTTATTTTAATAACGTTTCAAGCTTTGAGAAGTACAAACGCGCGCATGAGACCGTTTTTGCCCACCTTTAAAGCAGCCGTATTCCGACGTTAGGAATGCGTGCTGGGTATGTTCCGTTTCCGTAACCCACCCAACCTTGACATGAATAATCGGATCTTTAACGTGCATGTCAAGATATTTTGCATGTATAGGCTATGTACACGATGGGAATTATGGCATTGGCTGGTCTGTACTTGAAGCTGACCTGGGAGATTGTAAAAATTCGCGCTCTTAAATCACCAGACGCAACCGAGATTGGAACCCACAACTTCATGGACCCGTGGGATTGAAGTGGAACGGTCTTAACCACCCGGCTATGGCGTCGTGTGAAACAGGGATATGTTTTTCGGGACAGCTCAGAGAAAAAGTCGCACGTTTTTTCGTTCCTCGCCTCATGCTCGGAAGTTCACCAATGCCGATATTTGTATGTATACGACCGTTTACCCACCATTTAAGTTGCCGCATGCCGACGTCTAGACACAACTGTGTGCGTGCGTTTTTACAAAATAAAATTGTCATCCGCTCATAAGGAAAAAAAGGTAAAGGAGTCCCATAACCTATAAGGTCGTAGGGGAGCGAGGCGTCAGAGACCTCGCTTCTCTAGAGCCAGCATATTGAGGGCGGCGCCCATCTCCTCTCCCTTGCTGCTTTACCTTCCCTGACCCTAAAGAGGGCAGGTACCCATTTACAGCTGGGTGAACTGGGGGAACTGTACTGAAGCCAAGGCGCGCAAACAGTCACCCATCCAACTGGTAACCACGCTCGACGCTGCTTAACTTGGCTGGGGGAAAGCGAGTGCTCCGACCACTGAGCTATCCCATCCCCATACAAGCACAAAATGGCCAAAAGCGGAACGGGATTTAACGTGTGCGTAAGATGTTCCGTGTGCGTTAGTACTCGGGGGCCTCGGTTTATAGTTTCGTCCGAAAGACTTTCAGGGGAGTGGAGTTGGTATTGAAAAATCCTCTCCAGCGGGTGTCTCAGAGTGGCTCGAACTCTGAATTTAAGATTACACAAAACAATCTCGCGTAATACCCCCTCCTCCCCTCTCCTGCCAACATAGGCAGGCTACATGTATGATGGCTGCAGAAAATGATGATGCAAGTGAAATGCAGTGTACTCCATGTCAGTGTTCAGTGCGTTGGGGTAGCTGATAGGCATTTTTTTTTTTTATTTTGTTTTGAGATGAGATTTTCATTTTCGTGCAACTACGAATCAATAGAATCACATCTGTTGGCTAAACTGACGGGCATAAGCAGTAACCTTGTCAATGCATTTGGTGGAACATCTTGAGTAGGTTTCGTGGCCGATGGCCATATTTTCAAGTGCATGCGTGTGTGTGTGTGTGTGTGTGTGTGTGTGCGTGCGTGTGTGTTCCGTTCCGTTCCTCGGCCAGAGCTCGGAGTTTCAACAATGGTGAGATTTTGCGTGTGCGACCGTTTTTGCCCACCATCAAGGTTGCCGCATTCCGACTTCGGAGATGTAGCCTGTGCTGGGTTGGCCTATGTTCGTGTTTCCGTAACCTTCCAAACGCTGACATGAATTACGGGATCTTAAATGTATGCGTAAAGGATACAGAAATTAGAGTGAAACAAATGCATGATTGCCAACACTTCATACATGTTCACATACCCGACACACGACACACTTGTCCGCATGTACACGGACATGTGCACACACTCACACACACACACACACACACACACACACACACCACACACACAAGCATGCACATAAAACTCGCGCTCGAGCATACGCATGTACGTATCCGCGCACGCACGCACTGAATGGGAGTAAAACAGATGTGATAAAAACTCAGTAGACCACTCAGTGACCACTGGTCACCAATTTGAATACGTGCTCATGAGAACTAATCTAAAACTTATGCTCACAGGAACGCATCAGAAAGACGACATGCAGGCCACCGTGTGTACTACAGACCGACCTTGATAACCCCACCTAGGCCTTGACCTTTGACTGTGGGCTAACTTGGCAGCAGAAGACCACAAGAACATCAGCAAGAGTAGACTTCCCCTCATGAGAAAAAACATCTTGCAGCTGATGATGCTACTGTACAGCCACTGCAGTGGTAGCGTGCGACTTCAGCGACAATCTCATTGTGAGTATGGTCACATTTTTGCAGGCACTTGTGTATTTGGTAGACTATAGTTACTTGAAACCGTCTGGATGAGTTCAGTTGAGTAGGCATGGATGCTGGCAGGCACTGGTACCTACCCACTCGCAATACGCGCACATGCCGGCCTAGGCGCAGTCGCGCGCGCGCACACACACACACACACACACACACACACACGTTGTCTTGCACAAACATACTAGGCCTAGGCCTAACCTACTAGGCCTGTGCTAGCCTACTGGCATTCTTTACAGAATCGGAGGTAGGCCTAGGGCCTAGCCCAGGAAGGGAGAATCTGGAGGCGCAACTGTTTGAGGAAATTTCATCACAAAACACCTCAATGCCTGTTGACATAAAAGAGCCAGGTGGACGGATAGGGCCTAATTGCAGATGCCTACAACGGGTCGTGTGGGCACAACAGTCACTGATACAGCATTGTTTTATGTAGTGCAACGTTTGGTCTCTTTGATTCCATCATACTGAAAGGATTGTTGTGTCTCTGTTGCATACACAGACACACACACACACACACACACACACACACACACACACACACACACACACACACACACACACAGGGAATCTTGCGGTGCTTTCTTAAACTGTGTTGATGACTATACTGCTTTTCCCTAAAACCAATTTTTTTTTTTTTTAGCAGACGGCGATAATGGATTGACAAACTCTAATTATGTGGGAGAGCAGTGTTGATCTCTTTTGATGTATCATCGTAGCAGAATGAGCTTTTGGGTCAGTGACCTCCAGCTCCAAATTGTAGTGCCTGCAGGTACAATGATTGGGTCAGAGTAACATACATTATGTGCACAATGATTTCTCACGCATGCATGCATGCTTGCACACCCACATGCTCGTGCGCCCTCTCTCTCTCTCCCCCTCTTTCTCCTCCCTCCCTCTCCTCCCCCTCCCTCCCCCTCTCTATTTCACTCCTGCACACATGCACACGCACACACACACACACACACACACACACACCACACACACACAACACACACACACATATTCTTATTCTATCTTGAGTAAATTATGGTCATTAATTTTATTCCTTATCGTTTTGTTTGTTTGTTATCAGAAACTTCCCATCAACTTTGGACCTGCTGGCCACAAACTCTGTGAAGTGAGACACCAGTGGCGATCGTGGGTTGGGTCCTATGTTAGAAGGTAAGGAATGGAGGAAGGAAATTAGGATTAGGAAGATATCTGACAATAGTTTTCAGAATGGGGATATTCTGCTATCCCCAGAGTTCTCAGTTTAGTCCACGTTACTTTTCAGAATGGGGATATTCTGCTATCCCCAAAGTTCTCAGTATAGTCGACGTTAGTTTTCAGAATGGGGATATTCTGCTATCCCCAGAGTTCTCAGTTTAGTCCACGTTAGTTTTCAGAATGGGGATATTCTGCTATCCCCAGAGTTCTCAGTATAGTCCACGTTAGTTTTCAGAATGGGGATATTCTGCTATCCCCAGAGTTCTCAGTATATTCGACATTAGTTTTCAGAATGGGGATATTCTGCTATCCCCAGAGTTCTCAGTATATTCGACATTAGTTTTCAGAATGGGGATATTCTGCCATCCCCAAAGTTCTCAGTATAGTCCACGTTAGCTTTCAGAATAGGGATATTCTGCTATCCCCAGAGTTCGCAGTATAGTCGACGTTAGTTTTTAGAATGGGGATATTCTGCTATCCCCAGAGTTCTCATTTCCAACATTAGTTTTCAGAATGGGGATATTCTGCTATCCCCAAAGTTCTCAGTATAGTCCACGTTAGTTTTCAGAATGGGGATATTCTGCTATCCCCAGAGTTCTCAGTATAGTCGACGTTAGTTTTCAGAATGGGGATATTCTGCTATCCCCAGAGTTCTCAGTATAGTCGACGTTAGTTTTCAGAATGGGGATATTCTGCTATCCCCAGAGATCTCATTTCCAACATTAGTTTTCAGAATGGGGATATTCTGCTATCCCCAAAGTTCTCAGTTTAGTCAACGTAAATTTTCAGAATGGGGATATTCTGCTATCCCCAGAGTTCTCAGTATTGTCGACGTTAGTTTTCAGAATGGGGATATTCTGCTATCCCCAAAGTTCTCAGTATAGTCGACGTTAGTTTTCAGAATGGGGGTATTCTGCTATCCCCAGAGTTCTTGGTATATTTGAGTTAAGTTTTTAGAGTGGGAATATTCTGCTATCCCCAGAGTTCTCAGTATAGTCCACGTTAGTTTTCAGAATGGGGATATTCTATCCCCAGAGTTCTCATTTTCGACATTAGTTTTCAGAATGGGTATATTCTGCTATCCCCAAAGTTCTCAGTTTAGTCAACGTAAGTTTTCAGAATGGGGATATTTTGCTATCCCCAAAGTTCTCAGTATAGTCACGTTAGTTTTCAGAATGGGGATATTCTGCTATCCCCAGAGTTCTCAGTATAGTCACGTTAGTTTTCAGAATGGGGATATTCTGCTATCCCCAGAGTTCTCAGTATAGTCGACGTTAGATTTCAAAATGGGGATATTCTGCTATCCCCAGAGTTCTCAGTATAGTCGACGTTAGTTTTCAGAATGGGGATATTCTGCTATCCCCAAAGTTCTCAGTATAGTCGACGTTAGTTTTCAGAATGGGGATATTCTGCTATCCCCAGAGTTATCATTTTCGACATTAGTTTTCAGAATGGGTATATTCTGCTATCCCCAAAGTTCTCAATATAGTCGACGTTAGTTTTCAGAATGGGGATATTCTGCTATCCCCAGAGTTCTCAGTATAGTCGACGTTAGTTTTCAGAATGGGGATATTCTGCTATCCCCAGAGTTATCCTTTTCGATATTAGTTGTCAGAATGGGGATGTTCTGCTATCCCAAAAGTTCTCATTGTTCACAAAGACTTGTTGACATGATTCCAAATCCTGCGAGTAGTTACAGCACATGATTAGATGGATTTGCAAGAGTGGGTCTTGCCGTTGGACTATTAACCTGTCAGTTGCCTTTATCACTGGGCACCAAATTCCTGATTGCAACCCTGATCTTTGCTAAAAGATAGAAAATAGACAATAGAAAATAGAAACCAGCCAAAAATGATAAAAATAGGAAGTAGGGTTAGAAATGGCCATAAAGGTAGATGCAATAAAACTAGTATATAAAAACTAGCCAAAAAATTAGATTTAAACTTAAAGAAAAATTAGATTTAAACTAGGGACAAACAAGTTAGAAAATAGAAACCAGCCAAAAATGAAAGAAATAGGAAGTAGGGTTAGAAATGGCCATAAAAGTAGATGCAATAAAACTAGTATATAAAAACTAGCTAAAAAAATAGATTTAAACTAGGGACAAACAAGTTAGTGCAAGAGATCAAAGGAAAGCAATCTTGGTGCCAGTGATATCCTACAAAGGCTTTGGGACAGTGGTTAGGAAGAACTGGGACTTCATTTTTGAGGCAGTGGTTATGAGGGAGTGTGACTTCATCTTTCAGACATTGGTTATGAGGGAATGTGACTTCATCTTTGGAACAGTGGTAAGGAGTGAGCGTGACCATGTCACCTTCTGGCATCTTTGGGACATTAGGAAGGAGGTAGCGTGACTGTGTCACCTACTGGCATCTTTGGGACATTAGGAAGTAGTGTGACTGTGTCACCTACTGGCATCTTTGGGACTTAGTTAGGAGGGGGTGTCTTTGCCAGCCCCTCACATTTTCCAGATATTTCCTTCAGCTTTTTCCTTCCAAGCCTGTATTACATATGGGTCCTGACCTGGTTAGTCACTGTGTGGATCACATGGGGCTGTGAATCGTGTGGATCCCATAGGAGTCAACTTAAGCTTGATCAAGCAGAAGACAGACAAGCCTGGAGAAAACCGTCGACCAATGCATCCGTCATCAAGGGACTGACGATACGAGACCAGAAAGTGCCACTGGATTCCACCACCATTAGGCGCTGTGACATCACGTCCAACAAAAAAGAAAATCAGGTACCATTCGTTTTGTCATCATTTTGACTACCTAAGCTAGGAACCTCTCTGCCTTTGTACAGTGTATTTGTTTACATGTTTGTCTTCAACTATGCCTGCCAGTTCTGTCTGGGTTGTGTGTCCCTGCTTGTTTGGCTTTGTTGCCTGTTTCTGTCTTGGGGCCTGTTCATTTTGGAAATGCTCCAGTACTGTTTGGTAGAGTCTGTGTTTGCATTTGTGTTTTATCTTCTTGCTCTTTTCTGCCTGTCAAGGGCATTAGAGAAAATATCTGATCAAAAGGAGCAACTAAATCGATTTTTAAAAAAACACAAACAAAAACATGCACAATATTTGATGGTTATGGAGCATTAAATTGACCAACCTTACAACTACTTGGCAGTGATGTACTATGCAATTTCTTTTTATAAAAATACGCTCTGGTGTCGATCAGGCCTGAGAGCGACGGGCACCTCCAGTGTTGGTAAAGTAATTTATTTAAACACTTAGTTATGCATCTGTAAAGTGTTTGACGGGCAGCTTTAGGGCCCCAGTCTGCTCAACGTTTTAGTCCCAGCCCTCCCATTGGGCACCTAAGTTTTGCTCTGGGTCAGGGCTGGCTAGATTTAGATACTGGGAAAAAAACCTAAATTTATGCCACTTAAGGGATTTGGACCCACAACCTAACAACTAAGAATCCAGTGTGCTATCTTTTATGCTATGGTAACTGTTAAATTGACTCATATTTGTCATTTGTAGATTGATAGCTTGGTTTTAATATCTGCTTATTATTATTCTATTCTAAAGTTTGGGGCTCGTTTCTGTTTAAACAGGTACAGTAAGAGCCAGAATAAATCAAGTTCAGGCCCATCAGTCACTGAATGGTGGAAAGCATCACCTGTACCAAAGTCAACACACCAGACCAGCGGTCCAGTCAAATCTAGCACCATCAAAAAACTGAATGATGGAAAGCATCACCTGTACCAAAGTCGATACACTAGAACAGCTTCAGTCAAATCTAGCACCATCAAAAAACTGAATGATGGAAATCATCGCCTATGCAAAAGTCAACACACCAGAACAGCTCCAGTCAAATCTAGCACCATCAAAAAACTGAGTGATGGAAATCGTCGCCTAAGCCTCGCCTATGCAAAAGTCAACACACCAGAACAGCTCCAGTCAAATCTAGCACCATCAAAAAACTGAGTGATGGAAATCATCGCCTAAGCCAAAGTCAACACACCAGAACAGCTCCAGTCAAATCTAGTACCATCAAAAGACTGAATGATGGAAGTCATCGCCTAAGCCAAAGTCAACACACCAGAACAGCTCCAGTCAAATCTAGTACCATCAAAAACCTGAAGGATGGAAATCATCGCCTATGCCAAAGTCAACGCACCAGAACAGCTCCAGTCAAATCTAGCGCCATCAAAAACTGAATGATGGAAGTCATCGCCCATGCCAAAGTCAACGCACTAGAACAGCTTAACTCAAATCCCGCGCCATGAAAAACTGAGTGATGGAAATCATTTCCTGTGTCAAAGTTGATACACCAGAACAGCTCCATTTTGGGTCCAGCGCCATCAAAGTCTGAATGGTGGGAAGCATCGCCTGTGCCAAAGTTAGTACTCCAGAAAATCTCAAGTCAGGTCCAGTGCCATTGAAAACTGAATGATGGGAAACATCGCCTGAACAACCCCAGTCAAATCCAGTACCACCAATAAAAGAATGATGGGAAGGGAAGCATTGCCCGTGTCAAAGTCAGTGCACCATAACAGCTTCAGTCAAATCCAGCACCATCAAAAACTGAACAATGGGAAGCATTACCTGTGCCAAAATCAGCACACCAGAACAACGCCAGTCAGGTCCAGCGCCACCAGTCAGTGAGTGACAGGAGGCATCGCCTGTGCCAAAGTCAGTACTCCATAACGCCAGTCAGGTCCAGCACCATCAAAAGCCAATGATGGAAATCATCCCTGTGCCAAAGTCAGTACACCAGAACAGCTCCAGTTAAATCAAGCACTATAAAAAATGAAATGATGGGAAGCATCGCCTGTGCCAATTCAGTACACCAGAACATCTCCAGTCAAATCCAACACCATCAAAAACTGAAGGATGGGAAGCATCGCCTGTGTCAAGGTCAACACACCAGAACAGCTCCAGTCAAATGCGGTGCCATCAGTAACTGAACGATGGGAAGCATCGCCTGAGCCAAAGTCAACACACCAGAACAGCTACAGTTATATCCAGCGCCGTCAGTCACTGAATGAGGGGAAGCATCACAGCTGTAAGTTCCATAAACCTGCCTGCATGAAGAGGATCAAGACCCAGGTGAGAATACTGCTGATCTCATTTGTAACTAGACCATTTACATGTGTTTTTTTTAATGGACTTGTAGCCCTGGACTTTTTGTAAAGCATGTTTTACATAATTGTTTTGTGCATTAATTGTAGACTGATTCACCAACAGCAACAAAAAACTGCATTCAAATAATTGTTAAAATGAATTCTAATGTTATGTACTAGTTCCAGATTTCATGTTTGAAAGTACTGAATCATTGATATTTGAGCTAATAAAGTTAATGGGCATTATGACTCGCTATGTAAAAAATAATGCTTAATTCTTCTCTTTTAAAGTAACATGGTCAGGTGACTGTCATATTTGTGGAAGAAAACCAACTGAAATTTCAGTTAATAAAAATGAAACAAAAAAGCCTCCTGAATTTTCTGTGTTACTGATTGGGACTCCGTGCTTTCAGGGGCTGTGGGACTGGAACCAAGTGCCACGTGTGCAGTGGCCGCCATCATGAACTGGAGTCAAAAAGAGTGGCATGGCCATAGTTCAAAGAAAGGTATAAAATCTTTGTCGTATTGAGTTATGAAAGTGGAAGATATCCTCAGAATATTTTATGCCTTAAAGGAGTAAATATAATTTTTGTTCCAAAGTGTTATCAAATCATCTTTAATCTTAACTAAAAGAGAAAAAATATGAACTATGATACTTCCTTATCAAATCCTTAATATTTTCCTCATTGATGAGATTAAGTTGTTTGAGACTGGCGGTCTTTTTTATTTGAAGTCGGGTCAGTCCGTCATGGTCAATCCAGACAGCAGTGGGTTTTTATGAGTAATTGCAAATTTTTGTTTCAAAGTGTTCTAAAATAATTTTAAATGTAAATTTTTGTTTCAAAGTGTTCAAAAATCATTTTAAAATTAAACTAATACGGAAAATTATGAACTACAATACATCTTTAAAAATCTTATGTGATTTTTTCCCTGGATGAGATTAACTAATTTTTAGATTTGAGCTAATAAAGCAGAAGAGGCAATAAACATATTGCTTCAGTGATAAGTTGAAATCAGATTTAAGCTAGTAGAGCTGTGAGCATTTTCCCTGTCACTGATGAATTTTTAACTGCTTTCAGGAACTACAGGCCTGGAATCCAGTGTCAGAACAGACACGCCATCCAGCACCCCATGTCAGTTACCAGGATGTGACGAGGTAACATTACATTTCATCCCTTTACATTTCATTCCTTTTTATTTATTTCGAGGATAATGGAATAAGCACTCATGTGGGTTTTTTTTACATCCAGTCCCCGTGTGTATGCAGTTTTGTCAAGTTTGTCATCCGTTTCCTCTGGCACACAATGGCCTACTCTTCCAAAAAGCAGAAGGGGTTTGAACATGTGCGCAAGATGTTCTGTGTGTATTCGCACACAGGACCTCAGTTTATAGTCTCATCCAAAGGACTTTTGGGGGAGTGGAGTTGGCACTGATGTCAACTCCAGAGGAAAAATCCTCTTGAGCAAGATTGGAACCTGGGTCAGCAGATCACGAACACAATGTGCATCACTCTTAACCACTAGGCTACTTCGTCGACTGGTCGCCTTGGGGATATGGGATAGTGAAAATTGTTGACCTGTTAGCCTACCAGTGGTCAGTCTTGGTCGATCCAGTATTTAGAAAATGAAGTCAGATCAGTCGCGTCACAGTCGATCTGGTCTGGGTTGGGTATTAAGGACTCCAAACCCACCATAAACTCAAATCATGATTTTAAACCATATTTTACCAAATACCTATTTTAAGCAACCCCCACGACAGAGCTAATACTGTCGTCGGGGGTTTAGTGGGTGGTGTCCTGCTCAGAACAGGCATCACTGAACACTGCCAAAGTAATCCAGCAGCAGTGCAGGGCCCCTCAGGCTGGTGGCTCCACGGCGGCCTGATATTGATGGGCTCCCTGTGGACACTTAAAAGGGAAAATAATGCAAAGTTGCCAGACAAGTTTTCAGAGATTTGATTCAGAGCACAATAAAGAACAGTGATACAGAAATGGGAGGCAGGTTATATCTGATTACCCAAAGATTTTATCACATTAAGAGAGTGATTTTTTTTGCACAGTGGTCACTTTGATGTGGAAGTGCCTGGGTTTTGGAAGTTTACAGATTTGTATCCAAAGTTGAACAAAGATGATTTGTTGCACTAAAAAATAAAAAAAGCATTTTTAATCGATAGAAAGATGAATAATACACCATGAGACTTTTTTTCTGGAATTGTTTGCTATTTTAATGTCAGTCATTATTTTTGTGTGTTCCTTGGCTAGAGCTCAAAGGTTTACCAGTGGTGAGATTTTTGCACATGTGTGACTGTATTAATTTTTCCTCAGCCACTTAGGTAGCTGCATTCTGACTGTGCATGCATTTAAGATTTTGTCATCCGTTCCCACTGGCATAAAATGGCCTTCTCTTTGAAAAGTGGAATGGGTTTTTAACATGTGCATAAAATATTCTGCTTGCATTCACACATTTTTAATAAGTCATATTAGACCAGAGGCTAAATTTCCGTTACTGACATGCTATTAAACTGCAATAAAAAGGCTATCCAGTACAAAAAAAGATTGAAAACCGGACAATTCTATAAAAAGTTATTACAAATTGAAATAACAGACTGCAGGAAGTGACAAAATGAGAAATGGTGAGTTTGGCATCAAAATGATAATAGGTCAGAATGAGGGCTTGTGTATTTTTAAACGCGTTTTTAATGCAAAGGGAAACAAAATTACGCCTTGATACTTAAGTACATGGTCAAATAATGGCTATAGTTTTATAATCGACCAAAATCTCAAAATCGACAACCTGACTAAAATGCCTAAAATGGCTCCTAGCAGAAAAGTGAATCGGGTGCAAAGCGACTCATTTCATGGTGGAGTGTCACATGTGGTTTTTAGTCTCATCCAAGGACTTTGACATTCAGTTCAAGTTTTAACCTGCCACCTTTCTTAGAATCATTATAAAATCCCAATAAAGCCACGAAACCAATATTAAAATTTTTTCATCACTATTGCCTGGTGCTGGTGTTTGTTTCAGTGACATCAATTGCTTAATAGTTAAGACATGGGTGATTATGTTACAAATAATTTTTAATTGTATGTCATTTTGATATGACTGGGCAACTAAAACTGATACTTACTTTTTTATTTCTCCCTGCCCTGTCAAATTTGTCTTTAGTCCATTTTATGTTTCATTTTTTTCTTTGCACATACACAAAACTATAAACAAAATCACAGGAAAATGGCACATTAATGAAAAGTTTTAACTTATTTATTCCGACTCCTTTAAAAGGGTAATGGTTACATGTTCATAACGTGTGTAAAATTAGAAAAGTCGATTAGCATTAAAACTGCCATAAGTATACTAAAGGATTATACTGATGGTTGTAACATGTGTATTTTGGCAGGAACCACCTGGAGGAGGACTTCGCCATGTTGTCATCGAGGATATCGCTGCCATCGCCGAGGATATCGCTGCCATCGCCGAGGACATCGCTGCCGTCGCCGAGGACATCGTCGCTGAGGACATCGCTGCCGTCGCCGAGGACATCGTCGCCGAGGACATCATCGCCAAGGACATCGTCACCAAGGACATCATCGCCGAGGACATCGTCGCCGAGGACATCGTCGCCAATGACATCGCTGCCGTCGCCGAGGACATCATCGCCGAGGGCATCGCTGCCGTCGCCGAGGACATCGTCGCCGAGGACATCGCTGCCATTGCTGAGGTCATCGCTGCCGTCGCCAAGGACATCAGATGGCGGTGATGTCGAAGAAGAGAGCAGGACAACGCCTTCATCGAAAACATCCCCATCACATTCTAGTGCAGGACTCCCAAAATTGTGTGGAGCAGCCAGGGGGAAAAAATCTGACATAGAAAATTTCAAAACAATTTGCCACTGACAACACTGCAAAGTACATCCTAACTGTCAGTGATGACTTGATGTAAAAAAAAAAAAAGTATTGATACATTACTGAAAAGAAGCACCCATTTTTAAAAAAAAGGGGGGGGGGGGGAACGCCATGGTTAAAAAAAAGAAAGGAAAAAC
This sequence comes from Rapana venosa, assembly GCA_028751875.1. NCBI lineage: Eukaryota > Metazoa > Mollusca > Gastropoda > Neogastropoda > Muricidae > Rapana > Rapana venosa. Next base: position 42,710,701 of record CM054135.1, read on the forward strand.
CATGGTTAAAAAAAATGCAGGGGAAAAAATTATAAACCCCAAAAAGGAAAAAAGAGGAAAAGATTATTTAAAAAAAAAACAACCCCAAAAAATGGTGCTTTACAATATGCATGTAAAGAAAAAAAAAGAGAAGAAAAAAAGAAGAAAAAAAGAGAAAAAAAGAGAAAAAAAGAAGAAAAGAGAAAGAAAAAAAGAGAAAAAGGAAGAAAAAAGAGGGAAAAAAAACAAGAAAAAAAAGAAAAAAAGAGAAGAAAAAAAGAGCCAAACACACAGGGCCAGACATTTTGTTACTTGGTGGGGGGGTTTTCATGTGTGTTTTTACTCTTGATTAAGTAGAACTGATTTTATTGTGTGTGTATTTTGTAGTGTGTTATGAGTGTTTACGTTGTGCAGTTTAGTTAAGCGTAGGTGGACTGAAGTGGATCTTGTGTGGGTTTTTTTGTGAGAGTCCAGGCTTATAAGCAGCTGCTTATCAATTTTATAGACATAAAGATGACTGTAAGCAGAAGCGAGAATGATCTGGGCAAATTTATGCTCTTGCCACCACTGGCATATTCACTGCAAGATTCATCTATGCTGTAATCTGTGACAAGTTTTTATTATTTTTTTTGTTTGTTTTCGAGTTGGATTCAATGATCAGCTGAGACAATGCTATTGTTGAAACGTACCCTACAGGGCTGGCAACTATTTGTAATGCAGCCTCCCCCTTATTTTTTGTACACTTTTTTTTTATGAATCTCAAAGAGGCATTGGAAAATACTTGGTGTAATGCCTGTTGAATCCGGCCAATCCATGTAAGGCTGACTTTCACATATGCTGCTTATATAATTGGAAAAGGCAGTTGCATAGATGATGGGGGCAAGTGCTAAAGGAATTACTACAATTATGTGTGTTTAATGTTAGCAGGATTGGTGATACTGTTACAGTGTTGTGAGCCAATCTATGTGGTGATCTACCTCTTGGTTATCTTTCCATGATTTTACTGCAGTGTAAAGTTTTATAGGTTTTAGAAAGAGGTAGGGTGTGTGTGTGTGTGTGTGTGTGTGTGTGTGTGTGTGTGTGTGTGTGTGTGTGTGTGTGTGTGTGTGTGTGTGTGTGTGGTGTCTGGGGGGGAAGGGGGAGGCTAGTAGAAGTAGTAGTAGTGGTATGGTGGTGGTGTGTGTGTGTGTGAGGAAAGCGTTTGTGTGTTGGTAGTGTTAGGGGGTGCTTGTGCGGGTGCGTGCGTGTGTGCGTGCATTTGTGTGTGTGTTGTGTGTGGTGTGTGTGTGTGTGTGTGTGTGTGTGTGTGTGTGTGTGTGTGTGTGTGTGTGGTGTAGTGATGGGTGGAAGTGTGCGTTTGTGTGCATGTGTGTGTGCGCGAATGTGCGTGTGTGTGTGTGTGTGGGTGTGTGTGTGGAGTAGTGGTGTGTGGGCTGGTGTGTGTGTGTGTGTGTGGATGATGGTGTGTGTGTGTCTGTGTGTGTGTGTGTGCCTAGTAGTAGTAGTAGTAGTACTGATACACACAAAATGTTCTGTGTGTATTGCAGTAG
>CM054135.1:42717229-42812229 GCA_028751875.1 Rapana venosa
GCTGATTATGTGATTAACATTGATAATGCAAAAGCTATTTTTCATTGAAATTGGTGGCAGATCTGTGTATTGATCTTCTGCTGGAAGATTGATGGCAGATTTTACACCAACATATATGACCTAAAAAAAAGTTATGGTACTTGATTTTAAGTGTAGTAGTGGACATAGTGTGCCTGTATCTTTTTTCTTTGGTTTTTGTTTGTTTTTAATCTTAGATAATGAGATGAAATGTAGACTGTTTTGCAATGATGTGAAAGAAAGTGTGTGGAGGAAAGACTTTCGGTTTTTTTAATGTTTTTTTGTTGTTGGAGAATTTACAACATCACATCTTTTGAGAATGTATATGACAGATAAATGATGGATAAGCATTGAGGTGTGTGATGTGTGCCAATTTGGTTGTTTCTTTTTGTGGTTGCCAAAAACTAGCATAGAGATGAAATGAAAAGAACAGAAAAATGCAAGAGCTTACATAATTGTGTGGAAAGTGTGTGGGGAGCAGGGGCGTATCTTTTTATTTTTTTGATGAACAAAATTTAAGCATACATATATTTTGTTTTATTTTCTTCTTTTAAATGTTTTAGTCGTAAAATCACATGAAATGTCCAAGAAAAAAGAAAACTCATTATGTGATGGGAATTGAATGCAAAAGCTATTTTTCATTGATGTTGGTGGCAGATCTGTGTATTGATCTTCCGCTGGAAGATTGATGGCAGATTTTACACCAGCATATGTGAGCATAAACAATGATGGGATATGATTTTAAGTCTAGTAGTGGAGAGAGTGTGCCTGTGTTTTCTTTTTCTTTGGGCTCCTTCTGTTTTTATTGATTTTAAATTGTAGATAATGAGATGAAAATGCAAATTGAAGAAAAATGTTGCATCTTCTACAATGATGTGAAAGAGACTGTATGGGGAAAAGTTTTCTATTTTGTTTTTCTCTTGTTGCATGTCGGAGATTTTACAGCATCACATCTTTTGAGAATGTGTATGACAGATTAATGCTGTATATGTATAGTGGTCTGTGATATGTGCCTGTGTGTTTCTTGCTTTTTGTGGTTGCAAAAAACCCAGTCCAGAGATGAATTGTAAATTGATGACAAAAATGCAAGAGCTTACATAATTGTGTGGAAAGTGTGTGGGGACAAGGGGCCTTTTTTTAATACCAAATACATACATATGTACATTTTGTTTTATTTTTGTTTTTAAATGTTTTGTTTTGTTTTTAAACTCACATGAAATGTGACAGAAAGAAAAGAAAGCTCATTATGTGACTAGCATTGATAATGCAAAAGATATTTTTCATTAATGTTGGTGGCAGATCTGTGTATTAATCTTCACTGGAAGACTGATGGCAGATTTTACACCAACATATGTGAGTAAAACAAAAAATTTGGTATCTGATTTTATGTCTAATAGTGGAGAGAGTGTTCATGTGTGTTCTTTGTTTTTTTGTGGGATTTTTTTTCTTGTTTTGATTTTTAGATGAGATGAAATGTAAATTAAAGAAAAATGCAGCATGTTCTACAATGTGGGAGAAAGTGTGTGGGGAGAGGTTTTCTGTTTTGTTTTATTTATTTATTTTTTTCTTGTTGGAAATTTTATACCATCACATCTGAGAAAGTATAATTATGATAGATTAATGCTGTATAAGTATAGTGGTGTGCGATATGTGCCTGTGTGTTTCTTGCCTTTCTTGTGGTTACAAAAAACCAGCACAGAGTTGAAAATTAATGTTAATTGATAAGAACAATGCACGAGTTTACATAATTGTGTGGAAAGTGTGTGGGGAGAAGGGGCCTTTTTCTTTTTTTTCTTTTTTATAAATGAAATACATACATAGGTATGTTTTGTTTTATTTTAAATGTTTGTTTTTTGTTAACTCACATAAAATGTGAAAGAAAAGAAGAAAGCTGATTATTTGATTAGCATTGATAATGCAGAAGTTATTTTTCATTGATGTTGGTGGCAGATCTGTGTATTGATCTTCCACTGGAAGATTGATGACAGATTTTACACCAACATATGTGACCTAAAAGAATTTATGGTATTTAATTTTAAGTCTAGTAGTGGACAGTGTGTCCCTGTGTTTTCTTTTTTTTTGTTGTTTTTAATTTTCGATTATGAGCTCAAATGTAAATTGATAAAAAATGTAGCATGTTCTACAATGATGTGGGAGAAAGTGTGTGGGGAGTGGTTTTCTGTTTTATATATATACATGTATATTTTGTTGTTTTTGGAGAATTTACAGCATCACATCTTTTGGGAATGTGTATGACAGATTAATGATGAATAAGTATTGTAGTGTATGATATGTGGTTATGTGGGGGGGTTTTCGGGGTTGCAAAAAAAACAGCATAGAGATGAAATGTAAATTACTGAGAAAAATGCAAGAGTTTACATAATTGTGTGGAAAGTGTGTGGGGAGAAGGGGCCATTTTTAAAAAAATTAAACAAAATGCATACATAGGTATGTTTTGTTTAATTTTTGTTTTTAAATGTTTTCTTTTTAAAGTTACATAAAATGTGAAAGAAAAAAAAAAAGCTGATTATGTGATTAGCATTTATAATGCAACAGCTATTTTTCATTGATGTTGGTGGCAGATCTGTGTATTGATCTTCCACTGGAAGATTGATGGCAGATTTTACACCAACATATGTGAGCCAAAAAATTTGGTTATTTGATTTTAAGTGTAGTAGTGGAGAGAGTGCCTGTGTTTTCTTTGTATTTGTTTTTTTGTTTTGTTTAAAAAATAATTTTTAGATAATGAGATGAAATGTAAATTCAAAAGAAAAATGTAACATGTTCTACAATGATGTGGAAGAAAGCGTGTGGGGAAAGGTTTTCAGTTTTTTCTTGGGGTTTTTTGCTTTTTTGGTGGAGATTTTATAGCATCACATCTTCTGAGAATGTTTATGACAGATTAATGCTGTATAAGTATAGTGGCGTGTGATATGTGTCTGTGTGTTTGTTGCCTTTTTATGGTTGCAAAATACCAAATTGAGATGAAAATAGAATTGATAAAAAATATGCAATAGCTTACATAACCATGTGGAAAGTATGTGGGGAGAAGGGGCTTTTTCTTTCTTTTTTTATTTTTAAATTCAACGAAATACATACATAGGTATATTTTGTTTTATTTTTGTTTTTAAATGTTTGTTTTTTGTTGTAAACTCACATGAAATGTGAAAGAAAAGAAGAAAGCTGATTATGTGATTAGCATTGATAATGCAAAAGCTATTTTTCATTGATAATGGTGGCAGATCTGTGTATTGATCTTCCGCTGGAAGATTGATGGCAGATTTTACACCAACATATATGACCTAAAAGAATTTATGCTACTTGGTTTTAAGTGTAGTAATAGACAGATTGTGCCTGTGTTTTCTTTTTCTTTTTTTTCTTTTTTGTTTTTAATCTTAGATCATGAGCTCAAATGTAAATTGAAGAAAAATGTAGCATGTTCTACAATGATGTGGGAGAAAGTGTGTGCGGAGTGGTTTTCAGTTTTTTCTGTTTGTTTTTGTTGTTGGAGAATTTACAACATCACATCTTTTGAGAATGTATATGACAGATTAATGATGAAGAAGTACTGTGGTGTGTGATATGTGCCAGTTTGTTTATTGCTTTTTGTGGTTGCAAAAAAACAGCATAGAGATTAAATATAAATGACTGAGAAAAATGCAAGAGCTTACATAATTGTGTGGAAAGTGTGTGGGGAGAAGGGGCCTTTTCTTTCTTTCTTTTTTTAATTTTTATAATTGAAATACATACATAGGTATGTTTTCGGGTTTGTTTGTTTTTTAAATGTTTGTTTTTTGTTTTAAACTCGCATGAAATGTGAAAGAAAAGAAGAAAGCTGATTATGTGATTAGCATTGATAATGCAAAAGCTATTTTTCATTGATGTTGGTGGCAGATCTGTGTATTGATCTTTTCGCGGGAAAGATTGATGGCGTTTTTCAAAAAACATATTGCCCAAAAGAATTTAGGTATTTTTTAGTGTAGTAAAGGGAAGGTGTGTGTGTTTTTTTTTTCTTTTGTTTTTTTTAATTTTAAATCTGAGCAAAAATGTAAATTGAAAAAAAAATGTAGCATTTTCCCACAAGGGTGGGGGGAAAAGGTGTGGGAGGGTTTTCATTTTTTTGTTTTTTTTTTTGTTGTTGGAGAATTTACAAATCACATTTATAGGAAATGAGAAAAAGTATTGTGGTGTGTAAATTTTGCCTTTTTGGGTTTTTTTTTTTTGGGGTTTTGAAAAAAAACCCAGATAGAGTAAATTAAATGTGAGAAAATGCAAGGCTACATAATTGTGGGGAAGTGTTGGGAAAAGGGGGCCTTTTTTTTTTTATAAACAAAATCTAAAAAGGGTATTTTTGTTTTTTTTTGTTTTATTGTTTTTCTTTTAAAAACACCATAAAAATGTAAAAAAAAAGAAAGCTGTTTAGTGTTGCATTGATAATGCAAAGCTATTTTTCATTGATTTGGGTGGCAGATTGTGTATGATCTTCCCAAAGATTGATGGCAGATTTTACACAAAAAATTGTGACCCAAAAAAATTTTTTGGTTATTTGTTTTTAAGTGTAGTATGGAGTGAGTGCCCGTTTTTTCTTTGTTTTTTTTTTTTTTTTGTGTGTTTTTTTTTGTTTTTTTTTTAGATAATGAGATAAAAATTAAAATTAAAAGAAAAATGAACATGTTCTACAATGATGGGGGAAAAAGGTGTGGGGAAGGTTTTCAGTTTTTTTTTTTGGGGTTTTTTGCTTTTTTTGGGTGAGATTTTATAGCATCACATCTTCTGAGAATGTATATACAGATTAAGCTGCAAAAAGTTAGTGGTGTGTGTTTGTTGGTGTTTGTTGTTTTTTTGTGGTTGCAAAATACCAAATTGGATGAAATGGAATTGAAAAAAATTCAAAGCTTACAACCATGTGGAAAGATGTGGGAGAAGGGGGCTTTTTCTTTTTTTTTTTAATTTTTAAATTAAACGAAATAATACTAGGATATTTTGTTTTATTTTTTTTTTTAAAAATGTTTGTTTTTTTTTAAAAACTCATAAAAAAGGGGAAAAGAAAAAAGAAAGCTGATTTTGGATTAGCATTGTAATGAAAAGCTATTTTTCATTGATGTTGGGGAGATCTGTGTATTGATCTTCCGCGGAAGATTATGGCAGTTTTTACACCAACTTATGACCAAAAAGAATTTATGGAATTGGGTTTTAAGGTAGTAATAGACGAGTGGATTGTGTTTTTTTTTTCTTTTTTGTTTGTTTTTTTTTAAATCTTAGATCTGAGCCCAATGTAAATTGAAGAAAAATGTAGCATGTTTTACAATGTGGGGGAGAAAGCGTGGCAGAGTGGTTTTCAGTTTTTTTGTTTGTTTTTGTTGTTGGAAAATTTTACAAATCGCATTTTTGAGAATGTATATGACAATGATGAAGAAGTACTGTGGTGTGTGATATGTGCCAGTTTGTTTATTGCTTTTTGTGGTTGCAGAAAAACAGCATAGAGCTTAAATCTAAATGACTGAGAAAAATGCAAGAGCTTACATAATTGTGTGGAAAGTGTGTGGGGAGAAGGGGCCTTTTTTTAAAAACAAAATACATAATAGGTATGTTTTGTTTTATTTTTGTTTTAAAATGTTTTTCTTTTTAAACACCATGAAATGTGAAAAAAGAAGAAAGCTGATTATGTGATTAGCATTGATAATGCTAAAGCTATTTTTCATTGATGTTGGTGGCAGATGTGTGTATTGATCTTCTGCTGGAAGATTGATGGCAGATTTTACACAAACATATGTGAGCCAAAAAATTATGGTTATTTGATTTTAAGTATAGTAGTGGAGAGAGTGCCTGTGTTTTCTTTGTATTTGGTTTTTTTTGGGTTTTTTTTTTTTTTTAATTTTTAGATAATGAGATGAAATGTAAATTCAAAAGAAAAATGTAACATGTTCTGCAATGATGTGGAAGAAAGCATGTGGGGAAAGGTTTTCAGTTTTGTTTTCTTGGGTTTTTTTGCTTTTTTTTATGGTGGAGATTTTATAGCATCACATCTTCTGAGAATGTATATGACAGATTAATGCTGTATAAGTATAGTGGTGTGTGATATGTGTCTGTGTGTTTGTTGCCTTTTTGTGGTTGCAAAATACCAAACTGAGATGAAAATGGAATTGATAAAAAATATGCAAGAGCTTACATAACCATGTGGAAAGTATGTGGGGAGAAGGGGCTTTTTCTTTCTTTTTTTTAATTTTTAAATTCAACGAAATACATACATAGGTATGTTTTGTTTTATTTTTGTTTTTAAATGTTTGTTTTTTGTTGTAAAGTCATATGAAATGGAAAAGAAAAGAAGAAAGCTGATTATGTGATTAGCATTGATAATGCAAAAGCTATTTTTCATTGATGTTGGTGGCAGATCTGTGTATTGATCTTCCGCTGGAAGATTGATGGCAGATTTTACATCAACATATATGACCTAAAAGAATTTATGGTACTTGGTTTTAAGTGTAGTAATAGACAGAGTGTGCCTGTGTTTTCTTTTTCTTTTTTTTTTTTTGTTTTTAATCTTAGATCATGAGCTCCAATGTAAATTGAAGAAAAATGTAGCATGTTCTACAATGATGTGGGAGAAAGCGTGTGCAGAGTGGTTTTCATTTTTTTCTGTTTGTTTTTGTTGTTGGAGAATTTACAACATCGCATCTTTTGAGAATGTATATGACAATGATGAAGAAGTACTGTGGTGTGTGATATGTGCCAGTTTGTTTATTGCTTTTTGTGGTTGCAGAAAAACAGCATAGAGCTTAAATCTAAATGACTGAGAAAAATGCAAGAGCTTACATAATTGTGTGGAAAGTGTGTGGGGAGAAGGGGCCTTTTCTTTCTTTCTTTTTTTCTTTTTTATAAATGAAATACATACATAGGTATGTTTTGTTTTATTTTTGTTTTTGAAAATGTTTGTTTTTTGTTTTAAACTTGCATGAAATGTGAAAGAAAAGAAGAAAGCTGATTATGTGATTAGCATTGATAATGCAAAGGCTATTTTTCATTGATGTTGGTGGCAGATCTGTGTATTGATCTTTCGCTGGAAGATTGATGGCAGATTTTACACCAACATATGTGACCTAAAAGAATTTATGGTATTTGATTTTAAGTGTAGTATTGGAGAGAGTGTTCCTGTGTTTTCTTTTTCTTTTTCTTCTTTTGTTTTGTTTTTAATCTTAGATCATGAGCTCAAATGTAAATTGAAGAAAAATGTAGCATGTTCTACAATGGTGTGGGAGAAAGTGTGTGGGGAGTGGTTTTCATATTTTTATGTTTGTTTTTGTTGTTGTTGGAGAATTTACAGCATCACATCATGTATATGACAGATTAATGATGAATAAGTATTGTGGTGTGTGATATGTGCCTGTGGGTTTTTTTTCGGGGTTGCAAAAAACCAGCATAGAGATGAAATGTAAAAGTGCTGAGAAAATACAAGAGCTTACATAATCCTGTGGAAAGTGTGTGGGGAGAAGGGGCCTTTTTTTTAATAAACAAAATACATACATAGGTATGTTTTGTTTTATTTTTGTTTTAAAATGTTTTTCTTTTTAAACACCATGAAATGTGAAAAAAGAAGAAAGCTGATTATGTGATTAGCATTGATAATGCAAAAGCTATTTTTCATTGATGTTGGTGGCAGATCTGTGTATTGATCTTCCGCTGGAAGATTGATGGCAGATTTTACACAAACATATGTGAGCCAAAAAATTTTGGTTATTTGATTTTAAGTATAGTAGTGGAGAGAGTCCCTGTGTTTCTTTGTATTTGTTTTTTTTGTGTTTTTTTGGTTTTTTAAAATTTTTAGATAATGAGATGAAATGTAAATTCAAAAGAAAAATGTAACATGTTCTACAATGATGTGGAAGAAAGCATGTGGGGAAAGGTTTTCAGTTTCGTTTTCTTGGGTATTTTTGCTTTTTTTTTTGGAGGAGATTTTATAGCATGACATCTTCTGAGAATGTATATGACAGATTAATGCTGTATAAGTATAGTGGTGTGTGATATGTGTCTGTGTGTTTGCCTTTTTGTGGTTGCAAAATACCAAATTGAGATGAAAATGGAATTGATAAAAAATATGCAAGAGCTTACATAACCATGTGGAAAGTATGTGGGGAGAAGGGGCTTTTTCTTTCTTTTTTTAATTTTTAAATTCAACGAAATACATACATAGGTATATTTTGTTTATTTTTGTTTTTAAATGTTTGTTTTATTGTTGTAAAGTCATATGAAATTGGAAAGAAAAGAAGAAAGCTGATTATGTGATTAGCATTGATAATGCAAAAGCTATTTTTCATTGATGTTGGTGGCAGATCTGTGTATTGATCTTCCGCTGGAAGATTGATGGCAGATTTTACACCAATATATATGACCTAAAAGAATTTATGGTACTTGGTTTTAAGTGTAGTAATAGACAGAGTGTGCCTGTGTTTTCTTTTTCTTTTTTTCTTTTTTGTTTTTAATCTTAGATCATGAGCTCCAATGTCAATTGAAGAAAAATGTAGCATGTTCTACAATGATGTGGGAGAAAGCGTGTGCGGAGTGGTTTTCAGGTTTTTCTGTTTGCTTTTGTTGTTGGAGAATTTACATCACATCTTTTGAGAATGTATATGAGAGATTAATGATGAAGATGTACTGTGGTGTGTGATATGTGCCAGTTTGTTTATTGCTTTTTGTGGTTGCAGAAAAACAGCATAGAGATTAAATATAAATAACTGAGAAAAATGCAAGAGCTTACATAATTGTGTGGAAAGTGTGTGGGGAGAAGGGGCCTTTTCTTTCTTTGTTTTTTTATTTTTTATAAATGAAATACATACATAGGTATGTTTTGTTTTATTTTTGTTTTTAATGTTTTTTTTTTAAACACATGAAATTGAAAAAAGAAAAGTGATTATGGTTAGCTTTGTAAGAAAAAGTATTTTTCTTTGATGTTGTGGCGATCTGTGTATTGATCTTCCGCGGAAGATTTGATGGCAGTTTTTACAAAACATATGTGAGCCAAAATTTTGGTTTTTGTTTTAAGTTAGTAGGGAGGGGGCCCTTGTTTTTTTGTTTTTTTTTTTTTTTTTTTTTTTTTTTTAATTTTTTTGATAATGAGTGAAATTTTAATTAAAAAGAAAAGTAACATGTTTAAAAGGTGGAAGAAAGCATGGGGGGAAGGTTTTCGTTTTGTTTTTTTTGGGGTTTTTTTGCTTTTTTTTTGGTGGAGATTTTATAGCTAATCTTCTAAAATGTATATGACAGTTAATCTGAAAAGTATAGTGTGTGTGTATGTGTTGTGTTTTGTTGCCTTTTTGTGGTTGCAAATACCAAATTGAGAGAAAATGGTTGATAAAAAATTGCAAGAGCTTAATAACCATGTGGAAAGTATGTGGGGAGAAGGGGCTTTTTCTTTCTTTTTTTAATTTTTAAATTCAACGAAATACATACATAGGTATATTTTGTTTTATTTTTGGTTTTAAATGTTTGTTTTTTGTTGTAAACTCATATGAAATAGGAAAGAAAAGAAGAAAGCTATGTGATTAGCATTGATAATGCAAAAGCTATTTTTCATTGATGTTGGTGGCAGATCTGTGTATTGATCTTCCGCTGGAAGATTGATGGCAGATTTTACACCAACATATATGACCTAAAAGAATTTATGGTACTTGGTTTTAAGTGTAGTAATAGACAGGGTGTGCCTGTGTTTTCTTTTTCTTTTTTTTCTTTTTTTTCTTTTTTGTTTTTAATCTTAGATCATGAGCTCAAATGTAAATTGAAGAAAAATGTAGCATGTTCTACAATGATGTGGGAGAAAGGGTGTGCGGAGTGGTTTTCAGTTTTTTGTGTTTGTTTTTGTTGTTGGAGAATTTACAACATCACATCTTTTGAGAATGTATATGACAGATTAATGATGAAGAAGTACTGTGGTGTGTGATATGTGCCAGTTTGTTTATTGCTTTTTGTGGTTGCAAAAAAACAGCATACAGATTAAATATAAATAACTGAGAAAAATGCAAGAGCTTACATAATTGTGTGGAAAGTGTGTGGGGAGAAGGGGCCTTTTCTTTTTTTTCTTTTTTATAAATGAAATACATACATAGGTATGTTTTTATTTTTGTTTTTTTAAATGTTTGTTTTTTGTTTTAAACTTGCATGAAATGTGAAAGAAAAGAAGAAAGCTGATTATGGGATTAGCATTGATAATGCAAAAGCTATTTTTCATTGATGTTGGTGGCAGATCTGTGTATTGATCTTCCGCTGGAAGATTGATGGCAGATTTTACACCAACATATGTGACCTAAAAGAATTTATGGTATTTGATTTTAAGTGTAGTAATGGAGAGAGTGTTCCTGTGTTTTCTTTTTCTTTTGTTTTGTTTTTAATCTTAGATCATGAGCTCCAATGTAAATTGAAGAAAAATGTAGCATGTTCTACAATGGTGTGTGAGAAAGTGTGTGGGGAGGGGTTTTCATATTTTTATGTTTGTTTTTGTTGTTGTTGGAGAATTTACAGCATCACATCATGTATATGACAGATTAATGATGAATAAGTATTGTGGTGTGTGATATGTGCCTGTGGTTGTTTTTTTTTCGGGGTTGCAAAAATCCAGCATAGAGGTGAAATGTAAAATTGCTGAGAAAATGGAAGAGCTTACATAATTGTGTGGAAAGTGTGTGGGGAGAAGGGGCCTTTTTTTTTATATATAAATAAATACATACATAGGTATGTTTTGTTTTATTTTTGTTTTAAAATGTTTTTCTTTTTAAACACCATGAAATGTTAAAAAAGAAGAAAGCATTGATAATGCAAAAGCTATTTTTCATTGATGTTTGTGGCAGATCTGTGTATTGATCTTTCGCTGGAAGATTGATGGCAGATTTTACACAAACATGTGAGCCAAAAAATTTTGGTTATTTGATTTTAAGTGTAGTAGTGGAGAGAGTGCCTGTGTTTTCTTTGTATTTGGTTTTGTTTTTTGTTTTTGTTTTTTTTTGTTTTAATTTTTAGATAATGAGATGAAATGTAAATTCAAAAGAAAAATGTAACATGTTCTACAATGATGTGGAAGAAAGCATGTGGGGAAAGGTTTTCAGTTTTGTTTTCTAAGGGTTTTTTGCTTTTTTTTGGTGGAGATTTTATAGCATCACATCTTCTGAGAATGTATATGACAGATTAATGCTGTATAAGTATAGTGGTGTGTGATATGTGTCTGTGTGTTTGTTGCCTTTTTGTGGTTGCAAAATACCAAATTGAGATGAAAATGGAATTGATAAAAAATATGCAAGAGCTTACATAACCATGTGGAAAGTATGTGGGGAGAAGGGGCTTTTTCTTTCTTTTTTTAATTTTTAAATTCAACGAAATACATACATAGGTATATTTTGTTTTATTTTTGGTTTTAAATGTTTTTTTGTTGTTGTAAAGTCATATGAAATGGGAAAGAAAAGAAGAAAGCTGATTATGTGATTAGCATTGATAATGCAAAAGCTATTTTTCATTGATGTTGGTGGCAGATCTGTGTATTGATCATCCTCTGGAAGATTGATGGCAGATTTTACACCAACATATGTAACCTAAAATAAAAAATTAAGGTATTTCATTTTAAGTGTAGGAGTGGAGAGAGTGCCTGTGTTTTCTTTTTGTTTGTTTTTTTAAATATTTTTTTAAATTTCAGATAATGAGATGAAATGTAAATTGAATAAAAGTGTAGCATGTTCCACAATGATGTGGAAGAAAATGTATGGGGAGAGGTGTTCTAGGGGTTTTTTTCTTGTTGAATTTACAGCATCACATTTTTTGAGAATGTATATTACAGATTAATGATGAATAAGTATTGTGGTGTGTGAAATGTGCCTTGCTTTTTGTGGTTGCAAAAAACCAGCAGAGAGATGAAATGTTAATCACTGAGAAAAATGCAAGAGCTGACATAATTGTGTGGAAAGTGTGTGGGGAGAAGGGGCCTTTCTTTTTTCTTTTTTTTTTTGGAACCAAATACATACATATATTTTGTTTTATATTTGCTTTTAAATGTTTTCATTGTAAAATGACATGAAATGTGAGACAAAAAAACACCTATGTGATTAACATTCATAATGCAAAAGATATCTTTTATCATTTTAGTGTGTGTGTGTGTGTGTGTGTGTGTGTGTGTGTGTGTGTGTGTGTGTGTGTGTGTGTGTGTGTAAGTGTGAGAAGATGTTAAAAATAACTTTATAAAACTGTGTTTGCCTTTTTACATTTGAGTGTCATATATCTATATTTATATGTACATGTATTTGTGATATCTTTTTAATCTTAATGTGCAAATATTCCATTTTTGTCACTGTATTTATAATTTTACATCTGACATATTTTTCATACAATAAAAGAATAGCCTTACCATAAAAACTGTGTGTGTGTGTGTGTGTGTGTGTGTGCGCGCGTGTGTTTGTGTGTGTGTGCACCAGCATTCTATGCTCAAGAAGTGAAGGATCAAATTCTTGAAAGAATGTGAGAATCCTTATACTTTACATGGTATTCTTTGTCCTCTAACACTCAGCAACTCAAGGAGGCACACACATTTAGAGCTCTACATTTTGTGCTTGTGATCTGCTGATCAAGTTTGAATCTCGTTCAAGGGTATATGTTCCCCTGGAGTTAACATCTGTGCCGACTCCACTCCCCCAAAAGTCTTTGAGATGAGACTATAAATCGAGGTCCAGTGTGCCAATGAATGCAGAAATCTTTCACACATATTACCTGTTCCGATTTTCAGAAGAGTAGACCATTGTGTGCTTTTAGGAAAGGATGACATTTACAAAACTGCATACACAAGGGGATTACATGTAAAAAAAATATATAAAAGAGCACAGGAGTACTTATTCCATTACCCTCGAAATAAAGGAATAAATAAATAAAACCTATTTACATATGCATCAACTAAGGTTTGCGGTTCAACATGGACAAGCTGAAGGACCCTGAAGTCGCTGAAATCTTTAAAGCTGAGATAGGGGGCAGATTTGCAGCATTGAATTTCCTCCAAGATGACATCAACAACCTCAATGAGACCTTCAGCAAGACCATTCAGGAGACAGCGCTGGAGATCCTTGGGAAAGAAAGGAAAAAGAACCAACCGTGGGTTACCAACGATATCCTGGACCTGTGCGACCAACGTAGGGAGCTAAAGCCAGAGAAGAACAAAAACCCAGAAACGGCCGAAGAGTATAGAACAGTCAACAGGTCAGTCAAGAAGAAGATGACTGAGGCCATGGGGAACTGAATGTCAGAACATTGCTCCAAGGTTGAGAAGGCAATGGCGAAAGGAGACAGCAAAGAGGCGTACCAGACCATCAAGGTACTAACCAAGTCCCAGCAGCCAAAGACCTCCGTTATTGAAGACAAAGAGGGGTCAGTCCTTACAGAGAGCGCCACTATCATGAAGAGATGGACAGAATATTGCAGCGACCTGTACAACTACAAGCTGAAGGCTGATCCGAACAAACTTCATGAACAAGATCCCAGACCATCAGATCCTGAAAGCACACAGGTGCTGGAGGAAGAGGTAGAAGAAGCAGTAAGATCCTTGAAAGGAGGCAAGTCACCAGGGATTGACAACATCCCGGCTGAGCTCATCAAGAACGGAGGCCCAGAGATGATCAAGGCATTAACAATCATCTGCCAGCGCATCTGGACCAGCAAAGAGTGGCCTGAACAGTGGACCCAATCCATCATAGTTCCACTTCCAAAGAAGGGAGACCTGAAGAAGTGCCAAAATTACAGAACAATCAGTCTGATAAGCCATCCAAGCGAAGTTATGCTACGCATTGCCTTGAACAGACTGAAACCACAAGCAGAAGAAATCCTATCAGAAGAACAGGCAGGATTCAGACCAGGTCGAAGCACTGTCGAGCAGATCTTCAACATCAGAATGCTCATAGAGAAGCATCTCCAACATCAGCTACAGCTCTACAACAACTTCATTGACTTCAAGAAGGCCTTCGACCGAGTGTGGCAAGAAGCTCTGTGGCAAGTCATGAGAGACTATAGCTTCGACGAGGACCTGATTCAAGTCATCCAGGCGCTGTATGACAGTTCCCACAGTGCAGTCCTCATGGGTGGAGAAATCGGGGAGTTCTTCCGGACTTCAGTTGGAGTTCGACAAGGCTGCCCGCTATCCCCCGTTCTTTTCAACGTGTTCCTGGAGAACATCATGCAGGAGGCCCTCCTTGACTTCAAGACCACAATCACAATAGGAGGAAGGCCAGTCTGCAATCTTCGATTCGCAGACGATATTGATCTCATGGGCCGCAGTGAAGAAGAACTCCAGGATCTCACCACCAGACTGGAAACATCAGCCAATGCCCACGGTATGGAGATCAGCACGGAAAAGAGCAAGATCCTAGTGAACAGAACCACACCGACCACTCCCACCAGCATCAAGATGAGTGGCGAGACACTAGAGGAGGTGGAAACTTTCAAGTACCTTGGAGCAGTCATCACCAAAGAAGGTACGAGCACACAAGAGGTGAAGATCAGACTAGCTGTGGCACTCTCCTCCATGACTAAGCTGGCGAAAGTGTGGAGAAATCACAACATCAGAACCCACACTAAGGTCAGACTCTACAAGGCACTCGTCACATCCATTGCCTTGTACAGCTGTGAAGCATGGACACTTACTGCCGATTTAGAACGTCGCATTCAAGCTTTGAGATGAAGTGCCTCAGGCGGATCCTGAACATCACCTACAGAGACCGTAAAACCAATGACTACGTCTTGCAGCAGATCGAGGCACTGGCTGGCAAACAAGAACCATTGCTAGATACAGTCAAACGGAGAAAACTGAAATGGTTTGGCCACACAACAAGGCATAACAGCCTGTCAAAGACAGTCCTGCAGGGAATGGTGGAAGGAGCACGGAGGCAGGGACGACCACGCAAAAGCTGGATATCCAACATCAAGGAGTGGACCGGCCTCACTGTACCAAACCTCCTGAAAGCAGCCCAGGACAGAACCATTTGGCGGTCCACTTGCAGCGTCCGTGCCGGTACCCCAACGGTCGTCCCGACCAAGGGATGAAAGAAGAAAGAAGAAGCATCAACTAACCCCTCCCCCCCTTCCCACGTGTGCCCATGCGCGCGCGCGCGTGTGTGTGTGTGTGTGTGTGTGTGTGTGTGTGTGTGTGTGTGTGTGTTCCTTGTGCATGCAGTATATCATCCTGGTCTATCTTGCATGATCCTAAGTTTAAAAAAAAATCTGCATGGCATTGGAATAGTTTTTCATTCCCTCTCCTCTGCATGTTTGTAGCCTATTACTATGATCCTAATAGAAAAAATTAAGTACTGCAGACATGGCCTTGGTATAAGCAATCTTATTGATAAATAGTTGGTCAAATCATCACATTTGTTCCCGATCCTAGGTACTCATAGGGTTGTGCAGAATCTTGAGTCAGATACGGGCACTCTGCATTACACACACACTGTCAACAATTTTACAATGTAAGAGAAATTCGAAAACACGATTTCTGCTCTTTCCCATCCTATAGAGGTCAATCAAAACTTGGGAGTGCGGCAATACAACTCTAAGCCACACCGAATATAAAACTATGTACTCTTGACTGTACAAGATTTATTAGATTCTCTGAACTATTTCAGTAAGTTTGTATTAATTTTGTACACCACTTTAAGTCAGCAGATTTCTCTAGGTAAAATTCGGGCTGTTCTTCTCTGGGAGAGCATGTCGCCCCCCCAAAAACAGCGCCACCCATTATTTTTATTTTCCTGTCTGTGTGTATATTTGTTTCCCTATCAGAGTGGCTTTTTTCTTTCCTACAGAAATGTTACCAAAGGCAGTACTCTTGCAGCTGTGGATTCTTCAACGTGCGCTAAATGCGTGTTGCACAGGGAACCTCGGTTTATCGTCTTATCCAAAGACTAGCACCCAGACCACCACTCACGGTCTAGTGGATGGAGGAAAGGTTTCAGACACAAATGGGGACCGAACCCAGAGATTTTGCTTCATTTTTTTAAAAGCCAGGTGCCTTACCCCTAGACACCTATTCACAAACCTTTATCACACATATGCACTTTTTTTTTTGGGGATGGGGTGGGGGGGGGGGGGGGGGGGGGATTGTTCACATGGACTCTGTCTGTCTGTCTGTCTGTCTGTCTCTCTTCATTTCGCTTATCAGACATGTTTTGTTATCAAAATGATAGGTATCTTGTATAGTATGGTTACAAATGAAGCTTCGGAATTTTTCCCCCCGGTCA
Organism: Rapana venosa; assembly: GCA_028751875.1. Classification (NCBI taxonomy): domain Eukaryota; kingdom Metazoa; phylum Mollusca; class Gastropoda; order Neogastropoda; family Muricidae; genus Rapana; species Rapana venosa. The sequence continues at coordinate 42,733,489 of CM054135.1, forward strand.
TTGCATTTGCATACTGTGTATATTTGCATTGAGGGAGCAGGGTGTGTGTGTGTGTGTGTGTGTGTGTGTGTGTGATTGTCTTGATAAAAACTCACAATTCTGTTAGGCACCGCTCCCTCCAAGCACACAGTTGAGGCAAAACAGTAAAATAATAATAAAAAAACGCAACTGTGTTCAGCTCCATCTTTTATTGTATTATTATTATTATTATCAGCAAATTTTTGCTTGTTTTCTGAAGCTTCCTCAGGCTGAATGGGTAGCATCAATAGTAAAAGCAACTATAAAACGCTAAAAGTTGGTTTTGCTATTGACGTTATTCATTCAGCCTGAGAAAGCTGCAGAATAGAAGCCAAAGTTTCCTTCTGATATAGATGGATTCATATTATTTTTTTAAGTTTAAAGTCACTTGATATGAACAGATATTATTTTTCATCGTATTATTTAGTTGAACAACATTCATTGATTTAGTTGAACAACATTCATTGAACAACATTCACTGATACTAAATCAACTAATGAACAACATTCATTGATCTAGCTGTTGTTGAAGAAAAAGGTTTTTCATACTTCAGTGTGTTTGGATAATTTGCATTATGATTTGTTAAGATGTTTTACCAAGTTTTTTAGTTTTGTTTTTTGGCATGAACAAAGAAATGAAAGACTTTGAATGAAATGAAAGAATTCACTAGTATCAGAATTTTCGATATTGAATGGAAGTTTTGGTGAATACCTTTAATTTGTGGAATGCCCATTAAGTGAATGAAGAAGTGGTCTTTCTAGTGGTGGGGGGGAAAAAAAAGTAAAAGTGGAATGGAGATGCGGGGTATCGATCCCCGTACCTCTCACATGCTAAGCGAGCGCTCTACCACTTGAGCTACATCCCCTCCTACTCGATGTGGTGAATTTTAAATATATATAACTATTTAAATACTGACTGCATAAACAAGAGCTAATCTTTGGAACACACACATATACATCATATACATGTACATACAGATAAGAACACAATTATCGCAAAATCTACATTGAACAGGTTTTACATATAGTGAGGAAATTACTATTTTAAAACATTTTTCATCAAAATGTGACTAGTTTCTATCAGTTTGGGAATAAGGACCATATTCAGATTCCGGTAATTTTAAGGACATGCAGCCCCTATGGCTGGATACTTCTCTTTTCACAGTTGATTAGATCTGGAATAGAATACTCACATTTTTGGTAGGTATGCAGTCTCTTTCTAAGTATGTTTTTTATTCTTATGCATTTTCTTATTTTCTGAAATGGTAAAGTTTGACTGTCGCTTCACTTTTTGTTTTGGGGTTATAAATGCAGATTTTCTCATGACAAGCCATTAATGATTAGGCTATTGTTGATTTGTTGTGATCTGTTGTTGTTACAGATCAATGTTAGCGTTACAGGTACAGCGTGACTGGCATTGCTGTGTACTCGTGTCTTAACTGAATGTTGATGTATACACATACGGAATGATAGAATGTATGTTAGTGTGAAATTAGTGCTATGATATACTTTTTTTAAAAAGAAGTTTTTTAATCGAAGGGAGACAATTTGAATTATCTACCCTGTGGATCTCATTTTGACTTTAGGCCTAGCTCATAAATCATAATTATTGTTTGTGTGAGCAAGTTTCGATGTACATCATGTGCAGTCTTCATTTATTGATAGAAGTAAGTCCTAACACATGATCAAGTCATACTGCCCTTTTAGTTTTGAACTAGAAAAATTACAAGGCCAAGTTGTTGGGTTTTTTTTTTTTATCCTACCCCTACCCCACCCCATCCACTAGTACTCTCATTGTGTGTGTGTGTGTGTGTGTGTGTGTGTGTGTGTGTGTGTGTGTTATTTGGAAATTCTGTGAATGAAAGGATCTATAGATCTGACAAGCATAACTTCAGTTTATATTTGAGGCTAGTTTTTAAAATCAAACATTTGTTTTGTTTTGTTTTTTTCGGTTTTGCTGTTTCTTGTTAATTAGACCTCTGGAGTTAGACATGCTAAGATACAGGGCAAATGTATCTGTTTTATGATGTAAGAGAATTTGTGTGATGAATGATATATAATTTACACTACCAATTCATCAGAATAAGAGGGTGGGACAATCTGGTGGTTACACTGGTTAGAGTGTTGAGCTCATGATCTGATAGCCTGAAAGGTGGAACAGGGTTTTAATGCAGACTCCACTCTCCCCAAAAGTCCTTCGGATGAGACTATAAACTGAGGTCCCGTGCGCGAACTCACGCAGAACATCTTGTGCACACGTTAAATCCTGTTCCGTTTTTCGTAAGAGTAGGCCATTGTGTGCCGGTGGGAACAGATGACAGAAGTTACCAAACTGCATACACACGGGAACTGGATGTAAAAAAAGCACATACGTGCTTATTCCATTATCCTTGATATAAAAGAATAAATAAATAAATAAATAGCCTGGGTTTGAGCCACCTCCAAAAGGATCATTCAAGTTTTCCTCTGGGGTTAACATCAGCACCTGCTCCACTCACCCAGAAGTCCTTCACATGATATTTTTCATATTATAAACGGAGGTCCTGTATGTGAATGCATGAATAAAACATCTGGTGATCTACTGATCTAGCACATGAAATGCATTTTTTATTTATTTATTTATTTTATTCTTTTATGTTTATTTTATTCTTTTATATCAAGGATAATGGAATAAGCACTCATGTGCTTTTTTACATCCAGTCCCCGTGTGTATGCGGTTTTGTAAATTGTTCATCTGTCCACGGCACACAATGGCTATCTTACGAATTGGGACAGTGGGGTCTGATGTTAAACCCCAGGAAAAATCCTCTTGATGATCTTGTGGAGGTGCTCAAACCCGGCTATTGTTATTTATTTAGTGTGCAAATGTTCTGCGTGTGTTCGCACACGGGACCTCGGTTTATAGTTTCATCTGTAGGACTTTGGGGAGAGTGGAGTCTGCATTAAAACCCTGTTCCACCTTTCGGAAGAGTAGGCCCTTGTGTGCTGGTAGGAACGGATGACAACATTTCAAAAAGACATTATCCCTGAAGCCAGAGTGTGGCTGTTTTAATGGTGCGTAAATGGTTGCATATATAAAGCTCACCACTGGTGAACTTGATAATTGAGCCGAAGAATGATATTGATATATTTATGGAATGTCTTTGCAGGAATGATACCAGACATGGATAAGCTGATAGCTTTGTCAGGAATCCTATTTTTCATGGCAGACATCTTTGCTATTGGAAGCCTAGCCAATCCAGACTGGATTGTGACTAGTGAAGCAGGTAATACATTGTACATATTCATTGTTACTGTTATTTTAGTAATTTACTGTGGTGAATTCCTGTCAAAATGAAATATAAAGAGACTAGACTAATTTACTAAACACAAGGTTGTATTTTATAAGTTAAACTGAAGTTCAATAGAGAACACAGAAAAGGAAGAAAAGCTTTAATAAATGTTAGTTTAGTTTTTGAAGTTAGTCAAGTCAAAAAGACTTTTAAAATCATCCCATGAAGGGCAATCACACGCACATGCACACACACACACACTCAGAGTCCTTCGGATGAGACTATAAACCAAGGTCCTGTGTGCGAACAGCACAATGAACATCTTGCGCACATGTTAAATCCTGTTCCACTTTTCGTAAGAGTAGGTCATCGTGTGCTGGTGGGAACAGATGACAGAATTGACAAAACCGCATACACACATGGGACTGGATGTAAAAAAAGCACATAAGTGCTTATTCCATTATCCTCAATATAAAAGAATAAAATAAAAACACATACACATGCCAGAATGATGTACAGTAGCTTACCAACTAAGGATTTTAACATTAAAATTTGCATAATCTGAACAATCTTTGTTTAATAATCTTTCTTAGTAATCTTAATCATGGAGTCAGACAGAGTGAGATGCCAGAGGGGGGTGGGGGGTAGGGGCTGTTGACCTCAGCAATATATCCAGGCTCCAATGACCTTTTCGCACCAGTCCTGTCCGAGGGCCTTGAATCTAACTCACCACAGGCTTAGAAGTGTATGGGAAATTGAAACTGAGGTCACCATGAGACCAGAGCAATCAGGGCCCCTGAATCAGAAGAAATTTTTCTTTAAATAATGTCTGATGATGGGGATGGTGTAATATTGCTGCTATGGAATTGGAAGTGCATGTGCTTTGAGACTACTTGGTAGGTCTTCACTCAATGCCTCCTATCAGAATATAGCCCTGCATGCAGTGCATCAACCTGGCCAGAGAAATGCAGATACCTGCAATGTTGGTCAGGTAATTTCAGTAATGCTCTCAAACTCAAAGTCACATGAATCTGAACTCTGTGATACCGGTCTTCCCAATGAGCCCATAGCAAACTCGCTCTGGATAAGAGCTCACTGGGGTCTATAAGAGTATGACTCGTGGGATTCAAGCCCATGACCTTCCAGGCCTTAACCCAATGCACGAACCACTGCGCCATGGCAGCAGGTTTATATAAATTATATTGTAGTAGTAGTTCTGTCATTCCTTAGTTCTGTCTCTAGCTTCCCTTATGAAAGATTTGATAATGAAACTGCCTGCCTGTCACAGTGTCAGATTTGTTAACTTAAATCATTAAGTGTTTTTTTTCAGAAACACACATGAAAAAGAAGAACAAAGAGTAAAATCCTAGTTAGGATTTTTGTTTTTGTTGTTTTGTAAATTATAAATGTAGTAGTAGTAGTTGTTTCTTTGTTTGTTTGCTAATGCTGTTGGTTAAAACTGTTTGTCTTACTTCTTGTTGTTGTGTTTCCTTATTTAACTTTTTGAGTTTTCTAGCTTGCTGAAAAGAGTCTGTGAAGTTTGCTGAGGCCTGTCAAAAATGATCCTGAAGATGAGTCCTACACTGCAGGGATGCATTGATATTTAATTTTTTGTGGGGGCCTTTTCTTTTTCTTTTATGCATTTTGTTTGCTTTTGAGATGTTACGTGGAAAGATGATAATGTTTCTCATTAATGTCTTTTGTCTTTTTGTTTGGTTGGCTACTTTTTGTCATTAGGCAGGCAATTAATTAATCCATGTATATTTTGTAAATTGGTGATCATCCCATGCATTCTGTAAAACACAACAAATAAACACACCTAATAAATGCTTGAAACGGTGTGTTTCCTGCTTTACCGACAGGGAACATGCGTCTGGGTCTGACGCAGCATTGCCAGATTATTCACGGGCGGCCCGAGGTGTGCACGTGGCCCCAGCTGCCTTGTGAATGGATGATGGCGTTTCTGTGTATTGTGGGTGGCATAGTCTGCCTCACCATCACCTGCATTTTGCTCCTTGCGTCCAACTGGCACGAAGATGCTGCCAAACATGTCCGGTGGATTGCTTTGTTTGCAAGTGAGTTGTAACCGTCTTTTCTTGGGCCGCTTGTGTCTAAAGTTTTGGATGCGAAGATGTGCTGTGTTGAAGTTGGAACGTGCATGCCATTTTTTGCATTCAGTTTGTTTTTAGTGATATAGACTAGGTTTAATTTTGCAGGTTGTTTCTGTGTATGTGTGTGTGAGTGTGTGTGTGTGGTGTGTGTGTGTGTGTTATTATTATTATTATTGTTTTTTTATTTCAAGGATAATGAAATTTGGCATTCATGTGCTTTTTTTCATGCAGTCCCTGTGTGTATGCAGTTTTGTAATTTTTGTCATCCGTTCCCACCGACACACAAAGGCCCTTTCTTCCGAAAAGCGGAACGGGTTTTAATGTGTGCGCATGACGTTCTGCTTGCGTTCGAACACAGGACCTCGGTTTATAGTCTTATCCGAAGGATGTGTGTGTGTTTGTGTTGTTGTTTGTGTGTGTGTGTTGTTGTTTGTGTTGTTGTTTGTGTGTGTGTGTGTGTGTGTGGTTGTTTGTGTTGTTGTTGTTGTTTATGTGCTGCAGTTTGCTGAAGATGCAGTTATTTTACTTACCTTTTCTTCAGTGAAAAAAAAATCCTATTTTTTGTTGGAAATATGGCGTTCAGTAACTTAAACTTTTTATTTAAAAAAATGTTGTTTGGTTTCAGTGACATTTTTCTGCCTGGCAGCAGTGGTGTTCCCAATTGGGTTTCATGTGGCTGCCATAGGAGGTCAACCCTACAAACTGCCTCATCACACGCAGGTGGGCTCTGCCTACGTCCTCTTCATCATGGCCATCTTTTTCACCGTCATCTCTGAACTGTTCTCCAGTCGAGTGTGTCTCCCAGTGCTATGATGTCAGCCTTCCTTTCCGCTGCCTGGTCACTGACTATTGTCATTCATGCTTATGGTTTCTGTCAGCATTCAAGCCAAGTGTCGCATACAGTTCCTTGTGTTGCAGATTTTGTGTGGTGGTTGTTCTGAAACAAAAAGTTGCTCATATGTCGTGTGGATGGCCATAGTAACTGATCCATTGCTGTTGTTATTGGCGTAATATTATGTTTAACAACTCCCTGCAGGCTGTGGGTAGCTTTGTATGTGAAAATGTAGAAAGTTACTGTTTTGAGTACTTAACGGGGTCATGACAGGGATAGCCTAGTGGTTAGAGTGTTACGCTTGTGATCTGACAGCCTGGGATTGAGCCACCATGGAGGCACATGTTTGGGGAATTTTACCCTGGAGTGAACATTAGTACTGACTCCACTCTCCAAATAGTCCTTTTGATGAGACTATAAATTGAAAGCACGCAGAACGTCTTGTGCTCATGTGAAAAACCTGTTCCTTTTTTCAGAAGATTTGGCACTTTGTGCACTGCAGGTAGGAACAGATAAGTTAAAAAAACCAACATGCACACAGTAGCCTACTAGGTGTCATATTTAGACACCATCCCTGAACTGAAGTCAAAGTGCGGCTACCTTTATTGTGGTAAAAACAAATGCATATTAAAAATATAACCATTGGTGAATCTCATAGCCATGGAATGAAAAAAAAACCCCTAAAACATGTCTTTTGCAAGAGATGCATTTTCCTTAGAAAAAAAAATCCACAAGAAATGAATCTTTGGCTCTCAGTTCAACGTGGTAACATAAATATTAGACTTTTTTTTATATTGGAAGTTGACTACAGTAGTGTGTATTTCCAAAGAAACTGGTATTTCTCAATGGGTATATCATATAACCCTTTTTCGTTCACAGTGAAAACGTTTTTGAGATTTATTATTGATCTTGATTTGCTACTTAAATGGCACAATATTTATTTTTATATCTTTATTCTAATAGATGACTACTATTATTAGGGATTCAGAGCAGTTAAAGAATAAATTGTAGATTTTTTTTTCAGCTGCCTCATCTTCTGTCATTCCTGTCCTGCTGTTCTCATGCCGCTCATTTCAATCTCCCTGCCACAGCCATACCCAGATTTGTTATGTCACATCCCCAGGGTCAGAAGCCTTTAGGGAGCCCATCATAATCAGGCTCCTTGGGGCCACCAGCCAGAGGGACCCTGCGCTGCTGCTGGGTCTCTTTGGTGGTATTCAGTGGTGCCTGTTCTGAGCTAACATATGCAGGACCCCACCTACTAAACCCCCTACTAACAACACTATTAGCTGAGTTGCGGAGCCAGACTGAGTGAGTTGCCCACGGGAGGTAGCGACCACCACAATGTCCATCCAACGACCATCCCCCATGAACCTCCAACCCCAAAGACTTTGACACAAACTCACCACAGGCACAGAAGTGTATGGGGAAACGGAATCTTTGGTCGCCATGAGACCAGGGCAACTGGGACCACACCGAATCAGAGGCTTTTTTGTTTTTTTGTTTTTGTATTGCATGATGATCAGTGATAATGGAGATGATGTAATGCTGCTGCTTTGGAAGTGCATATCCTTTAAGACAACTTGATAGGGCTATACTCTACGCTTACTATATATAAATTCCATACATTATTATTATTATTACTATCATAATATATCCTGGCCTCAACCAGGCCTGAAAGATACAAATACCTGCAGTTTTGGATAGGTAATTTGAGCAACACTCTCAAAACTCGCATCTGTAAAATGGATGAAGCTTGACTGTGTGGTCCTTGTCTTCCCAGTGAACCCACAGCACGCTCACTCTGGGTAGGAGTTGGCCAGAGTCCGAAAAATCCCTATGACTCATGTTGGGTTCGAACCCGTGACCCTCCCATTTGAAATCCAAGGCGCTAACCTCTGTGCCATGGCAGCTGGTTCATAAATCGTAGGTTTGTATTTTGGAGCTTATGTGCAATAGGCATAATGACCATTCATGTTTAGGTGAAGGTTGTGCCACCAGGGAGATAGGCACATGTGTTTGATTGAGTATAGGAGCAAAAGGTAGTTTCTGAATTTTAAAGGAATGAGGAGGGTCTCTTCTCTGTGTTTCCTTCTGGTTACTGTTGCAGTTATGCTGCTGCTATTCTTCTGCATTGATTTCATTGTCTTCCAGTATTAAGACAATCACATAATGCAGATTATTTGCATCTGCATACAAGAAATGAGACGGCCAAATATAACTTTTTTGTTGTTGCCTTAGTGGTGGTGAGGTGTATTTCTTTGTTCTCTTCCAGAAGCAAGTACCATTCAGTGTTCTGCATTGGCTAGTCAAATTTTTGTGCAGCATGTGTTGTTTTGAAGTGTCAGATAAACTGATGTAGAACATTGCTTATTCTGACCACAGCAGAGAGTAGCTTATCCTGATTCTAGTTCCATGATTCAAATTCTGGTACAGCGTTGGCTGTGTTGGGTTGGCCAGCCACAGCCAGGGCTGTACCAGAATTAACACCTAGAGCGCAGACCATAGTCTGGATGGCTGCCATATGACTTCCATGATTTAAATGTTTAATTTTGATATGATAAAAAAGCCCTGCCATTTTAGAATAACATGTATGGAAGTTGATCAGGATCAGTTTAAGAACATTATTTTCAGTTGTGTGAAATAATTCAGTTCTGTTAAGTCAAAATGTCTCCCAAGAAATCTTGTTTGCAATCACTTTTTGTAGCTGCCAATTCAGACTCATACATAAGTTCTTTTCATCTAGCTTGATGGGTAAAACTAGAAGAGAGAAAGAAAAAAAAGGAGGAAAAAAACAACACAAACACACACATTCACACACACACACACACCCTTCCAAACAAAATAATTTTTCTGCTTCTACTCTTTGATATTGTTCAAGCTACCTGAAAAGACCTGGAGAAGGAGTTAGCAGTTATTGAAAGTAATCATTAAAACTCTGTAAGAATCTATCACTCATTGGCAGAAGCAGAAAGCTGTGAACTTCATGTTCTATTTCAAGACTGCACAAGATTGGCCCGTGTGTGTTCCTTACCTTTGGCTGGGGTTGAGACAAAGAATGAAGGAATAGTTCATTTTAACCCTTCTGTGTCAAGCGCGTGTATAGATAATTATGTTCAGTGTATAATAAGAAATGTCCTTATTATGTACTATATTTGTGGACAAGTAGCTACAGTTAATCCAAACGAAAATTTGACTTATTGTGTTATCTTTATTCAAAATTGCATTTGATACATAATTGCTGGCACACCTGTGGACTGAATAGTCCACTGTATCCCCTCTACCTTTATCACCCCACGCAGTCATGCTTGATCTGTGACAACAGCTCATCACATTATGTGATGCTGCTTGCTTGGTATGTGTGATGTGTGTTTCTCACGATTAGGTCAACTGCCATGACCATTGAAGATATTAATGTTTTTTCCCTTAAAAAAAATAAATAAATGGAGGAGTTTCAGATTTTCCCCAATTTTTTTTCATGAAAAATTGTGTACCACAGCTTTTCGTTTTAAAATGCTTATAGAGTGTTAGATCATATACATGTCCAGAATCCTTAAAATGGTGTGTACGTTTATTTAGTTTCAAAGTTAATTTGGGTTTTTGCATACTTGACTTCAGTAAGGTTGCTTGGGTAGAATTTACTTCGACTTGTTACCTTCGGTGATGTAAATAGGCTTGACACTGAGGGAGGTTAATCTTGGTGTTATCTTGTGTAAATAGCTACCCAGTATTAGTTGGAGCTTTGATTCTTAATTGAAACTCCTGATATAACCTCCATGGTCAGCAGGGTATCAGTGTGATGATAGATCCATTGCATTGTGCTTTATGTTTCTCTTTTTCTTTTTTTAACAAAGTTCTATATCTTAATCATAAAAACAGGATAAAAGACTGACTTGGTAATCATTGGTGTTTTTTTTTTAGATTGAATTTGAATTTACAGTATTGCATATAATCTACATATTATTTTTTTGACTGTAAGAGCAAGTCTTTCTCTCCTCCACACCACGATATATAATGCACAGATCTTATTGATTATCAGACCAGTTTATCTCTCTGTCACCATGCTATACATAGCACACGGATTATTCTTAAGAACCAGTACAGTTTACCTTGTTGTAGTGTCTGTAAAGTTAGAGGAGCCACCCGTGGACAAAAAAAAAGTTGACAAAATACAGCATTGTTTCATTTTGTTTTTCATGCCTGTACTTATTGCATTATCTGTGATAAAATATGTACATGTGCAGATGTTGCACAGAAAACATGATCAGTATTGTTGTGCATCATGATTGTGTGTTCACATCTTTGTAGACATCTCTGTAGATATGTGTACCGTTATTTTAAATCATCAGCATTTTTGTATGTAAATATATACAAGTACTTGCATAAAACATGTTGTGCATTTGTTGACATGCAAGCCATTTTGCTGCACAAGTGTATGCGACAGCAACTTGTCTTCACTTCATCACAAGCAGCTCCAGGACGTGTTAATCTCTGAACAATCTTCATATGGCAACCTAACATTTGTGAAGAACCACCTTATAATTTGTAAAGAATCCCTTGACACTGTACAGAACCACCTGATATTGTACATAACCGCATAGTATTTGTAAAGAATCACCAGACCTTAAAAAAGAGCAAACCACGCAATCCAACTCTTGTTTCTCTACGCTTTACCTTTCTCCTTTCAGTTCTTGTCAGTTGACGTATTTCACAAGGGCAGAAGTCGTGGGATCATTACCCATGATACAATCCCTGTGGTCAGTTGAGCTGTAAACAGTATGTATGAATGAATTCAGCCAGGTGTGCGTGTACAAAAAGCAAAATGAGGTGGTTTTAAAAAAAAAAAAAAGTTGTTGCTTAGGTCAAGATCTGGCGGTGAGACCTGAACTGTGAATCAAAATAATTATATATATATATATATATTGTAAAGAACCACATTGCATATTGTGAGGAACTACCATGGCAGCAAGGTATGCCCTGAAGGAGGGTTGCCTGCCATAACTCCATCGCTCCTTGCATACAAATCAGGAGAATCAACCCAAGGTTTTAAAAACTATATCTTCTATTTATAAGCTTTTTTTTTTCAATGACATAGCTCTAAAAATGCTCCCTGTTCACTTCAGTAGGCTACTGTATTGAGGAAGGTAAGTTTCTGAAATGGCAAGAACTCTCTCCTGGAGAGGGATGGGGCTCTGCCAGTTTTACCTTAGTACCCAAAGAAACACTGCCTGAAAAATTCAGTGCATTGTACACTTTTAAATAAAGATCACAACTGAGGCCAGTGTTGCTGATGGCTGTGCACTCACCTAACTTACAAGCTGTGTGCTAGCTGAGCAAATAGCATTAAAAAAAAGTCCTTTCTAAAAGTGTATGCGCTTATTTGGGTAACCGAAGCTCTGGTCGATGATTATGTTGGGCTTAAAATTTTTACTGCGCATGTTTTGCAAATGATTCATACATACTTCATAGGAGTTTTATTCCTGTCTTTAAATCTTTTTTAGTAGTGTCTTCATTTGAATGGCAAATTTTGTCTTCCCTAACCTACATAACCTCAACATCGAGTATTTTCATTACCTGTGAAATGGAACATCAACTCTTAGTCTTATTGTCCTGATTAATCTTCTGTTTATATATATTTTATATATATATATATATAATATATATATAATATATATATATATATATATATATATATATATATATATATATATATATATATATATATAGTATTGTATACACATTTACACTTTTTAGTGAAACTAACCAAAAAGCCAGGATTTTTAGGTGAAATGTTTCTTATTATGGATTGCCTGTGAATATAAGAAACTACAAGGATGACACATATTTTGTAATTGCACATGCACTCTGTAAATAAATTGTGACATAAACAAGTAAAAAAGTGAATCACTTTATGTTTGTGTGTGAATTAGTGTGTGAGAGAGAGAGAGAGAGAGAGAGAGAGAGAGAGAGAGAGAGAGAGAGAGAGAGAGAGAGAGATTGGTGGCCACATGTTAGTAAGCAATGCTTGTTCAGCCAAACTTTTATCCAGCACACACACACACAGTGCATCATCATGAAATATTTTATTGTCAACTATTCTGACATGAACTTTTTAAAAAAAGTGCGAGACTAAACACGTTTCAAAACAAAAACTTCTAAAGGTAAAGTAAAGGTGCACAACCTATGCAGTTGTTTCGGGAGCCAGGTGTCAGAGACCTCAGCTTCTCTAGGGGCCAGCATATTGAGGGTGGCATCCATCTTATCTCCCTCTCTGTTTTACCTTCCCTGTCCCTGAATACGTCAGGAACCCATTTACAGCTGGTGAACTGAGAAAACTGAGAAAGCACAAGAGGAATAATATACAGAATTTACATTGATGGATCAGCAGAGTCATCCTTTCATTCACTTGTACATTTGTTCACACACACACACACTCACACACTAAGATTCAAAATACCCACCTGTCCTATTGTCTATGACAACCAAATCTGGCAGAAAAGTTGTCTCCTGGACAGAATCTTTTCTGACCAAGTCAGAAAAAATAATAACAATAAATGGAATCTATACAGCGCCGTGTCCTGTAAAAACAAATTAACTTGATTGCATTCAACATATTCTTACACATATAACCAATAACAATTAACAGTGTTAACACATTCAACTGTATACACATGCACACACTCAAAAGGGAATGAGTGGTCGCCTTTATTGCAATCAGGTCGCACTCCCTTCCCTTTTAAACTTTCATAATCTTGCCGCCTCCCCCTCCCCACTTTGTTTTTTAGTAACATGTTGCATTATGCATGTGATGCATTTAAGTACTCTTATATCTCCTTCTAAGGTAAGCATGTAAATCATACAGTATATGCCATCATTGGCGCTTTGTTAGGCTTTTCTGAGAAACCAGCGATACATAACAATCTGTTAAATTTTGGGTTTGCCAGTTCAAAAACATGCCAAAGACTGTAGATGGTGAAACAAAGAAAAAAATGGTTAGAGAATTAATGTACATAACAAAAAAACAAAACCAACACACATTTAGAGACAAGTGAAATAGCACTATGGAACCATGGTAACCAAAAAAAAAAAAAAAGTCGCAGATCTTTCTATAATGAAGACTAATATATCATGTATTCCTCATGGTCTTTCAGCCATTTGTAATATGGTATGTACTAGATCTGATCATTAGCTGTATGCTATGTAAACAAAGTCTGATCAATATTTTTCATTTGGAGATTTGTTGCGTTCATCCACTTTTCCTACAATACAGACACTTCTTTTGAACTAAATCTGCGGCCTTGTTATTCCAGTACCTGAAGTTACTTTTCATGTTTGTACTTTGAAATGGCAAGGCTGAAGGAGGATGGAGTATTTGTTTGCCCCAGTTGTATGAATAAGAAGGGTGAAGACAATACCAATACAGGAAAGGAGGAGCTAGAATTTGAACAAGGGAAGATAGAAGTGGTAGACGAATTCTGCTACCTGGGAGAGATGATGAGCTGCAAAGCAAAATCTGAGTTAGCTGTCAGAACCGGGATTGCGGATGCTTAGAAGAAATGGAAAGAATTGGCAAGTCTGCTTGAAAATCAGAAAATTCCACTGGAAGACACTGTCTGATATATAAAGCCTGCATCAGACCTGTTCTCCTGTATGGTTCAGAGACGTGGGTTTTCACAAAAACTGAAAACCGAATGCTACACTACATGGCAAAGATCAAATGGGAAGACAGGATAATGAATGAAGAACTATGAAGAATGTGCAAAGTTGATGATCTGAAGTCTGTAGCTAGTACCAATAGACTGTGCTGGTTTGGGCACGTTCAACGGAAAGCAGACCACCACATCACAAAAAGAGCAATGAACTTCGTAGTGGATGGAAAGAGACCAAAGGGAAGACCTAGCAAAACCTGGGCTGCCTGTATTGCCGATGATCTTAGAGAAAGGGGCATAAATAAGGAGGAAGTTCAAAATAGAGAGAGATGGAGAAGGCTCATCAATGTCAAACCTCCCCTGGGAGAAACATGACACAAAAGGAAGAAGAAGTTAATTTTAGGGGATAAGTAGATTTTTGTTAAGGCTTTTACCCCCAGGATGACTAACAACTTATGTGCAATTTCTAGATTTTATGCACCTGAACACACGTGCACATGTATGAACACAGACACAGACACACACATACATGCTTACTATGCAAACATCACTTTACATCACGAGTTCAACCCAAAGGACTGAAGCCCTCGGCAACAAATATTGCCCAGTCATGCCCACCTGAGAAACTAGTTTTCAAAATATTACAAGGCTTCAGATATAAAATATGTCCTGGTCATATTTCAATAACAGTTGGTTTTGCTGTCTGGTGATTCCAAACAAAAGCATGGTATGATTTGTGTAACAAAGACATGGCACATCAATTTTGGAGTCACTGTATGAATTACCGGGGCAGAAAAGTTGAAACTATTGGGGCAGAAAAGTAAGGTGGTTTGAATGTTGAACCTAAGATCTGAAATAATCTAAGTGCATGGAATCAAGTCACTCTGAACTGCCCATTTGAGAGGATTTTTGTCACTGGAGTTAACAATAGTTTCAACTCTTGCCCAATGAGTCCTTCAGATGAGACTGTTAAGATCCCATGCACAAACGCCTGAATAACATCTTGTGCATGTGTTAACAAATCCATCTGGGGAGTGGGATAGCCTAGTGGTAAGAGCACTGATCTCACAATGTGACGGCCTGGGTTCGAGGCACCCATTTCGAGGGCATTGTTCCCTGGAGTTCACATTAGTATTGACTTCAGTCCCCTAAAAGTCCTCCAGATGAGACTAGAAAACGTGTCCCATGTGCAAACTCGTGCATAATTTGTTGCCATATGTTAAAACCGGTTTTTCGCCTTTTGAAAGAGTAGGCCATTGTGTGCTGGTAGGAATGGATGACTCATTTTAAAAAAACCACATGCACACTGGTATACTTTGACACCATTCCCGAAGCAGGGTTGCAGATACCATAACGGTAGGCACAAATAGTCACATAAAATCTCACCATTGGTGAACCTTGGAGCTCTAGCAGAGGAACGACTTACCCCTTCCCCTCTCATCAATTTTATAGAAGTGAAGGCATGCTATTGCTGTAGGTAAAGATGACATGAAGAAGCTACCCACGACCTGGAGAGAAATAGGCTCCAACAGTTTTGATTCGCCCCAGACTCTGAATGAAAGTTTAAGTGTAACCGTAATGCCCCAGTGAGACGTCAACAAGGTTTCAAGGGAGACCAAAAACACTAAACAAAAATGAGACCTTGGATTATTGATCTTGTCCTTTTCTTTGATAAGCCTTCAGATCTTTCCCACCATGTTGCCTCTCACGAATAGTGCGATACAAGTAGTTGAAGAAAAACAGAAGATTGTCGTATTCATTGTTGTATGTGCTGCCAAGTATATCCTCGTGGTATTCCCTCATGAAGTAGTAGACTGCTTCAATGGTCGACAGACAAGACATGGCAAGACCTTCATGGCAACGCCAAAACTGAGTCTCGTGATCTCTCAGTTCTACCCGACGAAGCTCTGAAACAGCAGAAGATGGCGGAATGAGTTAAACTGTGTGACAACAGGTTCTATACTATCAGCAGGAGTGCGTGTGAACAGAAAAGGGATACTATCCACACACAAAAAGGTGGAACAAATATATATTGAAAAATCTTACCATCAGAAACAGCTGATCTCGAAATGAAAAATATAGTCGGTTTTCGTTGTTGTTGTTTTTTTTTATAAGAATTGTCTCCCTGTTCTGCCCCCCCCCCCCCCTCTCCTCCCCCAACCTCCATTGCACTAATCTATTGTCCCTCTTCCTTCCAATTTTGTTGAGCAATGAGGAGAGAATTAAAAGGGCACAACTATTTTGGATACCCTATACAGCCTGCCAGCTCGGAGTATTTAATTGTTAAATATATAGAAGAATGCACTGATACCATTATTAGGTTCAACTGAACAGTGTTTTACACTAAAAGATTAAAAAATTAATGTCATCCTAAAATCAAAGGCAAAACATAACTATCAGCAGATGTACTACTTTAACAGTAATATAAACACACCAGACATACTACTTCAGAAGTATAAGCACTTCACAAACTCAGGGTTGTTCATTTTCGTTTTACAAGCAACAAAATTAATTGTAAACAACTTACCTTTTAAGCGTTCATCTCGGATGATATTTCTGGTCTGGTTCCAGGTGCAGTCTATGAAGACTGCTCGCTCAAACGCTGGACAGACTGTGTGGATACGTTTCTTTTGTGCATGAGAGTCCTCCTCTGTGTCACAGACCTCAGCTGGTCGCTTACCTGCAAATCAGATAACAAGTTTCTCCAATCTTTCAGTTTTTTTTTTTTCCAAGCAGGTACCTCTGCATGCAGAACATGATTAAATAAAAAAAAGGTCATCCTAGCCAACTGGACTAGACGCCAGATGCAACAGATCATGGATACAGAGAAATAAGGATTTAAAGAAGACACATTCAGTAAAGAAAAAGAGCAGAATTCTAAAAAAACCATATAGAGAATGACTGGGAGGGAAAAGATGACACAAGACTAATTGTGTGCTTGAAAAGTGTCCATCATAGATGGATAGATTGCACAGTGATTCATACCACAACAATCTTCTGTGTTTCATGTACTGGGGCATTAAACACATGACCTCTAAACAAACAACTGGAAAAAAAACCCTACCCAACAACAAAACAAAAACAAAATTAAACCTCTAACTCATTCCAAAGTTTACTCCACACAACATCTAAATTAGCAAATATACCAAGACGGGCTTGCTACCTCTTGAAAACCCCCCAACTAAGACTGGAATGAGAAAAAGAAGATTGGTGACCTATGCTCGACAGTCAACACGACAGCTAAAAAGCCTTTATTTTTTACAAATCACACAGAAAAAAGCCCCATACCAACCTAAGGACATCTTGTCTCCAGAGCCGGTGTCAGGGATGTCATCACTGGTCACTGTACTGACAGTGTCTCTTGTGTCTTTCGTTGAAGTAGGCACACTGATGCTGCTGCTAGCTGTCTTTGCAAGTTCCTTCAATGAACTTGCCTCTTCACATGGGAACACCAACACTACCTGCGTAAAGCAACAGCTCTGCTCAAATTGTTCATGTATCTAGTTCAAATATTGGGGAAATTTAAAGATGGAGAAAAATCTTTCATGTTTGATTATAAAAATTGTGTTCATCAGATTGAAACTTAATATACTCACTTGATTAGTGAAAGTTGCTATACATGTATTACAGACCCTAGAAAGCAAACAAACATTTTACCAAATCTTTAATTACCTTATAATAATTTTATGAAATATAGAAAAAATTAAACTTTTTAAGTATAAAAGTCAAACTGTTTAAAAGCTGAAATGCCATCTACAATAAAATACAAAACAACTACAAAAAAACCCACTCTTTCCACAATCAAAGTGATAATTACTATCATTGTTTATATTCATTCTTAAGGATGCAAAAACATATACCAACAATTAACAACAACATAGTAAATCCTTATTTTAAGCTATGACAAGTACATGAATCGTTTTGTAAAAATGAAGTAAACTAAGCAAATCAATTCCACTTCATCTCTACAAGTCAGGGATACAGGAAAAGAGTGACTGTTACTTCTTTGGAGCAAGCAAATGGCATGTGGACAGGTACTTTGGCCATTTGACTCACTCTGGTGCTTGATAATGTCTATCTTGACAGGCAACTGAAACAAAATAACAATAATTACAGAACAAATAAAAGACATGAATGAATAAATGCATACTATATTTAGTATATATATATTTTCAAATGCTCACTAGGATGAACAGTTTCTGAAGAAAGCCATTGCAAAAATGTAATCTAGGATACAGGTGTTTCCATTCAGTACATCTAAAATGCAGCGGTGGCAACTAAGAGTGGGATTTATTTTATATTTAGCAACATTATTTAGCAGAAGGTTTTAAATAAACTGAAAATTTACTCTGCCAAACACTTGGGTGTTGTGTTTTTACTTGTCTGCTTTTATAGCAACGTATACACTAATAAATGTAATAATTTTCTTCTTGTTCCTGTATTTCATTTGATAAAGGAATGCAAAATTTCAGATTTTTCTTAGTTTACATCTCCTACATGTATTAATCACCAAGTTCTTTGATTGTCTCTTTCTGGAATATGTGTTTTGGGCTTTTAAAGTCATTTGTGTTTTCTTCAACTTAGTTCACATTTGGACTTTTCTACCAGTTCCAGGACAGGGTGGGGGCAAACAAACAAGAAAGCAAGTAAACTAAAAGATTTTGAGCAGGGACAATTTGAAACTGTAATGTAATTTGTATTATACTGTTTGCCATTATCAGTCCTGGCAGATTTCTATCATGATTTTGCACTACTCTCCTTAGGGACAGCACAGAGCTACATGAGCAGCTCCATTCTTTTTCTGTCTGTATGTGAGTTTGCTTTCCTACAGGAGTGGTAGTTTGCTACAGAATTTTTCCAAGGGCAGTTCTCTTGTTGCCATGGGTTCTTTTGCATGTGCTAACTGTGTGCTGCACATAATATTATATGAGATCCCATTTCATCATCTCATCTGGGCTCTAGACTAGCATCCAGATCACCACCCAAGGTCCACTGGATGGGGGTAAAGGTTGGGTTTTAATGGGGATCAAACTCATGACTTATCACCTTCTAGCAGGTGCATTCCCTCTTAATCTAATACAACTACTGTATATGTCATACATATTTCTATGAAAATAAACAAATATTACTACAGTATTTATATATATATATATATATATATATATATATATAATTATATATATACACACACATAAAAATATCATTAATATGTCTAATTTCTCAATCCATTCTGTTTTATTTCCCTGTGTACCTTTACTTTGGGTATCCTGTCTTTCAGCAGTGGGTTTGGTGTGCAGCAGAAGTAGCAAAAGAACTTGCGTGACTTTGAGCATTGTTCACACTTGTATCTGGAATCGGTCGAGTCCAGAAAGGTGGAGTCAGCTATCTGCAGATGTGGGAATGGATCTTCCTGCATCTGCACCAAAGTGAGAATATAATATTGAAGCAGTCTATTTCATTTTTTCTTTATTTTATTTGGAACTATTTGTCTGTAGAAGTATTTCAGAGCGAGACCCAAAAGGGTAAAGAAAAAACCTGAGTAAGTTGCATGTAATAATAATGTATAGAATTTATATAGCGCTGAATCTTGTAAAGCAACAAATCAAAGCGCTCAGATTTCATTTCATACCACTTTAAGTCACGGCAGATTTCTCTCCGTGAAATTCGGGCTGCTCTCCCCGGGGAGAGCGGGAGAGCGCATCGCCACAAGAGCAGTGCCACCCTTTTTTTTTTTTTCTTTTTCCTGTCTGCAACTGTATGTTTCCCTATCAGAGTGGCTTTTTTCTGAGAATTTTGCCAGGGACAGCTCTCTTGTTGCCGTGGGTTCTTTTATTGTCTCATCCGAAAGACTAGCGCCCAGACCACCACTCATGGTCTAATGGATGGGGGAAAAGTTTCCGGTCCAAACGGGGTACGAACCGCAGCACACTTCAGACCCGGACTTTTCGCTTTCTAGACAGGCGCGTTACCTCTAGACCACCGATCCAATATGTAATGAAGTATTGATTTGTCTTTTCGTATTTAGTTCACAGGTGTCCATTATATCTATATTATATATCTAATATACATGTATATATATGAAAAAACGTTTGTTTCAAATCCCCATTTTGTAAGAATACTTGCCCGCTAGTCTTTTTACAAGTCGAGAAAACTACTTAGTGGCAAAAGTAGTGGTGTTGGGACTAGCTCACATTGAAGCCTCATGGCTTATTCAGTTATTGATTATCTCATTCATGATTGATAGTCATTTATTTCCATGGATGTTGATCTGGCTGGTTGGTACGAGTACCCTGTGATGCCCAGTGTTGCATCAGTCAGACACAATAATATGGAATTTGTATTGTGCTATAGCTTGTGGAAAACAAACCAAACCCCTTGCATTTAAGTAACCTATTCTTACACATGCAGCCATACAACAAAGTTTTAACAAACTTAAATTTAGTTATTCACACACACGCACACGGTAATAATGCCCTTTGGCAGGGTGAGGGGGATTTCGGTTGCTGAAGGCAGGGACAGGTATATGATTAGATTACACAGGAGGAGGTTATCTATCTTACTCTTAGGTCCAAGAATTTGCCATGTGGTCAGTCCGTGTGGTTAAATGGATAATTTATTCATTATATTTTCTAAATGGTGAAGGATATATGAAAAAAAGCAGCAAAGAGGGGTCGAAGGCCAAACAACCCACTTTGACTGAGTCCTCCTACTCTGAAAATGTTCTTGTTGTGATTATATTACTTCCCAGCGAAGATTTTCACACAACCCAATGTTTTTAAAACTAAACAAGAACCACAACTCTGAATGAACTTTTAAACAAAGCTAGTTAAAGAAAAGTTTGTTGTTGTTTAACTTTTATTTGCTTTATAACAAAGCAGGTCAATATTTGCAGAAACTTTGTAGAATGTGCATGGAGCATCCTTCGATTTAACAGTTGTCTACATATTAAAAAGTTGCTAGCTCTGCACGTTGTTGCTTAGATAAATCATCATGGCGGGGATCAATAGGATCGGGTCTCCTATGAACATCTGTGATGAAGGATTAGACGAAGCTCCTGGTGTGGTGGAGAAGAGAAAGCGTGATCTTCAAACGAAACAGAAATCAAAATCACGTATCTTTGTCGTAAGCTATGTGCCATATTGTTTAACGTCCATGAATGGCAAAGGTAGACTGCCTTAGTGACAGTTGCGTCCTGTCCGTCGGTCTTGGAATACTGTTCGTCCTCAGCGCTTGCAGTTTTGTTTTGTTTTTGTTTTGTTTTTTAATCGTGTAAACCACCAGAGTACATGCAAATTGTATTATAGGTATGTTCATATCATTTATATTTCTGGACTTAAAAAATCTTGTACACCACTACAGTGCATGCAAATTGCATATGTTCAGACCATTTATATTGCTGGATCAGTACACAAGAGGAGGAGAGGGATTTAATCATTAATGTAAGATGCTATTCCTGTGTTCGGGTGTTTGCCGACTGGACGTTGGCTTTAGATTTTAATGCAAAATGCCATTCATGTGTTTGGGTGTTTGCACATAATTTATTAACTGTCACTTAATTAAATGTCATAATTGCCTTATTAATTGGTCTTAATCAAGTTAATGCAAATGTTGTTAATTTTCTGCACTGGAAAGTTTCTGGGAAGAGTAACCTGAGGATGTGTAACTCTTTTTTTTCTTCTTTTCCCCCCCAAGTGTTTTAGCAAAATAGATGTACATTTGCACAATAGCTCTGAATAAGATTTGCCTGATCACTTTATTTTTCAAGAATATTTTGATGATTGAATTAATTTAATCAAATCAATAGGATCGGTTTAACTTTTTAAAAATTAAATCAAAGATATCATTAATACAAGTGTTTAAAAATACTTGTGTAAAATATTATATTTTGAAAAGGATCTTAATTCTTATAAATGATGAATTGGTTGTAATCAGATGAGCTGTTGATTTGTGTTAAATAGCATTTAGCTTGATGCTTTGTTGAAAATTTGAAGTCTTTAACTTGAGTCAGCTTTCCTAATTGGAACAATTGAAGATGTGAACCGGAAGATAGGGAAGTTGGAACAACGTCTTCAAAACTACACACAACTGGTTGTTGAGAGTCGAGCATCAGATCACCCTGATGCTGACGTCCACCCTACCAGCGCTCGTGGTCGCATCAGATACCAAGAAAGAGGTATGTTTTAGTGTAAACAATCTGATTATATTATTGCTGTCCTTTTTTCGCTGAAGTGTCCAGAAGAAAAATAATTAGGTAATTGACCAGCTATATATATATATAATATATATGATGTAGCTGTAATGCCTAGTGTATGCCTGGGGCGCAGATAACTAATGGGTTCTCAAAAGCATTTGGCTTGAACCAAATCAGAGATTCTCAACAGCGTGATCTTTCCACCCCTGCCAACTCTTAACCAGTGTCTGAATGATGCCTTGTGTCATCTATGCATTCCTGATGTTCTAATGACCTGTATGAAAAAAGAAATATATTCTTGTCTACTCTCTAAGAATCGGCAAAGGGTGGAGTGACTGAAACTGATTGAGGTGACAGCCCTGATATAGCTATAGTGTCAGTAGGGCTGTAAACAATATGGAATGAAATGAATGGAATAAGTGTTAGGGCAATGGAGTATATATCCTAAGGGATGTCAAAAGTGCGTTTGCGTATGATTATAAGTACTTCTTATCTCATTGAAATGGGTAACTCAGGTCCATAGTAACTTAGTTGTTTAGGTCCCATAGGAGGTCTACACACTCCATTAAAAGAAAAAGGGCTGCCCCTGTAAGGAATAACTGGAACCTTGCTTTATTCTGTACCCGTAGATGTCTAGGAGCTCCACAGGTGAGAAATGAGATGGACACATGAAAGTCTTCTGTTCTATAAAAATCTTGTATCCGTGGATTGAGAAAACCAGATGGATAGCCTGTTGTACTCTGTAATCAGTACATACAATGAATATAGTATGACATTTGATTTACAGTCTTCAACAGAGCAGAATTTTCTCAGCTGTTGTTTACTCTTCAGTGGCCTTACTGAAGTCTTTGAGCAGCTGTTAAGCGTAATACTATAATAGTAATGACATGTTTGCATGATTCTCTTGGTAAATAGTCTCTTTGAGCTACATATATTTTGGCATCTGTGTCTCATGTGTAACTCATTCAGTCATCAACTCATTGTCATACTATTCTACTATTCTAGTACAGAAGAGTTGTAATATGAACATTTTTTGTTTGACTTTGTTGCAGAAAGGGAGAATCGAGATGTGTGCAAATTTGCTGGAATCTACACACTGAAGTCGAGTAAGTAACGAATGCTGTTAGTCTGTGTGTGTGTGTGCTTGCGTGCTTGCATGAGAGAGATACAGAGAGATTTTTATTTGTATTTTATTCTTTTATTTTGAGGATAATGGAATAAGCACTCAAGTTCTTTTTTTCATCTAGTCCCCATGGGTATGCAGTTCTGTCAATTTTGTCATCCGTTCCCACCAGCATACAATGGTCTACTCTTCTGAAAAGCGGAACTGGTTTTAATGTGTGCGCAAGATGTTCACAGAGAGAAGAGAAGAGAGGAAGAGAGAGATTTATTTTATTTATTTATTTATTTATTTATTCTTTTTATATCGAGGATAATGGAATAAGCACTCATGTGCTTTTTTACATCCTGTCCCCATGTGTATGCTGTTTTGTAAATTTTGTCATCTGTTTCCACCGGCACACAATGGCCTACTCTTCCGAAAAGCAGAACAGGATTTAACAAGATGCAAGATTGTCTGCATGCGTTCGAACACGGGGCCTCGGTTAAGAGAGAGAGAGAGAGAGAGAGAGAGATTTCATGCAGTTAAATTTGATGGTGATTCCACTCCTCAGCAAGTCATTAACATTACTGTATTTGTTTTCCTATGAGAATGGCTTTTTTCAACAACAGCTTGCCAGGGGCAGCTCTCCTATTGCTGTGGGTTCTTTTGTGTGCACTGAGTGTGCGTTGTAATGAGACCTCATTTTGTCATCTCATCCCAAAGACTAACTTCCAGGTCATCACTCAAGGTCTGGTGGATGGGTAAAACCTGCCAATCCGCATGTTGGAG
Source organism: Rapana venosa (assembly GCA_028751875.1). Taxonomy (NCBI): domain Eukaryota; kingdom Metazoa; phylum Mollusca; class Gastropoda; order Neogastropoda; family Muricidae; genus Rapana; species Rapana venosa. The sequence continues at coordinate 42,757,452 of CM054135.1, forward strand.
ATGGTGGTATTAGACTATTACCACTAGTCTATAGACTACTGATCTACATTGCATTGACAAAATTGTTAATAGACTTAACTAATCTTTATTAGCTCTTGATTGTTTACAGATTATCATTATGTGTGTAGTCTTAAAAGAATGTTAGAACCTTGCTTTTTTTTTTTCAGCTTTTCTACCAAATCTGAGCACTAGAGTGAAGAACATTTCCAAGATTAGTATGAATCCTGTGAAAGAAAAAGTGGTGAGTATCAGTCTTTTATGATTTACCACAGCGGATATCGTTCAAGGCTTGCTGTATTCTTGTGCATAGTTACCAACAGTGTTATTGTTGTGTGTGTGTGTGTGTGTGTGTGTGTGTGTGTGTGTGTGTGTGTGTGTAGAAGAGAGAGAGTCAGAGAGGGAGAGAGACAGAGAGAGAGAGGGGGGGGGGGGGGGGTGCAGTCAGGTAGCTCATGTCTGTGTGAGTTTGATGTTTTCTTTGATTTCATCTGTTCATCTGCATCAGTAGTCTGATAAGCTATTGACATTAGGTCATTGTTCATCATTTATATTTGTGTGTGTGCGTGCAATGGATGCTGGTGTGTTCATCATTTATGTTTATGATTTTGTGTGTGTGTGTGTGTGTATGCAATTGACGCGCGTGTGTGTGTGTGTACATGTGTGCATGTGTATACATGTATTGTGGATACTTGTATTTACATGCATTTGTGTTTATATTTCTTTTTCTTTTTTCCTTATAGCCAGTGAGAAAGGACAAAGATCCTAGCAAACCAAAATTTGTGGAGGTAAGTAACCTAAAGATTTGTTTTTCAAGGCAGGAGCAGTAGGTATTCAAAAACATTAGCTCACTCTGTCTGAGTGGGGATTTTGACAATCTTCCAGGTCATCTTCAAGTGCAGATCTGCCACTGCATTAATTCACTTCATGTATATACACATGCAGAAGATTAAATATGCCTGTGAAAGATCCCGTAATTCTTGTCAACGTTTGGTGGGTTATGGAAACATGACCATAGACAGCACACATCCTTGAAGTCAGAATTCTGATACCTTCGTGGTGTGCAAAAACAATCGCATACAGCTTTAGCCAAGGAACTGAAAAAGAATCCCCAAACAACCCTCTCCCCCCCCCCCCCCCCCCCAAAAAAAAAAAAAGCTTTGGGAAGAAAGCATAACTTTGGTGCTGTCTCAAGTTATGTGTATTTTCCAAGCTGTCATTTGGTCACATACCTGAAAACATTAGTGATGAGCATCACATAAGTTGCTCTTCCAAAAAGCATGATGATAGAAGAAAGTTTTTGCCAGACATTTAGTTCTTGCATAAAATTGCAAGGCTGTTGCTTGTTTTAAATGGTGCTTTTAAAAAGTAACAACAGATAATGTATTGAAACTGATGCCTGTATTCTGAAGTGGTGGATTAAGAGGAAAAAAAATATTATGTAAAATTGAAAGTGTTAAAAGATGAGTTATAATGTAGTGCTTTTGAATGTGGAGTCAATAAATATGCTTACACGTACAAATAATTATGTACTTATGTATGCATACACATGCATGCACTCATACTCTCAGCTATGCATGCACTCATGAACAAACATGCAAGTATGTGTGCACACACGCATGTACACACACATGCGCTCACGCACACCACACTCTAGTGTTAGTAATTTTGTTACTGCTGACTTCATGCTGACCTACATTTTAAGAAAAAAAAAGACAAAATAGACCAGGGGTTTATGTAAAATGAATTTACGAACTTCAGCGGGAAACTAGAAAGTACCAGATAGAAGATTTATAGCCCAGAAACTGCACTGGCACTTTACTCTTTTTTTTGTTTTTTTGGTTTTTTTGTTTGGTTTGGTGGGTCAGAATGGCCTGATTGTTAGAGTGTTGCACTCGTGATTTGAAATGGTCGTATACGCAAACTATCACCACTGGTAAACCTCGGAGATGTAGCCAAGGAACAACCACAAATTTAATGTTTATTTGTTTACCTATTCACTGTGATTGATATTGTTCACACAGCTCCATCAGTTTCCTGGCTATGACCCTTCAGAGCTGACACCATTGCCTGGCCATGAAGCCACAGAGATCTTGCAGATTGTGGTGGATGCTTCTGTCAATCTGGAAAAAAAGGTTTGTATACATGTGCTTGTTACATATTCATTTATCTATTTTAATTGATTTTATTCTTTTATTTCAAGAATAATTGAATAAGCACTCGTGTGTTTTTTACATCAAGTCCCTGTGTATGATTGGTTTTGTAAATTGTGTCATCTGTTCTCAAGCATAGAGGACTCTGGTGGTGAATTAAAATCATTGGTACTGTGATTGGGTGGTTCTTAATTGCCTCCCTTGTGGGAGGAGTATGAGTGCAAAGCCGTGTTTCTAAAATGGGACACACCAGTGAATTGTGCAGGGCTTTATTTTCTTTGATGGTTGTGACATATCCCAACAATTTGCTTTTATGGTGAAAAGTAGAATTTATGCTCTTTATTTTTCTTAAGGCCACAATCCTTGCTGTTCTGATTGTGCTCTGTTGCTGAGATGGGAGCTCTTCCTCTTGCAATTTTTAAAAATAAATCACTACTGTTTAGCATTTAAGGAATTTAAGTGGTTGTTGGTCTTTTGTGAAGGGTTTGTTTTGTCCTTCAGATATTAAGATTTTGTGAATTGTTAATGATTTTGATGCTGGTTTTGGGCAACATTTTGGTCATGAAACAGAGACAGACTTAATGCTATATAAATGTACTGTTATTTATTATTTTTTGTGTGTGTTTGCATTCGACTTGAGCAGATGTCTTTTCTGTTAAATTTGTACCCTCATAGGTCATATTGTGTGTAGTCTTAATTTCATTTTGGCTTTTAGTATGAATCTGACTGGAACAAAGGCATGTTAGTATGAATCTGACTGGAACCAAATGCATGTTGCTGTATTTCTTAGATTTGTTAGTTCAAGGAAATACAGTAGCATGTGATAAGAGTTCTTGTTAGATAAGTTATGATGGTTTCTATTGAGGTTTGTTGTTGTTGTTTGGGGGGTTTTTGGTTTCTTTTGTAGTTATTACTGGCCTTTTGGTCACTTATTTATGATTCAGAATGAAAAAGGTTTGATAAGACAAAGATTCTGAAAATTTGTTTGAATTTTAAGCGCTAAATCATAAGAAAAGTTATGGGGGAATTTTACATATTTTCTGTGTGTGTGTTTGATTGATTGATTTGTATTCATCTTGTACATTTTTGTCTTCTGTTATTCTGATTGCAGCCTCAGTATCGGCCAGAGTTCCAACGCCTGTTCTTCTCTCCCATGTCACAAGCTGTGTTGCAGGTAAAGTTTCTTATTGGGAAAAAAAACACCCAACCCAACTCTGCATTTTTATGGCTTTTTGTCATCTGTTGCTATTACCTACCTAATCAGAGTCACTTCAATGACCCTAAATCAAGGAATGAAATAACAAAATATTTTAAAAAGAACAAATGTTAACTGAACCGACAATGTTCCGATCAAAATGTTTGTTGCTTTGTTGTGTTATTGATATTACTAATTAATTTTTTCCCCCGCATTTTGTTGTTTTGTTTGACTTTTTAAGTTTGCTGGCTTCTTTTTATTTGTTAGTTTTTTATTTGTTTTGAAAGTTTTTGCCTGTGTTTTAAAAATATTTTTAAGCTGACATGTTTCTTTGTTGCATTTTTAACGAAAAAAACTTTTCCTGAAAGAAGTTGGTATTGGCTGTGACCATGGTTTACATAGAAAGTAGATGAGTGTTGCTTGTAGACACTGATGTGTTTAATTTGATTTCAAAGTGATGACCCAGCATTTCTCTTTGCATTTGTTTTTCACTGAGACTTTTTGTTTGAAAAGACTTGGAAAAAGGATAGCATGCTTCTAAAGTCAGTGGTGAGATTGTGATCTTCAACCAGATTAGAGATCCCCAGACAAAAAGTTGAGATTGTTTCTATAGAAATGACGACCAGATCTGGGATTTGCTGGAAGAAGGAGGGTGGGGGGATGGAAGGGAGGAAGGCAGAATAACCAAGTGGATAAAGTGTGGGACTGGTGATCTGATGATAACTGAGGGCTCTGGTTCCAGTTGCGTCATGATCATGATCATGATGATGATGATGATGATCATCATCAGTCCCTTGCCCTAGATGGTCTTTGAGGGGAACATCTTTCAAGCATACACTCATGTATGTCTATTTCCTAAGGAGATTTTTATAAAAAAAAAAAAAATTTTTTGATGCCTCATCTTCTGTGACGTCCCCCGTCCTGCTGTTCCCACGCCGCTCAATCCAATCTCCCTGCCACAACCATACCCAGATTTGTTATGTCTCATCCTCAGAGTCGGAGGTCCACAGGGAGCCAATCACTATCAGGCGATGTTCAGTGGTGCCTGTTCTGAGCTAACATATGCAGGACACCACCTACTAAACCCCCTACTAACGACAGTATTAGCTCAGTCGCGGAGCCAGACTGAGTGAGTTGCCCACCCGAGGTAGCAACCACCACAACGTCCCTCCAACAACCATCCCCCGCAAACCTCCAACCCCAAAGGCTTTGACACAAACTCACCACAGGCACAGAAGTGTATGGGCAAACCGAATCTGAGGCCACCATGAGACCAGAGCAACTGGGACCACCGAATCAGAGGCAATTTTTTTAATTGCATGATGATCAATGACAATGAGGATGGCGTAATGCTGCTGCTGTGGAAGTGCATATGCTTTGAGACTACTTAACAGGGTTGTACTCTACGCTTACTATCATAATATATCCCGGCGTCAACCGGGCCCGAGAGAAACTGACACCTGTAGTGTTGGTCAGGTAATTTGAGCAACACTCTCAAATTCGCATCCGTTAAGTGGATGAAGCTCGACTGTGTGGTCCCAGTCTTCCCACTGAGCCCACAGCACACTCACTCTGGGTAGGAGCCGGCCGGAGTCCGAAAAATCCCTATGATTCTTATGGGAATCGAACCCATGACCTTCCAGTCCGTAACCCAAGGCGCTAACCACTGCGCCATGGCGGCTGGTTTCCTAAGCAGATTTGGTAAGACATTTTTTAAATTTTTTTTTATATGATATAAAATACATATTACTAGCTTTTTGAAGTATCAGAAGAAAAAAACCCATTTCCCCAGCAGAGACTTTAACCAGTCATTCTCACAACCTTGTCAACTTTTTCCACATGCCCCCAAGACCGTGCTGCAAAACAGTTTCCTGGCGTGTCATTAAGCCTATATTTGAACCTCAAGGGTGGATATGATTTCAGGATATATTCTGGTACGTGTTCCTGGAGAACTTCCAGCCCAGCCCATCCTCCCAGCAGAAGCTGTTCAACAGAACAGCCCACAACTATGTCAAGCTGCTCTTCTACGCCAAGGACCCACTGTTCAGGGACACGTTTCTGAAGGTGAGTAGATTCTGGGCAGTGAGGAACGATGAAAGAAACGGTTCACACACACATTAGTCAGTTGTTTTTTCTTTCCTTGGATGTTTATTATTTATTTATTTATTCTTTACATTTGAGGATAATGGAATAAGCACTCGTGTGCTTTTTTATATCCAGTCCCCTGTGTGTATGCAAGTTTGTAAATTTTGCCATCCATTCCCACCACTGGCCTTCTCTTTCAAAAAGAGGAACGGATTTTAATGTGTGTGCAAGATGTTCTACATGTGTTCACACATGGGTCTTCAGCTTATAGTTTCATCTGAAGGATTGACCAGTGCACTGGGTTCTAACTCACATATATCAAACGCCTGTTGAGTTAATTTCGAGAGACGTGTTTTGTTTTGTTTTTTACTTATAGTTTATCTTTTACTCTAATAGTTTAAGTGTGGTGCAAAAAACTGCACAGTCAAAAACATTTTTCAATTTTTAAAAATATGACACTACCGATCAGATGACAGTTAAAGGGAAGCAACTTCACACCAAGGGAAATAGTTGACCTGACATGAGTAGCTTCCCTTTGATTGAATGCCTTCTGTTGATGACAAGACTGCCTTCACAGAACCTCCTCTGAAAAAAGTGTGGTAAAGGATACAATTTTCAGTGAGACTGACTATGATTAGGATGAATTTGAGAAACGTGATGTAAAATTTTGAGAAAATGTCAGAAACAGACAGCGAAAGGATTGTGATTGTTGATCACTTCTGTGTAAGGTAAAAGGTAAAGGTGTCCCATAACGTATGTGATCGTAGGGGAGTGAGGCATCAGAGGCCTCAACTTCTCAAGGGCCAGTATAGTGAGGGTGTTGCCCATCTCCTCTCCCTCACTGCTTTACCCTCCGTGTCCCTAAAGAGGCAGGTACCCATTTACAGCTGGGTGAACTGAGGGACTGTACTGAAACAAGGTGTGTAAATGGTCACCCATCCAGCTGGTAACCATGCTCGATGCTGCTTAACCTTAGCTGGGGGAAAGCGAGTGTTCTGATCACTGAGCTATCCCGTCCCCACTTCTGTGTACAAGTTGTTTAATGACTCATTGAAGAAAAGTTTGCTTCTTTAAGTTTTTATCTTTTTTCATTTTATCTTTCGTTTTGATATGCACTGTATAATTCAAAGCACCTGGTTTGTTGTTAAAATCAGACATTTAAAAAATTTTTTAGAATCCCTCTTAGTATGGGAAAGGCTTTGTGACCTCTAAAAATATGTTTGGTTTTTTTCCCCATTGTTTTCAGGATTACCCCAGGTTAATGGCACAAGCAGTGTATGCATCTTTTTGTCACTGCTTTCCTGACTCCTACCGTCAGTTTGGTGAAAACTTCAAGAATGAACTGGTCTACCTTGTGTATGGATGGATGGCAGGTACAGCTGGTTTTGTTTTGTTATTTGTGTGTGTGAGATTGTGTGTGTGTGTGAAGTCAAGTCAAGTCAAGTCAAGTCAAGTCAAAATGATATTTATTGAGGGTGAAAGATTAAGTTTATACAATTTTTTTTTCATCCTGCGTGTGTGTGTGTTGTAAGACACTTGCAGCGTTACTGTAGGTTAAGTTTGTGAAGGTGGTGTCATGGCATAGTTCATATCATACTTGACCACTCATACCAATTGATAGAAAACAGGAAAAAAAGGAAAAGGGGGAAAGGGTGAGGTGAGGATGAAAACGAAAATCCACTGAACAGGTATTTGAGAACTGAAAACAAATTTAATTTTTCATGAAAGTGATGGGTTTTTTCTTTAAATTTCAATTTTTTTTTAATCAAGAGTGTTAATGTGGTGATGGTTGAAGTTAGTGAACAGCTCTTCAGTGCAGTGCCTAAATGACTCCCAATAGAGTTAACTCTCTTGTAACGAAGAGCCCCAATCAGGGCCCCATCTCACGCAAATGCTCTGGAAAAGAGGCCCCCACTAGGGTATTAGTAAGTTTTGAATATTTCGAGTGGCACTCACCTTCATAAATGATGTTCTAATCTAATTATGATATTTATCGACCTTTTCCCTTTGATACCAACCAATGATTGCAGACTACCCAACTGTGCAACCAGGCAGGCATGTGTTTTTGGATGTCACTGTAGCCAACTGTCTTATTTGCCTTTTCTTTATCCTATGGGTGTTTGTGTCAACATAAGTTAGTGCATTAAGTGCCCTCTTGGCTATGGTACTGTTAAAAACCCCCCACCTCCTATGTGAATATTTCTTGGGTTATTTAAGTGGGTGAACAGACTTTCAACTTCTTTCTTTCTTTAATTATGTAAGAGTCCCAAAGTGGACTTATCTGATTTAGCGGGCTGTATTAACCAACTACCGCTACCAAGCAGCTACATTAGACTGGTTTGAAAGAACTGAGCTTCTGTGGAATTATATATTATTGGTCAATGGTATGTCAGTTCGGATAAACAAAAATTTTTAAAATCATAGATACATTTTTACCTGGTTATGGAAGATCAAAACTGCAAGCAGGAACTTTGATACTTCCACCCTAACTAACCCAGCATGCCTCTAATTGACTCTGAATGTTTGATGGCCTTACCCAATGCTGATTTTTAGGTGTGTGTGTGTGGGAGGAGGGGGGGAGGTAATCTTTTCTTGAAAAATATTTTTTTTTAGAAAATGGTCAGATCTAGGGAAAAATAAAGGCAATCACTGCCAGTCCATAGTGAGTAAAGGGAAAAGAAGACTGTGGCATTGGCTTAGATCTTGAAAGCTTGCATACACAGAGACTGAAAAAGATTTGATATGCATAAGTGTGTGCTTGCGTTCGTTCATGCATGTGTGTGTGCAGGCATGTTCATGTGTGTGTGTTAGTTTGCCTCTGTGTGTATAACTATGTGTCTGTTTTCATGTATGCTTGCATGATGTGTGCATACATACATGCATGTTTGTGCATTTTTTTTCTTTCTGGCTGCCTTTCTTTCATTGTTTGTTTGTTTGTTTGTTATCTGGTGGGTTTTTTTTGCTTACAGTGGAAATATATCTGTTCTGATTTTTTGCCAACTTTGTCTTGTAATTGCTGTAATCAGCTCCATAAAAAAACCCACAAAACAAAAACAAGCAGCAAACAAACAAAAATTCTTTCATGAATAAAAACAACCCACAACATACAAACAAACAAAAAAACCTTCACATGTCTAAGATTGTTCACTTTCAGTGTTGTTTGTATTTGTAGGTATCCGTCCATCTCCGCGTTGCTGGTCAGACTGGATGCTGAGTAAGCTGGAACCAGCCAACATCAAGAGCAGAGAGGACGTTCTGAACAGGGGCAAGAAGAAAAGTCAGTACACAGAAATGTCATTGTTGGTTGGTTGGTTGGTTGGTTGGTTGGTTCGTGATGATGATGGTGGTGGTGGTTGTGTTGTGGTATGTGTGTAAGATATATATATATTTATATGTATGTATGTATGTATGTGTGTGTGTGTGTGTGTGTTCTTTATATCTATATTTTGTCTGTTTAAAGTGATATTAGATGGTAGGTGAGAAAAGAAATGAGGAAAGAGAGAGAGGGAAGGAGTGTGTTTGTGTGTGTGTGTGAGAAATCAAAGTTAAAGTCAAAATGTGTGTGTCTGTGTGTGGAGGGGATATGTGGGTTTTTTTTCAGGTAATAGTGGTTTTTTCTGCTTTTCAGCTATATATTCTGTGGTAGCAATTTTACAGATAGTATTTGATTATAACTTGACCCCATGACAATGAAATAAAAATTGCATTTAGTCACAGCAGATTTCTGTGCATAAAATCTAGGTCGCTCTCTCTGTTGAAGGTTTGCTTTTCTGTGATTGTAGCTTTTCATTACTGGAGACAGTTCTCTTGTTGCCATGGGTCCTGTAACACATTCTAAATTCATGTTGTACAAAGGACCTTGATTTTCATATGTATATTTTAAAATCTCATTTGAAAGACAAAACACCCAGACCCACCATTCCTGGTCTGGTGGATGTGAGAAAAGTCTGGCCTTAGATGATAATCGAACCTATGACTTCTCGCTGTCCAGATGGCTGCACACATACTAGACCATCGATCCATCACATTTTCTTGTGTCGGGCGTGAACACAGTCTGATTTCAGTTCATGCGTGAAGATAAAGGATGCAATCGTGTGGTGTTATTGTCCACAGCCAATATGTCCTTCAACTTGGACTACCTGGATTCCCTGGTGTCCAGCCATCCCAGCCAGTATCCCTCCTCCCTCTCCCTTAACCAGTCAGCCTCCAAATCCTCCATCGGCTCCACCTGGGGACAGCGTCGCAACACTCGCAGAGTTCGCAAGATATCTCGCATGAATCCACCCGCCACGCACCGCAGTCTCTCCCCTAATGGTAACTTCAGTGCTGTCTGTCTGTGTTTTGTCAGGCTGTTTGTGGAGTGTAGTGCGGTGCAGCATGGTTGTGGTGTGTAGTTTGATGTGGTGTGAGTATGGTGTGGTGTAGTGTGGTGCAGTATGGTGTGGTGCGGTGTGCATTGATGCTGAGTGGAGTGGGGTAAGGTGATGTGTGGCGTGGTGTAGTTTGGAGTGGTATAGTGTAGTGCAGTGTAGTGTTGTGAACTGCAGTGCAGCACATAAACAAAGCATTGCGTTGCATTGCATTTCATTATGCTGCATTTTCATTGAAAGTCATGGCAGATTTTCTCTATGAAATTTGGACTTACGGAGTTTGAATGTCGCCAGGACTTAAGGAAGCTGTCATATTTTTTTTTGCATGTTTTTGTTTTTAATTTGTTTTAAGTGTGAGAGGGGTGTATGCATTATGCTAACTGATGATTAATGCAGGGCTGATGAAAATGAAAAAAGTCTTCTTGAAATGTTCGATCACTCTCTCTTTCTCTCTTTCTCTCTTTCTGTGTCTCTGTCTGTCTGTCTGACTGTCTATTTCTCTCAGTCTCTCTTTCAGTTTCTCCCAGTCTCTCTCCCTCTCTGACTGTTGGTCTGTTTGTCTCACTCTCTCTCTCGTTCATTTTTTTTGGTTCTCTTATACACACACACACACACACACACACCCCTATACACACACACACATCCACACCCCTAACACACCCACACCCGAATCCCTCCCCTCCCACATGCACGCACACACACACACACACACATACACCCATACCCACACCCAAACACCCACACACCCATACACCCACACCCCTTCCCACACCCACACCCCTTCCCACACCCTCACCCCTTCCCACACCCTCACCCCCCCTTCCCCCTTCCCCCCATCTCCTTTCCCCCCCCACCCACCCCCACATACACACGCCATCACATTGATAAGAAACAAACCCTTTCCTTCAGATTCTCATGAGCAGAGCGACATATATAATCAATGGGCCAGGAGCAAACACATATCGTGGAGAGCCACTGAAAAAAAGGGTTTGTCTAAACCTCAAACACTCGCCGCTGGTGGCGTGTTTAAGCAGCAGAAGCAGCCGTCACAGAAAAAGAGAGGAAAGGATCATGTTCGATGAGATGTTTTGAAGTTTGTTTCAGTTTCCGAGATTTTCTCGTTCGTCTTTTTAAAAAAAAAAATGCTTGAATATTTTGTGGGGGTTTTGTTGTTGTTTTCTGTTGTAGCTGTTTTTATATGTGTGTGTGTGTGTGTCTTTTGAACATGCGCTTTATGAGATATTAATGTTTTTGTTTGTTGTTTTTAGCTGTTAAGATTTTGTTTTTGTGTGGGGGGGGCGGGGAGGGGGGGGATAGGGGGGTGGGGGGGAACAGGCATGGTAGATGTACTTATTGATATGTGTTTGTTTTAGCTGTTCAAAGTTTTTCTTTCTTTTTTTTTTTCTTTTTTTCTTCCTCAGTTTGAAACAGGCATGGGCATGTTCAGTGTTTAATGTTCTGGGCAATGAGATGTTATTATTATTATTGTTGTTATTTGATTTGTTTGGAGTTTTTCCTTTAACATTCTACTTCTTTGAAAAGTCAGGTGGGATGGGTTTTTTTTTATTTTATTTTTTTTATTTTTTTTTTATTTAGGTTAGTTGTTTTTTTTATTGTAATGTATTCTATACTACTTAAAATCAAAAGTGATGTGAATCACAGAAAGAAAGCAGCATTCTGCAGCATCTGTGATAGTACTCTTGACTGCTTTCAGCCAGACACAAAATAATGGTGCCCTGGAACATGTGTTGTTACCTGTTTTTAAGCACAATAATGGAGACATTTGATAGTATCTCTTATAACCAAATGAGGTCATTCTCATCATTTCTCTACTGATGCCATTCTTATCATCCCCCTTCTGATGGTCATTCTTATCATCTCTGTACTGATGTTATTCTTATCAGTTATCTACTGAGGTCATTCTTATCTACTGATGTTATTTTTGTCAGCTATGTACTAAGGTCATTCTTATCAGCTATTTACTGATGTTATTTTTATCAGGTACCTACTGAGAATGATAGAACTGTCAAACTTGAGATTTGAAGTAATGGGAGGGAGCTGGTTCGATTTGCAACTGAGCTATTCTTTAAGGATTCCTCCCCCCCCCCCCCTCCGTGCCCCTGGTGTTATGATTGGTTCCAACACCATTCCCCTGCAAGTCCTTTGAATGAGAGTATAGACCAAGGAACTAGGTATAAGCACATGCAGTTGATTAATTTTTCACAGAGAGACTTCTTTCCAACAAGCCCCTCCTCTCTCCCCCCCCCAACACACACACACACATCCACCCATCTCTCCCCCCCCCAAAAAAAAAAAAATAAAATGCCTGTGATAACAGTGATAAAAGTGTGTGGCGGCCAGTTTTTGTGTATTTTTGTTTTTCAAAGAAAGATGGATTGTTCAAAACACCATTTAAATACTTGAAAATAAATCTGTGACTCTTTTTTTTTTTCCAGGTGAAAGAATTAATAAGAATATGCCAGAAAAGTTTAGCTGAAATTTTTTGTCACACATACGTAACAAAGTAACTGAGAAGCTAACTAAACGACTGTCTAAATGGCTTGGCTGAATCAACCGACCAATCCCTACATGAATAACACACTAATATTTCCTCTTCAGGCCCACAGTCTCCTACCCCATCTCATGACCTACACGTGATCGAGACCGTAGCCTGTGCTCAAGGCGGGAGCCCCCTGAAGTCCACGGCCAGAGATGCCCTGGACACTCACAGGAGCACGCAGGGCAAGCCGACCACTGGCCGGGACGGCACAGACACTCAGCGAACCCTGAACCCCAAGTTCCCCGGGAAGGACAAGGAAGGCATCGAAGCCCTGAGCCCCATCCGCGAGATGGTGAGCGAGGAAGAGGCGGCCCAGAACAAGAAGCTGTCGCAGTACTCCATGTCGGTGATGAGGGACAGCATGAAGGAGCTGGAGGACAATGAGATGAAGGTGAGAGGCAGAGTCGTGAAGGTGTGTGTGTGTGTGTGTGTGGTGGGGAATGGATCGGAAAGACGTCAGATTCAGTTCACCAGTAACAGACTCTATAGCTAAGTGATTAAGACAATAGCAGAGTGATTAATACAATAGCAGAGTGATTAAAACAGTAGACAGATGCTATAGCGGAGTGATTGAGACCGTTTGACTTCAATCCCATGTGGATCCATGGTGTCCAGGGTTTGAATTCCAGCATAAGCGTCTGGTGATCATCTCCCATGTCAACTTCAAGTGCAGACCTGACATTGCCTGAATTCCCTGTGTGTATCGTACACTTGCAGAAGATGAAATATGCATGTTGAAGAGTTTCCATAATTCATGCCAGCAGTTTGGTGGGTTATGGAAACACTATTTTTTGGTTTGAAAGCAACCATTCAGAAAAGATTTTGCCAATCTGTGTTAGGTGTGTTTGTGACCTGACTCTTTCATTATAGTGAAATGAATGTTCAGTATTTTCTATCTATCTCCACACGTTAAAAGTATGAAGGAAAGACACTCTATGAGTGTTCAATGAACTAATTCAGTATCCCAAATAACCAGTTTTTTTAAAGTTTCATCAACTAATGTGCAATAACTTTTTTTTATTGACTCCTACAAGTGGGCAGGACGTGATAAATTATAAAGGGAGAAAACTTACCAAAGCTGCAAGGGCATGCTATTGTGTTGTGTGTGTATGTTGTGTGTGTGTGTGTATGTATGTGTTTGTGTATGTATGTATGTGTTTGTGTATGTATGTGTGTGATTGTGTATGTATGTGTGTGTTTGTGTATGTATGTGTGTGTGTACGTGTGTACATAATCCGCAGAATGCTGACATAAATTATGGGATTTTTAATATGAATATTTGATCTACACCTACCTGCAAGTGGAGGTGCGATATGGACAGGTAAGCTTACAAGCCAACCAAGGAGATCATTAAAAAAAGTCTCGACCCCCCCACTCCACCAGTTGCTTCCAAGATTTGAACTCATGACTATGGAATCTTTAGGATCTGTTACATACTGGTCTGTCACATCCATCAATGAAAATTCTTATTTTAAACGTAACTTTTTCTTGGTGGTACTGATTTCAGTCTCACCCAGCCTGCAAAGGACCTGACTTTCTGAAAGCAGCTTTCAACATCAACGGACGCAGTCCCTTGGTGGCCCACTTTTTGCGGATGCGTAACCTGACCTCTGACATGAACCTGGTGGTTCGAATCCAGCGAACTGAAATCGACAATCTGCCTCCATATCCTTTTTTTTTACCCCCTCCTAAGATTTGATCTTTATTGGTTGTTGTTGTTGTTGAAAAAATGCAAGTTGGAAGGGAATAGTTTAGTCGTAATTGGTTCCAGCTATCAGTTTGTGTGCTTTTCATTTTTACTACTTTTTTTGTAGAACATTTGTTGGTGTATTACAGATTGACATTTGTTGAACAAAGTAGTAAAGCCAGAATTTTTTTGTGGGAGGTTTTTGTTTGTTTGTTTGTTTGTTGTTGTTTGTTTTACCCTGTATCCCACCTTTGTTTTCTCTCTGTAGCTGGGTTTTTTTCCACAGTGTGTGTGTGTGTGTGTGTGTGTGTGTTGTGTGTGTGTGTGTGTGTGTGTGTGTGTGTGTGAGTGTGTGACCTTGTGTCTGTGTAGCTGTATGTGTGTGAGTGTGTGACCTTGTGTCTGTGTAGCTGTATGTGTGTGAGTGTGTGACCTTGTGTCTGTGTAGCTGTGTGCGTGTGTGACTGTGTATATATTAATATATGAACACACGTGTACTTGCAAGAGTATGTCTTAAAGTTGTCAAAATATTTGTGTTGTCGTAAAACTGTTCTGTAGCAAAAAGAATCCTTAACTGTGGATACTATGGATGCGCCAACCTATCAGTGTGTGATCAAACAGTCAGCCAAGACCGTGAAAACCATTGAAAAACAGTTCCAGGAGTAAGTTCTGTGTGTGTGGGTGCAAGTGTGTAGATTGAGTGTTTGTGTGCATGTGCATGCATGTGTGTATGTGTGTGCACATGTGCATGCATGTGTGCTTTTACTGTGAATAGTTATTAAGGAAAAGACGGAATGTAAAATCACGAGGGATAAAGCTTTTAGCACCCCTTTGTTTTTGAGGCAACAGATTCAAAGGGACGTGGAGGATTTCACTTGAGCTGCTATGAATACCTAGATTAAACCAATCCACTGTTGGCCATCGCTCTTTCTCTATTTCTGGTCCATCAATCTGGAATGACCTCCCTCTCTCCCTTTGTGAAAAGCCTACTTACGACACTTTTAAATCCAGCTTCCAGACATACCTATTTCAAGCTTAAGATTTTCTCCTACTGTATCATCTCATGTCTGTCCCTGTCTTCAGTGGCCAAAATTCCCATCACCCTGCCAAAGTGTATAACCTGTGTATGTGTGTGTGTGTGTGTGTGTGTGTGTGTGTGTGTGTGTGTACATTTGTATATGTAGGGGTGGCTTGAATGCAAGTGCTTTGATTTGTTTTTACAAGATATAGCGCTATATAAATTCCATTTCTTCTTCTGATTGTTATTATCTGAGCTTGAACTCATAGTCTTTGGAGTAATAAAAATGCAACCATGAAGTTTGCCAGATGCTGTATTCTTACCTCTGATCCCACATTGCCAATCCAGGATGTTTGCACGGAACCAGAGAGAGTCTGTTGCCTTTCTGAATGAACAACATGAGGTTCTGAGGGAACATCGGAAGAGGGAATCGGCTCTCCTGGCTAATCGGGCTGAGGTCAAACGCCTCAGTGAACTTATTGTGTTGGAGCAGAGGGTAAGTGTGTATGTGTGTTATTGCTGTTGTTGTTGCTTCAATTTTTCTTCTGTTCTCTCAAAGTGATAGTATTGTGTGTGTGTGTGTGTGTGTTCACACATGCATCCATCTTTATGCGTGTGTATGTGGTTTATCTGTTTGCTTGTCTGCATGCATGTCTGTATACATCTTTGTGTCTGTGTGTGTCATTGTTCTTGTATGTGTGTAGTTGCACGGTGTGTGATAAATGTGAAAGACTTTACACATGTATTTGCATGTGTGTGAAGGTTTACCTGTAGAGAAGTAAAATCGAAGTGAATTTTGTTGTTTTGATTTGGCTATTGACCAGAAAGAGACAAATTTTAATTGACTTTATCAACAACAACAAAAAAGCCATGTACAAGGAGTGAGACAAAGTGACAGACAGAGAAAGCAATGGGAAGACAACATCAGAGAGTGGACTGGCCTTGAGTGGAACGACTTGCTATGGAAAGCTGACAATTGTGATGAGTGGAGGAAGATGGTTGCAAAATCTTCAGTGGTACTCCAATGGTCTACAAGGCTATGGGGTAGGTGAGGTGAGGTGAGGTAGCCATCCAAGGTTTGAAGTATGGATAAGATAATCTTCTCACCAAGCGTCCCCTTACCTGAAGAGAACAGGTTCAACTTGCCCAAGATTCATTGCCTGAAGAATCTAACTTCTCACTAAATAAACATACAAATTTTGTAGATTTACATGTTCTGTTGTGTAGAACGCAAGGTCGCATATGGACCAGCCTGTAACTATTTATTATTTATTTATTCTTTTATATCGAGGATAATGGAATAAGCATGCATATGCTTTTTTACATCCAGTCCCTGTGTGTGTGCTATCAAGTTGTGAGCCTTGTCCAGTAATGTTGGATACTGTACTTTTGCATTCAAGAGGTAAAAACGAAAATCATGGATAGGTCTTCAGCTGTAGTTTCATGCTGCGCGCTGTTAAAGTGAACGCCGCTAAAGCCGCGGTTTCTGATCACCTGGAGACTCCAACGTGTGTATCTCAAAAAAGTAATAAAGATAACTGAAATCTGTGTTATGTGTCTTGTTCAGAATGATCTCTTCTTTTAGATTACACTTCAATGTCACTTTCAGAATTTTGACCCTTATCTATGATTTTTGCATGCAGCATCACAAATAGAAAAAAAAAAAAGGACCTCTCCCTAGACTGTTGTTTTAAAAAGACATGGGTATGTTGTTGTGTGTTTCAGAAAGGGGTAGACTCCATTTCTGCTGGAGCCAGCCAGGCAGTGGAAGCAGCACTGATGGCACAGGAACTGCCCTAGGAGAGCACTGGCAAAAACCAGAATATTTCGCCTTTTGTTGGCTCCATGCACTCTGACTAGGACAGTTCTCACCTTTTATCAAACATATACTAGACTGGGGGAAGTGTTTGAGAATGTCACAGTATGTGAGGCCTCCCCTCCCTCCATGCCTTTCATGATGAAGATGCTGGGAACATATTTCCTGGCAGTTTCCTGATAATTCTCACCACCTGTTGATCATCTGGCACAACGTTCTTTACTTAAAACCAGGTAGATGGGCCTTGGGGGTGGATGCAAGAAACGGGTTTAATGGATACACACACGTGAGGTAACATGAACATCTTCTGTTGTTGTTTGTCTCACTCCCTGGCAGTGTGATGGGAATGATAGCTCGTGAGAGTGATTACAGGATTCTCTTTCCTTTTTTTTTCTTCTTGTTTTCTTTTCCAATATTTTTGTGGGCAGAGGTAGGTAAACCATCATCTGAACTTTATGGAATTATGTCATAATGAAAAATTGATGTTGGTAATCATGCCCTTGGTAGTCTAAAACTGTGATAGTAACAACTTTAACGTTATTTATGTCTTTAGAATGTGAAATAATCAATACATGTAAAACCAGGAGAAGAAGACATAGATAAATTTTATTTCAACAGAGGCAAATGACAGTTTAGACATAGTTTTGTGTATTTGTAGAAAAAGTGTTTTGAGGGATATTTACGAAAGTGTTGTCGAAAAAATGTGCTTTGATTTGTCTTTGCAAGATATAGCACTATATAAGTTCCATTTATTTTTTATTATTGTCTAAAACCATTTCATACAAGAAAAGAAAAACTCTTCAAATTAGAAAAAAAAGAGACAAATATTTAGACACTGTGCAAGTTCTCTCTTTTATCACACCATCCTCTATGTGGGAACTGATCAGTTTGTGTGTCAGCTTGAAATGGAAAGTCGACAACAGATTCTACGTTTAGTCAAGGAATTGCTCTTATCCATCACTTATGAACGTGATTTTGGTGTAATATGGTTGTTTTGTTTTTTCCACTAGTGAATATTTTTGGAAACATCATTTGCATAATATGTCTGGTGGGTATTTTCTTAACTTTCTGCTGAAGAGCTATCCTAAGAAAATATGCAGTGCTTTCATGTGTATGACGTCTTTTTTTATATTTATCTGATGAACACAAAAATAAGTTTTTCCTGAGCAGAGTACAGATTTGAGTATGTAATTCTTCTGATATATTTAAACCTCTTTTAGGTTAGCCTTCCATGTTTAAGCCATTCGTTTTACCTAACTGAAACAGATAACAGCACTTGTTTTGATTTAGTTTCCTTTATGTCAGTCTTTGTGTTTGTTTGTTAGTTGTTGGTTTTTTTGTTTTTTTAACTCATTGATACAGTTTTCAATGCTTTCAATTGAGAGTAGCCATGCTTGATAACATGTTAATATTGTGTGTGTCTGTGTGAGAGAGACAGAGATGTCTGAAATGCTTTTTGTTGTTGGTGGTGTTGATGACTGAATGGAAGAAAGAAGCAAAAAGTCCCATCAGGTGATCAGACATGCATTTATCATGTAACAACCTAACAGCATAGTTCTAGGTCTGACAGATAAAACATAGATAAAAGAAAATTATTTGATTTTGATGAGCGACTGTTCAGCAGCAAATGTCTATATTCTTTGGGTTTTTTCCTTGTCATTTTTGTTCCTGTAACATCAGCTTCTGAAGTTTACATCACATAACGCGTGTTCTTGAATTTTGCTACTATGCAGTAAAACAGCAACACAGTCAGTGCTTTCCTTGCTCAATCTTTAAACAATGTTAATAATTGAAGGTGATAAATTCTACCTATTATTTGTTTTTTGGGGGGGTGTTTCCTCTGCTATGGCGTGCTGGGTTTGCTTAGTAGTTGTTTTTGTACCTTAAGAAATCAGCATCAGTTATGGAATAACTGTTGTAATTCTTGATCTCTCTGAATATCTATTGCTAGAATGGTTTTTCCCCAGAAATGTCCTGTTCCTCTGAATAGTACATATTAGTTGGTGCCTTTGACATAATCTCACCCGGGATTATGGGTTGGGGGGTTTTGGGGTTGTTTTTTGCTTTGGGGGGGTTTCTTTAATCATGTGTGTGTGCCTGTGGAGGTTTAAAAAAAAATTTTTTTGCATCGATGTGTGTGTGCACATGTGTGTGCATGCACATGCAGTATAATACAGTTTATATGTTACTTCATGGGTGACCTGACTTCGACAGTTCTGATTTACTACTTGTAACAAAACAAGACCGAGTGTTCTTGTATGCAAAAGCGTCTTGACCGTTTCACTTTTAGCACAACGGACATAGCCAGAGTAGAGAAGGGAATAGCATGGGAGGATGAGGCAGTATGGAAACAAAAACTGGAGGTTTGAGCTGTAGTGATTTGTAAAGTGCTGGGATTTTCTAGAGCTACACCAGACCACGCATGCTGATCTCCTTTCACTCATACATATAGAATCTTGCAGTGTACACTTTTTTAGTATCTTATTTACATCACTTCATTTTACCAACTATTTTTCAAAAAAAAAATTTTTTTAGTAAATGAATAATAATAATAATTGTGTTTGCTGTTGTTTATGTACCTCTTTAAAATAGAGACATGGAGAAGACATTGCTAACGATCTCCCAGTGTAGTTCCTCAGTAGCCTCCCTTGTAGCAAGTACCCCGAAGACAACAGTGCCTAATTTTCTGATTGGTCAATAATGCGTACCATTATTCTACAATAATAATAATAAATGGAATTTGTAGAGCGCTATATCTTGTAAAAACAAATCAAAGCTTGTAAAAGTTAATCAATTATATATACTTTTTTTCTCTCACACAGGTAACCCTTCATTGGCAGTTTTTCGAATCCAAATGACGGAAATTTTACCTGAAAGTTTGGCAACACCAAAAGCTTTACAAGTTTAGCATTTGGTTTGTTTACTACATTTTTTTTTCTGCATATGCAAGGTTTGGGTTTATGCTAAAACTCCCAGTCTTAAGTACATAAGTTCACTACAAGTATCCTCAGCCAACTTTAGGGATGGAGGTAGTTGTGTGCAGAACCATTTAAAAAAAAAAAAAATCTGCCACAAAGGCATCTATATACCATCTTTGAAGAAAGTGTCAAGGACATCTGTTCTCAAGTTGGAGAAACTGTCCCAGCATTTCCATAAGATGATTACGATAGTTTAGAGGTTTTGTACAGGGTTTTGGACGTTTCTGTGGACACATCATATGACACCACCTCATTATCTAAAAGGGGGGGGGGGGGAAAGTTCGTGTAAGGAAATAGTGCCCTCCTCATAGGGACACATTTTTTTGTTTCTTTACTGACATGAATGTCTTCATTCTTTGCAATTTATTGGTGTTTTTGTACATTTTTTTCATGTGTGTGTGTGTGAATATATCCCTGTTGATTGCTTAAATTTTTGGTATTTTGTCTATCATCTCAAGGGGGAAGGGGGCAGATAGCTCGGTGGTCAGAGCTCTCACTTTCCCCCAGCCAATGTTAAGCAGCATCCAGCATGGTTATCAAGAGGAGGGGTGACCGTTTGCACACCTTGGCTTCAGTACAGTCCACCAGTTTACCCAGCTGTAAATGGGTACCTGCCCTCTTCAGGGTCAGGGAAGGTAAAGCAGTGAACGAGAAGAGATGGGCATCACCCTCAATGTGCTGGCCCCTAGAGAAGCCAAGGTCTCTGATGCCTCACTTCCCAATGACCACATAAGTTATGGGGACACCTTTACCGTTACCTATCATCTCAGAGTCACATGAGCTAACCAATGTTGAAAATGCAAAGAAAACAAATTGTTCCTTTAAAATGAAAAACAACAACAAACCCAGAAAAAGGTTTTGATTTTTCCCCCCTGTATATATATATATATATATATATATATATATGTCTGTTGTCAGTTTGTCTACCTGTTTTTCAGTGGTGATGAAAATGTAAGTGAGCTCTGAAGATGTAAGAACAACAGAAAAATGTATATGTTTAATATTGAGGACACAAAAGCATTTACATACTAACTACTTGTGTATGCACGCACACACGCACACAGACACACACAGGGTATTGCTGTATGAAAACAAGCCATCATACTTCAAAGTAATGAACTAAGCGACTAAACCTTACAAGTTAACAAAACGGTGAATAATTGTGATTTGTATCCCCATGTGATGTTAATTTTATACCTCCTTTGATACATGCCATTTATTTTGTCAAGCATTTCTGTGATATATTACAAAGATTTACAAGTTTGTGTCTAGCCATGTAGATTTGTAATTTGCTTAGAGAATTATTTTTATTTTAGGAAACTTTAAGTGTAATAAAGTGTTTTCTAAAAAAAAAGAAAAAAAGTCGGTGTCAGTGTGAATTGGCAATTCGCTTTACAATTTTTTTTTTCTGTGGAGAAATCTAAATGGACATGTGCTTCAATATGATAAAATCGACACAAAGTCATATGACAAGTTGGTCTCAAAATAATGACCGTCTCCCAAGAATTATAAAAAAACCCAACAACAACAAAAACTTAACAGAACTTGCATAGTTATCATGATTCAACATTCTCTTTATAACTGCTTCAAATACTGACAAAGATCATGGTTGAAAAAAGATAATTGATTTTATGCTTAGGAAAATAGTTACTGAGTACTCTCTCTCTCACAACTATAGAAAGATTTATAAATACGCTGTAATCTCCAGCAAGAATGCTTATTGAAAATTTCACATAGAATTTGATTGGATGGTCTAATATAGCATTCTAGAATGTTCTTGTTGTTATTTTAGTTATTGTTTATTGGTTCCTGTTGTTTATCCTTGACATTACTTTATGTTCAGTTTGAAGCTGAATTTATGCCAGAGCTTAACCCTTTACCATTCGCATTTCTTACAGAGAAACTCTCTGTAGTATTCGGAAATTTACGCTGTTTTTTCAGAGAATAAGGTACCTTAAGTACACATAGTCCTGTACAGTTACTATTGTTCGCAGAGCAGTCATATCTGGCCAAAGTATTCATATGATGTCATACTTTGTTCTGCACCCCAAGATGTGTGTCCTACCTACATGTGTCGTGCTGCTGTCCCCTCTTTGTCACCAAATACAGGTAACATTGCAGTGACATCATGCTGTTAGTCTACAACTACCCTCTAACATGCGCAATATAGGTATGTGATTAAAAAAATAATATGTGTGGTCCTGCCTGAATGTGTCCTCCATTGCATCCACCGTCATGGTAATCCAATCGAACATTCACATGTCACAAAATTACTGTCACCAAGTCTACACTTCCTCAGTGGAAAGTATTCAAACATATTGAAAACGACGTTGACTAATGCGCGTATATACATTATTTACAAATATATGCTGACGCCTACTATTTACAGACACTAGTGTGTCCTTCACCAATAGCTAGCTACATGGCTGTCACAATGCAGGTGTCACAGCCAGTGTCGCGTCCAGGTGTGTTGGCGTGTTTTTCAGGTGAAAATACTGATTAATTTTGAGAAATCTGGTTTTCGTCATAATATAACTGATCCGTGACTCAGAAAATGTCAATTCAGTAGACCAGTAGAGATGAAGCCTCAGCAAACGCTTGATACCCATCATGATCAAAACTGACAGGTAAGCCCAAATTTCATCAGGTGTTGTTTCTGTCCGTAATGGATCTACGACTAAGCCTTTCACAGCGATCTTTTGCCTGGCATAATTGTTAGTTTCATCTGCTACAATTTGAAAAAAAATGTTGGGGCACAAACAAAACAAAGTAATCTAAGAGCTTGGCATTCAGTGGGAGAGTTTGTGCCTGCTCAGTCGGCAGCGTGAAGTCTTGCACTGAGCAAGGCACTTGTGCGCTGCGCCATGTCGTCTGCTATGAAGCCAACGGAATGTTATCCTCAGCATCACTTTCCGACTGACTACCTTCTCCTATTTCATCTTCTTCTTCTACATCTACTTCAACATCGGATTCAACATTTTATTCTCTTTTGAACTGTTCCACTTGAGCCAAAATACCTTCAATTTCCACATCAGTATATTCCTCCCAAATTGTATGCTCAATCTTTGCTGCCATTTTTAGCTACAAGAAAGCGTGGGAAAGACAAAGCCAGTCACTGGCCAATTTCTTGTGAAAGGGAGGCTGTGTAGCACTGAATTTGGTGTCCATTCCTTCCTTAGTTTATGCTGACCTCAGTGGAATGTTCATTCATAGTGTGCGTGTACTAGGTAGAGCTTAGTGCGTGATGGAAAATCCCCACTAGGCTGAAATGACGTCCGGCGGGCTGCGGCGGGTATAAATAGATGCGGGCGAGCGGGCAGCGGCGGGCTACGGCGGGTAAAAATGGGAAAGGGTTAAAGTCATATCCATTTATAAAGAGCTCTTGTTTTTTTCATTACGTTCAATGCATCATGTAATTTTTCTTGCATTGTATTTACAAAAGAAAGTCGCATGTAACCCCCCTTGTCAATAGGCCACATTGGGCAATGACAATAAATTGGTCAAAGTGTCAAAGCATGTCTCTCTCTCTCTCTCTCTTACACACATACACACACACACAGAAAGCTCCCACCCCCCTCTCACTCTCTCTCTAACACACACACGCCAGTTTATGTTTTCATTGTGTATTTCCCCATCTTCTGTAGTTCTTCAAATGTTATGTTTTTCTTCTGTTATCAAAAAAAAAAAAAAGAAGATAAATAAATGTTGATGTAACTGATTAACTTTCATTTGAAACATACAAAAATAAATCTGTTTTAAAATGACATTTCATTCATCTTTCTTATAATTCATTCATGTGTCATAATTATTAATTACACTGCTTTCACCAAGTTAAAGAAGCTTCTTACCTCAGGTTTTGTGCACGCACACACACACTCTATTCTATTCCATATTGTTTTATATCCCTACCGACCATGAAAGCAATATCAAGGCTGTCACCTCAATCAGTTTCAGTTGCTCGAGTAACTTTCACTTCAAATTCAAAACCAACACTCCTAAAACCTTAGAATATCTAACACTGTCCTGAAGAAAAAAAAACAACCAACATTAAATAACACAATACCTAAATCATTTCATTCCTTAAGCCAAGGCTAATAAACCAGGCTGTGCTGAGGACGCCCGCCATTCCATTTAATTTATCATCCCCAGATTACAAAAAAGTGTAAAAAAATTATAAACATTCTAAAGAACAACAAATATACATAAAAAGTGCCACATGGGCAAATAACACTGCAGAATGGACATCCTGTGGCCATCCCAGTGCTGAAATATCACTACCTGGCTGCCAGAACAAAAGAACACAGGCAAAATGTCATATAATGAAAACGGAATATTTTTTGCAAGATTTGCTTGAAAAAAGGCAGGAGAATGGATCGGGAAGGCAGAAAATAAGCAAGAGAGATGATAGAAAGGTAAGGAGAACGACAGAAACAAAGAGAGAAAGACACCAAAGTTGAAATTTCTTGCACAGAATTTCCAGAAGATGGGGATGCTATTTACAATGAAAGAGCCCCCGTCATCCCCACTGGGGAACACTCACACACACACATACACACACACACACAAACACATACACACACAAACACACACACAGAGTAAAAAAAAAGTGTGTTAAAATCCAACCAAAACTGAAAGACTGTAAATATAACAATTCTCCCTTATGCTGAAGTCAGATGCGCTGGTCCTGACTTGGCAGGCACTTAGCAGCAGTATGGTGCATTTTCGCTCATATGACACACAACAACAAGTTGGTGTCTTAGTGTTGGAGGAGGAAGAAGAAATCAAAACAAAATATTTTGATTCCTTTCACCCAATACCCTACTACATCAGCAAATTAGCATAATGCACATCTAGATATCGAATACACACTTGCAAATTAGCATAATGCACATCTAGATATCGAATACACACTTGCACTACATTGCCTAGTAATATACATCACGTAAATCACTTGCAGATACCATGACAAAAAAAATGTACAAAGAGGAAAAACAAAGCCCTGAGATGATTGTTTTAACTACAAAACAACTTAGCACCATAATTCTGGTATTTCTCCAAATCATGAACAACGGGTATGCAAATTTACACTGTCTGAATTTTGGAAGATTCATATTCTCAATTTTATTACAACGCAGCACATAGGCTAGGAGGTTTAGAGGAAAACACAACAGTGTAGAAAATAAGAGATTGCACATTCAAATTCCATGGATTTTTTTCTTCCCCTTTCCGCATACGCTACACCATGACTTGTGATCTTAGTACCAGTCAGTCTTTCAGATAAGACTACAGACCAAGGCCCCATGCACATTTTTGTTTTTTATTTAGCCACACCATTATTGGAGATACAGTTATTACTAATATATATTATAGACAGAGTTAAAGGAACCCAGAGCAAAAACAGTTAACATCCAGTGGTTGCAAAATGTAAGTATACAAATATGCGCCTATAGTTTCCTTAAATCCAGCCTCAAGACACTTGCTTCAAACCTAAGACCTTCCCCTCCTGTTTCATCTCATGTGACGCTCCACCACATAAATGAGTCGCATTGCATCAGAGGTCAACTTTTAGTTATTGTCATGTTATTAATCTGCAAACAAGGGCTATTCAATCCAAAACAAACCAAAAACCCAGACTGAAAATCGGGCATTTCTGTGAAGTTATTACAAATTTACGTGATAGACTGCAGGAAGTGACAAAATGAGAAATTGACAATTTTGGCATCACAAAAGATGGTCCCAATGAGGGCTTGGGTATTTTTAAACATGTTTTTGAAGCAAAAGGAAACAAACTTACGACTTGATATTTCAATGCAAGGTAGAATAGAGGCTATAGTTTTGTAATGAATCAAAATCGGCAACCTGACCCCCACCTGCCTAAAATGGCTCCTAGCAGAAAAATGGGTCAATTGCAAAGTGACTCATTTCATGGAGGAACGTCACATATCTGACCCTGCCTTCAATGGCTAAAATTCCCACCACCCTGCCAAAGTGTATAACCTATGTGTTATGAGTGTTTGTGTGTATTTGAATTTGTTAAAACTGTTACCTGTTATTGGTTGCATGTGTAAGAATAGGTTGAATGCAAGCGCTTTGATTTGTTTTTACAAGATAAAGTGCTATATAAATTCCATTTATTACCATTATTATCATATACTTAAAAATTATCATTACCTTCTCTGCTTTGCTAAATGAACACATCCTATCACGTGTTTGATTTTTCAATTATCTAAAAAGCACCTATAGCAATCAGGGCAACACAATTTTATAATAAAAATAATCTACCTGTCAATTTTCAAAACAGAGTTTGATGTAAATAGTACATGTCAATAAACAAGAGTTATTCTCGGTCATTACATCTCACCAGAGGTCAATACTTAAACGATGATAAACACACAATGATGCATCTTGGTACACACTGATCCAAAATAACTGTAGAACATTGTATCAAATTATACTCCAACAGATAATGACCTTTAACACAGGCTTTGATGTATGTTGATACTGCAACTCATAATACATTAAAATGGGTTGACAGCTAATGTGTACAGAAGCTAGTAACAATCTTTAACGGGCATATATACCACGCACACACACACAAATACCCTGTAACACAACACTGCACAACTATTCTAAAACTAAGCCACTGAGACAGGCAGCAACCACACAACCAGAAGACATGACCACAACAAAAAACCACACCAGGTAAAACTGGATGATGCCAAATGCTGCGAAAATTGTCTCCTTGTGGTCACACTGGTCTAGGGAAAGTGTGCCTGGCATCTTTTTCAAGCAAAAGGATCTTTCTGGGTTCACAATATCGGGAGTAGCTCTCCCTTGGTCGTTTTTATGCTCCAGTGCTGCCCCCCTGTTGAGGTTTTACACCAAACCTCGGGATGACTGCCAGTGGAGCTAACATCAGTGGTGTGTTTTTTCCAAGATTACTGTTTTGTTCACCCCGCAAACCCCGACTGATGAAACCAGTGACCAAGCGTGCCTTGACCAGATGCCAAGTGAAGGCACTTTCCGTTTTGGGGTTTGAACATCAATGTCCGTTCCTGGGTCAGTTAAAGGTCCACAGTGACAAGGACCATGGAAGGATCCCTTGTGTAGACATGTGCACCTGATACTCCCCAAAGTTTTGGGATCTGCACCGTGTTTAAAAAGCAATGCTGCAATATAAAGGGGCCCGCGGTACAAGCACAGTGCAGAGCAGTTTCTCCAGTTTCATCCCCACATCATGTTAAGGTTTGGGAAAGGTGCGCACAAAGGTCTGTCTTGCCCTGAAACACATGATAAAAGAGACCGTTCTTGCAACTGACTGCGAGCTTTTTTTCCCCTGCTGCTTCCACCACATGTGGAGCATATTCAGGTCTGTCCTGGTCATTGTGCATACCACTATCCTGGCTATCTGTCATTTCATGGCCTTGAACATTGAGAGGATGCTCTTTGATCAAAGGTGCATTCTTGCTTAATGGCAGATCATCGCTTGTTCTTTCAATTTTGTCTGCTTCTACTCTAGCAGTACTGGCACCCCCTTTTGCACTATCTCTTTCTGGTTCATCAGTTTCATCGACTGCTGGCATGGATTCTCCTGTATGGTTTTTAGATTCCTGAACACCATCCACTTCTGCTGAGTGAAGAGTTTTCTTTTCAGCTTTAGGTTTCCTGGGTTCTGCCTCTCTGTCATTTTCTTCTACTCCTGCCTCTGTCAATTTATTCACATCTGTTACATTAGTACTTCCTTTGCTGTATCTTGCTTGTGAAATGTCACCAGAGACTGCTGAATCCATTTCTTCAAGGTTTTCATGATTTTTATTTGAGGTGTCCCGCCCCACAGCAAGAGACTCTTTCTCAACAAAGCGCTGATTAAATTCCAAGAAAGCAAGCAGGATTTCAGTCCTGTTGTCAAATTTGCCACGCTTTTCCTCATCAGAAATTTCAGCGTCAGACATGTTCAGTGATGGGAGACAACTCTTTGGAGACAGTCCTTCCTTGTTTGCAGCACTGGTACTTGCTCCATGGCTCAGCAGCTCTTTGACGGTGGCAGTCTGCAGATTGGCACATGCTTTGTGCAGTGGAGTGTTGCCCTCGTGATCACAGTCATTGAGGCCTGCTCCAGCCTGAAGAAGAGTTTCCAGCAAATGGCTGTGTCCCCGACTGCAGGCTTGATGCAAAGGAGTTTCTCCCTCCTTGTTGAGGCTGTTCACTCTGCCGCCATGCTGCAGTAGCTGCTGCAGCAACTCTTTGTCGCCTAGCTGGCAGGCCAGTTGGACAGGAGTCATTCCTTGGTTGTTGGCAGCTTCTGCATTGGCTTCATTCTCAAGCAGCAGTTGGATCACTTTCTCCTTTTTCCTCTTTGTTTTGCAAGCTCTGAACAAGGCTGTTTCACCATTTCCGTCCTTTGTTTCCAAGCAAACTTGATGATGCAGAAGACTGCATAATGAATCTTCTACACCAGAGCTGCATACCATGTGCAGCACTGTTTCTTCCTTGTTTGTTCTGATGTTGGCATCAGCTTGGTTTTTCAGAAGAATGTCAACCACAGCGTTTTTGGTTCTGCCACTGATCAGTGGTGTTTCTCCATCTTCATCCTGAGCATTGACATCAGCACCATTATCCAGCAGGAGAGTGACAATGTCCACAGAACCTTTGCTGGCAGCGATATGGAGACAGGTCTGACCATCAGTATTTTTTATCTGTGCATCAGCACTGCCTTTCTCTAGCAGCACTCTGACCACCTCAATGCATTTCACCCGACACGCACAGTGCAGAGCTGTGTCACCATGTGACGTCTTCGAAGTTACACTCCCATCGTTGCCAAAGAACAAAGTCTCATAAACTGTTTCACCATAAGACTTCCTCTCATCCACTCTTGCCCCATGACAGATCAAAGTATTGACAACTTCTGGGTGTTTATTGGAACTGGCAACATGGATTGGCATTTTCCCCCTGAATTCATTGTCACTGCAGTGTGCATTGACAGGAAAGTCATGATTCAGGAGTGTCCTAACAATCTCCAGGTTTCCATTTGTGCATGCATGGTGCAGTGCTGCTGATTTCTCGGTGATTTTGAAAAGGTATGGGATCCCTTCATGCAGAGCAGAAACAACATCAGCGCAGCCATTCTTGCAAGCCAGGTGGAGCAGTTCTATGGCTGATTCCTCACGAGAGTACACCTCCTTCACCTGCGGCAAAAGGCAGGACACTACGTTACTGTGTCCATTCATGCATGCCCTCTGCAGAGGACTCAATCCATAATTGTCACGAGCATCCGGAACTGCTCCACCTTGCAAAAGAATCTCCACAGATTCTCGATGCCCATTGGTACTGGCCAGATGTAAAGCTGTCCACAGGACATGGTCCAGTGAACCATTTACATTAGTCTTGTACTGCAGCAACAGTTCCAAGATGTGATGATGCCCTCTGTAGCTGGCCACAAGGAGGGGTGTCCATCCAAGTGACACTGGCGCTTCAGCACAGGCTCCAGCCTTTAGCAGGCAGTTCACAACCTGGCCATGCCCATTTTGTGCTGCTAAAAACAAAGCACCCACCCCTCCACTCTCTGGCTTATCAGGATACGTGTGATGGCGAGAGAGATTTTCCAGTGCCAATTTGTTGCTGAGGAAGCAGGACCTACAGACTGCTGTTTTGCCATCTGGATCATGTGTACAGAGTCCACACTGCAGCAGATCTCTCACCAGATGGCTGTGACCATGAACACAACTGACCTGTAACTGGCGACTCTGAATGGTGGTGTGGCTAGGCAACAGGACTGCTGACAGGAGTATTTCTACAACTCTGAGATGACCCTCCTGGCATGCATAATGCAACGGCAGCCAGCCACTCCGGTCTGTGGCCCTTGTTTGTGCTCTGAATTTGACAAGAAGCTCAACTACCTGAGTGTGGCCATAATAGGCTGCCACATGCAGGGGGCAAACCTGGAAACCAGTGTTGGGTTTTGCTTCAGTGATGGCCCCATTCTGCAGAAGAAGTTGCACCAGTTCAGTGTGGCCATATCTACACGCTATGTGCAAAGGTCTCATCCCATAAAATGTGGCCAGTTCCAGCTTTGCTCCATGCTGTATCAACAGTCTGGCAATGTCACTGTGACCACTATAGCAGGCAACATGTAGGGGAGTCCAATGTTCCTTGTCTGCAGCATTCACGGCACACTGACAACTGAGCAGTATCTCCACAATTTTTGCCTGACCAGCCAGTGTGGCGATATGTAATGCAGTAAAACCATTCCTGTTGGAATATGAGATCTCAACCGTAGATCCAATCATTTCTAGCACTGACTGGCTATTGCCATCTCTACAAGCAGCTTCAAACTGCAAGGCTTTGTGTTCTGCATCAGTGGTGTGTTCACAGCCATCAACAGAATAATGTTCCTGCTCCTCCCTCTCAGAAAGATTTCCATCAATTTTGCTTGTTTCAGCAGAATTTTGCAAACGTTGAGTATCTTTTGTTGTCCAGTCCTTTTCATCAAAATGCTTGCAAATATCGCTTCTCGTATTAGTAAAACAATAACCCCATTGGCCAGCTTTCTCCACAGGTTTCATCAGACTTTTCTTTATGATGTCTGGAGATATCCACAAAAAAACTTTTGGTCCCATGCCGCATGTGCTATACATATCTTCAGTTCCAGCCACAAAAATGTTCAAAGCTTCTCTGTCCTCTACCCGCGAGTCAGCAAAGAGTTTACACTGAGCCGGAAACAGTACAACGTTTTTCACACACTGAACAACTTCTTCAAACAACTCATCAGAAACTGTCTTTCCAGCCTTTTTCAGGTGCTTGCTGAGAATGCCTTTCTTTTCATCCTCTGAAAGACAGGCATCTGGACTGGACATGTCTAAAGTGTGAGACAGAAGATTGTATGCTCCCTGTTCAGCGTGGATACTGTCCAGGATGACGTCCCTGATGGTGATGATGATGACACACTTGCTGCTGGCACTGAGCTGCTGGATGGTGGGAAAGGTGTGGACCCAGTCTGAAAAGCTGGCGCTCTGGAACTGTTCTTTGCCAAAAATGTCCTCCAGCAGAATCGCCTGCTGTCGACCTCCTCCCACATGGGCTCTCCACTCCTCAAATCTGCAACATCAGTGCACAGGAAAGCCTGGTGGTCAGAGTGATGCGCATTGCTTCTCGTGATCTGCTGACCCGGGTTCAAATCTCATTTCAGAGGACTTTTCCTCTGGAGTTAACATCAGAGCTGACTCCACTCCCCACAAAAGTCCTTCGGATGAGACTATAAACTGAGGTCTTGTGTGCAACACACAAAGAACATCTTTCGCATCTGTTAAAACCCATTCCGCTTTTCGGAAGAGTATGCCATTGTGTGCTGGTGAGAACAGATAACAAAATTTACAAAACTGCATACATACGGGGGATGGATGCTGTTGTTGTTGTGCGTTCCCCAGCTTTACACCCTGGGGGTCACCCAGAACATGCACTCTGACTCACTCATCCTACCTGGCAATCACTGTGAGATAGGAAGTACACCGGGTGAGAAGTTTGCATGTATGACTCTTTTGAAGTACCTCGCCACACAGGCAGCCATACTCTAACTTCAGAGGATTTTTTCTCTTTATAAGGAGAGTGCAGGTTGTTATGTTAAGAGCTTGTCATGGCTGAAGGCAATCTCAACACAACATTTTAACCCTCTTGTTGTTGGATTCTACGGAGCTAAACTGCCTGTAGATTTTGAATTCTTTTAAGGTTTTCTACCTCCATCTGACTTACTTTACTCCTAAGACAATTGTGTGTGTGCATGACAAGTTATCAAGCTGAAATTTTGTCACAAGCTAGGTATGTCTTTGTACTTGCATTTAGGTGCAAGTTTATGTGTCTGGTCACCAGATGTCTTGTCATTGTCACCTTATTTGTCACCAATCACAGGTAAAAAAAAAGGTATATATGATAAAACAGCAAGTCCTGCATGGATTTGACAATAGTTCAAGCATGTTAGTGTCGAATAAGGAAGTGATACCCAGCTGATGTGTTTACCAATGGTTATGTGCAATAGTACTTCAAGGATGTGTCACACAATGTCCCCATAGCACCTGTTGTTTTATGGTATGTCTTGAGGAGACAGAAGTTTTGTTTAACTATTTTTTCTTTTGAAAACAAGTCATATTCAATCAACATGTGACCTTTATACTATACTTCATATCTGCATGTGCTACCACATGTTTGTTAAGTGTACAGAAGTGTATTATTGTACATGACTGTCACACTGTCACCAGTGTCACAGCACAGGTGTGACAAATTCGAAACAACACAGAACTTCTGTAACCCTACAAAATTTTAATGTTGGTAGTCTCTAAAGTAGTCGTAGTGGTGGCACAGGGTCACATCACATCACAAAAAGCACAAATTATGGATGTGTGTGTGTGTGTGGGGGGGGGGGGGGGTGTACCCATTGCTCTCACCTGTCGAACCTTGGCAGACGGGAGACCTATTTTCTTTTCCTTCTTGCTATTTTCATTATCGGCATATCTGTTCGTTTCTGCCATTGCAGTTTCAAAGCAAAAGTGTGGTAATAATGAGAAAACAGTCAAAAGGCATCGTTTTCAGGCGTCTACGCCGCGAACTGGCCAGGAGGTCAAATTTCTCCACAGTCATGTGTGTAGCACAGGTCAGGAATGTGCCCTGTAACACATTATTTTCAGGCTCACTCTTCTCCCTAACTGCAGCATTTCCTTCCTCCTCTTCCTCGTAAGCGTTTAATATCGGACTCACTTAACAATTCTCGTTCAAATGTTTCTACTTCCAAGACAATAACATTCAATTTATCGTCTCGCTAATCAGATGAATCGTGTGCTACTAAAGAAAACGCGATTTTTTTTTTGCGACGCTGCACCATTGAAAAGCGTTCCGGTCGCTGACTGTTATTTCTTCCTTCCTTCCCCACTATACGCATGTTAGTGGTCTAAATTTATCACTGGCACCGTCTGACACCCTCCCTGCATCGCCCCACCAATTTTCAGACACACAGTGTGAAAACCACGAGGTCTGTGTGTGCTGGAAAAGTACTGCCCACGTGGGCAGCACCAACTGTCGGCTGCGGTCGGATTGGAATCTAGCAGCAGCCTCCGTTACTGTCGGCTGCGGCCGGATCTGGGACTAAAGGGTTAAACATAACAACATTTTAATGTAGGCCTTGGCAATTAGCTGACATCAATAACTGACCCAGCTTTTGGCCTGGGCCAAGGGGCTGGATGTAAAACAGCACTAGTGTTTATTCCATTACCCTTAAAATAAAAAAATGAAATGACACATCAAAAGACTGTGCACAGCACCATCCATGTGACAGTCGGTGCTGGATACTGTCTGTTAATATCATATTTTGTTTATTTTGAGAATAATGAAAAGAGCACTCGTTATGCTTTTTTTTCACATCCAGTCCCCATGTGTAAGCGGTTTTGTCAATTTTGTCATCTGATTCCAGCAGCACACAATAGCCTTCTTTTTTGAAAAGCGGAACAGGTTTTAACATGTGTGTTTGCACGCAGGGCCTTGGTTTAAAGTCTCATCCACAGAACTTTTGAGGGAAGTAGAGTCGACACTGTTGTTAATTCCAGAGGAAAAATCCCCTTGAATGGGATTCGAACCCATGTTGTCAGACTGTGCTACCCAGCCTGACACTCTGAGCATGCAGTTCTGTCTCACTCCTCATACTTAGGAATCACAGTGAGGCCACACCACACCATTCATACTGTATATGGTGGATGAGAAATCGGTACAAGAAGGTCCCTTTTTATTTGATTCGTTTATTTTTCAGTTTGTCTTGGCACTTAGTCAAACATAGTGTACATGAGTTTTTCTTTTTGACAGAAGAACAAAATTCTAGCTTAACGCTGTCATTAAAAAATGATGGCAATAGCTAGCATTTCCTTGCTGCAACAATCACTGGCATGCTTTGAACAAATCACGAGCTTGATTTTTACTTCCCAAATTTTTTTAATGCTCAACCCACTCTTGAATGTATGCATGACTGACATTTAGTACTGACACACACAGACACACAGAGAGACACAGGCACAGACAGACAAAATTAACACAGACAGATACAGACACAGAAAGACAGACAGACACAAATTTAGCATATATAAACACACACACATGTGAGTGCATGCCGAGCATAAAAAGTATACATGCAGCATTAGGTCAGAGAAGCAGGGTAGCGGGGGGCACAAAAAGTAAGAAAAACAAAACCACACACACACATACATATGCACACACACAAATGAACTTCCCACTCGTACCTGTGCAGCACTAAAGGGGTGTATCCCAGCGCCTTGTAATGTCTCAGCAGAGCATGGGCAGTGCAGGTCTTCCCAGAGCTGGCAGGCCCACTCAGAACAAGCGTTCTGGCGTCAGAGATCCGCTTCAGGGCAGTGCGGAATGCCCAAGTCTCCACGAAGACATCCTCATCTCTCGCCATGGCCAGTTCACTCTGGTCTGCAAAGAAACGAGAGTCCGATCTGGAATAACATTGATTTGTTCTAGTCAATACACTCAGGGACTGGATGTACAAAAAAGCACATAAGTGCTTATCCCATTATCCTTGAAATACAAGAATAAAATAGATAAATTAGATAAACATTAATCAAAGGGTTTTGATACATATCGGACGGGGATACCATTTGTAAGGGGACCCTGAACGTAGCATGCAACTGACAAAAATGGAGGAATTTCAGTGGGGAGCCCCAATGATCCTGAAAAAGTTTTGAGAACTGAATTAATTTTATTTAAAGAGGGTAATGGCATAAGCAAACATACTTTTTACAATCAGCCCTCTGGGCACAAAAAGAAGAACAACAGCAAACAAGCAAAATACGTACCAAAACAAAACCCCAAAAATCTATGTATGAAGAAGAAAAAAGAAATCCATCTCTCTATGGAGAGAGAGAGAGAGAGAGAGAGAGAGAGAGAGAGAGAGAGAGAGAGAAAGAGAGAGAGAGAGAGAGAGAGAGAGAGAGAGAGAGAGAGAGAGAGAGAGAGAGAGAGAACTCGAAAGATTTATTCACAAAAAGGCCACTGGCCCATACATGAAGGGGAGTTGCCAAACTTCTTAGTATTTTAGTGAGAAAAATAAGTAACACAAAAAACCAAAAAGATATTGTATACCCACAACTACCACAATAAAAAAAACAGTTCCAAAAAATATGACTTAAGAAACCAAGATATCTCTTATTCTAAAAGCTTAACCAAATATAATAAAGCAAGGCTGTGCACAATTTCAGGGTGATGCCATGAGTAGACAGAATCTAAATAAATGAGGCTGTCTACTATACTTTACCGGAATGTAATGAGAGAGAGAGAGAGAGAGAGAGAGAGAGAGAGAGAGAGAGAGAGAGAGAGAGAGAGAGAGAGAGAGAGAGAGAAGCAGATGAAAGAAAAGAAGAAAGAAAAGGAGGAGAGAAGAAGTCAAAAATATGACAAGCACAGAATAGAATTCTTATACTGAGTCCATGACAGAACTGATTTAGTGCTGAAATTTTTAGAAAGACAAAAAAAGAAACTATTGTCCAAAAAAAAATCTCATAACAGCATCAAAAGAAAGACAACTTCTTTTACAGAACAAAATTTTTTTTTTTCTTAAGAACCATCCTACTGTTACCTCCTCAGGCTACCCCCCCCCCCCCCACCCCACTCCACCCCCCTCTGCTTCTTCTAGACATTAAGCCTCCCTTTCACAGTCCCTAAATCAGATACATCTCTGCTGGGACAGGAATATAATCACAACAACAACAAACAATATCTTAACAATCTACACTGTACAGGCCTTTTTGTCTGTTTGTTTTGCTTTGGGTTTTGTCTCGTGTTTTCTTTTGTTTTTGCTTTCGCTTTTTGGTCGCTTGGTGTTATTGTGTTTTGGGGATTAAAAAAAAAAAATTCTTTGTTATAGCGAGGATAATAGAATAAGCACATATGTGCTTTCTTACATCCAGTCCCCATGTGTATGCGGTTTTGTAAATTCTGTCATCTGTTCCTACCGGCACACAGTGGCCTACTCTTACAAAAAGCGGAACAGGATTTAACGTGTGTGCAAGATGTTCTGCCTGCGTTCGCACACTGGGACTCTGTTTATAGTCTCATCTGAAGGACTTTTGGGGAAAGTGGAGTCTGCACTGATGTTAACTCCAGGGGAAAATATCCCCTTGAATGGGAATCGAACCTGGGTCGTCAGATTGTGAGCGCAATGTTCTAACCACTAGGCTATTGTAATTGTATATGTGTGTGTGTGTGTGTGTTTTAACTCATTCTCTCACACACATGCTTCTTTGAAAATCTTGAGATAGAGTAAATAGTGAGGTCCTATGACCATAGGTTTTTAGTGCCATATATTGGACATTGGGAGGGGGGGGGGTTGTTGGGAGAGGGGGGGGGGGGGGGGGGATTGTTGATTTTTTGGGGGGTAGTGGTGGTGGTGGTGGTCTGTATGCTAGGTTTTGCTATTTTATTATCAAATCTTTTATTGGCTGTTGTATGCTTTAAAAGAATTGTGATCATTTTATTTTGTAGCAGATTATTCACATAGAACTGAAACATCATGCAGGAAATTAGCTATTCAAAATAATTATCATAAAACTATTTTCCCACATACAAGATTTCATAGCTAACCAACAAGAACACAGCAACCATGTTCTTTTGTCATACACATTCTTTAAGCTTTCGTTTCATTTTTTTTCTCTTCATTTCTCCCCCCCCACCCCCTCCCTTCCCACCTTATAAAATGATAAACATATTCATACTGATACAACACATGTATATATATATATGCTTTACAATTACAGATTACACAGAACACAATAATTCCCTGTGGTTGGGGCTGATGGTTCTATGGAGACCTAACATTGATCATCTCCCTGAGGGGCTTCTGGCCCTGAGAATACAACCTGATGACAAGCATGACATATGATGGGATAGCCTGGTTAGTTAGAGCATTGCGCATTGTGCTCGTGATCAGCTGACCCAGGTTCGAAACCCCTTTGAGGGGATATTTTCCCCTTAAGTTAACATAACTCCACTTCCCCAAAAGTCCTTCGGATGAGACTAGAAACCCGAGGTCCCATGTGCGAACACATGCAGAGCAAGTCACAGAGCTCACATGTTAAAACCTGTTCTTGTTTTCAAAAAAGAAGGCCATGAGTGCTGGTGGGAACAGATGACAAAATTTACCCCCAAAAACTGCTTGCACACGGAGACTGACAAGGGGAAAAAAAAGCACATAAGTGCTTATTCATCATCCTCAAAATGAAAGATTTGAAAATGAAATTGGAAAGTAATGTAAAAAAAAAAGAAAAAAAAAAGAAAAAAAAAAGAAAAAAAAGAAAAGAAAGAAAGTCGGACTGCTACTGCTACACATGCATACACTACACTACACTACACACACACACACACACACACACAACACACACAACACACACACCTCTTACAACACACTTAAACTTACAACCCCCCCCCCCCCCCCCCACCCCCCCCATCACCACACACACACACACACAAACACACACACACACACAACACACACACACACACACACACACAGAGTCTAAGTCTTTCGGATGAGACTATAAACCGAGGCCCCGTGCGCGAACGCACGCAGAACATCTTGCGCACACGTTAAATCCTGTTCCGCTTTTCGTAAGAGTAGGCCATTGTGCGCCGGTGGGAACGGATGACAAAATTTACAAAACCGCATACACACGGGGACTGGATGTAAAAAAGCACATAAGTGCTAATTCCACTGTCCTCGATATAAAAGAATAAATAAATAAAAGAATAAATCAATAAATAACACACACACACACACACACACACACACACACACACACACAAACACACACTGTCCACATTTGACCCTACCCTGGATTTGAACAAAACCCGATTCGCCCCCATCACTGTAATGGACATGGTGAGACTGGTGCACCTCTCCGTGGTGATGTATGACATCGCCCTCTTTGACGTAGTGGTGGTGCGTGTGTTCATGGTGGTCACCTTGGTGGTGGTGCACCTCCTTGTTGATGGTTCGATTGTCCTGGAAGTGGTGGTGAGTGATTTCCATCTGGCCCCCCATGTTAATCTCGCCTTTCAAAGTCAGCCCACCTGCAGGAGAATGAATGATGATAATGGTGGTGGTGGTGGTGGCGACAGTGGTGGTGGTGACAGTGGTGGGGGTGACAGTGGTGGTGGATG
Organism: Rapana venosa; assembly: GCA_028751875.1. Classification (NCBI taxonomy): domain Eukaryota; kingdom Metazoa; phylum Mollusca; class Gastropoda; order Neogastropoda; family Muricidae; genus Rapana; species Rapana venosa. Next base: position 42,795,518 of record CM054135.1, read on the forward strand.
ATGATGATGATGATGATGATGATGATGATGATGATGATGATAATGATGATGATAATGCTGACAATCATAACTTTAAGAATGATGATGATAATAATAATGATAATAGTACTACTACTACTAATGATGATGGTGATGATGATGATGATAACATAAAGATAATAATGATATGATGATGAGGAGGAGGAGGACGACGATGAGGATCATAATAAAACAACAACAATAACAATAATATTAATAATGATATGGATGTGTGCGCGTGCATGCGCACGTGTGTGTTTTCTTTGAATTGTGTTATTTTTGAGGATATGAATAAGCATTCATTTGCTTTCGTTTCTTTTTTTTACATCTAGAATTTGTGTGTAGACAGGTTTACAGTCTTCGTCCAAAGGACTTTGGGAGGGGGTGGGTGGTGGTGGTGGAGCCAGCACTGATGTGAACACCAGGGGAAAAAAATCCCTTCTAAATGGGTGTCTCTGTGGTGACCCAAACCCAGGCCACCAGATTGTGAGCACAATGCTCTAACCACCAGCCTGTGTGTGTGTGTGCGTGCATGCATGTGCGCGTGCGTGTATATGTGTGTGTGTGTGTGCATGTGTAAGGGCATGAGAGTGTGTGTGTGTGTGTGTACACGCGCTGCTCACTTTTCATCAACTGGGTAATTGTGATGCTAAAGCAAGATTTTAGTTTACATTTCATTATGATAATTTGTGATTGTCGTTACAATGATGATGGTGATGATGAGGAGAAGTAAGAGAAGGAGGGTTATGATGATGATTATGGTCATTGAACAACAGCAACAAGAACACAGATACACACACGCACGTGATTACCATGTATGTAACACATGTATATAAAACGCTAATACAGATAGAACAAGAAGGAGGAGGAGGAGAAGGAACAGAGATACATTGAGCATGATTAATGCTCAAAGTTTGCTATTGCTCAGCATGATGTGCTGAGTAATCTAGACAGAACGACGGACATACAGACAGACACACACAAACATACACATTACACTGCACTACACACCAACACCATCACCACACCACACCACACCACACACTACACCACACACACGTACACGCCCATGCACAGAGTACTCATACAAATAAATCTTGAAAACGACACACATCATACCTTTTTCAGCCAACTGACACATGACTCCCTCACTGTCATAGTTTTGCTGCCCCACCTCCACCTCTTGCGTATCTACCACAGCATCCCCGCTGCTGCAGATGCTGCTGCTGTCAGTTTGCCTGTCGTCATACGGTGTGACTGCAGTCAGCCCGTCTCCATAATCACGATCGCAGTCATTATCATCCATGATGTCCAGGTCTTTGTGAGTATCAAGATCCATTTCCGACTATTGTAGTTTGGTTGCTGCATGAGAGAAATCCATACAGATGTGATTTTTTTTTTTTTTTTTTTTTGGGGGGGTGGGTGGTTGGTTGGGTGGGAGGGGGGGGGGGTTGGGTGGGAGGAGGGGGGGGGGGGGAGAGTGAGAATAAAACAAAATAAAATGTATGTGTTTGTTTGTTTGTGTGTTGTGTGTGTGTGTGGTGTGTGTGTGTGTGTGTGTGTGTGTGTGTGTGTGTGTGTGTGTGTGTGTGTGTGTGTGTGTGCATGTGGTTGGAAGCAAGTACCTCGACATAAATATTCCCACATTCTATGTGTGCAGGTGTGAAGTGTGTGTGAGGGGGGGAGGAGGTACAGACAGTTTTTAAACAAAATATGAAAATGAAAAAAGTACACACCCGAAATATTTTTGGAGAACATCTATATATATATATATATATATATATATATATATATATATATATATATATATATATATGTGTTGGTTGTTCTACTTTCACTTTGTGTGGTTAAAAGCTGGTAAACATCATAACAACATACTCCCTTTATTAACATACGTTTGTCACGATTGTAACATGAATGGGGTTTGTAATGAGTTTCATTTTATTGTGGCAAGCAACAAGTCTTAAAACCTTCACAATCACCTCATTGCAAAGACAAATGGTATAGTATTAAACCTTAAAATCATTTCACTATTTCTGTAATTTGCTTAGTTAAAGAAGGAAGAGTAGTACTAGTAGGTTTGAAAATGGGAAACATGAATAAAATGGGATTTAACTTCAGGCGTTGCACTAAAGAGTTGTATCATTTGTCCCCAATACTCCTAATGGAGTCGAATAACTAAAATGGTTTTAAAAAATTTCTCTTTAAACAACTGACTGTCTGACTTTCCCCCCTAATTCCCTGAGGAGTCATAAAAACATCTATCATTTTATGCAATGTGTTTTGAGCAAGCTGAACTCAATACCACAGACGCTATAGCTGAGTGGTTAAGACCATCTGACTTCCATCCCTTAGGTCCATGATGTTATGGGTTCAAATCTCCACAACGTCTGGTGAATCAAGGTGGGTGATTTGTATGATTTCCAAGGTCAACTTCAAGTGCAGACCTGCCAGTGCCTTTTTTTCTTTTGTGGAGATATAATATATATATATATATATATATATATATATATACAGAAGATCCAATATGCATGTTAAAGATCCTGTGATTCATGTCAGCATTCAGTGGGTTACAGAAACACACCCAGCATACATCCCAAAAGTAGGAATGTGGCTTCTTTCATGGTGGGCAAAAACAGCCGCATACGCAAAATCACCCCATTGCTGAACCTCGGAGCTCTACCCATGTTAAAAACAAACAAGAACAACAACAAAATTTCAATAAAATAAACAAATGAATAAATAATTCAAAAATGCATGGCGCCCATAGCTTTCCTGACTGCATGCTGGGTATGTTTGTGTCACCCAGACCACAGCCCCCAACTGAAAGATGGATGGGTTTCATAATACAAAATGGTGTACACCTATGTACAGGGACTTTAAATATATATATATATATATATATATATATATTTATATATATATATTTTATATATATATATATATATATATATATATATATATATATATATATATATATATATATATAATTCCAAGAACTTGCTGGGCAATGAAGTTAGAAGTGTTAAGTTCAATGGGCAATGAAGTTCTAAGAAGTGTTAAGTTCAGGGCGAGTGACTCTAAGTCTAAGTCAGAAGTCAAAGTAAACTCATACCACAAGGTTGGTTCTGATAATTACTAAATTAGTCTAGCTAATGATACTCTAATCACCCTGCCAATCCTCACCCTTTTCTGCATGTTTTAACACACACAAAATTGCATGCTGAAATAAAGGTAGCATTTTTTTAAAGCCTTTAATCTCGACATTTCTATGAGGTAGGTCTGTTTTGTTGATAAAATGTATACATACGTCTAGTTTCTATCACAAATGAAATGATGATAATATATCAACAACGCTGCTGATTATGACTATAGTATACTATAAGTATAGCTTATAACACATCATCAACCACTCCAGCAATACTCATACTGGCTATAAATATAATAATGAGAAAAATAACAAAAGCGATAATTAAAAATAATGATAATAATAATTACATAATATCACCATACTGGTGCCTATGAATCACAGACTAAGACTGGTGCTGACTGAAAAGGAGGGAACACACTAAGGCCATGCTAATGAAAGGCCTTCTATCAACACATACTTCCTTGTTATAATAGATGAGAGAGAGAGAGAGAGAGAGAGAGAGAGAGAGAGAGAGAGAGAGAGAGAGAGAGAGAGAGAGAGAGAGAGAGAGAGAGAGAGAGAGAGACTGACAGACAGATAGAGTCAGACTCAGAGAGAGCATGTGTGTGTGTGTGTGTGTGTGTGTGTGTGTGTGTGTGTGTGTGTGTGTGTGTGTGTGTGTGTGTGTGTGTGTGTAATGTTTACATAAGTGGACAAAGTGAACAGATATAATCTGTGTGCATAGGCCTGCTCTATTATTCTATTTTTGATTCTTATAATAATGATCATAGAAATTACTACTACTACTGAATGGAATTTATTAGTGTGTAAAAACAAATCAAAGTGCTTGCATTCAACCCACTCATACAAATGCAACCAACAATGATTAACAGTTTTAACAAATTCAAATGTATACAGTAATACACACACACACTCTCTCTCTCTTGATGTACATTTTCTTTTTAATCACACTTTTTATTCTATTTAACTTTTGAACTATTTTTCTTTGCCCTTTTCTGTGAGTTTAAATATATAATATATATATATATATATATATATTATAATTATATATATATATATAATATATATATAATATATATATATATATATATATATATATATATATATATATATATGTATGTGTGTGTGTGTGTGTGTGTGTGTGTGTGTGTGTGTGTGTGTGTGTGTATCTTGCTTTTTAAAAAAATCAAGTCTGACTTTACTTCAGTGTTTGTTTTTCATTAGGCTACTCAAAGATCTCTCTCTCACCCACACACACTCATGCACACACTGACTGTTACAAATGCATTAAATCATATCTTCAAAACCAACTTAATGACCCATGAAGAACTATTTATAAATGCATGCAGTGTTACTGACACAATCTGATCACACCAAATGCATTGCTTTAACACAGGCGTGTGCGGGCATGCTAGGCTACATTACCCAGTAGGTTACTCATTGTACCAATTCCTGTAAGAACACGCTTTAACCCTTACTTTGCCCTTGATTATTTATTTGATACTCAACTGATCTGCTAGAGTCACTCTTAGGCGAGGGCCTACTGGATCGAAAACAAACTGAAGGGCCTAGGCAAACAGAGGTCAAAGATCAATTGTGGAGCTTTCACAAAAATACCAGCAGCATGACTGGGGTCTATCGTCAATAGGCCTATCGTATAGCAGTGATCTTCCTTTTCTTTCTCAGAGCTTTTTTTTCTCTGTAATGTTTGGGTTGGATCAACAAGAGAACTGGTTGCAACCCATTTTAAAGCCAGTGGTGTGACTAGGCCTAGTTCTTTTACCATGACGTCCTATAAATTGAATGACACTGCCTGCAGAGAAAATCACGTGGTGTGATCCATATCAATCTTGTCTCACGAAGCTGAAACTTAGACAACTTACCGATATAGGCCTATAGATCCTTTTCAAAGAATTGACGTGTTTGGCAATGAATGCAGAGGCAACGGGAAATACATGTTTGTACTGATGAAAGTTTTCGTCCCTGCTGTCAGCTCCAACAAAGTCCTCACACGACAAAAATGGCTGGCCTGACTAGTTCTATGACTAAACTGTAGATAGGCTAGGCCAAGCCCCCGGCCGGAGTGTTTATGCACAGGCGCTGAACAGTAACCACTTTCCCTCCAGATGTACACAGTCTGGAAGAATGTAAATAAGTATTTATTATCACATCAACAAGAACAGAAAGATTTACACTAAACCACTGAAAATGCTGAAGGATTTAGAAGAAAATTAAGTCCGACATCGTTAGGATTATTTTTATGTCTCAAGTATTTTGTGTGTGTGTGTGGTGTTGTGTTAGGTTTATTCTCCTGTTCAATTTGTTTGTAATCCTCCATACTCCAAAAGGGGTGAAAGGAATTAAATCTTGAATCTTGAATCTTTGTTTAGCTTTGGTTTGTTTTGCTTACATTGACATCGTCACCTTCCCTGCCGCGTCCACATTGTTTAGTGCATGTTTTGTGGCTAATATTATTAACTAGTTATATAACAAATCGGCAGAAAGAGACGGGGGGCCTGATTTACTTTCAGGGGTCCCCAGTGTTGAATTCTTTTGTACAATTTGTACTAACAGCAAACAAACGGGGAGAGTGGGTCTATTCATACTAATTGCTTGTGTGTGTGTGTGTGTGTGTGTGTGTGTGTGTGTGTGTGTGGTGTGTGGGGGTGTGTGTGTGTTGTGTGTGGTGTGTGTGTGTGTGTGTTCCATCATGTTTCTAATCGAGTAGCTAGAAAGTTTATGTTGCTAATATATGTGCGCAGAAAAGCATTGTCGTTGCGCTGATAGGGGGGGGGGGGGGGGGGGGGGGGGGCTCTCTCAATCTGAATAACATACGACTAAAACAGTTTAAACAGCCTGATCAAATTTTCTTTTTAAAGCAGATTTTCTTTCAACTGTTGACCCCCCCCCCCCCCCCCCCACACACACACACACACTAAAAATGCTATGCCTACACAAAAGCCTATTCATCTCCTCTCCTCCACCCTGTGAACCTCCCCCCCCCTCCCCCCGCCATCCCCTCCTCCTCCTTTCCTATTGTATTCACTACCACAGAACGGTATTGGGGGTGAATTTAAATATTTAAAAAAAATTTTTTTTTTTGGGGGGGGGGGGAGGGGGACGCAGGAAAATGGACCAATAAGGCAGAAAATAGAAAAGTCGGAGGCGACAAGAAGAAAAGGAATAAAGCAGAAACAAAGAGAAGGATAGGGGGGAAAAAAAAAGGGGGGGGGGGGGGGGGGGATCCTGGAACAGAATTTCCAGAAAGTGGGGATGCTCTTTTACCTGACAGGCTTACGGTCGGGGGTTGGTGCGATACAAGCACAGTCTTCATACTCCTACTCTTCCATTTCAGCATTGCTGATCGCAGTGTGGAGTATCGCAGCATCACATTGTTTTCTCTGACCTGTTCGTCAGTTGCATCGGATGTTTGTCTGTTTGTTGTTGTTGGGTGTGTGTGTGTGTGTGTGTGTGTGTGTGTGTGTGTGTGTGTGTGTGTGTGTGTGTGTGTGTGTGTGTGTTGCGCGCGCGCGCGCGCGCGCGCGCTGTGGGAGGGGGGATTATGTTTTGTTTTGCGTTTGTTGTCAGTTGTTGCTTGCTGTTTTGGATTTTACGTGTATCCGTGTTTTTTTAAATTTATTATTATTACTATAATTATTATTAGTGCTTCAACATTTGCTGTTGATTGCGGCTGTCGATTTAACATGGGAAAAAAATGTTGCTGTTGCTTTTTGCTCAGCAATAGCATTCTTCATTATGTCCCCCAGAGTTGCACGCCTGCGCGCGCGTACACACACACACACACACACACACACACACACACACACCACACACATACACACGCGCGCGCGCGTACACACGTACGCGCGTGCACACACACACACACACACACACACACACACACACTCACACACACAGAGCGAGAGCGAGAGCGAGAGAGAGAGAGAGAGAGAGAGAGAGAGAGAGAGAGAGAGAGAGAGAGAGAGAATCGTTCAACCGTATAATATCATTAGAACTCAAGCATTGGAATGATAATGAGCATGTAGTTAAGTACAATATGAAAAAAATACCAAAAATCCCTTCCTTTACATGTGAAACTCCTTTTTATCACATCAGGTTCCACACTCCTTCAAAGGGGATAGATAGCCTGGCTGCTACAGCATTGCACATTGCGTTGCCGATCTGCTGACCCGGGTTCGAATCTCGTTCAAGGGGATATTTCCCCCTGAGGTGAACATCAGTGCCGACACCACTCCCCCCAAAGTTCTTCGGTTGAGACTATAAACCGAGGTCCCGTGTGCGAACGCACGCAACAGCTTGCCCACACGTTAAAATCTGTTCCGCTTTTGGGAAGAGTAGGCCATTATGTGCCACTGGGAACGGATGACAAAACTTATGAAACTCCGTACACGCGGGGACAGGGTATAAAAAAGCACGTGGGTGTTTATTCCATTATCCTCGAACTAAAAGAATATATAAGACTAAAACTACATAGAGAAAGGGGCGATGATGCAGCGGGCCACACTGAAGTGGTGTAAGTAACTCCAAACAAGCAAACAAACAACAACGACGGCAACAACGAGCCCTAAAAATGGAAAGATCATAAGTATAGGATTTGTCCAGTGGGTTGACTAGCCCCATGAGATAGGCTGCATGATATCATGTGTGCCATACCAGTAATAGGATTTGTCCAGTGTGTTGACTAGCCCCATGAGATAGGCTGCATGATATCATGTGTGCCATATCAGTAAAAGGAACGTGACGCGAATGAATTACACAAGCGTTTTTTGGGCATTAGTTTTGTGCGTTAGTATTGTTACTGATTGGATGTTATTGTACCACCACCACCACCACCACCACCACCACCGTCATCATCATCATCGTCATCATCATTATTATCATTATTATTATCGTCATCATCATTACTATTGTTATCATTAGTAGTAGCAGCAGCAGCAGCAGCAGCAGCAGCAGCAGCACAGCAGCAGCAGTTATAGTAGCAACAGTAGCAGCAACAGCAGTAGCAGCAGCAGCAGCGGCGGCAGCAACAACAACAACAGCAACAACAACAACAGCAGCAACAACAACAATAGCAGTAGCAGCAGCAGCGCAGTAGCAGCAGCAGCAGCAGAAGTAGTAGTAGTAGTAGTAGTAGTAGTAGTAGTAGTAGTAGTAGTAGTAGTAGTAGTAGTAGTAGTAGTATCGTTTTCGTCATCATCATCATCATTGTCGTCGTCGTCGACATCATCATCGTCGTCATGATTATCTGCTTGTGTTGTAGGATACAGGCACATCAGCAGAACCACGTGAGTATACGAACAGACAGGCAGAAAGGCAGACGGATCGAATGATCTAGAGGCAGAGACTAGTCAAGTCAAGTCAAACCTTTATTTCCAGATGGTACATTGAATAAGCAGTGCATTAAAATTTGCTCTTTTTCCCCCTCTCCATCAAGCTATCTGTCGAGGGAACGAGATAGCTCAGTGGTCGGAGCACTGGCTTTTTCCCAGCCAAGTTCAGCAGCATCAAGCATGGTTACCAGTTGGATGGATGAACGTTTGCGCGCCTTGGCTTAAGTACAGTTCCCCAGTTCACCCAGCTGTAAATGGGTACCTGCCTCGTTAGGGTCAGGGAAGGTAAAGCAGCCAGGGAGAGGAGATGGGCGCCGCCCTCAATATGCTGGCCCTAGAGAAGTGAGGTCTCTGCCGCCTCGCTCCCCTACGACCTTATAGTTATAATTATTAAGAACACCTTTACCTTACATCTATTGAGGAAAAAAACCAACTTGATCAATAATATCTAACTACTTTATGAGACAACACATAACAATAAAATGCACCCAATTAAAAAAAAGCCAAACTCAACACACACTGTGCGTGCGTGTGTGTGTGCGTGCGTGAGTGCGCGCACGCGCGTGCGTGTGTGTATGTGTGTTTGCTTATTCATTATTTTGTCATTATCATATTTATCATTATTATTCATCATTTAGTCTTTCGGATGAGACGATAAACCGAGGTCCCGTGTGTTACACGTAATTATTTAGCGCACGTAAAAAAACCCACGGCAACAAGAGAGTTGTCCCTGGCAAAATTCTTAGAAAAAAGCCACTCTGATAGGGAAACAAATACAGCTGCAGGAAAAAAAAAAAAAAAAAAAAAAAAAAAAAAGGGTGAAAGGGTGGCGCAGCGCTAAGTAGCGACGCGTTCTCCCGCTCTCCCCGGGGAGAGCAGCCCGAATTTCAACTTAAAGTGGTATGAAATAAAATCTGAGCGCTTTGATTTGTTGCTTTACAAGATTCAGCGCTATATAAATTCCATACATTATTATTATTATTATTTATTCTTTTATGTCGAGGATAATGGCATAAGCACTCGTGTGCTTTTTTCTATTTTATACCTAGTCCCCGTGTGTGTGTGTGTGTGTGTGTGTGTGTGTGTGTGCGTGCGTGCGCGCGCACGCTTTTGTAAATGTTATCATCCGTTCCCACCAGCACACAATGGCCTACTCTTCCGAAAAGTTTAACAGGTTTTAACGTGTGCGCAAGATGTTCTGAGCGCGTTCGCACTCGGAACCTCGGTTCATAGTCTCACCCGAAGAACTTTTTTTGGGAAGTGGAGTCGGCACTGATGTTAACTCCAGGGGAGGGGAGGGGAGGTGGGGGGTGGGGGGTGGGATGGGGGGATTCCATTGAACGGGAATCGAGCCCGAGTCAGTAGATCACGAGCGCAGTGCACAAGGCTCTAACCACCAGGCTATCCCGTCCCCTCTATGTGTGTGTGCGTGTGCTTCTGTTGGCAGCCCACGTTGTTTTTCTCAACCCCCCCCCCCCCCTCCCCTTCCCTCTCCGTTTGTCCATCCCACCACTTTTTCAAGTTGTTTGTTTTTTTGTCTCCGTCTAGCGCTTTGATAATGTTTATGGGTGTAACGATTTTTGTCCGCTTTATAAATCAACGAGTCATTCATTCATTTATTCATTCATTCACACGCAGACAAGAAAAGAAAAAGAAAGCCAACAGAAAAGATGGGCCGTGCTGTGACACACTGGGTAGTTGCACTGACACTGGCACATTGTGCTTTTCCTCATGGAGGAAAGGTGTGCAATGGCAGAGATTGGCAGAATTGACAGAGGCGTATAAAATAATGCTGTTTTTCCCCCATATTTGACAAGATGCATTTGTGTTAACTTATGTAGCATCAAAAATGTGTGTGTGTGTGTGTGTGTGTGTGTGTGTGTGTGTGTGTGTGTGTGTTTGGTTGAAAAGCAGTTGGTATCACTTGTTTACAAAGAATTGTATTTGTACTTTCGCTTCATTTATTCTGTTTTGTTTAGAAACATTTGTCCTTAATATTTTTGGTAAATGCAAAAGGAATATTTAAAAAAAATAAAACGTTTTGAAAAAATGGTGCTGCTCTTGTAGCGACGCCAGCCCGAATTTCACGTAGATAAGTCTGCCGTGACTTAAAGTGTTATGCATTACAATACAATGCAATACAATATCACTCAGGAGAGGTAGAAAAGGGGTGGGGGGTGGGCACAGTACAGTGCCAAACAGCGAACACAACACAGGACAGTTCACCATAGCGCAACACAACACAACATAAGCAAAAACACTGTACAGTAAGTAATGCCATGGACTATACAGTAGACTGCAATGCAACTCAACTGCACTGAAATCTAACACAGCACAGAGCAGAACAGTCCGTGTTAGGCTGTGTAATTACTATATGTCCTCTTACTTCTTTTTTTTTAAAACAGGCAGATACCAAGTGGGGGTCGAGTGATAGGAGATCAGTGCTGATTTTTAAAACTTAAAAAAAAATAAAAATTCTAAACAGTCTGCAGTTATTGACTCTATTTTGGGCAGTCATCTAGATAAACAAGTTAAGGGTAGGGATGTAGTACGTGGGAGTTGATGTTTATTTCTTTGTTTGGATGGGTTTTGTTTTGTGTGTGTGTTGTTATTATCTTTTGTTGTAAGGATCTACCAAGTCAAATGAGTAATTACGAAGGTTATTCTGAAAGTTCTTAGCCACACACACACACAAAGTTACACTTACTTGCTTTCCGTTCATACCAACTTTTTAAAGTACCCTCCCTGAGCTTTGACGCAACGGGCCAAGCGTTGAAATCAGCTCTTCCACACGTCAGACCACCTGACTTTATCTCTACTGTCAATAGCCCTGGTGAAGGCTCGGATCGTGTCCTGGGGATTGTCATAAGGTCCCCAGCAGCTGCTCCTCGACATCTGGACATAAGAAAAAGTCACCTGGAGCCAGGTCCGGAGAATAGGGGGGATGAGACATCAGCTGGACACCCTCCCTGGAGTTCCTACTCTCTACTGGCTGCAGCAGTGTGGGCAGGGGCATTGTCATGATGAAGGGTGATGCCGGACTTTGGACTCAGGTAAGTACAAGGTGCAGCTCTTCGGGGAGGCATTGATGCACATAACATCAATCTGTGGTCACGATGTGCCTTTCCTCCTGTGGAATGGTTATAATGTGTCTGCTTTGGGTAATGTACGAGGCAACCATCTGATTCCTGGTGCTCCTCAATCTTTTTTAATTTTAGAGGAGGGGTGAATCATTGAAAGAGCCAGACCAACGACTGGGCCTTCATCTTAGGATCAAACTGGTACACCCAGGTTTCAGCACCACTTACGATGTTCCACATTGAGTTTGCCGTCCACTATTGTATTTCTCAAGCATAGTCAAGCACCATTGCACCCTTTCCCCCTTCTGCTCTTCAGTTAGTTGATGTGGCACTCACCTAGCACATTTCTTGTGGACACCTAGCTGATGGTGTAAGATCTCATTCAAGGCAGACATGCCAATTCCAAGTAGCCTATGTCTTGAAGATCTTTGCAAGTGATTGTGCTTCTTCTCTAATTGGTTCTTTGACAGGGGTGGTATTCATTCTCTTGGGTGGCAGCAGAAACAGGTCGGCCACAATGGTTCTCATCATTAAAATGACTTCTACCAAATCCAAACTCCCGAACCACGTGCTAACAGTCGATTTTTCTGGGGCAATGAAACCAAAAGCTTCACAGAGGTTTTTGTCAGATTAGTGATAAGTTAAGCCCCTTTTCAGGTCCTAACAGATCGTGGGTGGAAACCCACGATTTCCAAGCTCCATGGTTGACGTCAGAAACAGCCTAGAGGTGCCCTTTTCTTGGTCAGTCTTTGTATTTTCCCAGATGACATAGGAACTTGATTTTTCTTTTTGTTGGTGTCAGATCTTAAATGACAAAATACTCCTATTATGTAATCAAATTTTTAATCTAGCACTTGCACCAGCAGCTTGGCTGGTTGTGATCTATGCTCACACCTTTCCCTCTAGCACAAAAATATCACACACACACACACACCACACACACACACACACACACACACACACACACACGCACACACACACCTCTTTAATTCCTTCAAAACTAACTTATGCTCAAGAATATATTTTTTATGCTCCAAAAATTAATATCTGTTAAGAAAACTTGGAAGTCTAGACTATAGAGCAAACAAACTGCCTCACGGTCTACCGGTCTATGCCTCCTGTATGAAAAAAACCCACCCAGCACATCTGGAATTCTACCATTAGATAATCACAAAGTATTGCTTGTAGCAAATTTGTCCTAACAAGTATGACCGTTAAAATGACTTGCAATCAGTAATGAAACTCAAGTCTGGCAGATATCTTTTTCAAAGAGAAGAAGATGGACATTTTCTAATACCTCACAGGGTGCATACACATTTTAAGGGTTTATAAATGCTGGGTTCAATCCAAGTACAAATATAGCTAAAAGAGATGAAGTACGCTTATCCCCGCCCCCAATTTCAATTTGGGAACTCGGATGAGCACACTTTGACTTGAATTATATTGACTTAATAAAAAATTGAAATAGTTTTTTCTTTAAATACTAAGTCAGTTTATTATCTTCTCAAGCAAAATTTCATTTGAAAGAAAATTATTCAAAGGTTCTTACAAATGGCTAAGTCTATAACGATAATCTGGTGCTGCATAGATACAAGATTTAAAATCGGAAAATTCATTTGATCTTGGGGAGATTATTTCAAATTTTACAGCAAAAGTCGTAACAATACTTCTTAATCTATTTTCCAAATACTGTTTTTCAAATGTCGTTTTGTGTTGATTCAAAATCAGTAATTCAAGCCATCAGCTCTATGCAAACAAAAATTAGATCTGAACCAGTCACCGAAATTTGTCATTTAATTCACCTCATCTTAAAAGGCTCAGATCTAACTTTTTGTTGGATTCCATCTCACTCTGGTGTATATTGCAATGAAAAAGTTGACCCTGTAATAACAACAACAAAGAGGGAGGAGGGCAACAAATATGAATGAATGTGGCAAATTGAAAACTCCATTTGTCACTACAAGGATGAATGTTATCATGTCAAGCATAAAACAGTGTGAGGAAGAGTCTTGGTTGTAGGCCTATATGAAATTTAAAAACAAAATTGAGTTGTTGTTTTTTGTTATAATGCATGAAACTGATTTTTACTGCATAAAACAAATGGTTTCTCTATTTTGAACGTTTTAAGTCAGCCTGATCAGTCATCCAAGCAGTCATTCCAAGAATCTTGAATAGACTAAAGCCTCAAGCTGAGGAGTTCATCAAAAGAAGAACAGGCAGATTTCAGAGCAGGGCAGAGCACAACAGAGCAAAAGTATTTGACCTTAGAATACTTGCAGCACCAGCAGGATCTTTACTACGTCATTGTAGACTTAAAGAGGGCAATGGACAGAATCTGTGTACAGCTATGTTGGGCAACCATGAGGCTGTATAACATCAATGCCAACCTGATCAAAACCATAGGGTGTCTCTATAACAAGTCAACTAGCGCAGCCTATAATTATCACAGCAACATAGGAGATTGGCTCTGAACCACGATTGGAGTAGGCCAAGAATGCATGCTCTCTCCACCCTCTTCAACATCCTCTTAGAGAAAACAATGGCTAACGCACTTGAAAATCTTTGAGGGGGCAGTCAGTATTGGAGACAGGACAATCACAAACTTCCCTTTTAGCCGACTACATCCACGGCCTAGGTGGTAAAGAGCAAGAGCTAGTCAACTTGGTAAATCCCCTTGATGAAGCCTCTTCGGCATATGGCATGCAGATCAATGGAGAGAAACCCAGTTGATGACAAGTAGTGTCAATGGCATCAGCACTGACATGATTATAGATGTCAAAAAAAGTTGAGACCTCCATAACTTTAAATATCTGGGGAGCTATAGTATCGAATGGGGAGGGGATAGCTCAGTGGTCTTTCCCCCAGCCAAGTTAAGCAGCATCAAGCATGGTTACCGCTTGGATGGGTGACCGTTTGCTTCAGTACAGTTCCCCTAGCTGTAAATGGGTACCTGCCCTCTTTAGGGTCAGGGAAGGTAAAGCAGCGAGGGAGAGGAGATGGGCGCCACCCTCAATATGCTGGCCCCTTGAGAAGTGACGTCTCTGATGCTTCGCTCCTCTACGACCTTATAGATTATGGGACACCTTTGTTTTTCATATAGTATTGAATGCAGGACCAAAACCTAAAATTCTCTTCCGGATAGCCCAGACCACAGCTGCAATGACCAAACTGAAAGTCCTCTGGAATGACAAGAACATTACCATCAACTTCAAGATCAGACTGGTCCATTCCTTGGCTTCAGTGAACCCCCCAACCCCCTCCCCGCAAACTGAAGTGGAACCGGCGCATCACACGTACATCTGGACTGGCCAAGACTGTCCTACAGGGAACAGTACAAGGAGGGAGTGGAAGAGGCAGACAGAGAAAATTGATGGAAAGACATCAGAGAGATGACTGGCCTTGTGTGGAACGATTTGCTATGGAAAGATGAGGACAGCGAGGAATGCAGGCTGCTGGTAGCAAAATTTTTAGAGGTGCCCCAGCGGTTTACAAGACAACGGGATAGGTGAAGTCAGTACTGCTGTTATCTCCAGGGTAAGCTCCCTTAAAACGGGCGCCTTCAGTCGTGGCTCGATCCTGCGCCGTAGATCACGAGCGTAACGCTCAAACCACTAGGCTTTTCCGTCCCCCCGCCCCCTCACGACAGAATATGCGCGGGGTATCTGGGAATATCTGTACCCTTCGGTGTGTTTTGACTTCGTGCCAAGGTGTCCCTGTAACAGGGGTACAAAGAAAGGAGCACTCCTAGCGTTTATCAAAAACTGCGCATTAACTTACGCTGAAAGAATTTTTTTTATATTTCGACATCGTGGATACGCTAAACAAACCAAACAACAACAAAAAGCAACGGAGGCATGAAAAGGGAAGGGGAAGTCCATGGTTAGTGCACTGAATGTGGTGATCCTATTTGGTAGCTGATATAAGAACTGGCAGGTTTATGTATGTATCTACGTAAGCGCGGGGGCGGGGGTGTGGGGTGTGCGGGGGGGGGGGGGGGGGGGGGGGGGGGGGGGGGGGGGGGCGTGCGGGCGGGGGAGGGGGGGGGGGAATATGAAATGTTAATGTGTCCATGATTGTGTGAAACACATAGCACCAAAGAATGCAACGAGTATTGTCAGTGTGACATGCTCTTGGAGTCATGCTGTTAGTAGTAAAGCCCTATGATCACTTAGTGGCTGGTTGGTTGGCTGACTGGTTGGTTAATTGAGTTAGATCAGTGGAATTCAAGCAGCCGAAAGGACCAAAATTATCTGTTCATTGCTGTACACCCCAGGGATCTCGATCCACATCAGAATTGTGCTTCCTTCTCTTTTAAGTCTCCCCCCCCTCCCCCCTCCTCCCCTTTGCTTGATAGATTTTAAAGTCTTGAACCATGTTTGACAGTCGGCCAGACTAAAAAGAATGTTTAGAAAATTGAACCCCCCCCCCCCCCCCCCCACACACACACACACAGAGGCGCACAAAGGATTTTTTCTCTAGAGTTAACATCAGTGCCGACTCCACTCCCCCTAAAAGTCCTTCCATGAGACTGTAAACCAAGGTCCCGTGTGCAAACCCACGCAGAAACGATAAAACCCGCTATCTGCTTTTCGGAAGAGTAGGCCATTGTGTGCCGGTTGGAACGATGACAACATTGACAAAACTGCATACACACAGGGACTGGATGTGAAAAAAACATGAGTGCTTATTCCATTATCCTCGAAATAAAAGAATGAAATAAATGAATAAAATAAAAGAAGAAGAAAAATAGAAGCAATCACAATAACATTAATAATAATAATAATAATAATAAATGGAATTTATATAGCGCTATATCTTGCAAATACAAATCAGAGCGCTTGCATTCAATCCGCTCCTACACATGCAACCAACAATGATGAGCAATATTTTAACAAATTCAAATTACACCCCCCCCCCCCCCCCACACACACACACACAGAGGTTATTCATTTCAGCAGGGTGATGGGATTTTGGCTGTTAAAGGCAGGGACAGATATGAGATGAAACAGGAGGGAAAAATCTTAGGTTTGAAATAGGTACGTTTTGAGGCTGGATGTAAAGCTGCCCTTAAGTAGGCTTTTCACGAAGGGAGAGAGGAAGGTCATTTCAAAT
>CM054135.1:42819729-42857229 GCA_028751875.1 Rapana venosa
TTTCCTGTAATCTGCATGTGAAACTTTGAGGAAAACAGATCAATGCACTAAGACATGATTCGGTCTTGCCAGGGAGAAGTGTTTCTGGATGCTAAGAATTTTTATGAAAAAACGTTACACCATAACAACGGACCTGTCTTCCATGTAATAACAGCCCCAATATGTTAACAAGAATTGATGAGGAAACAAGTAACTCTATTTATTATATTCTTGCAAAATACATTAATTTTATCATATACTTTGACATTCGCGTACAAAAAGAATACAAAAATACAATAAAGTTCTTAGGTGTTATTCTAACTTCAAAACTAACTTGGAATACACATATTGAGCACTTATTAACAAAGGCAAAAAAGTGCATAAACTTACTGAAGATAATTAGTAAACAGTTCTGGGGACAAGACATATTCAATTTAAAATGTTTAGCTACATCTCTTGTTCGTTCGAAATTATCATACGGACAAGAAATCTTTTTCAGCGCTCCAAAATCTTTACTTAAAAAGCTACAAAGTGTAGACTGCAAAGCTTACAGGCTTGCACTTGGAGTTCCGTATCATGCATCAGCTCTGGGAACGTACAATGAAGTTGGTACATTGCCTTTGGATGATTACCGTCAACTGGCATGTGCCAAATATGTTCTTAGAAACATAAAAACTGATAATTCAGTCAGTGAACACACTTGCTCTGCCAAACAATACACACACAGAGACACCAATTGGAACTGCAAAGGAAGAAAGCACAGCTAACAGTTGTTTAATCAAGCTAAAAAAAAAGTTAAAAAAAATCAGTGACAAAAGTCATTCACGGGGCCAAAACTTATCACTATTCTAACAAAGGCAAGGAAAGTTTTACCTCCGGATGCTTGTTTCAGGTTGCCAACAGGTTGCTAGGAATACAGAAATCATCTCCACTTCCCACCCTTCACCCGTTGTCTAAACTAACGCAAGTGAGGAATCTAGATGAATGACTTTCGTGCACAAGAATGATAAATGTGTGTGTTATTTGTAACTGTGTCAGAAGGGTTCAAAACTAGCTTTTGACAGTTGTTATGGAGTGGCATTATCTAATGAAATCAGAAAGGGAGTTCTACAGAATACTGATTGAGTAAAATAAACTAGATTCGAACAAAATGTATTATGGTGTTTGGGACGTAGATTTTCAGTATTTATAAATGATTCACTGGTAAATTTTGTTTTCAATTTGAAAAAGCATTTCCTGTCATTGTCTTAAAGATCAGAAGACCGATGCTGTTTCATATCTGTGGTGTAGGGAGGAGAGTATTTAGTCGAATATAATCCATTTCTGAAAACCCTTTCTTCAAGAGAACTAGTATGAGCGCGCGTTTGTACAGACCACGGGTTTTGCACTGGCAGTATCCCATGAGCTGATGCATAATCTATAGAAGATTGTAATTCAGTTGGAAGAATGGTTTGGTAAATGAGAGTCTAGGAAGTGCTTAAACCCATAGTATCCCATCCCAGGGGTCGAGCCTGGGAGGCAAAAGGAGGCGTAGCTTAACTAAGGGAAAGAAAGAGAGGCTAGGCTAGCACTGCTTGTCAGTTATGTTTTCTTAATAAGCACCAACATTTACATCTTCCATGTAAAAGATTATGATAGGGTAAAAAGCAAAGTTTATGATTTTACTCTGTGGGAAATAATAGGAGTGTTGTACTTTTCCATTCTTGCCAAAAATCTGTGATTATTTTACAGCCTCACTTTGTCCGCAGTTGCAGTTTGAAAAACGAGACACATCTGCATGTGCGGCAAAGCACTTTTCGGCCTTTACATATCCCTGTTGTGCCTTTAATTTTAGTTGGGTGATAAGAGTCTTTGAGATGTGTACTTGTAAATGAACATTATGTGGTAATACCAGACAAGATTCTTGTCAACTGTTACCCCTAATACTCTTTAATGGGTGCTTTGTCCAGCTGTAATCCCCCGTTAATTCGAATTGCAGAAAGGTTACTGGACAAATTAATTTTGGACTTTTTGTGGTCTGTTGTGATTGATATGTACTTATTATTTTGGAAGGTTGTATAGACATGTAATTGAATTCTGTCCATTGAGCAAGATCCTCATATTTAAGCACATGAAGGTTGTGTGTAAGTATACCTACATGCATGTGTGAGAGAATCATTTAATCAGTGTTTTATTATTGAGTGTTGATACATTAGAGTAGTTGGTTCGGGCACCAGTGCACACACAGTCATACATACAGCTGGAATAGTAGAATAAAAATCTTCGTTATGTTTTTCAGAATGCTCTCGGGAAAGATGATCGTTTTTACTCTGCTGGTGCTGGTGAGTAGACATTAAAATGTCATTACTACATATTTTCTACACACACACACACAGCGAGAGAGAGAGAGAGAGAGAGAGAGAGAGAGAGAGAGAGAGAGAGAGAGAGAGAGAGAGAGAGAGAGAGAGAGAGAGAGAGAGAGAGAGAGAGAGAGAGAGAGAGAAATGTACAAAAAAGTGTGCATGCTTTGTTGTTGTTGTTGTTGCTGCCTCATCTTCTGTGACGTTCCTGTTCTGCTGTTCCCACTCTGCTCAGTTTTAACTACCTGCCCCAGCCACACCCAGATTCGTTATATACAGCATCCTCAGGGTTAGAAGCGCACAGAGAGCTTCTCACTGCCAGGCTGCCCTAGTGTCACTAGCCAGAGGATTCCTACACTGCTGATGGGTCACTTTGGTGGTGTTCAGTCGTGCTTTTTCTGAGCTAACACACGCAGGATATCACCTACTAAGACCTCTACTAGCGACAGTAATAACCCAGTCGTGGAGCCAGGATGAGTGAGACAACCCACCTAGAGTAGTGACCATCACAGCATCCTTCCAACGGCCTTCTTCCATGAATCTCTAAGCTAACTTGAGTAACACTCTCAAAACAGTATCCGTAAAGTGGATAGCGCTGGACTGTGAGATCCCAGTCTTCCTAATGAACCCATAGCAAACTTGCCTTGGGTAGGAGCCTGCTGGAATCTGAAAAAAACAACCCTATGGCTTTTATGGGGTTCGAATATTACATTAAAACAAACATTAATTATACGAGGACAGGTAAGTAACGGTAAAGGTGCCCCACAACCTATAAGGTCGTAGGGGAGCGAGGCGTCTGAGGCCTCACTTCTGTAGGGGCCAGCATATTTGAGGGCGGCGCCCATCTCCTCTCCCTGGCTGCTTTACCTTCCCTGACCCTAAAGAGGCAGGTACTCATTACAGCTGGGTGAACTGGGGGACTATACTGAAGCCAAGGCGCGCAAACGGTCATCTATACAACTGGTAACCACGCTCGACGCTGCTTAACTTGGCTGGGGGAAAGCGAGTGCTCCGACCACTGAGCTATCCCGTCCCCAAGGATAGGATGGAACTAATTTTGTGTCGATTTAAAATGGGATGGCGGGGG
Source organism: Rapana venosa (assembly GCA_028751875.1). NCBI lineage: Eukaryota > Metazoa > Mollusca > Gastropoda > Neogastropoda > Muricidae > Rapana > Rapana venosa. The sequence continues at coordinate 42,823,135 of CM054135.1, forward strand.
GTGGGGTGGGGGTGGGGGTGGGGGGATGAGAGGGGGGGGGGAGTGCGACAGTGTTTACAGTACAGGTGTGTTTGGAAGAATTCAGAATTGGAAATAACCATGTAACTACTATTATGACAGGAAGAATAATTCTCTTTTTATTCCCGCATCATACCACTCTTTCCACACGTGACTGAAATCAATGCACTCTGCACACTGTAAAACAGCGCTTAGGCATATTGATCAGTCAGAGAATATGGAAACAGTGGCTGCATATTACCATCAAGCTCTGACTTTTCGCACTGTTCTCATTTTTCAAAATATCCTCACAGTATGCCAGAACACGCTGCTCTTCTACGAAAGCTGCAGGATGAACACTTATAAAGTCCTGCATCCCATGGAACATATCTTAATCAATAACAATGCCCCCCCTCCCCACCTAAAAAACCGAACAACAACAAAAAGAAATCTTACCCCTCCCCCCCCCCCCCCCCCCCAAAAAAAAAAGAACCAAAACACACACAAACAAAAACAACCAAAGGAATTACCACCCACATAACCCCCACCCTCCCACCCCCAAAAACACAAAAGTAAAAACCTTGACCAAAGAAGCAAGTAAGCAATCACCCCCCCCCCCCAGAAAAATACCCCAAGAAAAACAACAACAACAACAACCAACTAAAAAGACCTCAAACATGATGACTGTGTTTTGACATCCTTTTATGCTCTGAAAAAATCTTTGCAACATAATTCAAACAGTGATATGTGTACTAAAAATTCAATTTCAGCATGCTACATACTGCATGTGACTAGAGGATTTTATAATGATGGTCATGTACATGTTTTATGAGAGAATAGATCTTGCAATGCAAGGGACAAAATAGAAGACCCCAAACAAACCCCCCCCCCCCCCCCAACCAAGAAAACCCACGCCCCCCAAAAGGAATGTATATAGCGCTATATCTTGCAAAAACAAATCAAAGCGCTTGCATTTATCCTACTCTAACACATGGAATAAGTTACAATTAACAGTTTTTACAAATTCAAATGTATACACACGCGCGCACGCACACGCACACACACACACACACACACACACAGAAGTTGTGTACTTTGGCAGGGTCGTGGGGGTTTCGGCTGTTGAGTGTAAGAACAAAAATGAGATGAAACAAGAGGGGAAAGTCTTAGATTTGAAATAAATGTGTTTTGAGGCTGGATTTAAAAGTGTCATAAGGAGGCTTTTGGCGAAGGAAGAGAGGGAGGTAATTCCAGATCGATGGACCAGAAATAGAGAAAGAGCGACGGCCGACAGTGGATTGGTTGAATCTAGGTATTCGTAAGCACAAGGTATCTGCAGCAGAGTGGAGGTATCGAGAAGGAGTGTACAGGTGAAGACATTCACAGAGGTAGGAAGGTGCTGTTTTGTGGAGACATTTGTAATAGAGGGTACTGATCTTACAGTTCACTGTCTGTGACATAGGCAGCCAGTGGAGAGATCGCAAGAGAGGAGTAATGTGCTCATATTTGTTCTTTCTGAGGACAAGTCGAGCGGCAGAGTATTGTATACGTTGAAGGGAGTGGATAGATGATGATGGCAGACCAGCCAGAAGAGAATTGCAATAGTCCCACCAAACCAACCAAAACAAGCCCAGGGTTGGGGTGTTTTTTTGCTGCAAGGTCATAGTTATAGATGTTCCGAAAACAAAAAAGCACTGATTTTTTCCTCTGTTCCTTTCTTTCTTTTAAAAAAAGTTTTTCCAAATTACATTAAAAAAAATCACAGCTACATTTTTGCATTCTTTAAAGAAAAAAAGAGCAGGCTAAACAACAGCAAAAAACCCAAAGAAAAAGTAATCAAAAAGCACCCCTGTTTAAGTGGAAAAAACACACAAATACAACATCTATCAACAAATTTTTAAAAAATCCCATAAAATACAACCAAAACACCCAGTATGCCTCCCCCAACCCCCCACCAAACAATAACACACACATGCATACACGCGCGCGCACACACACACACCTGAGGAAAAAAGTGACTCCTATGTGAAACGTCTACATTTCACTGAAGGTCTCATAGGTCAGTCTTTCTTCTTCCTCCTCTACATTTTAAGATCTTCATTTTCCACGTCACACAATATAATTATGAAATACATTGCTACAGTTTTACCCATCGTATCATAACATTAGTATTGAAACATTTCATTACAATATCTCCACTGTGCAAAAAAACCATTGAGTTTTTCAATTATGTTATTGTCCTTTGCATAAAATTAATGTCTTCAAATAGAGGCTGATAGAATTGCTATTTTCTTTGAAAACAAGCATATTGCATTTTCCTTTTTCTTACTCTTTGAGGCGAATGCTTCCGCTTTTTCATTTCACATGCATACAGATTAAACCACCAACCATGATTTGTACTATACTGCTTGTGTGGTCGGGGGAGCTACAGATGATATTCCTAGATTGAATTTGCTAGAGGCTTTGTGTCTGTCTTGTTACCATACAGGCTGCGGCTGGCATAGATGCCAAGGCCATCAACAGGAAACCCAAGGCCGCCAAATCTGTCGAGAAACATCTACTTTGCGACAAAGAAGAGATTCCTGAAGGTGTTACTCAAGAAGGACGTGCAGAAAGAAGTGAGGGTTGCTGTGGAAAAGATTCTGGACGGGTGCTTCACATCCAGAGAGGCCAGGGTCAACATCGTGACACGGACATTGTAGCCTGCTTGCCGTCAACAACTTGTCCTCCTGGTAAAGTTTCAGTTTCGTTAAACTTGACAACCTGTGAAGTATTTGCATGATTTACATCTCACCTGCTCAGTAAAATAATGGTAAAGCTAGTGAGAGGTGATAGAAGTGGGGTGGGGATGGGTGGTATCAGCAAGGGTCGGGGGATGAAGAAAAGGTTAAATGCCCCTCCCCCCTCCAATCTATTAGTATTCATTTTGTCGGACAAGGCACATTCCCAGTGTCATGTGGTTGTCATATAGAGGTAACTGTTAATCATGAATTGATGTTGTAATCTCAAAATTGTTATTGGTGCGGTATGTGGCAATGTGGCTTTAATATGCTTTAGTTTGGGGACACACCCAGTGCCTACAAATATTATGTACTGCAAAGCATCATCGTCGTCATCAGCGCTTCAAGTATCTACCTGTAATTTCGGTAATACTTTGGCCTTTGATAATACATTTTGTGGTGACTGTGTATTCTCACTTGTAACAAAATACAATGGACGATGTTTCTTTTTCATTCTCTTGGTGCCTTTGTGTAAATCTTCTGGGATGTGTTCTTACTTTTATTCATCTGTGAAGGATTTCTGTGGAAACCACTTCCTACACAGGGATCAGTCAGACACACTTCCAGATTGCATTGAGCCACAGTGAATGGTGGGGTGCACTTTTAGTGACGGCAGCTCTCGCAGGGTGAATATTAGCTTGCTACTCTCCTGGGAGAGCGCATCATTGCAAGAGCAGCGCCACCCCTGTTTGTTTTGGTTTCTTCTGTTTGAGGGGGTATTTGTTTCTGTATAGAAGTGCCTTTCTCTACAGAAGCCTGCCAGAGACAACTCTTTTGTGGGAATGGTTTTTACTTGTTTTTGGTTACATGTGCTAAATGTATGCTGCACACAGGGCCTCTGTTTATCCTTTCATCCGATTTACTTTTAAAACACTATCCCTACCTTAAGGGAGAGAACCCCTCTATCCCAGTACACGTGCACAGGTCGCATTTTGTACGCTACGTAACCCAGTAGTGAGTGATACGGAGGGAAGGGCTAGTAGCTGGTTGGTTACGGTATAGTGGGCTACCTGAAGGGAAAAGGTTAAACACAAGCAAGAGGCATGCACCTCTCTGTTACTGTTAGATGTTTTCACTCACTGCCAACACATGCCGTACGAATTTTGACTGTTACTTTTTTTTTTACAGGTGAAATCGCCATCCTTTCTCAGAATGAGAGCCACGTGTTTATGACGTGCACACCTTGTGCCCCTTCGAATTACCAGCCTACAGCCAGCAAAAGCGAAGAGCAGCGGTAAGAGAAACTGCCAAAGAAAGATCAAGATGACGCCTTGTTCTCTTTTCTTGTGCTGTATTTGTTGTTTGTTTCTTTGTTATCTTGTTTGTTTATTGATTTTCTTTTTGCAGAGGATCGGGTATGAGGCATGTGGCACTTTGATAAAACTTTATGTATGTTTATTTTTGTTTATATTTTACATTGATACATCCAAGCGCCTATAAAGGATGTGAGCAACTAGTTTCTCACATACATAACAAACAAACACTTTTTCACTGTATACAAGCTCAGGTTGCCTAAATGTTGACTTAAGCAAGATGTGAACAAGCTACCCAAATCCCTTTTATTTTCATAAGTTTTTTTTTTCTAAAGAAACACCAAAAACCTCGTATTTTTCACAGTCACATGAGCCTAGCAAGGAAAGATGACCGTGAGCATGGAGTGAACCCACCCTCGGTTTCTGTTGATGCTGCTTGTCAAGTTCATTACTATGTGCTGGCAGGAGGGAGGTGGGGGGGGGGGGGGGGGAGAAAATCAGAAAGAAAGGGAGATGACTGACAAGTCCGTTGATCGTTTTACGAATTCATATTTTCCATTTTAATGAAAATCACTTATGACAGTCTTGTGTGTGTGTGTGTGTGTGTGTGTGTGTGTGTGTTTTGTGTGTGTGTGTGTGTGTGTGTGTGTGTGTGTGTGTGTGTGTGTGTAAATAATAATAATAATAATGTATGGAATTTATATAGCGCTGAATCTTGTAAAGCAACAAATCAAAGCGCTCGAATATGAATATATATATATATATATATATATATAATATATATATATATATATAATTATATATATATATATATAATTATATATATATATATATATATATATGCGCCCGCGCGCGTGTGTGTATGAGTGTGTGTGTGATGTCAAATGCTATCTCATTTTAATACGCATAATTACCTTTTACCATTATTATTTAGGTATATTTAGGTATAGGTATTTTTAGGTATATATACTAGGACATTGGAACGTGAGGACGATGTATGAGACGGGCAAGCTGGCACAGGTAACATCAGAGATGAGAAGATTCAACCTCCATGTCCTAGGAGTGAGCGAGAGTAGATGGACTGGATCTGGGAGAATGAGAACCACCATCGGAGAAACCGTCCTCTACTCTGGGAGAGATGACGACCAGCACCACGAGGGAGTTGCCATCATCCTCAAGAAAGGCGTTGAACGATGCCTTATGGAGTGGAAGCCCGTCAACAGCAAACTAATGAGTGCGAGACTGAAGGGAAGGCACATCAACATCACCATCATCCAGTGTTACGCACCAACCAACAACAGCAACGATGAGAGCAAAGACAACTTCTACCACCAGCTGCAGACAGAGACAGAGAAGGCCCCACGCCATGACCTCATCGTCATTATGGGGGACCTCAACGCCAAGGTTGGAAGCGACAACACCGACTATGAGAGAGTCATGGGAAAACACGGAGTGGGGAACAGAAATGACAACGGGGAGAGACTTGTGGAGTTCTGCGCCATGAACAACTTAGTGATAGGAGGGACCCTCTTCACGCACCGGGACATCCACAAGCTGACTTGGACGTCGCCGAATGGGAGAGACATGAACCAGATTGACCATCTGATGATCAACGGTACATGGAGACGATCTCTTCTGGATGTTGAGAACAAGCGAAGTGCGGATGTCGGGAGCGATCATCACCTGGTGACCGCACACATCCAGATGAAACTGAAGAAGAACACAAGACCAACCACTCAAGCGCGATTTGATACCCAGCGACTGAGAGACACCAACGTGAAGTCTGCATTCATCGACAATCCGAGGAACAGATTCCACATCCTGCAGAACATGACAGAACAGCATGACATAGATGCGACATGGAAGCAGATCTGTAAACTGTACACTGAGAGCAGCAAGGAGAACATCGGTCATCAAAAGAAGAAGACCAACAATGACTGGATCCAACAAGAGACCCTCGATGCCATCAAAGAAAGGAGATAGATCAAGAAGAGACTTCTGCAAGTAAAGTCTCCACGGCTACGAGAGAGTCAGGAAGAGTTCTACAGAGGAAAGTGAAGAGACTCGCACGCCGTGACAAGAGAGAAGCCATGGACCAGCTGGCAGCTGAGGCAGAAGAGGCGGCGGCCCAAGGAGAGCAAGGGAGTGTCTATAAGATCACCAAGAAAGTATGGAACAAATTTAAGAGGAGCGCTGGGAGACCAATCAGGGACAGACAAGGGAAACTGTTGACAACAGAGAAAGAGCAAGAAGAAAGATGGGCTGAACACTTCCAGGAAGTTCTCAACCGACCACCACCTGACGAGAAAGCCAACATCCCAGAAGCTACAAAAGACTTAGACATTGATGTCAACCCCCCAACAAAGGAAGAGATAGTGGCTTCCATCAAGACCCTCAAGAACGGCAAGTCACCAGGCCAGGACAACCTTGGTGCCGAACTTTTCAAGACAGATTCTGAACTAGCAGCTGACATACTGCAACCACTGTTTTCACAGCTGCATGGAAGAACGAGAAAGTACTTGACGATTGGACCAAGGGAGTGATAGTCAAAATCCCCAAGAAAGGAATCCTGAGCGACTGCAACAACTGGAGGGCAATCACTCTTTTGTCTGTGCCAAGCAAGATACTGGCCAAGGTCATCATCAGAAGAATATCAGACGCTGTGGACGATGCACTGTGGAAGGAACAAGCAGGGTGCAGGAAGCAACGAGGATGTATAGACCAGATATTCACGCTCAGAAACATCATCGAAAAGTGCACAGAGTGGCAAAGACAACTGTATGTGAATTTTGTGGACTTCGAAAAGGCATTTGACAGCATACACAGAGACAGCCTTTGGAGTATCCTTCGACACTATGGCATCCCATTGAAACTGGTACACCTTATCAAGAGCTTCTACAACTTCAGATGCTCTGTGGGCCATAGCAACACTGTCTTTGAAGTCAATACTAGAGTAAGACAAAGATGTGTGATGTCAGCAGTTCTCTTCAATCTGGCCATTGATTGGGTGATGAGGAAGACGACAGAAGACACCCCAAGAGGGATTCGCTGGAGCCTGTTCTCAACACTAGACGACCTTGACTTTGCGGATGACCTGGCGCTGCTGTCCCACACACACCAACATATCCAGGAGAAGACCAGCAGACTCCAAACATTCGGACAGCAAGTGGGGCTTCGTATTAGCACCAAAAAAACAGAGACAATATCGCTCAATGTGAACACACCAGCCCCTGTGAAAGTGAATGGAACTGACCTGCGCCAGACAGACAAGTTCACGTACCTTGGGAGCATCATGAAGCCAGAGGGCGGCACAAAAGAAGACATCCACAACAGACTGGGCAAGGCCAGGAGTGTGTTTAGGGAGATGAACAATATCTGGAGATCAACTCAGTACAGCACCAACACCAAGCTGAAGCTATACCAGAGCTGTGTTGTGTCTACGCTCCTGTACGGTTCTGAGTGCTGGAGGATGACGGAAGCGGATCTTACCAAACTTCGATCCTTTCACACCATATGCCTCCGAAGAATTCTCCGGATCTTTTGGCCAGAGAAGATCTCCAATGAAGACCTACTACGGAGATGCAGGCAGGAAGACATGGGAACCATCATCACCAGACGACGGCGGAAGTGGATTGGGCACATCCTCCGAAGAGACCCACAGTCAATCACAAGAACAGCATTGCACTGGACCCCAGAAGGAAGGAGAAAGAAAGGAAGACCAAAAGAACGTGGAGGAGGACTGTAGAAAGTGAGATAAAGGCCATGCAGCACTCTTGGGCATCAGTAACTAGGTTGGCCCAGGATAGACAGGAGTGGAAGCGCTTTGTTGCTGCCCTAAAAACCACTGGGTGTAATGGTCAATGATGATGATGATGATGATTATTATTTTACTAATGTTGCATATTTCTAATTTTAATATGCCACATAGTTTCCCATTCTAAGATAATAAAGTAGTCTTGAGTCTTGAGGAAGGAGGAGAGTGACTAGCCCTGACTCCAAAAACAAGGCATCTAACTGAGTGTAGGACACTGGGTGTTTAATGATAAATAAGGGTTGTATCCCCAATGTTTTAATTGGTAATGAATCATTTCAGATCAACAATCTGATCATTTGCTCAACTGTGCAGTTTTATCCTGAATGTGTGACTTCTTGATACATCCTTTTTTCAGATGGTAATCTCTATAACTTTGTTTTTTGAATGAACAATTTTTATGAAGGGAAAAGGATAAGCACAATGGTAGCTTTTTTTTCCATGTTGGAAGACAGTGGTGTCCACTCAGCCAGTGCAGGCACTATGCAGGATGAACAGGGTGTGCCCGCCCATCCCTGCAGTGGAGACAATCTCACCACCAATTCCCGCAGCACAGCAGTACAGATACCATGTCATGTCTGTGCTAATAACAGAAAAAACACCCATGTCGCGTTTGCTTGATAAAGGAACTGAGACGAGTCTGAAAAGGCATACAGTCGGAAAGAAAAAAGAGATAGTGGGGAAAAATAAAGGACAACAAATCCCGACAATATTTCAGAATGCGGTAAAATCTGGCACACAATTTCCAGAAGCGGAGGAATAATATTTTATTCTAAAACTATCCACAGCTTTTTCCACAAAAAGGGGGTGGGTGGGTGGGTGTCAGACTAACAGGTTGTGCAAGCATCAGCGTATATAGCAAAGCGGAATATACTAGACAATCAAGAGTGCGGGACAAACCCGCCTACCTTTTGTTGGTTGTTTTTATTTTTTAGAAACTATGCTGTCTTTTTCAGAGATCCTGTTTGTCCTGAGGTTCATTCAAAATGTGCTGCTGAATATGGACTGGACGAGATCACAGCTGGCAATAGCACTCATGATAGCTTATGCCGCTGTTTATGGGAAGAAGGGTATGTTCCCAACCCTGAAGGCTTCAGTGGAAAACCAATCTGCAGTTGCATAAAAACCAGCTGCTTGGAAAACGGGAGTATGGTTTTGAACAATGGTTTGTATCATTTATTAATCTATTCCTTTATCAATTCATGTTTGACCACCTATCAAAGTTGAAGAACAAAAAGGCATTATCTTTCAGACTGTCTATAAAGCATGGTATTTTGGAGTACTCGGCAGGTGGTGAGCGCATACGTTGATGCGCCCACACTGCGTATTTTCAACCTCACACCTAGCCTTGTTTTGTCCCATGATCAGGGTCAGAAGTCCACAGGGAACTATCATTTCTTAGGCCTGGTCATTTTGGTGGTGTCCAAATCTACAAATATGGCAGACTTCATCTTGCTTCATCCCAGGACAGTGATTATCACTAGTCCCTCTACTAACAGTCGAGTCCCTTATGAGTCAGCAGACTGCCACAAATTCACTGCATGCATGAAAAGCAGAGGAAAAAATGCAGTAAAAACCCTATGTTAATCATAGATAGTTATCTCTGGATCTGTTCTCATAAAAAATCATGCATCAGAGATGATTTTCCTTACTGCCTGATAATAAAGATAAAAAGATGATACTGATACTCTGAAATATCACAGTGAGGTTAGAGACAATCTGATGGGCCAGCATTACATGCTTCCCTTTACTAACAGAACCTGGAGACATATTGAGGATATATACGTGTGATGGACGTTGTAGCTTTGTTTTTCTAGTTAATTAATTATGTGTCCTTATATATATTCAGTTTCAATATTCAAAGGTGTCCCTATGCAGTTTAGTATTCCAATTCACAACGTTGAATTTTCAATGTCATAAAAAGTGAGACGATAATGTCACAAAAAGTGAGACGATAATGTCACAAAAAGTGAGATGATAATGGATGTGTACATGGGTTAGAGAAAGTTCTAGGGAAAAACTACCCTCCAATATCACCTTCCTGATTTTTTAAATATTTTAGATGCGACACCTTTTGTGACACAGAGACATGTTGTAGGTGGGCAGAATTAAAGATAAACTATTGTAATTTTTTAAAGTCATGCAATAAGCACCTGTTAAATCTGAATTAGGAAATGCTGGCTCATGCATATTAATTTTGAACGTGTGTAAATTTCACATTGTCAAATGGTGTCTCAAGAATACCGATGCATATCTGGGGATCGAGTCTGATTTGCACATTGTAAAATGGCGATTTCATTCGTCTGTTTCAGAGTTCAAGTGTGTGCCCAAACCCCTGTCAACAGAAGAATCAGTGACAAGGTATCAGAGTGGGATGAGAGTGGTTGGTGGGAGGGGCTGGGGTGGTAACAGAAGAGAGAGAGAGAGAGAGAGAGAGAGAGGAATGAGAGAGAGAGAGGAGAGAGAGCGAAGAGAGAGAGAGAGAGGAGAACATGACATGACAATGACAATATTTTATTGTAATAAGCTGTTAAAGCCCATTTACAAGGGGACAGTGGGAAGGGGACTGGGCACAAAACACGTATTTTCAGAAATACAGATGTATCATTTCTACAGCCCAAATGGTCGACATGGCATGGATTCCACGACATGGTGAAGTGTTTTACATTACGATTCAGATGAATTGGTGCCTAACACTTTCGCCCATTGCTAATGGGGAAAGGGAGGGGGGAGAGGGTAACAACAACCACAAACATCATTTAAACACCGAGTCTGTGACAGGGCTTCCTGTCCCTACATTCCGTCTGATCCGGTAACTCATGCTCTTTCCAACACGTGAAAAACCTAACTCACAATATGCCTAACCTCCTGTTTTGCTCTCTCTCTCTCTCTCTCTTTTCTCTTCCCCTCTCTCTCTCTCTCTCTCTCTCTCTCTCTCTCTCTCACACACACACACAACATATGCACACACATATGCATGCACACACGCACGAACACACACACGCACGAACACGCACACACGCACGCACAAACACACGCACGCACACACACATGCACGAACATACACAACACACACATACACACACGCGCGCACGCACGCACAAGAGGGTGCGCATGCCCCAAAACACACACCACCACTCACACACGCACATATACATATACAGGCAACCACAGTTACTTCTAACCCAGAAAAAATCTGATAGCATCCATCATAACATGTAAAACATCCAGTCCAGCACTAATTCTGTCTTTGATTCTGTCACGATCGGCAGGTGTCCACAGCTGCAGCTTGGAATAAATGTCTTTTTCCTCCTGAGTCAGTTGCCTGGTGTTCTTTTTTGCAAACCAAAAGTAATCAGCAGGGTTGTGAGTGTCATCTGTCCAGATAAACTGAAAAATCATATCTTCACTTTCACAAATGATAGTATCAGGTATTTCATCAGAGGTATACACATTAAGAAAGTCCTTGTTTCTAGAAACGTCCCTGAGATTTTCTCTGCAGGGATCTGTTTCTCAGCCCACCCACATAGTTCTTTATAGTATCTCCACTGTAGCCTGCATCCCGAATCTGATCTAGATATTCGTCACAGTCCTCCCCCTCCATCGTAATGTCAGGTACAGGCACCTCAACCAGGTCAATTCCACCTTGTTGTTCAGCGACTGTGTCAGCTTCCAACACTGTGACAGCACCTGAAGCACGGCGATAATCATGTGTGGGAAGCACCGATTGCGAAGGCATGTGGGTTGGAGAGGCTGGGGTGTTGGTGTGTGAGACAGACTGGGTGATGGGGGGTGCTGGCATAAACAAACTTGGCGAAGTTTCGAATGGGAACAATGCACTTGCCTTGTCTTCTTGCCTTTCCTCTGTCTGTCTCCTCTCCTCTGCCCGCCTCCTCTCCTCTGCCCGCCTCCTCTCCTCTGCCTGTCTCCTCTCCTCTGTCCTTCGTCGGTCCCTGTTGGTCTGACTGGGCGGCTTTCTGCGGAAGCACACAGGTGTTTGTTGACCCGCCATGTTCCCGTCACTTGAGCCAGCCTTCAGTCGAAGCACAACAGTCGTTTGCTCGCCTTCTCCACAGACCTTCCATGAGGTGATGCAGTGTTGTTGCAGCAGGGCACCTAGCGTCACTTCCAGCGTTGTTGGTAACCCGACAACTGGCATGGTGCTGGTTTATTTGGCAATTTAAACACAAAATTTACACAGCAAAATTTCGCCCTGCCTATATCCAAGGGAGATCACCCCGAGCTCCAAGAGAGAGAGAGAGAGAGGGAGAGGGAGAGAGAGAAAGAGAGAGAGAGAGAGAGTTTGACCAATTTATTGTCATTGCCCAATGTGACCTTTTCATAAAGGGAGTTAGACGCGACTTTCTTTTGTAAATTACACCATGCATTTTTAGCGTAATAAAAAGAAAAGAGCTCTTTAGAAATGGGTACGACTTTGGCGTACACTCAGCTACAAACAGAATACAAAGTAATACAAATTAAATATAAAATACCGAATACAAAGTATTGCCTAGGATAAATAACAAGAAACAATAGACAAATAAAAAATGACAACAGGAACGTTCTAAAATGTTATAATCGACCATCCAATCAAATTCTACGTGAAATTTTCAATCAGTATTCTTACTGGAGATTACAGCATATAAATGTCTTTTGGAGTGTCACAAAATATTAAACTAACTGATGTTTAGCTGTGATTGCCGTTTCTATGCTTCAGTAATAAACTTTGCAACAGATTTGATCAATATCATCATCAGATGATAAGACAGAAAAAAACATATTGCCTTCGGAAAGCTTCTAAATTGAAAATACTGCAGTTTTCACGTATGGAAACATATGCTTGACACTGAAAAAGGAAATGTGCTTCATCATCAAGAATACGACCACACAGAGCATGAGAACTGTGTATACGTCTCAGGTTGGAGCCATCTTTTGTTTGCATTAAAACCAAGTGTTCTAAGGCGAAATCTTGCATAATGTAGTCAATGCCGTTTGTCAGTAACAATTCGAAGATATTGTTCAGCCTGAAATGCACGCTTAAACGGAAAACCCCCCAGCAGCATTTATCTTTACTTATAACTGAGTGCCAATTTTGTTTAAATGAACAAATGGGTCTGTCTTTAAATTCAGAAATAAACTGATGCTAGTTACCCCCTTCCTGAGACAACTACACGATTCCAAAACCATGTTCTGACAACACTTTTTAAAAAACTTGAAATGCCCAATTCTTACCAAAATCCATTTCTATAATCATCATGTCATAGGGTAGCCTACATACACATGACCGTGGAAGTTTTAGTAGTTTTAGTCAGTACTTAATTATATACTTAACAGACGTTCTGATGTGTAAAGGATATCTTCCCATTTCTCCAAATAGTACAGTATTTGACAAATGGATTGGAACATTTAAAATAACAACAACAAACCCATTTGATAGCAAATGTATGTACTTTGTGTATTTGTCAATTGACAGTAAATTCCCGTTTTTTGGATGCATATGTAAGTAAAAGTTCTGTTTGAACATCAAACAATTTTCAAAATAAAGAACGATCCATTGAATTCAACTTTCGTAATTTTGATTACGCCTCCTTTTCCCCTTTCTGCAATATTCACGCCATGCAAAATTCATGCTTAGATTAGATGAATCATCCCTAGATATTTATAAGAATTCACAACTTTCACTTGAGTGTTTCCATAAAACCATTTTTCACGCACTGATAAATGTCCACCCATTCTAAAAATCATGATGTTTGTTTTATCCTTAATGACTGTTAAATATAGGCAATAAGCCTCTTCCTTTAATGTATTTTGTTGGTTTTGTAAACCCAGTACCGTGTCAGACAAGAGAATCATATCCTCGGTAAACAGAAGTAAAAATACCTCAGTGGCTCCTGGGATAATTTGAATACCGTGTTTTCCTTTTTTGTTATCTCAGCAGCTAATTCATTTATTTAAAAATGGTAAACAATTGTGGACTTAAAATGCAACCCTACTTCACTCCTTTTGGACATTCAAAGTATTCAGAATGATCATATCTTGCGCGTACACATGCCAAAACTGATTTACAAATACTCCTTAGTGCCAAATATAATTCACCGTTTATTCCATTCTTACGCAAAGTAGTCCATAAGATATTACAATTTACAGAATAGATGTCACACTAGGAATATGTCTGATTGTAATGAAGTATTCGTTCCAGTTCTGTTCTCTGGTATACTTTAGTCCTGGACAACTGCTCTTACAAAACACTCATGTTTTTAACACCTTGATTTATCCATGCTCACCTAAATGCATTTTGAAACAGATACGAATACATTTCTGACAAAATAAATTTTCTAATCTTGTGAATATAACTTAACATTTTTGATGATCATGCATGCTTCGCATGGCAAACCACTATCACTCACAGGCAGGAGTATTAACCAATATTCAAGACATAGTGCGCAGTGTTATATGGAATTCTATGTACAAAATAACATGTTCCACTGTGGATAAAGCCAGAGGATCTTCTAACAAACTCCCGAAATAATCTTCGCTTCAAACAAACGAAAATATTCTATTCGTAGCAGCGTAATACAAACCTCACAATCTGACCCCATATTGAACAAATGTTTGAACCTGGATATAAAGTTTAAGTATTAATACTGCAAGCAAGTTATGGTTTGGTCTTTACACTTTTCCAGGATGGAAACGAGAGAATTTTCCCTTTGTTTGTTAAGCACATAGTAAGTAGCTGCAAGACTGAGTCAGAAGCTGAGAAATGACTTTCCAGGCACAAAAAACAGCTTACAGCACACGTTAGTCTTCTCCTTCTAGATAAAAAGTCTCTTGATTTCTGCTATACTTTTTACCTACTTTTTTCTCTTAATTTCTCACTGTTCATTTTTGGGGGGTGCATATTATTCGATACTTTGAATGCTGCATTGTATGAACTGTGTAAATGCTATTGTTGCCTTATCTGTTATTGAAATTGGTACATTAGATTTAATAGTCTTTTACTTGGTACGATTAGCAGAATATTATTATTGCCTTTATCTTTCTTTCTTTCTATCTTTGTTTGTTTGTTTCTTTTTTTTTTGCTGCCTCATCTGCTGTGACGTTCCTATCCTGCTGTTTTCACTCCGCTTACTTCAGTCTGTCCATTCCAGCCATACCCAGATTCATTTAGTCCCTAACTCAACGTCTGAAGCCTGCAGTACAGAGAGCCTATCAGCATCAGGCCACGGCGCGGCCACCAGCCAGGGTCACATTGCTGGTGTTCAGTGGCGCCTGTTCTGAGCTAGCGTACACAGGACACCACCTAGTCATCCCACTACTGGCCACAATAATTACCTAGTCTCGGAGCCAGGCTGAGTGGGACACCCACCCAGGGGTGGTGACCACCACAACTTCCCTCCAATGACCATACCCTGTGAATCTCCAACCCCAAAGGGTTTGACAGAAATTCACCACAGGCGCAGGAGGGTGTGGGGAAACCTAAAACTGAAGTCACCGTGAGACCAGAAAAACCGTGATCACAGAATTAGTGATACGTTTTTGCTTATTGCATGATGATCACTGATGATGAGGATGATGAAATACTGCTGCTTCGAAATTGCATGTGTCTTGAGACTACTTGACAGGGATGTACTCCACGCTTCTTACCATAATATATCCCGGCATCAACCAGGCCCAAGAGATATCGACACCTGCAGTGTTGGTCAGGTAATTTGAGCAGCACTCTCAAACTGTCAGCCGTAAAGTGGATGAAGCTCGACTCTTTGGTCCCAGTCTTTGGTCCGATGAGCCCACAGAAGCATCCGGAATCAAAGAAAACCCTATGACAATGGGATTCGAACCCACGATAATCTGGCCCTTAACCCAAGGTGCTAACCACTGCGCTAGGGTGGCTGACAGCAGCCTGTTATTATTTCTGTTATCAACACCACCCTCCACTACTACTACTACTACTACTACTACTACTACTACTCATGTATGGAATTTATATAGCGCTGAATCTTGTAAAGCAACAAATCAAAGCGCTCAGATTTTTTTTCTCTCGAGGATAATGGAATAAGCACTCATGTGCTTTTTTTTTTTACATCCAGTCCCCGTGTGTATGCGGTTTTGTCCTTCGGATGAGACTATAAACCGAGGCCCCGTGTGCGAACGCATGCAGAACATCTTGCGCACACGTTAAATCCTGTTCCGCTTTTCGAAAGAGTAGGCCATTGTGTGCCGGTGGGAACAGATGACAAAATTTACAAAACCGCATACACACGGGGACTGGATGTAAAAAAGCACACGAGTGCTTATTCCATTATCCTCGAGAAAGAAAAAAAAAATCGTTGTCAATTTTGTCATCTGTTCTCACAGGCACACAATGGCCTACTCTTTCGAAAAGCGGAACCGGATTTAACGTGTGCACAAGATGTTCTGCATGCGTTCGCACACGGGGCCTCAGTTTATAGTCTCATCCGAAGGACTACTACTACTACTACTACTACTACCACTATTGCTACTACTACTACTACTACTACTACTACTACTTCTACTACTACTACTACTACTACTACTACTACTACTACTACTACTACTCCTACTACAACTACTACTATTACTACTACTACGGTGGATTGGTGGTCTAGAGATAACGCGCCTGTCTAGAAAGCGAAAAGTCCGGGTCGGAAGTGTGCGGTGGTTCGAAACCCGTTTGGGTCCGAAAATTTTCCCCCATCCATTAGACCATGAGTGGTGGCCTGGGCGCTAGTCTTTCGGATGAGACGATAAACCGAGGTCCCGTGTGTTACACAAAATTGTTCAGCGCACGTAAAAGAACCCACGGCAACAAGAAAGTTGTCCCTGGCAAAATTCTTAGATAAAAGCCACTCTGATAGGGAAATAAATACAATTGCAAACCCCCCCCCCAAAAAAAAAAAAAAAAAAAAAAGAAACAAGGGTGGCGCTGCTCTTGTGGCGACGCGCTCTCCCCCGGGAGAGCAGCCCAAAATTTTACACACAGAAATCTCGTGACTTAAAGTGGTATAAATAAAACTACTACTTGTACTGCTGCTACTACTACTATTACTGCTTGTTCTGTGTAGCACTGAAGAGGTCCAAGGCACTGCAACACTTGGCGTCACCACGCCCAAGTTCACTTCAGGTAAGTTTTTATTTTGTTTTTTACATAACAGTAATTTATTTTATGTCGTAAGGCGCTGACACAGTGGCTTTTGAAATGCGTGCAGATGGGCTGAACTGTTACACAGTATTTCTTAAATGCATGCGAGATGAGTTGAGGTTGTTGCCAGTTCCAGGGACTTCACCCACCCACACACACACACACATACACACACACACACACACACACACAACCCACGCGCTGGCGTTTAGGTTGCCCATGTTTATAAATTGGAGCCTTATCTAACAATGGGCAAAAATAAAAATCACAGACACATCTTCAGCTAATGTCACACCAGCTCCCATGACCCAATGATAGAGCAAAGAAGATATCAAAATATTCCCAGAGAAAAAAGAAAACGTATGTATGTATTGGGACACAATAGAAGACGAGTAACATTAGCTTGATGTTTGTATATCATAATACGATGATTTAAGACTTAACTTTTCATCTCATTTTAGATTTTAAAACAAATTAGCAACATAAAAAACGACAAAAACGTAGATAGATTCCCGTTTTACGGGGATTATATATGGCATATAATTATGAGAATATAATTATGTGCATGATTTTGTTTTTATACTTCTGCAACATTCCTGCCTTGCTGTTCCCACGCTGCTCAGTTCAATCTCTCCGCCCCATCCATACCCAGATTCGTTATGTCGCATCCTCAGGGTCTGATGTCCATAGGGAGCCTTTCAATGTCAGGCCGCCACAAGGCCACCAGCATTGCTGCCGGGTCATTTTGGTGAAGTTCAGTGGTGCCTGTCCTGAGCTAGCATACAGGGCATTACCTACTAAACTTAGTCGCAGAGCCAGACTGATTAAGACGCCAACTTGAGGTGGTGACTACCACGACATCTCTCCAATGATCTTCTCCCATAAATCTCCAACCCTGAACGCTTTGACATGAACTCCCCACAGGCACAGAAGGGTGTAGAGAAACCGAAACTGATGCCACCACGAGACCAGAGCAACTGTGGCCGCTGAATCAAACACTTTTCTTTTTATTGCACGATGATTAATTGACGATTAGGTTGATGAATGATGCTGCTAGAAGTGCACTTGCTTTGAGACTACTTGACAGGGTTGTGCTCTGCCCTTCCTAACATAACATAATTATGATTCTGTGGTCAAGCGGGCTGAGAGATACAGACACCTGCAGTGTTTGTCAGGTTATTTGAGAAACACTCTCAAATTGGCTGCACGAAAGTGATCAAGTTAGACTGCTTATTCCCAGTCTTCCCAATGAGCCCATAGCAAACTCACTCTAGGTTAGGAACTGGCCAAAGTCCAAAGAAATCCCCCTGTCTGTGAGTCTGCATCTTTTAAAGCCTCCTCGCTCCATTGCTATCTAACAGTCTGTTATTTCGACCTGCCTGCACTCTGCCCTTCGTTTTCAGATAAACACACACACAGAGGGCAGGGAAAAAAACCTATTCTTTTCGGTGTTTTGTTTTGTTTTGCAGTCCGTTGTGCTTATCATAATAATAATAATAAATGGAACTTATATAGCGCTATATCTTGCAAAGACAAATCAAGGCGCATGCATTCAACCTAATCTTACACAGTCATGCAATCAATGATAAATAATCAATAGTTTAAACAAACAGATATTTACAAACATGGTGCGCTGCAGACAAAATCTATGAAATAAAATTTCATAGTCAAATGTTTTTCAAAAGCACACACACACTCACATAGGTCGTATACTTTAGCAGGGTGATAGGACATGGGTTAGTGAAGGTGGGATAGCTCTGATATGAAACAGGAGGGGTAAATCTTAGGTTTGGAAATAAATATGCCCTGAGGCTGGATTTAAAAGTGTCATAACTAGGTTCTGGCAAAGAGAGAGAGGGAGCTCATTCCAGGTCGAGGGACCCGAAATAGAGAAAAAGAGCGGCGGCCAACAGTGGATTGGTTGAATCTAGGTTTTCGTAGGCACAAGGTATCTGCAGCAGAGCGGAGGGACGTGGAGGTACAGGTGAAGACATTCACAGAGGTAGGAGGGTGCAGTTTTTATGGAGACATTTGTAACAAGGGTACTGATCTTATATTTACTCTCTGTGGCACAGGCAGCCAGTGGAGAGATTGCAAGAGAGGGATAATGTGCTCAATTTTTTCTTCTGAGAACTAGTCGAGCTGCGGAGTTTTGTAACGTTAAAGGGAGTGGATAGATGATCTGGCAGACCAGACAAAAGAGAATTGCAAAAAGTCCAGACGTGAAAGAATGAGAGAAGTGACAAGTTTGGCTTTTCCCACAGTGGACAGGTACTTTCGAACTGCGCTAATACGCCGTAATTGATAGTAGCACGACTGACAGGTCTGGGGGAAAGAATTTGTGCATAGAGAGTGTGTTTTTCGATAACAACACCTAGATACTTCACAGCAGAGGATAGAGGGACTGATGTACTGCCGAGTTCTATTGAAGCTGTTGTAATAGAAGAGAGTTTGTGTTTGGTCCCTACGAGCATGGCTTCGGTTTTTATCTGCATTTAGCTGTCATTTGTTCTGTGTCATCCAGTTTTGAATATCTTCAAAGCAGCGGGCCATATTTGTCAGGAGAGAAGGCAGATTTTCAGGAGTAACACTGCTTTGAATTTGAGAGTCATCTGCCTAAAAATGATGGTTGATTTGATGACGGTGTATTATATGTGACAGTGGGGCAGTGTAAAGAGTGAACAGAACAGGGCCTAGAACTGATCCCTGTGGGACTCCGCATTCCAGTTTGGTAGGTATTGATTGAATCTTGTTCACCGCAACTGTCTGAAATTGGTCAGTAAGGTATAAATTAAACCAGGTGAGGGCTGTGCCAGTAACACCGAACGTTTTTTGAAGACGGGAGAGAAGAATTGAGTGGTCTATAGTATCGAAGGCTGCTGATAAGTCGAGTAGAGTGAGAAGGGAGATTTTCCCTGTCAGAAGCGAGTAGAACCGTGTTTAAAGTGTGTACTAGGGTGGTTTCAGTGCTGTGGTTGACGCGATAGGCAGACTGGAACTCAGGAAGAAGATTGTTGGAGAGAAGGTGGTTGTTGAGCTGTTTGAGAACTACTTTTTCAAGGACTTTAGAAATAAAAGGTAGATTGGAAAGAGGTCTATAATTCTTCAGAATGTTAGGGCCAAGGTCATGCTTTTTGAGTAGAGGTGTGACTATAGCAGTTTTGAGAGCTGATGGAACATTTCCTGAAACAAGAGATGAGTTTACTATTTTCGTGATAGCGGGTATGAGTTGTGGTAGGCACTGTGTGAAAAGAGAAGCAGGTATGGGATCAAGATCACATGATTTTATAGTCATTTCTTTCAGAATTGTCATAATTTCTTTCTCACTTGTCGGATGAAAGAAAAGGAGAGGAGTGCCAGAGAATTGGGGATCAGGAAGTACAGACTGAAAAGGAGTCTGATCCAGTTTGGAGCGAATGTTCTAGACTTTTCCAGAAAAGAATGCAGAAAATATAGAAGGAAGTTCAGAGTTGTTGTGGATGGAAGGCAGAGGGCTTGCCTTCATAGATCCAAGAAGAGTAGCTGTGAGAGAAAAGACAGATTTCATAGACGTGGCATCAAGAACTTGAGACGAGTAATACTTTGTTTTTTCTGAAAGAATTAAAGAATTAAAGATTTAATAGTAATAATAATAATAATAATAATAAATGGAATTTATACAGCGCTATATCTTGCAGAGACAAATCAAAGCGCTTGCACTCAACTCATTCTTACACAGTCATACAACCAGTGACAAGCAATAGTTCCATTAAGTCCAAATGTGCACATACGCCACACACACAAAACACGCACACACACAAAACACACACACACACACACACACACACGCACACCACACACACACACACAAAACACACACCCACACACACACACACACACACACCACACACACACACACACACACAGAGGTCACACACCTGGCAGGGCAATAGAATCTTGGCTGTTGAAGGCAGGGAAAAACTATGAGATGAGGCAGGAGAGGAAAATCTTAGGTTTGAAATAAATATGTCTTGAGACTGGATTTAAAAGTGTCATAAGAAGGCTTTTGGCGGAGAGAGAGAGCGGGAGATCATTCCACATCAATGGACCAGAAATAGAGAAAGAGCGACGGCCGATGGTGGATTGGTTGAATCTAGGTATTCGTATACTTTGTTTACTTGTTTTTGAAGGAGCTGCTTATTAATTTCCGTTTTTGTTTTTCGCCACTGCCGCTCTAGTTGCCTGCGTTTGCGCTTTGCGACCAGGATGTCATGGGTGTACCATGGTGCACATGGCCTATCAGGCAGGAGACGGTCAGTGGGAGGTGCATGCTCATCGAGCAGTTGGCTGAGAACATCATTGTAGTGTTTAGAGGGGTTTTTGTTGTCAGAGGTTTGTGATAGGCGTTCAGCAGCTTGTGAAGCGAAAGTTTGAATATCTAATGGCCTTGAGGTTGCGACGGGTGACATACTTTTTCTTTTTGATAGGCTTTGCAATGTTTAGAGAGAAAAGAACAGCGGAATGATCAGAAAGTAGTTCATCAGTGATAGATACAGATGTGATCAGATCTTGGGAAACATCGGTAATTAGCCAGTCTAAAATATGTCTTGATCTGTGTGTTGCTTCGTTTACCAGCTGAGAAAGAGAGTGGTTTGACAAAGAAAGAGACAGACGTTTGACATCAGAAGAAGACTGGTTATCAAAATGGAAGTTAAAGTCACCGAGAATGATGAGCTTTTTGGGAGAGAGGCTGTAGTGATCGAGGAGTGACTGAAACTCTTGATGGAAAATGGAAGACGTCTTGGAGGTGGACGGTAAAGACAGCAGAAAGTAATAGAGTGGCCAGGTGTGTTGAAGTTGAGTTTACAGACTTCGAAAGATTCAGGTGAGAAAGGAAGGGAGTGACAGAAAGAAAGAGCAGGTTTGAGTGTATATTTATAAACGATGGCAATGCCACCTCCACGGGAGGGTCGGGGAAGAGAAAGAGTTTTATAACCAGGTGGTGTCAGTTGTTTTATTTTCGGTTCATGACCGTGTGGTTTTAACCAGGTTTCTGTAAGAAATGTTAGATCAATGTTCTTTTCAAAGATGAAATCAGAAATGAGATCAGCTTTACCTTCTGGGCAGACAGATTGCACGTTGAACAAGCACATGTGAAGGATGTTAGGAGGCAGAGAGGTTAATGATAACTGTGGTGAATTAGGATAACTGTCAGTGGAAGAGGATGAAGACGATGGCAAAGATGTGGAGAGTGGAAGAGCAGACAAAAGTTTGGATTGAGAGTCAGGTGTAGAAGCTGGTGAAAGAACTGGGGAACTTTGGGGGTTTACAGTTTCATACACACCATGATACACATTATCAGAACACGTTTTATCAAAGTCATAAACACAGGAAGAAGCAGGTGAATCAGAGGGAAGCGAAGCAGTGTTGTCCTTGTCATTTTGACAGATAGACTATGCTTTAAAGAGTACGTTGTAGATGAACTATTTGCTTTAGCTGTAATGGGTTGAACCTCACTGAATCTGTGTACAGATGGAGAGTATGTGGACAATGACAGAAACTGGACTGCCCGAGAGGTGTTGCTATTGGTCGTCGTTGTGATCCTTCTGCTCAGCTCGGCCGTGTTCCTGATGTACAAGTTTCACCCCTCCACTCGTGGATGTCGGAATATTTGAATCAGAATGCCTACAGAGTGTATACAGACCAAATCCTACCCTAGTTACCCTTATAAGTTTCTTTTCTTTTCCTCTCATTATTTAGGGAGTAATCAAAGCGCTTGCACTCAACTCATTCTTACACAGTCATGCAACCAATAGCAAGTAATAGTTCTAACAAGTCCAAATGCATGCACACACACACACACACACACACACACACACACACACACACACACACACACACACACACACACACACACACACACACACACACGTTATACACTTTGGCAGGGTGATAGAATTTTTGGCTGTTATGAAATGAAACAGGAGAGGAAATTCTTAGGATTGAAACAAATATGTCTTGAGGCCAGATTTAAAAGTGTCACAAGAAGGTCTTTGGCGAAGAGAGATAGGGAGGCCATTTCAAATCGATGGACCAGAAACAGAGAAAGAGCGACGCCAACAGTGGACTGGTTGAATCTAGGTGTTTGTAAGCACAGGGAATCTGCAGCTCAGTTCACAGACAAGTAATGGAAAAACAAAATAAGGGTAAGAACAACAATTTACAAAGCAAACCAGATGCCACATAATTTCAAGCATAAAGAACTGGTCTCTTACAATTCCTCCATCAGATGTATCTTCAAACGTTTCTTAAATGCTTGTTTTGATGGAGCTGCTTTAAAAAAAAAGGGAGATAAACTATTCTATTCCACAATGTTCTTGAATAAGCAATAGAGATTGTGGGGACTGGGCAACAACAGTTAATGGGTACGCCTGTTTTTATTGACAGAAAACAAAAATGCACAATTCTCTAAGGGGCTTTTCCGTTCAGTATATTGTACATTTTATAGTGGCATTGCGCTTTTTTGGGGCTGACTTTTTAATTTTTTTTTATATATATCTCTTTTTGCTTCGACTTTAATAAACAATCTCTTATATTCATTTCGTTTTGGATTTCTTTTAACTATGGATGGTTCATGAAATATTTCATTCTGTTCTTAATTCTTATTCTTTCTTTCTTTCTCTCTTTCTTGTGTGTGTGTGTGTGTGTGTGTGTGTGTGTGTGTGTGTGTGTGTGTGTGTGTGTGTGTGTGTGTGTGTGTGTGTGTGTGTGTGTGTGACAATGACAATGACAATAGTTTATTGTAATAAGCAGGATGCCCATTTACAAGGGGACAGCGGGAAAGGGACTGGGACAAAACACATAATGTAATACTTAGAAAACTTAGTTTACAACAGCCCAAACAATCATCATGGCATGGAATCCATAACATGGTTAAAGGATAGATTCAGATACTTTTTTTTCATAAGCTTTGGTTAGCCCTTACAAAAGGAACTGGTAAGATGGAGAAATTTCCACAAACTGTACAAATCGAAAATCAGCATCTTACAACAAACCCGTCTGTGACAAGGAAACTAGGTCACACTGTCTCTTCTTCACTCTCTTTTTCACTTTTTTTTCCATGGCTTGTGCAACTTTGCACCGCTAACACGTGATCAATTCGTGATGATCCAGATGGCATGTAGCTTACAGCTATCTCCTCTCTCTCTCTAACACACATACACACACAAACACACACGTACGCACGCACACACACACACACACACACACACACACACACACACACACACACACACACACGCGTGCTCATACATACACACACGCGCTCTCACGCACACATCTACACACACGCACGCACGGGCATAAACATACACACATGCACGCATGCACGCGTGCGCAAGCACACACACACACACACACGCACACGCACACACACACACATGCACACAAACACATGCATACACACATGTTATTCGAGCGAGAATCGTACTGCGTCCACTATTACATGCACACGCACACACACACGCACACAAACACATGCATTCACACGGGTTATCCGAGCAAGAATCGAACTGCGTCCACTATCACATGCATCACATCAAGTCCGGCACTGATACGATCTTTCAGTTTCACCCGGTCAGCAGGGGACCACAGCGTCAGCTTGTTGTAGACAAAATCTTCATCATGGTTCATCAGCCTGAAGTCCTTCTTCACAAACCAAAACAAATCTGGGGATGTGTCATCAGCAGCAGTCCATTGAAAACGAAAAACAAGATCGCCAGTTTCACATACCAACGTGTCTGGATGCCGTTTACTAGTACACACGTGACGAAAATCTTGGTTCCTACGTGTATCCCTTAGCTTCCTCTGCAAGGATCTATCAGTCAGTTCAGCCACATAGTCCTTGATGACGTCGGCACTAGTTCCAACTGCCTGAACTTTCGCCAGCGGATCGTCACAGACCAAGGTTTCCATTGTAAACATATCCCCAAGGTCAATGTCACGTTGCATGACAGCATGCTTTTCGTTCTCTGACTCTTTGACGTCACTTGGTGAGAGACGGATTTCACGTGCACCGTCTTGCAGCAGTGTGTTGTTGGCAGAAGGGGGTGTGTCAGTGTGTGACACAGCACAGTTTGAAGGAGGTGTGGGCACAAATAAACCTTGTACATTTTCGTCTGTCGTTACATTCTCACTTGCCTCCATTTCTTCTTGTATCTGTGCTGTACTCCTCTCCTCTGTCCTTTTGTCTCTGGAAATCTGACTGGGAGGCTTCCTTCGGTAGCTGTGGGAGACGACAGGGGTGTGCAGTTGCGCCATGTTGCTGTTGTTGGCTGGGCTGGCTTTCAGTCGTAGTACAACGACTGTGCTGTCGCCACTTCCAGCGATTTTCCAAGAAGCGAGGTGATTTTCCTGGAGCAGGACATCCAAGGTAACTTTCAACGTTGTTGGTAGACCGACAACGGACATGGTGTTGGATTAAATAGAATTTTTTGAAAAATAAGTTCAGAGCAAAATTTTCACCTGCCTACCTTCAAGGGAGATAACTCCAGCCCCCTGTGTGTGTGTGTGTGTGTGTGTGTGTGTGTGTTGACAGTGTGACAACTGGTCATGTTGAGATAACATTTGCAGAACATACACCAAAGCATAATATCAGCCCATAATGGGGTCAATCTAATCACTGATAAAATATCAAATGTGGGCCATCCCTTCCTTCATTCTCGGATTAAAGATTACACTGTTTGGCATCTACCGCACACGCCCATGCACTCACATGCAGGTGTGTGCGCATGATGGCGCAGTGCGCGCGCGCGCGCGCACGCACACACACACACTCACGCACACATACACCACAGATGTATGTATCATTTATTTCAATAGGGCAAGCGCGCATGCGCGTGCACACACACTTCTTTTTTCTTCTTCTTCTTATTTGGTACACTTTATTGATAAAGGTTGTAATAATGCAATACTTCAATATCATTATTAAGAAATTTTTATTCTTAGATATATGGCTTGATGAAAAAAAGCAAATGCACTGCTTATTCAATATACCATATGGAAATTAAAAAAAAAAAGACTTTACTTGACTTCACACACACACACACACACACAAACACGCGCGCGCGGGCCCGCGAACACACACACACATCAGAGGGAAAAGTCCTCTTGAAGGACTTTCGAACCCGGGTAAGGAGATCACGGGCGAGAACGCATTAGTGCAGACTCCACTCTCCCCAAAAGTCCTTCGGATGAGACTATAAACCGATGTCCCGTATGCAAAAGCACGCACATCTTGCGCACACGTTAAAACCCGTTCCGGTTTTTCAGAAGGGTGGGCCATGTGTGCCGGTGGGAACGGACGAAAAAATTTACAAAACCCCATACACACTGGGACTGAATGCAAAAGAGCACAGTCATGAGTGCTTATTTCATTATCCTTGAAATAAAAGAATGAAAAGAAAAGAAAGACTGAAAACTTTTCTGGCTGTGAGTGCTTTTGCTGACGAGTCAATGATGTAGTTGTTTAGTTTGTTCTCTTGAATAGAAAGAACAGAGAGAGCAACATACATTACACGATTATGCACACACGCCTTGTGAAAATTGAATGTTTTTTTGTTTTTTAAAAAGGTTTTTACGCTGTGGGATAGACAATATTGGTTGAATCTGCATGCAAGTTTGAGAGTGACGTGAGCTTACATCTTCATCTCTCTCTCTCTCTCTCTCTCTCTCTCTCTCTCTCTCTCTCTCTCTCTCTCTCTCTCTCTCTCTCTCTCTCTTCACACACACACACACACACACAAAACACATGCGCGCGCACACGCACACACATATAGGCTACATAACAATACTATTTAACAATAGTTAATGTAACATAAACCAAATCATCACATAGCAGCTTAAACTGAATCAAAGGCAGATACCAATCGGACTGCTACTAAACAGAAAACATGCGAAGAAGAAGCGAATTAGTTATTCAAAATATGCTCTAGAGATAAGGGACAGTTGTGATATACAAGTTATGGTATTCCAGTAATGTTGTGTTATTTTTTACCCTCAGTTGTTTTTAAAAAAAATATAGTTCTTAAATTTCTACACACACACATACACACACACAAACACACACGCTCGCTCTCTCTCTCTCTCTCTCTCTCCTCTCTCTCTCTCTCTCTCTGCTCCCCCCCCCCCCCCCCCCCCTCCTCCCCGCCTTCTCTCTCTCTCTCCCGACTCTTTCTATATACGCACTCAAACTTTCGAACTTACACATGCTCATTCATACACATACTTCCCTCCTTTCTTCTTCTTCTTTTTTTATTTTTAAAACCTTTCTCGTAATCCTTTTCCTATTGTCTGATATCACTTAAAATGGAAGGACGTTAAAGCGAGGAACACAACACAACACACACACACACACACACACACACACACACACACACACACACAACACACACACACACACACATAACCGACTGATATCTTTTTTCGGTGGAAGGACGTTAAACTGAAGAACACACACACACACACACACACACACACACACACACACACACACACACACCACACACACACACACACACACACACACACACTCACTCGCACGCACGCACGCACGCACGCACACACACACACACACACACACACGCACACACACACACACACACACACACACACACACATCTATATCTATACGTACACATCACATACATACATACATACATACATACATACATACATACATACATACATACATACATACGTACTTACGTACATACATACATAAATTTTCGTAGCGCTCCTTCCTCAGCTTGCCTTTTGTTATTAACAATACCAACAGCTTATTTTGTCATTACAGAATCATGCACTTTCATTTTACTGTGTATAAAGACAAAACCTTGGCACAGACTTTCGTGAAAAATCAACAAACATCCTACACGATTCTCTATTCAGGGGAGCTAACTCTTACTGACATAGCTTGTGACTGAAGGCGACGTGATCTCCCCTACACCAGGATACGAGTCTTCATTGATGTTTTCTTGAACTTTTCTTGAGCCTAACAACACTACTGATTTAAGTTGTCGACGAAGGACGTTGGGAATTTTAGTTTATTTTACTTGAAGCTTTTTTTAAAAAATGGATGAATTTTCAAAGGAAGCATTAAAAAAAAGAAACTGAGATAAAGGAAACAAACACAAAGTTAAAAAAAAAAGAATCACAACTTATTAGTGTCTGACAAGAATGTGCCAGGTTCAAAATGACAGGTAATAATTATTATACTTGTGCTGAGGTTTAAAGATGAACATCTTGGACTACATACAGTCTTGTTCTGTCACAGTCTCACTATGATTTAGCTGTCGACAGGCAGCTATCAATGATAAAACGTTTTCACGCCACAAACCAGAGAAGGTTATTCGATAGTGCTCAGTGGTCGTTGGTTTACTGAAAAGGCAACCACAGCAGTACAACAGCGATTGTTGGAGCTGACTAGCAATGTTTGACGAAATCCTGTTAAAAAAAAAAACCCAAACAAAACAAAACTGACTGCAGTAGATCTTCCCACATGGGTATGCGATCGCAGTTACTGCCCTTTCCCGAACACTACGTTCGCGTAACTGTTAAGCTGATGGAAATATCATGTCAAATAATGAGAGATATCAAATCAGTATTCTTCCCCGTTGGGATGCCGGAGGTCTGTCAGTATGAACAACATGCCCACCTGGAAACTCTGTGCTAGGAATTCCCTCTTTTCTATCCCTCTCATTTTTTTTGCTTTGTTCCTTTTCTTCCTATCACATTCTGCTTGTCTATTCTCTGTCTTTATAGTCCATTCTCCTTCCTTTTTGCCAGAAAGACTTTAAAGATTACCTCCCATGGATGCGCTGGGCCCGGCGGACAACAGTTGCTGTCCAAGCGTTCGACATAAAAGACTAAGAAGAAGATAAATAATTAAACGTACAGGAACTACTTTACCGTTTTTTACAGACAGTTGCTTGCGGCTTGCATAGATGGTGCATAGATTTGTATGATGCACCATCATCTGACCATACAGATGAAGAAGTAGAAGAATTTTATGAAGATCTTGAAGTGACCATTAAGAAAATACCCAAGAAGGACATCATCATCATCCAAGGGGATTTTAACGCCAAAGTAGGTCCTGACTCTTACAACCAATGGGCCGGAACAGTTGGTCAGTTTGGAACTGGGGAGACCAACGACAGGGGACTACGTCTGCTGGAGTTTGCCTGCACCCACAGACTTACCATTGCCAATACCCTCTATCCCCACAAGCAGTCAAGGAGGACAACCTGGCATGCGCCAAACGGCAAGATCCATAACCAAATAGATTTTATCTTAACACCACGGCGCTTCAAATCCAGCATCAACAGAGCCAGAACAAGAACATACCCTGGAGCTGACATAGGCAGCGACCACGACCTTGTGCTGCTGGAATTAAAAATGAAGTTGAAGAAAAACAAACAGCCTGCAAAATATAAATGACGTGACAAATTTTAAAAAAGATCAATGTCAGAGGTTTCCAAAAGCTAAGTTGGCGACGTTTTGCGCATTAACCTCCTGGACAATGACATCAATGACCTCAACAACAACTTCAATGGAGCATTCCGAGAAACACAGAAGGTTTACTCGTCGTCAGAGAATAAACACCAGCCAGGGACTACCAATGACATCTTGGACCTCTGCGATACAAGAGCACGAAACCAACCAGGTCTTCCAAACCTAAAGAATACCGGAGGCCAACAATCTCGTGAAGAAGTAAATGTTAAAGGCCAGAGAGAAGTGGAATAAAGTGATCAATGTGATGAGATCGAAAAAAAACATGAAGTGGGCAACAGTTAAAAAGGCATACGACACCCTGAAGAAAAACTCACAAAACCACTTCAAACCAAAATCATCAGTAAATTGAAGACAGCTCCGGAAAACCTCCTCACAGAAAGCTCAGCTGCATTGAACAGTGGTTGAATATTGTCAAGAACTGTACAACTACCCAATCAACCTGACAAGAGCAAATAGAAAGGGAAAAAGCAGCAACATCAAGACACCCTCGCCATTACCTATACTGGGGAAGAAGTGGAAGAAGCCACCGCAGCTTACCAGTAGGAAAGTCCCCGGTAGCAGCATAAACCAGCAGAGCTGCTCAAGCATGGTGGCGAAACAGTCATCACATATGTTAAGCTATCTGTCAGAAAAATTTGGGAGACAAAACAGGGCCAACAGAATGGACACAATCACTCATCATACCCCTGCCCAAGAAGGGGAATTTTACGCCTGCCATAAAACTATAGAACAATCAGCCTCATCAGCCACGCAGCAAGATCATGCTCAAATTATTTTGATCGATCAAGAAGGACAGAAGAACACCTTGCAGAGGAACAAGCTGGTTCAGGGCAGGCAGGAGCACAATCGAACAGATTTTAACTGCCACATCATGATGGAAAAACATCTCCAACATCAGAGAGACCTGTTCCACAACTTCATTCCGACTTCAAGAAGGCTTTTGAAAAAGAGTATGGCACGAAGGCCTGTGGCAGGTCCAAGAATGTTTGGCATTGAAGAAGGACTAGTGCAATCCATCCAAGCACTATACAACAATGCAAGCAGTGCAGTCCTTCTGAACAATCAGGTCGGAGACTACTTCAAAACCACATTTGGGGGTCCGACAGGATGCCTGTTATCTCCAGTCCTGTTCAATCTGTTCTTGGAAAACATCATGAGAGAGACCCTCCATGACTTCCACTCTACCAACTCCATTGGCGGCAGACCCCTCAAAACTTACGGTTTGCCGATGACATTGACCTCATGGGCGGAAGTAACACAGAGCTGCAAGATCTTACGACCAGGGTTGAGAACAGAGCTGGAGCTATGGGATGGAGGTGAGTCGGAGAAAAGTAAAGTACTTGTGAACAGCACGAGCAATGCCACCGCTAAAATTTACATGAACGGCCAACAACTGGAGGAGGGAGATGCTTTTAAAAAACCTCGGCGCTACACTCACAAAGGACGGGCGATCGACGACAGAAATCAAAGTAGAATAGCCATGGCAACATCTTCCATGACAAAACTCACCACCATATGGAAAAGTAAAGAGATCAGTTTCCCAATCAAACTAAAGCTCTACAAAGCCCTAATTCAGTCAATCCTGCTGTACGGAAGTGAAACCTGGACATTGACTGTGAAACAGCAAAGCGAATCCAGTCATTCGAAACAAAATGCCATAGAAAACACTGGGCATATCTTGGAGAAGAACGAAAAGACCAAATGAATTTGTCAAGAGTCAAAATAACACAGCTGGCAGGTCCACCCGGAACCCCTTCTCACCATCGTCAAGAAGAAAAAGCTGACATGGGTTTGGCCACGTCACCCGCCACAACACTCTGCCCAAAACAGTACTGCAGGGAACACTCGAAGGTGGCAGAAGGAGGGGAAGAAACAAGTCATGGATGGACAACTCAGAGAATGGACCAGGATGAATGACTCGGCACTACTGCGCAGAGCCGAGGACCGAGATGGATGGAGGAGGCTTACCACGGCATCGTCTTTCATGTCTCCCCCACGACCGCCAAGGTCACGGGTCTGATGATGATGATGATGCTTGCGGCTTGCATACCTAC
Organism: Rapana venosa; assembly: GCA_028751875.1. Lineage (NCBI taxonomy): Eukaryota > Metazoa > Mollusca > Gastropoda > Neogastropoda > Muricidae > Rapana > Rapana venosa. The sequence continues at coordinate 42,854,739 of CM054135.1, forward strand.
AAAAAAAAATAACAGCAAAGAAGAATTTCAGCACGAAGAGCTCCAGTTTGTAGGCGACTTACGGTTTCTAGAAACAGATTTATATTACTGCGCGGATAAAATCAATTAAAAAAAAAAAAAAGGGTGGCGCTGCTCTTGTGGCGACGCGCTCTCCCCGGGGAGAGCAGCCCGAATTTCACGCAGAGAAATCTCGTGACTTAAAGTGGTATAAAATAAATAAAAAAACCCAAAAAAACAACAACTCCCTTGTCATTCTCTCGTGGGGAAAAAAAAGGAGTTCATTTGGGGAAATGATACAAAATCTACGGGCTGACTTTTTACTGTAGTTTTCGGGACGATTCACTTGTCTGGTAGGATGCAACTCTCAGTCAACACAATGTAAATTCACATGCAGTGACGCAAACATGCTTTCATTAGATCTAACCTCTCAGATCTAACATTGACACAAAAACGCATGGCGCTAGATTAAAGCCTATACGCGCGCGCGCGCCTGTGTGGCGGCGAGTGTGCTGTATTTCCGTGTGTGCTTCTGGATGTATGTTGGTACTTCATATGTGGACTATTTTCAGTAACAGCATACTTCCCTGCGCGAAATTCGGGCTGCTGTCCCAGGGGACAGAGGGATGCCACAGGGGTAGCACCTCCTATAGGGGCCTATTTCTTTTTGTACATTTGATTTTCCGGTTTTTATGTGTATTTGTTTCCTATGAGTGACTTTTTTCTGCAGAATTTTGTCAAGCAGAACTGTCTTGTTGCTGTAGGTTCTTTTACGTGCGCCGAACGCATGTTACACGTTGGCCCTTGGTTTATTGTCTCATCCTGGGAAAGATGTGTTACCTAGGCCATCATCACTGAAGGCATTGTGTGGGTGAGGTAAAAGTTTGGGCTGACCCAGGGATCAAGCCTGCACTTCTCACTTTTTAATGGAGGTGCGTTTGTTCAAGACCGCAAATGCAGCGTTGATCCATACCCTGTCCCATCCCATCCCACCACCTTTACAAGGTTTTCCCCCCTCTCCCAACAGTGTGGCTAACCTACTGCTTTGGAACTGGGTGAGCAGGTTTTCATGAGCTTTATAAATCATAGATTGATTCATTAATTTAACACCGATTTTTTTTTTTGGACAAGTAGTTTCAGCAAGTCATTCTGGCATAGTACACTCCTCTTCAGATGGCAGGGTGCATGTCGTATGGTATTGTGTTGCATTGTGTTGTATCGAGTTGTATTGCATTGTAGTAATATATTGTGTTGTATTTATTGTATTGTGATGGACGTCATATCCGAGTGGTTTAGACCATTGGTTTGCATCATTTTTATTCAGAAATGAGAATAAACATTGAAAACAAACAGCGTTTTGGAATCATTCGACTTCAGTTCTGTGGGTTATGAAGCCGTGGGTTTGAATCTCGGTGGCGTCTGGTAAATTATGGTTGGGGATTTTTACGATCTCTCAGGTCAACTCCAAGTGCATGGCTGCCAAAATGCCTCAATTCCCTTCATTGTATAATCATACACACGCAGAAGATCAAAATATGCACGTTAAAGATCCCGTAATTAATATCAGCGTTCGGTGGGTTACGGAAACACGAATACACCCAGCATATACCCCGAAGTCGGAATGCAGCCGACCTTTCTGCTGAGCAAAAACCGGCTGCATCTGCAAAAATCTCACTATTGGTCAACAGGCCGAGGAACGAAAACAAAATTGGCATTGTATTGTTTTTCACTTTCACTCACGCAGACTTCTGTGCGTGAAATTCGGGCTGCTCTCCCCCCCAAGGGAGAGTGCTGTAGATGGTGCTGTGTTGTCCTCTCCTGGTCATAGCCTAATGTGACGAGGTGGCTTCTTACCGTGTCTGTGTGCCCCTATTCAAAACAGGATGATCTGCCAAGTTGGATGACACTGGCTTGATGGGCTTCAGCCATAGAGACTAAAAACGATGTTCTGTTCTTCTAAAAAGTTTCCAATTGCTGACTGTGTTATCTATCAGCCAGCAGGACAGTCAGGGCTTTCTTAACAGTCGCTGGAAGTCCAGTAATTGATATGTTGAAGACGAAATTGTAGAAAAAAATGTTTTGTCGGGAAAGAATCAGCTCCCTGTTGCTTCACTTCAAACTGTGTGTGTGTGTGTGTGTGTGTGTGTGTGTGTGTGTGTGTGTGTGTGTGTGTACGTGCGCGTGTGTGTGTGTGTGTGTTTGTGTGTGTGTGTTGTGTGTGTATGTGTGTTTTGTTGTGAGTATGTGTGTGTGTTTATTATGTGTGTGTGTATGTGTGTGTGCGAGAAAAGAAAAAAAAAAAGAGAGAGAGAGAGAGAGAGAGAGAGAGAGAGAGAGAGAGAGAGAGAGAGAGAGAGAGAGAGACTGTGAGAGAGAGTAACATACAGACAAACAGACAGACAAAGGTTAAGCTGACTCGTAAACATTTTTTTCCAGGGAGAACTGGCATCATGAACATTTGGCAATAATCAAGAGAATTGTACCTGCTAAACGT
>CM054135.1:42862229-42864729 GCA_028751875.1 Rapana venosa
AACCAAGGTCGCGTGTGCGAACGCACGCAGAGCATCGATCTCGTTCAAGAGGATTTTCCCTCTGGAGTTAACATCAGCGCCGACTCCACTCTCCCCAAGAGTCCTTCGGATGAGGCTATAAACCAAGGTCGCGTGTGCGAACGCACACAGAGCATCTTGCGCACACGTTAAAACGCATTCCGCTTTTCGGAAGAGTTAGGCCATTGTGTGCCGGTGGGAACCGATGACAAAATTTACAAAACTGCATACACACGGGGACTGGATGTAAAAAAAAGCACACGAGTGCTTATTCTATTATCCTCGAAATAAAAGAATCAATCAATCAATCAGTCAATCAATTCTTTTCTCAGATATGATCAATGTCAATACTATAAAGCTATGATGAGATAAAAGGTACAGACAGAAATCGAGAAATAGATTGGGCAAACTGCTGCTGGGATATAACACGCATGCATGTAAGAACGTGCACGCGAGCATGCGCGTGCACACACACACACAGACACACATGTGCGTCAAAAACATTTGACTATTTACATATTATTTCATAGATTTTGTCTGCAGCGCACCATGTTTGTAAATATCTGTTTGTTTAAACTATTGATTATTTATCATTGATTGCATGACTGTGTAAGATTATGTTAAATGCATGCGCTTTGATTTGTCTTTGCAAGATATAGCGCTATATAAGTTCCATTTATTATTATTATTATTATTATTATTACGTGCGCACAAGCACGCACGCATGTACGCCTGTGCAAGCTAACTGACTCAACACACACACACACTCTCTCTGTCTCTCTGTCTGTCTGTCTCTCTCCTTTTATCGTTTTGCTTATAGTTATAGTGTATCCTGATAAAGGATTCATACTTTATATTTTCAATACTTTATTGGGCTTGTCGGCTGTACTTAAGTTTTAATGAATGCCCTATTTCAATATCTTATTGTTATATGTAACAAGTATGTGTACCATTTGACAATGTGTAGATGTTTATCTTTATGACTTTTTAAGTTTGGTTGTTAATTTTCTTGGTTTTGTTTTTATTTCTGTTGTTGTTGTTGTTGTTGTTTGTTTTTCTCTTTTCTTCTTCTTTTTGTTGGTTTGTTTTTTTCTTTTTCTTTTGTTTGTTTTGGTTGGGATTTTTGGGGGGTAAGGAGGGGTGTCTTTAGGGTTTTCTTTTATTTGTTTGTTTGTTTTTTGTTGTTGTTTTTGGTTGTGTTTTTTTAAAAGGGTTATTTCCCTTTGTTTCTACTGTTTGAGAGTATTAGTATTGGGTTATTATTAAGATGTATCCCTACGGGCGGGGACTGGATGTAAAAAAAAGTACATGAGTGCTTATTCATTATCCTCGAAATAAAAGAATTTGTCATGACAGACAAAACACCATGCAAACTGAACTGTGAAACACAGGCTCTACCGACACGCGTGTGCATACATGATTTACCACCACAACAACAACAACAAAAAGAAGCCCCCTTCAAGCAAGTATTTTAGGCCTGAATTTTTTTTCTCAGGTACATCATTTTCGACTTTTTCAGTTGGTAAAAGTCAGTCAAGTGATTATGTGGTATATTATGGGGGAAAACATTCCTGTGTAATGAGACAATACTAACCTAAGACATTGTTCCGGACTTCATTGAGACTGCCCCGTGGTTTCCTAAGGTATATAGTGTAGTCACGGAAAGAAAAAAAAAACCCATACCATAAACCGTCAAAGTCCTAAACCTACTGATCCTTACATAACAACTCAAGTACAGCGGTTATACAGGAGACTACAGTAACATTTTAAATCAAAAGGAAAATGATGTATAAGCAAATCAACACAAGCATAATAATTCTAAGCCACAAACAGTGACAGCGTACATTGCCAAAGTCGCTGACTCTCGCGGCTTAACACACGTTTTAGGTTACACAAAATGATAGGATGACGGCTGTACATGGTGATTTGTTTTTTCATTCAAGGAAACTGCATAACAGAATAGTCATTTATGCTCATGTCCAGTGAAAAAATACTGATTTCTGTTTAACAAGCATAAACGCACAGAAACTCCGGTAACGTTTTCCCTCCGGTGTATATAATACACGAAACAAATAATATATATATACATATGCATAAATTCACGTGTAACATAGGGGATACACTCAACTTTCATTCTGTAAGAAAGAATCGCGGATCGCAAACCACTTGTGATTCGCCTCGTGTTTTAAAGCAGTTTGTCAATGCGGTCAGTCCATTGCATCGTTGGTTGTGGTCTTCAGCGAGAAAGGGTGGGGAAGAAGTGTCCTGATTATCTTGTCTATCTCAGTTATCTTGTCCATCCCAGTTATCTTGGCTATTCCAGTTATCTTGTTTATCCCAGTTATCTTGTCTATCTCAGTTGTCTTGTCTATTCCAGTTATTTTGGCTATCCCATTTATCTTGGCTCTCCCAGTTCTCTTGTTATCTTGTCAATCCCAGTTATCTTGGCTATTCCGGTTATCTTGGCTATCCCATTTATCTT
>CM054135.1:42867229-42877229 GCA_028751875.1 Rapana venosa
AAGGCAACAACTTCACATGCAATAATTCGATAGTAGACAGGAACAAAAATGTCCATACATGTGTCGGTGATTGTGATGCTTTAATCAGGCCTGAACGCCTTACTTTATAAAGATTAAACCGGTGCTGTAGCCAGAGATGGACAAAGCATATCACTGATGCTGTTCACCGCAGTGCAAGCAATGTAGGACATACTCATGCTCTAGTCTAGAGACTCTCTGTTTTGACCCCCACCTTGCTCCGACTTGTGCACAGTTGCAGAGCCCACGGCAGCAAGACTGCTTTAAGATCTCTTTTTCTTCTCTGAACTTCATCATCAGTTTATACACTAAAAACCACTTTAACTACATAGGCAAAAAGATCTCGCAAAGTTATTCTGCAAATTTCAAAGACTACTACTGTACGTTTGTTTCGCCTGCATGAGATTTTCTGGTGAAGATGCTTAATGCTTGTACCAGGTTGTTTAAGCTCAGAGTTTTATTTTATCGGCAAGGTTTCTTTTTGTTTATATTCAAAACAAAGTTGCTGATTTGTAATGTTGTGGTAAATGATCGGTTCTGGACGAAGTGTTGAGGTTAGTGTTCTATGAATTGGCTACACTTTATGTAGTTTCAAAATGTAGCTATGAACTGGGTACACTTTATGTACTTACAAAATGTGGCATATTTACTCTAAAATGGTCACACTCTATGTACTTACAAAAATGTGGCCTACTTAACAGAAGTACAACCGTCACTGTGAATACATCTTCTGCATGCCATTTTTTTAAAATCATCGTCTCATTTTCTACGAAGGTCAGGCCATTTGTAGTTCACATGGTTGCAGATATCTTACATTGCTTTTACACTCTTTCAGAACACCCGAGAACATCGCCACCAGTCTTTTCAACGTCTCTACGTTACCTTTGTGAAGTTTTCTCTACATACTGTTTCCCGCATTAATCGGAATACACATCCCAATCTGACATTTCAACACCAGTACGTCCACACTGTCTGTTCTGTAGGCACGGAAACCATTGAAATAGCTGTCAGTTCACAGCTGTTCCTCTGCAAAAATAAGCAAAATATCACATTTGGAATTCACACCCCTAATTCATTAACAACCACCATCTTCTCACTGACGGCCAAATTCGGCAGAGATGGGTGAGGATAATAATAATTAAAAAAACCCAACACAACCCATCACATTGTTTTGGTACAGTCGTCATCAAAAAGGCAGTTCAACACGTGGCCATAGTGTTGGTGAACAGGTCAAGTTAGCTGGAAGATTGAACGAAGAAAGAAGGCAAGGTGGAGACGGAAGGAAGGAAGGAAGGGGAGGGTGGCGGGAGGGGGAGAGGGGGTGTCAAAAAGGTGACTGGCTGTCTGTTAGCACGAGTGAAGACACACCCCTACACACACGCCCGTACACACACACACACACACACACACACACACACACACACACACACACACACACACACACATCTACACACACCTACACACACACAGCTATACACACACACACCTACACACACACCTACACACATACCTACCCCCCCCCCCCCCCCCCCCCCCCCCCCCCCCCCCCCCCCACACACACACAGAAAAACGAAGGCAAGAAAAAAAAAGAGGTGCTGAGGCGGACGTGGGGAACGGGGTGGCTAGAAAAAGACCCCTCCCTCTCTTTCCCTCCCTCCCTCTCCATCCCTCCCCCTCCCTCCCTCCCTCTTCCTCCCTCTCTCTCCCTCCCTCCCTCTCCATCCCTCCATCCCCCTCCCTCCTCCTCCTTCACACGCGCAGAGAGAGAGAGACGAACCATCACGTGGGCGTCTTGTTGGTGATGGAGGGCGTGACGTCCTGCACCAGGGTGGTCTCGAAGAGCGTGAAGGCGGACACGAAGAGCACCAGCAGGTACAGGAAGAAGAAGAGGCGGTCCAGCACCAGCGCCACCACCTTCCACTCCCGGGACCGCTTCTCCATGTCCTCCTTCTCCGCCGCCCGATCGCTCAGGCTCTTGAGGTGCCGGCGGATCTCCTTCACCTCCCACTCCAGGCTGGAGTACTGCGAAGACAGGTTGCCCAGCGTCTCTGCCGACACGTCAGGCTCGCTCCCCAGACCTCCTCCTCCTCCTCCTATTCCTCCTCCTCCTCCTCCCTGGCTGCCCGGGTTGCCGTTGGAGGTGGGTCTGCCCTGCCAGGGTTTGTCGCTGGTCTGCATCTCGAACATGCCCACCCTGTCGTATTTCACCTCCTGGTGTTTCCTCTCCGCGCGGCCGCTCCTGCCCATGTACAGGGTGCCTGAGGACCCGCAGGTTTTGCCCGAGTCCACAGGGCCCAGCAGCTGGGCTCGCATGCAGAAGATGCGCGCGAAGACGTCCACCATCACCTGTAAAAGAAGGAAGGAAGGGAGGCGAGATAGTTGTATGGCAGTGATAGGTTTTTGGGTGTGTGTGGGTGTGTGTGTTGGTTTGGTTAAAAAAGAAAGAAGAATAGATTGGGGTGGGGGGTTGGGGGATTTGTGTGTGTATGGGCGTGTATGTATGGTGTGTGTGTGTGTGTGTGAGTGTGTGTGTGTGTGTGTGTGTGTGTGTGTGTGTGTGTGTGTGTAAGTGTGAGTGTTTTTTGGTGTGTGTGTGTGTAAGTGTGAGTGTGTGTGTATTTTTGTGTGTGTAGTTTGGTGTGTGTGTGTAAGTGTGTGCGTGTGTGTGTATATGCGCGTGCATGCATGCATTTGTGTGCGTGTGTGCACGCGCGCTTACGCACACATATATTCGCGAAAGACATCAACTTCTTATTACGTGTCCTTGCCCATGCTCAAAGAAACTCCAGACAAACCAGGCAGAAATACCCCAAACCGAATACAAAACAACTATGTCCAAACAAAACGAAACAAAACAAAACCCCACCCTAAACAAAACAAAAAGGCCAACAAACAAACAAACAATCAAACAAACAAAACTAGGTAGAATTGCAAAACACAGTTTGCCGATGGCGTTACACGGACGGAACGAATAAAACATCTGCTGCAGTAGGGAAAGAAAGAAACAGACGAATGAAGCAGCTGCTAGAGTATGGACAAAAGAAACAGAGATACAGCATATAGACAGACAGACAGACAGATGAAACACACAGACACACGCACACACACACGCGCGCACACACACACGCGCGCGCACACACACACACACACGCAGAATATCTAACGCACACGTTAAACCCTGTTCCGCTTTTCGTAAGAGTAGGCCATTGTGTGCCGGTGGGAACAGATGAAAGAATTTACAATACCGCATACAGACGGGGACTGGATGTAAAAAAGCACATAAGTGCTTATTCATTATCCTTGATATAAAAGAATAACACACACGCACACATACACACACACACACATACACACTCACACACACACACACACACACACACACACACACACACACACACACACACACACACACACACACACACACACACACACACACACACACACACGCAAACTGCTGGAGAAACACAGTCTGGATGAAAATCAAGGAATGTGGACATGGCATTACCGCATATCAGACAGTTTTGTGATTGATGCTCTAGTGTCATGAGCAGGCTGCATCTATCTATCTATCTATCTATCTATCTATCTATCTATCTATCTATCTATCTATCTATCTATCTATCTATCTATCTATCTATCTATCTATCTATCTATCTATCTATCTATCTATTGAGGGCCTGGTGTAAAGAAGTCTCCGGCTTATCCAATTACCCTCATTAAAATATTCGAGTTCGAGAGGTCGAGTTCGAGAGTTCGAGTTCGAGTTCTATCTATTTCTATATACATACATACGTACATATATTCTGACAGACATAGGACACCCTGGTATGAACACACACACATGCACGCACGCACACACACACTCACGCACATACACACACAAACATACACAAACACACACTCACACGCACACACACATACACCCCCCCCTACCTACACACATAGGCACGTGCACGCACGCACGCACGCGCGCGCACGCGCACACACACACACACACACACTCTCTCTCTCTCTCTCGACTGACAAACAGACAGACAGACAGACAACAGACGAAGACAGTTTATTCATAAAGGACACAATACCATTCAAAGAGGGTAGGATTAAGCAAATTGCACACACTCTTTAGTGTGTGTGTATATCTATCTATCTATCTATCTATCTATCTATCTATCTATCTATCTATCTATCTATCTATCTATCTATCTATCTACCTACCTACCTACCTATCTATCTATCTATCTATCTATCTATCTATCTATCTATCTATCTATCTATCTATCTATCTGTCTGTCTGTCTATCTCTCTCTATATATATGTATATGTGTGTGTGTATGTGTGTGTATGTGTGTGTGTATGTATGTATGTATGTATGTATGTATGTATGTATGTATGTATGTATGTATGTATGTATGTATGTATGTTGTATGTATGTGTGTGTGTGTGTGTGTGTGTGTGTGTGTGTGTGTGTGTGTGTGTGTGTGTGTGTGTGTGTGTGTGTGTGTGTGTGTGTGTGTGTGTGTGTGTGTGTGTGAGAGAGAGAAACGACTTCGCGTACAAGCCAAAGTCTTGATTTAGAAAATATTTCACGTACCAATCAAAGTCTTGATTTCCCCACAAATAGGAAAAGCCATAGCTGGAGAGACATTACGCCACTCGTTGCACAAGTGGATCTACCACCTAAATCCAGTTTGAATATTTTATAAGCTTTTAGCTGTACTCCATAAACACTATTCGCATTACTTTTAACCACTAGATAGCACATGTTACATACCACTCTCATAAGATTGGATGTATAATCAGTTGACTATAGACAAAAGTTGCAGATTACATTCCAGTACAATAAAGTATAGTGCAGTACAGTGCAATACAGTCCAGTGCAATAGAATGTATACAGTGCAGTACAGTACAACACAGTATAGTCAAGTACAATATAATACAGTCCAGCAGAATACAATACTGTACAATACAACACAATACAGTCCAGCAGAATACAATACTGTACAATACAACACAATACAGTCCAGCACAATACAATACTGTACAATACAGTACAATACTGTACAGTAGAATACAACACAATACAGTCCAGCACAATACAATACTGTACAATACAGTCCAGCACAATGCAATACAGTCCAGCAGAATACAATACTATACAGTACAATACAGTCCAGTATAATACAATACTGTACAGTACAATACAGTACAATACTGTACAGTATAATACAGTCCAGCACAATACAATGCTGTACAATACAGTACAGTCCAGTAGAATACAATACTGTACAGTACAATACTGTACTGTACAATACAATACAATACAGTCCAGCAGAATACAATACTATACAGTACAATATACAATACAATACAATACTGTACAATACAATACAATGCAGTCCAGCAGAATACAATACTATACAGTACAATACAGCCCAGCACAATACATACTGTACAGTACAATACAATGCAGTTCAGAACAATTTAACACTGTACAGTACAATACAATGCAGTCCAGCACAATACAATGCTGTACAATACAAATATATACAGCACAATGAAATACAGTGCAGTACAGTACAATACAGTAAAGCAAAGTACAATACGGTACAGTATAGCACGACATAACACAACACAATACAATACAATCCAGTCCAGTCAGTAAATAAGATGCAGTACAGCACAGAACAGCACAGCACGGTACAGCGCAGCACAGCACAGTGCAGCACTGCACAGCACGGTACAGCACAGCACGGTACAGCACAGCACAGCACGGTACAGCACAGCAGAGCACGGTACAGCACAGCACAGCTCGGTGCAGCACAGCACAGCACAGCGCAGCACAGCATAGCACGGTACAGCGCAGCACAGCACGGTGCAGCACAGCACAGCACAGCGCAACACAGCACAGCACAGTACAGCACAGCACAGTGCAGTACAGCAGCAAGCATAGCACAGTACAGCGCAGCACAGCACAGCACAGCACGGTATGGCACAGTACAGCACGGGACAGCACAGCACAGCACAGCACGGTAGAGCACAGCACAGCACAGTGCAGCACAGCACAGCACAGCACGGTACAGCACAGCACAACACGGTGCAGCACAGCACAGCACTGCACAGCACAGCGCAGCACGGTACAGCGCAGCACAGCACGGTACAGCACAGCACAGCACGGTACAGCACAGCACAGCACAGCACGGTACAGCACAGCGCAGCACGGTATAGCACAGCACAGCACGGCACAGCACGGTACAGCACAGCACGGTACAGCGCAGCGCAGCACAGCACAGCACGGCACGGCACTACACGGTTTACCTTTTTAAAGAGCCGCGGCACTGCCGTCTTGGATCCGTGGAAGTACAAGTTGACGATGACCACAGACAGCAGCGTGGACAGGGTGATGAGGATCATGTTCAGGCAGTAGTAGGCCCCTGGCACACAGTCAGGGCAGAGCATCTTTGAGGCCTTTTGGCTTGTAACCTTCTTTTATTTTTTAGAAAATCTCTTGTAGTTCGTTCGTTTCATTTCTATGCGTCATTAAGGTGGTTGGTTAAAAATGGTTAAAACTATACATGATGAGAGAGAGAGAGAGAGAGAGAGAGAGAGAGAGAGAGAGAGAGAGAGAGAGGAGAGAGAGAGAGAGAGAGAGAGAGAGAGAGAGAGAGAGAAGTGTTATGATGATGATGATGATGATGGTGATGATGATGATGATGATGATGATGATGATGATGATGATATTTTGAGGATAATGGAATAAGCATTCATGTGTTTTTTCCATCCAGTCCCCGCGTTCATACAGTTTTGTTAATTTTGTCATTCGTTCCCACTGGCACACAATGGCCTGCTCTTCCGAAAAGCGGAACAGGTTTTAACGTGTGCGCAAGATGTTCTGCGTGCGTTCGCACACGGGACCTCGGTTTATAGTCTCATCCGAAGGACTTTTGGGGAGAGAGAGAAAGAGAGAGAGAGAGAGAGCGAGAGAGAGAGAGGAGAGAGAGAGAGATGAGAGAGAGAGAGAGAGAGAGAGAGAGAGAGAGAGAGAGAGAGAGAGAGAGTGAGTGAGTGAGTGAGAAAGAGAGAGAGATTCAAAAGGCCTTGACAATATTTGAAGGGGAAAATTCACAAAGCGCACACTATCATGCAAGTAATGCTCCTATCAAAAACAAGTTTACAAGAACAATACAATGCTTCAATAGTTGACAAAAGTGTCCTGCAATTCAAATGCTTTATAGAGGAAAAAGAGCCAACTGTTTTGTAGTAACTTCATTTCCAGACGTAATGAGCATTGTTAACCTATGGAGACATAGTTGACGTAAGAACTTTCGAGGTATAAACTGCTCTCTTCATTCCCTAAGCTGTGAACAAGTATATCGAAAACAAACGTCGTCTTCAGTAGAACTATCGCAAAAAGGACAATAATCAAATATCATTTACATGTCTAAAGCTAGAAATGCTGCGCCTTCAAGTATGAAATACCACAGCTACATTTTGCTAATATTCCTTTCAAATGCCTGTTCATTTTCATGGTTAAATATAGGGGAATGCAATGCAATTAATTAATCAGACTATGCATTTCATATCTGCCACTGTTTTCAACTTGTAAGTATCGAATGTCAGTCCTGCCACTGACATAAAATGAATCTATCACGCGAAAGTCGTAAAAACAAAGAGTGATTTTCAACGCCCTGATTGAACCTTACATAACCAAACCCGTTTTCATTTAACTGTCTTTTAACTTTAGTAACCCTGTCTGATTTGACCGTTTTCATTAAATTGACGTAACATTTTATAAGCTTCTTCAAAGAAGTCTATAGTGTATCATTTGAAATGATTTTAACAAAAGCGAATTCACCTAACAGCTGAAACAATTTTTAATCGGTAGTGATTCGTTTCTTCAGGGACAAGATTATTAGGTATTTTTACCGATACACCAAGAATTTTCTTTTTTAAAGTTTCTGCATTATGGAAACCAGAGCCCTCTTTGCCCGACAAGCAAGGTCTTTACAGACGTTAAACTCAAACGTTCCGAAAAGTACAGTCATAAAGATATATAAACATTTAATGCAGGCATAGTAGCACCAGAGAGAGTGAGTGAGAGAGAGAGAGAGAGAGAGAGAGAGAGAGAGAGAGAGAGAGAGAGAGAGAGAGAGAGACAGACAGACAGACAGGCAGACAGACAGACGGACGGACGGACAGAGACAGAGACAGAGAGAGAGTCAGACAGACATACAGACGGACAGACAGAGAAAGAGTGAGAACCAGAAAAACCTTCCCCTAAAGAAAGCAAATCAAACCAGTCCAAAAGCTTGACCAAATAATCAAAATTACATAACAACAAGCCAGCCGAACTAACACGAATCAGCAAACCGAGACACGAGCAACAACAACAACACCTCCCCCCCTCCCTCCCCCTAGAAGATTCTTACCTATAAGGGGTATACTGGAAGCAGCAGGAGGGGTGGATTCTGCCAGCAGTAAGAGCAGTACGAAGAATGCCACAAAGATGTTCATGCCTGCAACATTCCACCACACAACACACACGGCTCCTGAGAATAATGTTATAGTCCTTTTCTCCCAATCACACTCTCCATCACACATGTGTTCGGGGGTCGCACACGTGTACACACGCATAGACTGACAGACAGGCAGATAGATATAAACATATTCACACACAAACAGGCATATACTCGCTTTCACACGCACGCACATACATACACATGCGCGCGCACACTCTCGCGTATGTACACACACATACACACACACATATATATATAAATATATACACACACATATATATATATATATATATATATATATATATATATATATATATATATATATATATATATATATATATATTTATTTATTGATTATAGACACAATACCTATTTTAACTACATCACAATTTTTTGGGGCAGAACAGGGCAGTCATACCATTAATTTTCATTCACCCAATAACTCTAGCATTAAAAAGACACTGAAAACACTGAGCACCGAAAAACGACCAGTAACTGCTTTATATATCTCTATCCCTTAAATCAAAACTTATCTATAAAGAACTGAATTTCGAAAGTATAGGTCTTTGTACGTTTATCTGTATGTATGCTGTGTTTTCTTTTCCCCATTCTCTCTTTTCTTTCAACTTGTATGTGTCGTCTCTCTAGGGCCTCCCCCGCCCGACAACAATAACCTGAAGAAGCAAGCAAGCAAACAAGGAACCAAATAGCCAAACAACCAGTCACGACCCCCTCCCCCCACCAAACTCAACCATCCAGCCATACAAACACCCACCAAATCCGCACGCACCTGGTCCTAATCAACCAACCGACCGACTAACCACTCACCCACTCATTCGAACACTCACCCACCCTTCCATCCACACACCAACCGACCGACCAACCAACCAACCATCCAACCAATTACCCACCCTTCCACCCAAGCTAATCAATCATCCAATCCACCCATTGCACACCCACCCACCCCCACCCGCGCACCTCCTCACCACCCACCCTCCTAACCAACCGCCCACCCAACCAGAAAAAAACAAACCATCTTTTATTTTTTTTAAAAATCTTATTTTATTTTTATATATTTTATTCTTTTATATCGAGGATAATGGAATAAGCACTTACGTGCTTTTTTACATCCAGTCCCCGTATGTATGCTGATTTGTAAATTCTGTCATCTGTTCCCACCGGCACACGATGGCCTACTCTTACGAAAAGCGGAACAGGGTTTAACGTGTGCGCAAGATGTTCTGCGTGCGTTCGCACACGGGACCTCGGTTTATAGTCTCATCCGAAGGACTTTTGGGGAGAGTGGAGTCTGCACTGATGTTAACTCCAGAGGAAAATATCCCCTTGAACGGGAATCGAACCGGGGTCGTCAAATTGCGAGCGCAATGTTCTGACCACTAGGCTATACCCCCAGCCCCCCCCACTATACACACACACACCCAACCAACCAACCCAACCAACCAACC
>CM054135.1:42882229-42894729 GCA_028751875.1 Rapana venosa
AAAATAAATAAGAAACATTAACACAAGACACAAACACATCACAACAACCCCCCCCCCCCCACCCCCCACCAACCCCCATCCCCGCTACACCCCCCCCCTTCCTACACACCACCACCACCACACACCCACACCACAACACCACCACCACTACCAACCAACACCCTCCTCCAACGCCCTACCAGCCATCACCCCCCCCCCCCCCCCCCCCCACCAACACACACACCACACCCTAGCCTCAAAACTCACATAGGTGGCCCAGACGTTGGTGGTGAGGATCTGGTTCCGCTCGTCCAGGTCCAGGATCTGGATGAGGGACATGCCGTAGTGGATGACGATGGTGTCGTTCTGGGCCTGCACCGGCCTGCCCATGATGCCCAGCTCCTTGTAGTTGCGGATCAGGTCCTGGATCAGCCGCTTCTCGTGCGACATCTCCACCGGAGCTGTTTGTCGGTAGGTGGGTGGGTGGGGAAAAGCGGACAAGACAAGACAAGACGAGTGCAGTGAGTGAGTGAGTGAGTGAGGGCAGTGAGAGAGAGAGAGAGAGAGAGAGAGAGAGAGAGAGAGAGAGAGAGAGAGAGAGAGAGAGAGAGAGAGATAGAGAGGGAGAGAGAGAGAGAGAGAGAGAGAGGGAGAGAGAGAGAGAGAGAGAAAGAGAGAGGAGAGAGAGAGAGAGAGAGAGAGAGAGAGAGAGAGAGGAGAGACGAGAGAGAAAGAGAGAGAGAGAGAGAGAGAGAGAGAGAGAAAGAGAGAGAGAGAGAGAGAGAGAGAGAGAGAGAGATTTTCAGTTTAATGATTGGCGACTCTGTGTGTGTGTGTGTGTGTGTGTGTGTGTGTGTGTGTGTGTGTGTGTGTGTGTGTGTGTGTGTGTGTGAGGGGTAGGGTGGGTGGTGGGGTGGGTGGGGTGGGTATTGTGGCAGTTTGATGGAAATAAAGGAGGTGGAGGTGGTGAACGAGGGGAAGTAGGAGGGAGGAGGAGGGGGAGGAGGAGAAGGAGGTGGAAGGAAGTGGGGGAGAAGGAGGAAAAGAATAAGAAGGAGGAGGAGGATGAGGAGGGGAGGAGGGGGAGAGAGAGAGAGAGAGAGAGAGAGAGAGAGAGAGAGAGAGAGACAGAGACAGAGACAGAGAGACAGACAGACAGACAGACATAAAGACAGACA
Source organism: Rapana venosa (assembly GCA_028751875.1). Taxonomy (NCBI): domain Eukaryota; kingdom Metazoa; phylum Mollusca; class Gastropoda; order Neogastropoda; family Muricidae; genus Rapana; species Rapana venosa. Next base: position 42,883,387 of record CM054135.1, read on the forward strand.
TACAGATAGTGTAAAATGGCTTATAAGAAATACTAATTTTTTAAAAAAAGCTGTCAGGAAATATGTGTGAAATGAAAAGAAAAAAAAGTGGTTTAATTTTGAATTATGTAACTTAAAATTTCAAAAGACGATTTACGTGTTTGAAAATCACTTTTAATAGGGACTATCCAATCATAAACAGAAATCGCCTCCCAACGAGAAAGTTGCCAAAAGAAAGTCTATTCCTAATCCTTTAGTTAATGCCTTCTTGGATACGCTTCTGATCGGAAGTAATGCTATATGACTGAACATTAGTATTTGTTTTTTTAGTTGTATACGAGTCTAAGGCACGGCAGATTTCTCTGCGTGAAATTCGGACCGCTGCTCTCCTTCGGGAGAGCGCGGCGCCAAAGAACAGCCCACCCATTAATTTTTGTCTTGTCCTTTGTGCACGTGTGATTGTTTCCCTATCATATAGTGGCTTTTTCCTACATAATTTTGCCAGGAACAACTCTCTATTTGCCGTGGGTGCTTCTACGTGCCCCCAAATGCCTGTTGCACACGGGACCTCGATTTTCTTCGTGTCATCCGAAAGACTAGCACCTAGACCACCTCTCACGGTCTAGTGGCCTGAGGAAGAGTATCGGGCACGAACTGGGATCGAACCCGGACCCGGATCGAACCTGGACACTTGGCTTTCAAAGCAAGTGCGTTACCTACAGACCACCGATCCACTGTTTTCATCCTGAGACGTTGAGTATTCAGATACGGAAATAGTGTGATGGTTTGAGCCATCCTAATTCTTTCTTTTTTTTCTTTTTTTTTTTTACTGTAACAAGTTGTGCCTAAACCACTACACTCGCACAACTCAATATCTAAACCACTACACCCGCACAACTCAATGTCTAAACCACTACACCCGCACAACTCAATGTCTACACCACTACACCCGCACAACTCAATGTCTAAACCACTGCACCCGCACAACTCAATGTCTAAACCACTACACCCGCACAACTCAATTTATTCCCAGAGCGCCAGACTTATGATCTGCAAATTGCGTGGTTGGTTCTCAATCAACACCCCCTTACATGAAAACACACACACGGCGATGCACAGCGCATCCTCACCCAATGCTATTTCAATGGCGCAGTGCGGACACAGATACATTAGCTCCACTAAATCTTAACGATTGATTCTCCCCTCCGTGCAATGAAACACATAAGTTGGTCTGGAAGCTAGGCCTGAAGAGACGAAGACAAAGTGTCGGGGGCGTCTTGGGAACGGGTGGAAATCATGGGAAGTGACAGCGGAGTGAAGTTGGTGATGGGTCCGGGGGATGTCCCAGTCCAGAGAGGCCTCGGGTCCTAAGGGGACGCTAACTCAGTCTGGAGCCGTGACTATGCAGTCCGTCTTCACTCCACCACCCCCCAACACGGGGTAAGGGATGTGTTATGGTGTCAGCAGTAGAAGCATGTTTAGTCAGTCTTGCTCCGTTTCGTGTTGGAAGCAAAAGGTATACTGTTTCTTTTGCCATGAAATTAATCATATCTTAGTTCTTTTATTTGAAGGATAAAGGAATACATACTCGTGTGCTTTTAAAAACAAACAAACATCCAGACCCCGTGTGCATGCAGTTTTGGAACATTTTGTCATCCGTTATCACCAGCAGTGATCTACTCTTTCGAAAGGCGAAACAGGTTTTAACGTGTGCGCAAGATGTTCTAGTTGCGTTCGCACATGAAGTCTGTTTATAGTCGTATCTGGAGTTTCAGGGGACTTGAGAGGATACTGATGTTTGCTTCAGGGAAAGGATTCCCTTGAACAGGCATTTCAGCAGTGTTTAAAACCCAGGCTCAAACTCGGGCTGACAGATCGCAAACACAACGCTCTAACCACCAGGCTATGCCATTGGGCAAGAGAGAGAGGAGAGAGAGAGGAGAGAGAGAGAGAGAGAGAGAGAGAGAGAGAGAGAGAGAGAGAGGAGAGAGAGAGAGAGAGAGAGAGAGAGAGAGAGAGGAAGAGAGAGAGAGGAGAGAGAGAGAGAGAAAGTGAGTGAGAGAGAGAGAGAGGGAGAGAGAGAGAATGACAATGACAATGACAATGGTTTCTTGTTGTAAGCGTACAAGCCCATTCACAAGGGGACAGTGGGAAGAGGACTGGCACAAACTCATATTTAACCAATAAGGAAAACAATTCACAACTGCCCAAATAATCATCATTACATGGATCCCATATCTGGTTTAACAGCTGCAACAAACAACATCGTAAACTATGATTATTGTAATTTTTAGCAAGGCGAAAACAATGAACAAAATTTATTGCTGTCAAAGCTTTACCAGCCATTCAGCAGGACCCTCAAATGACTCATCAAAGTTTGTTTTGACAATTTACGTCATGTGTAAAAAACCCAGCTGTGATACCAGGGACTTTATGAGGAAACCACATCAGCACAATTAATACTCAAAGATAGCTTGGCAACTTAGGGCTATTGGAGAGCAAAAAGAAGGCACTGGCTGCATGCTAACTAAGAACAGTTCACTACATAAGGTTCAATGCTGTAAGGCTGCTTCCAGGTACGTAGAGATAGATAGATAGATAGATAGATAGATAGATAGATAGAGAGAGAGAGAGAGAGAGAGAGAGAGAGAGAGAGAGAGAGAGAGAGAGAAGAGAGAGAGAGAGAGAGAGAGGAGAGAGAGAAGAGAGAGAGAGAGAGGAGAGAGAGAGAGAGAGAGAGAGAGAGAGAGAGAGAGAGAGAGAGAATATTTATCAGAAGCAAATGCTGAAACTGAAACTAGATATTCAAAATGCATTTGCGAGTTGGTGATATAAAACACACTGACACTACAAAAACGTGTCTATGTATACACAAACATGCCCGTGCACACGTTGACAAAGAAAAGAAACAGACAGGCACGGTATAAGACACACGCACATAGTGAGACAGTCAGACACAGACAGACAGATACAGACACAGACAGACAGACAGACACAGACAGAAAGACAGACACAGACAGAAAGACACACGCACGCACACACACACACACACACAACTGGTAACGAGGAAACAAATAGCAGTCACACACATCTGCACATTCACATAGCAGGCTATACTTTCCCCATTTCATATCATTATTCTCAAAACATCACCAAGATATGATGCGAGTATGAAATGTTCAACATGCATGGCATTTTCAATGCGAACAACGAAACTGAGTGTACAATAGCAGCAGCAATGACAACCAGCCAACCAACCAACCAACCAACTAGCCAACCAGCCAGCCAACCAACCAGCTAGCCAACCAACCAGCCAGCCAGCCAACTAGCCAACCAACCAGCCAGTTAACCAGCGAACCAACAGCAACAACTAAAACAACGCATTAGTCATTTATTTGTTTCCTTTTTCCTGTATTTCCTTTGTTTGTTTGTTTCTTTTCTTTCTTTATCTTTACGTTTTGTTTATCTCTTTCTTTCTCTCTGTCTTTTTTTCTTAATTTCTCCCTTTCTTTCTTTGTTTCGTTCCTTCCTTCTTTCTCTCTCCGTCTGTCTCTGTCTCTGTCTCTGTCTCTCTCTCTCTCTCTCTCTCTCTCTCTCTCTCTCTCTCTCTTTATTTCTTTCTTTCCATCCATCTATCTCTCTATGTTGTTGTTTCCGTTCCCCTTTGTTTTGAAGCGTGAAGCCCATGTAAACACAGCGTGTACGTACATTCATTACGCTAGTGTTTCTATTAACTGAACCGATGAAAAGCTTTCGTGTTGGTCTTTTCAGGCTGCTAGGAAAACCATTGAAATATTAATGATGATTTATTGATTGAGCGCGTAGAAATAAAGAGCGCAGGCTGTGTTTTGATAAAAACAAAACAAAACCCAACAGTAAAATGCAAGCAGTTTTTTCCTATTGTGTTTTAAAAGCATCCGAGGTATGGGTGAGATTATGTTTGCGTTGTGTGTGTGTGTGTGTGTTATTGTTGTTGTTGTTGTTGTTGTTGTTGATGTTGTGGTGGTGGTGGTGGTGGTGGTGGTGGTGTGTGTGTGTGTGTGTGTGTGTGTGTGTAAGTGTGCACGCGCGCGCGCGTTAAATCCTGTTCCGCTTTTCGAAAGAGTAGGCCATTTTGTGTCGGTGGGAACAGATGAAAAAATTTACAAAACCGCATACACACGGGGACTGGATGTAAAAAAGCACATAGGTGCTTATTCCATTATCCTCGATATAAAAGAATAAATATAAAAAATAAAAAACAGAATATTGAATCGTTCCCTTTTTTTTTGGTGGTTGAAAATATGTATTGGTGATTATGCAACCAAAGATGTCACACTAAAATGGAAGAAACAAACAAGTGACTACTAAAAAAACGAACAAAACTCATATCATGCACTAGCAGGCGTAGACACATACATACACACGCGTTCATGTGCACATTCATTCATCCATCTATCCATAGATATGTACACAATACATAAATGCATACATAATACATACGTACATACATACATACATACATACATACATACACATACATACTTACATAGATATAATATATATCCATCTAAACCATCTAATCCATCCATCCATCTATCTATCATATATATATCGAGACAGACAGACAGACGGACAGGTAGATAAATATATAGACAGATAATGTATAAATACATAAGCGCATACGTGCGTGCGTTCGTACGTACACAAGCACACACACACACACACAAACAAACGCACACACACAAACGCACGCACTCACGCACACACACACACAGACACACACACACACACACACACACACACACACACACAAAACACACACACACACACCCATCGGTGCCCTATTCGAGGAACGGGAAAAAAGTTTTGAGAGAGAGGTGGAGAGAGGAGACGGATGCATAGGCAGAATAAAAGAGCAGAGGAGGAAATAAAATAGCACTGCAGAACGGACAAGGAAACCCTTGCAGAAACAAAGGCTTTGTACCTAACCAGGATTACAAGTGGAAGAATCTGGTAAACAGCTCTTCAGTGCGATGACCCAATGACCCTTCCATTCCCAGTCGAGCGACGCACATATATATACTGCATGGTGATCAGAAGTGATGAGGATGATGTAATGCTTGCTGCTATAGAATTACAGACTACTTGAGAAAGCTGTGGTGTACACTTCCTATCATACATAGTAATTATGTGCCGGCGCTAACCGGGCCCGAGAGATACAGACACTTGCAGTGACGTTCAAGTATTTTGAGCAGCACTAAAGAAATGTGTGTGTGTGAGTGCGCGTGCGTGCGTGCGTGCGTGCGTGCGTGTGTGTGTGTGTGTGTGTGTGTGTGTGTGTGAAGAGAGAGAGAGAGAGAGAGAGAGAGAGAGAGAGAGAGAGAGAGAGAGAGAGAGAGAGAGAGAGAGAGAGAGAGAGAAGAGAGAACTATCAGTTCAAGCAAACATGAAAGTCACTATTGTAAAATATCTTAACAGCTATCTATCATCAAAAACCATTATCGTACAATTTCCATACATCCCTCTTTTGTTCATTGTCCTGTGTGTTTCATTCAGTTTCAGGTTATGCAGACACTTATAAAGCCATTTCCGTACTGACGGAAGGGGAGTCATTACTGTGTACCTGGTCTTGTAGTTCCATACTACTGTTTGGAGGGTTAAAAAGTATGACTGCTCACAAAAAGCAATAAAAAGCAGACTCTCTCTCTGTCTCTCTGTCTGTCTCTCTCTGTCTGCCTATCTCTCTGTGCTCGTCTGTCTGTCTATCTATCTATCTGTCTGTCTTTCCTTCTGTCTGTCTTTCTGTCTCTGTCTTTCGTGTGTGTGTGTGTGTGTGTGTGTGTGTGTGTGTTGTGTGTGTGTGTGTGTGTTGTGTGTGTGTTTATTTTTTTGTATTTTATTTTATTCATTTTTTTATTTATTCTTTTATATCGAGGATAATGTGTGTGTGTGTGTGTGTGTGTGTGTGTGTGTGTGTGTGTGTGTGTGTGTGTGTGTGTGTGTGTGTGTGTGTGTGTGTGTATGTGTGTGTGTATCGCTGTCTCTGTTTCTGTCACCGTCTCTCTCTCGCTCTGCGTCTCTCTGTCTCTCTCTGACTCTGTCTCTGTCTGTCTGTCTGTCTGTCTGTCTCTCTCTGTGTCTGTCTCTCTCACGATGGCAATATGGCGTATTCTTCACAACAAAACACACAGCTTTGTGCTTATTGTGAACTGAAAACCCGCCAGCTATGTTGACTCGTCTCTTGGTGTGAACTGCGGCACATCCTCTACACAGAAATCAGTGCGCTCTCCCCCGTGGGCGTGTCGGGGGCTCCTTCAGCAGTAATAACATCCCTGCCTTCTGGAAATTCTGTATTAGAAATTTCCCCTTTTCTATCATCTCAACGATTTTTTGACTTTTAGCCTGATCTTTTTGCCCCCAACCCCTCTTCTCTCTCTCTCTCTCTCTCTCTCTCTCTCTCTCTCATCTCTCTCTCTCTCTCTCTCTCTCTCTCTCTCTTTCGCTGTATATCTGTTTCTGTCTCGCTGTGTCTGTCTCTTTTTTTCACTCGTTTGTTTATTTTCTGCCTTCCCAGTCCAATCTCCTACCTGTTTTCTAGAAAGTCTAGCAACTTTCTTCTTAACAGGTTATATGAAGTTTTATAGCTTTAAAAAGTTTAAGCGGTATATAACTTTTCATAATGATGATGATGATCATACCACCACCACCACCACCATCACCATCATCACCATCATCATTATCATCATCATCATCATTCATCATCATCATCATCATTATTTTATTATTATTATTATTTATTATTATTATTGTTGTTGTTATCATATTTCTTCCCTGGTTTCTTCTGAGGATCAGGTAGTGTGATATTGTAAGCACTGGGATGAGTACAGAATGTCGAGCATTATCATTAAAAAAAAGTTTGCTCACTTCTTTCCACTTTTGGGCAATCTGGCGTGATTCAATCAGACGAAATGGTTCGCATCCTTAACATAGCCTGGCCTTATTTGTCTTAGTTAGGGGACGGAATAACTCAGTGGTCACAGCACTGACTGTCCCCAACTAATGTTAAGCAGCATTGAGCGTGGTTACCTCTTGGATGGGTGACCGTTTGCGCGCCTTGGCTTCAGTACAGTCCCCTAGTTCACCCAGCTGTCAATGGGTACCTGCCTCTTTAGGGTAAGGGAAGGTAAAGCAGCGAGGGAGAGGAGATGGGCGCCGCCCTCAATATGCTGGCCCCTTGACAAGTTGAGATCTCTGATGCCTTACTCCCCTACGACCACATAAATTATGGGACACCTTTACCTTTAGTTAACGATTGAAATAGTCAACATACTGTGTTATTTATTAATTCAATGAGTGTTCTTTTTCCAGGTTAACTGTGCTGGGTATTCAAGGGGGATTGGTGAATTGATTTTAATTATTTAATTTTAAAAACCCACTATCCCTACGTTAAGGGAGAGAACACCTCTTTCCCAGGACATCTACACTGTGCGCATTTGTATGCTACTGTAACAGGGTAGTGGGTGATACAAGGGAAGGGTTAGGAGATGGTTGGTTACCCTACAGCGTGCTACCCGTAGGGGAAAGGAAGGTGACTGTTCGTGTGAACTTTTTGAATTGAAGGAAGAAGGTGACAGCCGAGGAAAGGGTCTTTGTGGTCGGTGCGGCTGTAAACAGCATGAAATGGAATGGTGTGCAAAGGGTGTAGTGCCCTGTCCGCAATCTCTACTGACTTGAAGCAGTCGGCACTGTTCAATGCTGGTTTTTGTGCGTGCTTTTACAAAATATGCTCTTTCGTACTTTATTTATACTGGATCTGACAAATCGATGGGACCCCTTTTCTTCTCTAAGCTTTATTGTTTCGGTGAAAAGCTCCCTGAACTGCTCAGGGCAGTACAAGTGCTGACTACAATCCGCAAACAAACCGTGTCTAACTCATTTTTTTTCCAGATCAACCAAACCCATTAGGCCTCAAACGGAAACAAACTTTGCACAGAGAAGACAGCCATTCAAATATAAGCTTACATAGTGGCAGAAGAGTCTATCAGAAGAGATCGATAAATTGAGGTTATGTGTGCTTCATACAGGCAACGCACCTGAAAGAACCCTCTTCAACAAAAGAATTGTCTCTTGCAAAGTTCTGTGGAAGGAAAAAAACCTTCATGGGGAAACAGATTTACACCCAGACGAGAACAAAATGGATGGTGCTGCTTTTGACAGCACCCATAGAAATGAACTGCTATAACTGTAGGCTGAGTGGTTTACATTTCAATACTAAACGATACAATACAATACAAAACAACACAGTACAATACAGGTGAACACAGAACAATATCATACATATCAATACAACATAGTCCATATACCCTGAGCTATGCTACACTGCACTGCACTGCACTGCACTACACTACACTACACCACACTACACTGCACTGCATTACACTACACTACACTGCATTACACTACACTGCACTATCCTACACTACACTACACTGCACTACAATACACTACACTACACTGCACTACACCACACTACACTGCACTAGCCTACACTACACTACACTACTCTGCACTACACTACACTACACTGCACTGCACTGCACTACACTACACTGCACTACACTGCACTGCACTACACTACACTACACTACACTATACTACACTACATTGCACTAGCCTTCACTACACTACACTGCACTACACTACAGTACACTGCACTACACTACACTGCACTGCACTACTCTACACTACACTACACTGCACTATACTACACTGCACTACACTACACTGCACTGTACTGGACTCCATTCCACTGCACTGCACTACACTGCACTACACTACACTGCACTGCACTACACTGCATTACACTACACTACACTGCACTGCCCTACACTACATTGCATTACGCTACACTGCACTACACTGCACTGTACTGGACTCCATTCCGCTTCACTGCACTACACTACACTGCACTACACTGTACTTCACTACACTGCACTACACTACACTGCACTAGCCTACACTACACTGCACTACACTACACTGCATTGTACTGGACTCCATTCCACTTCACTGCACCTACCCTACACTGCACTTCACTACACTACACTACACTGCACTACACTCTCTCTCTGTCTCCGTCTCTCTCTACACACACACACATATATCTATCCACATCTATCTATATTATATATCTATATCTATCTCTCTATATATAAGAGAACGGGACAGCTTAGTGGTCAGAGCACTCGCTTTCCCCAAATCAGGTTAAGTAGCATCGAGCGTGGTTGCCTCTTGGATGGGTGACCGTTTGCGCGCCTTGGCATCAGTACAGTCCCCCAGTTCACCCAGCTATAAGTGCGTACCTACCTACACTCTTTAGGTGTAATATAATATATATATATATATTATATACATATATATATAATATATATATATATATATATATATATATATATATATATATATATATATATATATCTCATGAACCGTGGTCTAGTGGCTACTATTATTCGGTTATTAAAACAATCAACAAATAATCATACTAGCAGGGCACAAAATGGGTCGAGCTGCTTTCGAGGTAACGCGATTTCCACGGGTAGAGCAACCCGAAATATTGCACAGAGAAATTCCCCGGGATTGAAAGTAGTCTACAATACAAAAAACCCTTGGCAACACATGGTATAACACAGAAACTCTGGTGTTTAAAATTTTGAGATAATTAAATCTCCATTTCCCGCAGATTTGAAAAGTTTAGCGCTTATAATCCATCTGAACTGAACAGAACTTGCAGCAAAACCTTTTGTTTGTATTGAATTACTGGATCAAACAGAAAAAAAGATGGAACAGCACACAATAATGAAAAGAAAACCTACATAAAGAAAGCATGTGCACAACTTGCCATTAAGTAATTACATTTTTCTTTCTAGATGCAATACAATACATTATGGCGAAAAAGCGGGAAGTGTTCGTGTTTTGAAGAGAGGAATTGAATACAAGCCACACACACATGGTTTTGTACGGGAAAAAACCAACAAAAAACAAAAACAGGTGGAAGGAAGAAAAAAAACGACATCAAAATAGAACGCGCAAGACAAAAAGAAAATATTTAGCTCAGAATGTTCATTAAGGCATTTGTATATTCTTCAAAGAATTTCAAACATCTCTGCGTGCGTGCGTGTGCGCTCGAACACAGCACGAATTCTCTTTTATCTGTATGTTCATTTGCATGTGTGTCAGTGTTTCTAAGCATACGCCTGCCCGTCTGTCTGCTGGTCTGTGTCCAGGACGTGCCTTATGTACATACCTGTAGGTATTTTCCATAGCTCTGTTGTAGCTTTCCACTCTTTCTGTTATTTCTCTCATTCATTTCAAAGTTCTATCTCCCCCCCCCCCTTTTCCTCCTCTCTCTCTGTGTCTCTGCCTGTCTGTCTGTCTGTGTCCGTCTATCTGTCTCTTTCTGTCCGTCCTTCTGTCTGTCTGTCTGTGTTTGTCTCTCTCTGTGACTGTCTCTTTTTCTGGTTCTGTCTGTCTGAACACCCCCCCCCCTCCCTCTCTGTCCGTTTGTCTGTCTGTCTGTGTTTCTGTCCGTCCTTCTGTCTTTGTCTGTCTGTCTCTCTGTGTTTCTGTCTATCTGTCTGTCTCTGTCTGTGTTTCTGTCCGTCCTTCTGTCTGTCTTTGTCTGTCTGTCTCTCTGTCTGTGTTTCTGTCTGTCTATCTGTATGTCTGTCTCTGTCTGTGTTACTGTTTGTCCCCCTGCCACCCCCCCCCCCCCTATCTCTCTCTCTCTCTCTGAGCCCATCAGCGGGCCGGGGAGGCGTTCCAAGTGTGAGAATGGCAGCACAGCAGCACAGCGAGGATGTTCAGACTTTAATCCTGTTTGGTCTTGACCCGAACACGGGCGGGGATCCGGGAGGGATTTTCAGCCGAGGATCTCAAAATTTCCAACGAGAACTGTTGTCTCATTTGTTGGTTCTAATCCAATTCTGATCGGACCACACGAACAACTCCTTACTTCAGTGAAAAACCGCAAACTAGGGTGGTACTGGCACGTCACACCAACATCTGGACTGGCCAAGACTGTCCTAGAGGGGACAGTACAAGGAGGGAGACGAAGAGGCAGACAGAGAAAACGATGGGAGAACAACATCGGAGAGTGGACTGGCCAAGACTGTCTCACTGGGGACAGTACAAGAAGGGAGACGAAGAGGCAGACAGAGAAAACGATGGGAGAACAACATCGGAGAGTAGACTGGTAGCCTTGCGCGGAACGATTTGCTACCGAAAGCAGAGGACATCGGGGATAAGAGGAAGCTGGTCGCAAAATCTTCATTGGTGCCTCCACGGGACTACGGGATAGTGAAGGTGAAGGGGTGGCTGTGAGAA
>CM054135.1:42899729-42949729 GCA_028751875.1 Rapana venosa
CACACGGGGCCTCGGTTTATAGTCTCATCCGAAGGACTTTGACATTCAGTTCGATTTTTTTGTCAAACTGGGAAGAAAGGGCGAGGCTGGGAATCGAACCCAGAACCTCACGGTTTACTTGTTGGCAGGCGAACGCCTTAACCATCCTGCCACCTCCCTTCTCGACCCCCCTGTTATCATAAGGCCACGAGTTTGGCGTTCTAACCATCAGGCTGTCCTGACCCATCCTTACCATCATGACATCGATCCTGCAGAAGCCTTCCGCATGTTCCCAGCATTATCTGAAGGCTGGGGACCGGCCAGAAATGTGTTGGGGGTATTGATTGACTCGCGAGTGATGGCGTGGAGTGTTGGCTGCTTGTATCAATTCACCTTTTGACCTGGATCAGGATTTGTCCTCGTCCACGTAATGCACGGTTATAAGCCACTGTCCCCTTGTGGGCGTACTGAGGGTTTTAGGCTTACTGAAACTGTATGGATAATATCTGTAGGAAATTCTGCTAGGGAAAATGTTATTCACTGTTTGGGTTTTTTTCCTCTCTTTTACGCTTAGAATGTTCTCTGCAAGAAAGAATCATCTTTTTTCTCTTCGTTAAATTAAAAAAAAAGTCTCTCGTCTTTTAAAAAATATTTTATCATACGTGCAGTTCATTGCATGACTACAAAGCGGATTAACAGGAGGAGCTACGATTTAATAAGGTTAATTTTTTGTCACCTTAGAATGAGAACAAAGAGTTTTCTTCTCTTAAAAGTATCGTATTCTGAAACGTAAGCGTGTACTTGTGCACAAATGCCAAATCAAAATGAGTCAAGAGGTGTAAGTAACTTTAAAAAAATGCCCTCAACATCTGTGGTAAGAATCAACACAAGAACATACAGTGTAAGATACCCACCATAACTGAAAAATATCTAAAGTATCTACATAGCATTCATACTACAGACTTACTACCATTTATAGCCTTTCGCTGCCTTTTTTCATTGAACCTGTGGAAACATATAGGAGTGGAATACAATTCAGATAACATAGACCCACTTTTTCGAACAATGTACTAAAAAGAAAAAATCGAGAACCTGCTTTAAGTGCTATTTCACAAGTAACCGAGTTACATGCCTTTTGCAAAGTGCTCTGCTGCTCATTTCATTCAGCCAGTAGTATGCAATCGGTTTTCGTTGAAAGCAAAATGCTTAAAATAAGGCGGTCTCTTTAAAAGAAAAAAAAAAAGCACGTTGACCGACGTCAGCAAGTGTGCGTCATAATGTACTCTCTCGAGCACACTCACGTCAGTTTTGTAAACTTTCGTCATAGGGGTCCTTCTGATAGTGACAGCAGTTTGGAATGACACTCACGACACCCAGACGCAAAACAGTGCCATGAAATGAAATGTGAAATGTAGCTTTCATATATCTTTCCGAGACGTATCAATGTGCCTGTCAGTACTGTAACTGCCTTTCATGGGATGATTAAAATGATTTTGACTTGACTTTGACTTGACTTGATGAAACTGAAAACAACATACAATCGTGTTCCACATCCTCTGAGATATTTGTTCTTTCAGTTTTAATAAAATGAATATCGTTTTCCAGCTTTAGATTTTGGATTTCAAGATACGCTACATCTAGATCTCTGCATCTTTTTCTGTCTGTCTGTCTGTCTTTTTGTCCGATTGTGTCCCTGTCTCCCTCCGTCTGCTTCTGTTTGTCTGTCTATATGTATCACTCTCTGTGACCCATTCTCTCTCTTTCTCTCTTATTCTTCTTTCACACACGCACGCACGCAAACGCAGTCCCCCCCCCCCCCCCCCCCCACACACACACACACACGCCCACACCCACCCACACCACATCTGGCACACCGAGGGATTCTTAATGTAAGTTGGGACCAAAACATGGCATCTTCTCCACCCATTTTTTGGCGTTGTATCATTATTTTCCCCCCATGGGAATACCGATAACCTGTCAGTGCCAACAGCATGCCCACCATCTGGAAATTCTGCGCCAGGAATTCCCAATATTCTACTACCCTCATTGTTTCTGCCTTGTTCCTTTTCTTTCTGTCAACCACCTTCTTTGTCTATTTTCTGTCTTCTTGGTCGATTCCCCTGCCTTTCGTTTTCCAGAAAGACGTCAAAGATAACACATCTCTCCTATGCCCAAGTCGGATGCGCTGGGCCTGACTTGTCAGGCGCTTAACGGCAGAGCGAAGCATTTTTCGCTCATATGACAGACGACGATAGTTGCTGTCTGAGCGCTCGACAAAGACGAAATATCGTTTAATTTTTAAAAAAAATTAATGTTTCATCGAACTCTAAGCTGCACTGGTACAGTTATACAATTCCGACCACACACGAAGAAAACTTGTTTTTATAAGACGACATATCCTTCTTTCACTGGACCAGGACCGTTGGTGTGGCTGCGAACACATACGCATTTAGACAGACAGACAGACACGCACGAACGCACCCAAAAAAACCTCTCCCCCCCACCACACACACACCCTCTTACACACAAGTTAAAAAACCGCAATGCCTTTCAGGAGAGCAGGTCATTGTGTAGGTCACTGTGTGCCGAAAGGAATAGATGACATTACACATGCACACAAGGACTGGTTGTAAAATAACACACGAATGCTTATTCATTTTCCTCAAAATAAAAGAATTTAGTAATAGATAAAGAACAAGATAAATAAATAAATATATAAGGAAACAAATATATAAACAAATAAACCGAAACAAGTTTTAAGCGGCATACGAAGCTGAACCCCCCCCCCCCCCCCCTTTTTTTTTTCTTTCTTCAGTTTTACTTTCTGGATGGGTATTTTCCCCCGTTAGAGTTAGATGTCTTCATTTTGACCATTTGATCTAACAAAAAAAATATCGCCGCATCGTCCACCATCCCAGAAACCGTAAAAAGCTTAGACTGCAATGAGTCTTTAAAAAACCCAACCCAACCCTGCTCGAACATGGCGACAGAAAATTGATCCCTGAGCTGCCGTGACTCTTGGCTCTTTGCTAACAACAATATCACCAACAGCCATGAAATGGGAACTTCTCAGATGCAGCGAGCCTTGGACAAACACAGATCAATCACACGATTTGATTTATTTCAACGCAGTGGTCTGGTTTTCATGGCGCAAACCATGGCTGTGATTGAATTATGGATCAGCGTTCAAAAGCTTGAGTTTCTGTTTTTGTCATTTGACTTTTCGTGTTCGTTCAGGACGAACTATTATTTGCTGACGACCAGTCTTTGATGAATCAGAACAAAGCAGCTCTTCAAGAACCCACAGACCAACTCAACACAAGCTGCGAGAGGTATGACATGAAGATCAGTATCACCAAAACAGAAGTTATGTCTGTCAGCAGAAATCCAGAAAAGCTGGACATCAACATCAACGGCACCCAGCTGAAACAGACCAAAGAATTTAAATACCTTGGCAGCCTCTTCACTGAAGATGGAAAATTGGACAGAGAAATAGAAACAAGATGCCAGAAAGCGAACGCAGTCAGTTACCAACTCGCCCCCCTTCTAAAACATTCCAGCATCCCAATGAGCACCAAGGCAAAACTCATCAACGCCATCTTCGTTCCAACACTCACATACCAGTGTCAGACATGGGCCCTAACAAAAGCCTCAGAGAGAAAATTGGTCACATGTGAAATGCGCTGCCTGAGAAAAGCTGTCAACAAGACCAGACGCGACAAGATCAAGAATGAGGTGATCAGAGACATGGTTGGACTAACACCAATTCTCCACCATATCGAACAACAAAAGATCAGGTGGTTTGGTCACCTCACTAAAATGTCGCCCAACCAACCAGCCCTACGGGCATACACCACCAAATACAATGGCTGGAAAGCCAGAGGTAGACTAAGGAGACGATGGAGCGACTCCGTGGCTGACACCCTGCGAGCCCATGACCTGTCACTACATCAAGCCTCCCGCCTTGCTGCAGACAGACGTCTGTGTCTCCTCGCGACGCCGAAAGGCACCAGCGGCAGATGAAAGAAGAAGAAGAAGAAGAAGAAGAAGAAGAAGAAGAAGAAGAAGAAGACTTTTCGTGTTGTTTCCTTACAGACAGGAAGAAATTGTTTCGTGCCTGTGAGAATAATCATTCACAGAGCACCCTAACTCTGATAAATCTTACAAGCCTGGGACAAACTTGAAGAAAGAAACGAAATAAATAAGAAATTTGAAGAAAGAAGTCAACCAGGCTGTTCAAAGACTGCTTTACAAGTGAACAAAAGAAATTCGATACGAATAATTTATTATTCTAAAAATAGAGAAATCGATATGGGCCACAAACAATAAAAAGAAGATGTAAAACAGTACAAATAATTATATCACAGGAAACAAAACAGTGCAGTCCCCGAATATCAGCAGAATACCCTTCCCATTTCTCACGCATCACAAGGGACCCCCTCCCCCCTCCTCCCCCATCCAGCGTCATGATATTTTAGACCGGTCACACATTTATCCCTGCAAGTTAACAATTTCACTAAAAATCCCCCCCCCCCCTCCCCAACAACAATACCGATCTTTTGGTTCAAGTACATGACCATAGCTTGAGCAGTTTTAGCTCTGAAAAATGGAAACGTTTGTCCAGCTAAGCGTGCTGGCTGCCAGTGCTGTACTGTGCAGTGCTGTGCTGTGCGGTGTGAAGGAACTCTTGAATGCTAGGCTAGCGAGAACGTGATTGCAATCCTCGCGCGCTAGGTGTTCCTGTACTGCCCGCTTCAGGATGGAATCTGACAAGACACTAACGATCTTCTTTCCTTTCATCTGGTGATTATTGTTGTTGTTGTCACAGAGAGAGAGAGAGAGAGAGAGAGAGAGAGAGAGAGAGAGAGAGAGGAGGAGAGAGAGAGAGAGAGAGCCAGAGAGAGAGAGCGACACACACACACACACACACACAAAACACACACACACACACACACACACACACACACACACACACACACACACACACACACACAGGAAGACTGAAAGAGAGACAGAGAGAGAGAGACAGAGAGAGAGACAGAGACAGAGATGCAGTCAGACAGATAGACACAAGGAGACAGACAGACAGACAGACAGATAGGCAGACAGACAGACAGTGACAGAAACAGAGTCAAAGACACAGAGACACAGAACACAGAGAAAGAGATACCTCCAAATATGTTTTTTCCAGGGCCAGGACAGGCGATACCTGTGAAGTTGTTTGTCCATCATGATTGCCTGATCAGATTCCGCTTCGCGTGTTGCGAAGGAGGAGGATGAACTCACCGTCATCAGCAACAGTCAGGCTACCGGTTCCAGCCTGCTTCAGCGGCTGGGCCCGTCTGAAGCCAGCCTACAAGCTGAGGTTCTGTGTGCGAATGCGTGCATGCCATTGTATTGTTGTTGACTTCAATTTTACGTCTGTTCACTTTTAGTGATATTAGACGAACAAAAAATCCCCCCCCCAAAAAAAAACACACCAACAACAACAAAACAACAACACCCCCAAACCCAACAAAAAACCCCGGGAGAGGTGGATGTGTTGTTAAAAAAAAATCTCGAAAAGAAACTTGGCAATGCAACAGGAATTTAAAAGAACAAAAAACAAAAACAAGCCATTAACGTTAATGTAACTATGACAATTGTTCTATGGGACTGTGACAAAGACCTTTCACAATTTCAAATGCCCAGTTTTAGATTACTGAATATGCTGATGAGGGAGTTTTCAGAAAAAATGGGGCATGAAAGGTTTTTACACTCTGGCAGTCAAAAAGTAAATGAGTATTATATGCCATTGTATTGTATTGCGTTGTATTGTATTGCATTGGATTGTATTGCATTGTGTTGTATTGTGTTGTTTTGCATTGTATTGTCTTGCATTGTACTGTGTTGCGTTATGTTGTACTGTGCTGTGTTGTGTTGTATTGATTGTATTGTATACCATTTTCATTCAAAACAGTTTTCTAACGTGGAATTCAAGCTGCTCTCCACGGAGAGAGAACGTCACCACAGGGACAGCACTGTCCCTATCAACTTTCTGTCTGCAAGTCTGTCTGTTTCCATAATTATCAAAGTGACTTTTGTTTTCTCTGGGGAACTTTTGCCATTGACATACTTTCGTGTTGCCAAAATTTGTTTTGTTTTGGTGTGTGTGTGCGTGTGTGAGTGTGTGTGTGTGTGTGTGTGTGTGTGTGTGTGTGTGTGTGTGTGTGTGTGTGTGTGTGTGTGTGTGTGTGTGTGTGTGTGTGTTAGTCTTCAATTTTAACGTCTTTCCACTCTAAGCGATACCAGACGATCCTAAGATAGAAAACTGGAGAGAGAGAGAGAGAGAGAGAGAGAGAGAGAGAGAGAGAGAGAGAGAGAGAGAGAGAGAGAGAGAGAGAGAGAGAGAGAGAGAGAGAGAGAGAGAGAGATATTTTGCGTGCGTGCACGCGCGTGTGTGTAATACATTGTAAAATCAAATGAAAAAGTATGCTTGACATAATGATCAACAAAAAGTAAAAAGAACTTAAAAATCCAAAAACAAAATGAACAAGAACTACAATAAATGCCCTATAGGACTTAACAACAAACCCATAGCAATTTTAACTGTTAGATTTACATTGTTCAAAACGTCGTCGATGGAATCCTCAGAAAAGGTAGGGAGATGAGGTGTTAAAGTCTTACATTCAAGTATGATGTGTGTGTGTGTGTGTGTGTGTGTGTGTGTGTGTGTGTGCGCGCGCGTGTGTTTGCGCTTGCGCTTGCTTGCTTCCTTAGTAAATATTGGTTTATCATCAGAGAGACTAGGGCTCAGACCACCACTCATGGTCTTGTGGATAGGGGACATATTAGGTTTGGATAGATAACAGAGCTTTTACAATGAAGGAAAGGTAACTGCGCTTACTTCTACTTCTCACCCGACTGGACCGTGGTATTCACAAGTTTCATCTCTCAGTAGGAAGTTTTCAATATATGATTATATTGCACTGGCCATAATAATCGTTTGGTGACAGACTCAACAGCAATAATTTCATACAGCGTACAACAGATTTCCGTGGCCTGTTGGCAACTTTTGTATTTCTTGACAAACTCAGCACCAACTATTTAAGATAGCGGACGAAAGATTGTTGTAGCCTGTTCGCGGTTTTTATAAGTGGTTATAAACACAGCAGCAAGGAATGGAGATAGCAGATTAAAGATTTTTGTAGCCTGTAAGCGATTTACATTTGGTGATAGACATAGCAACAACGATTTGTGATAGTAGACAAAAGATTCGTGTACACTCTTAGCAATATTATGAGCTAGCATGCAAAACAGAAATTCGCATGGCAGTACGTAATTTATTTAGAGCGTGCACTAGACATTGCCTTTTTATTTATTTTATTTTAATTTTATTTTAATTGTTTTATATTGAGGATAATGAAAAAAGCACATATGTGCTTTTTTACATCCAGTCCCCGTGTGTATGCGGTTTGTAAATTCTGTAATCTGTTCCCACTTCTTATTGGGTAGTAAGAGACTGTACGTGTCAGCTCCTCCGCTCTCTCTTTCTCTCACTCAAGCACACATGCATACACACGCGCATTCCCCCTCCTCCCCCTACCCCCCCAACACACACAACACACACACACACACACACACACACACACACACACACACACACACACACACACACATGCACACATGCACACATGCACGCACTCACATACCTACTTCACTTCAGCAGATCATGTGCGAGCGTACACGCGCGTGCATGGGTGCGTGTGTGCGTGTACGTGTGCCTACCTACGTACATGCGAGAAAAAGTTTTGTTTTTGCTTTGCTTTTTCTTGTGTGGGTTTTTCAAACAGGAATGTGGAGGAAGAGAGGATGAAAGAAGAAGAATACAAAGAAGAAGAAGAAGAAGAAGAAGAAGAAGAAGAAGAAGAAAGAAGAAGAAGAAAGAAGAAGAAGAAGAAGAAGAAGAAGAAGAAGAAGAAAGCAGCAGCGGGGCAGGCAGGAATGCGGGAGCGTTCCAGAAGGATGAAGACTGGAAGAAGGAAACAGACCGGCTACATAGTTAGCTCCTGAAAGATGGAATTTTCAACAGGTGAATTTTGGGTAATGGATAGAGGAGGCCAAAAAGACTCCCCCTTCCACCCCCCCATCCCCTTTCAACACAAAATCCCGAAACAAAGATGAACGAAAACAACCTCTGAATAGCGAAAAGAAAAAAGGTCATGAAAGTGAAAGTGAACAGCGATTGAGGGGAGAGGTGGAGAAGGGCTTGTGGGTCGGAAGGGTTAGGAGAGAGAAGAGAGAGAGAGAGAGAGAGAGAGAGAGGAGAGAGAGAGAGAGAGAGAAGAGAGAGAGAGAGAAGAGAGAGAGGGGGGGGCAGAGAGAGAGACAGAGGCAGAGACAGACAGACAGAGGCAGACAGACAGAGACAGATAGAGACAGAGGCAGTTCATTTATTATTTTTAAAATATTGCTTCCCTTCTTAGCATTGAAAGAGAGAGAGAGATAGAGAGAGAGAGAGAGGGGCAGACAGAGACAGAGACAGACACAGACTGACAGAGACAGAAGCAGATAATTTTATTATTTTTTAAATATTGCTTTCCTTCTTAGCGTTGAGAGAGAGAGAGAGAGTGAAGGGGGGACAGACAGACAGAGACAGAGACAGAAGCAGATATTTTATTACTTTTTAAATATTGCTTTCCTTCTTAGCAATGAGAGAGAAAGAGTGACAGACAGACACACAGACAGACAGAGACAGAAGCAGATAATTTATTATTTTCTAAATATTGCTTTCCTTCTTAGCATTGAGAGAGAAAGAGAGACAGACACACACACACACACACACACAGACAAACAAGAGACAGACAGAGAAAGAGACAGTTCATTTACTTTTTTTTTTTAAATATTGCTTTTCCTTCTTAGCATTCAGGGCTCAGACAGTTACAAGTTTGGGTTATACATGGTGCTTTCCCGCAGTCGGAATGCGGTTACCTTTGTGGTGGGCAAAAAACCGGCCCCATACGCAAAAAATCCCATCATTGGTGAACCGCGGAGATGTAGCAGAGGAACAACAACAAAAAACAAACCTCATCCCCCAAACCGAAAAAAAACATGTGACTGTGTTCTCCGCTTTTTACAGCGGTATGTGTAAAATCCTCCCGGAGAATGGTCAGTACAAACATTTTCACCTGTCGACGGAAAAAGCTCACCACTACTCAAAATAGCCTTTTTTTTTAGCAGAAATTTGTCAACTTGCCACGGGTTCTTTTACATTGACTAGATAAACGTTGAACGTGATACATTGTCTTATCCGAAAGACTAGCAATCATTCGAAGTCTAGTGGATGGGGGCAAGTTTGCTTTATGTGTGCCGGTGGGAACGGATGACTAAATTTGTAAAAATGCATGCACAAGGGGACTGGATGTAACAAAAAAAATAGCACACGAGTGCTCGTGCGTTATTCTCAAAATAATAGAATTTGAATAAAGTGTTGGTTTCATTGAAATAAAGAACAGCAACAGCTACAAAACCATTTATTTTTTTAAAGAAAAAGAAATAAGACAAAAACGAGGAGAAAGAAAAAGAAAGAATCATTGGATAAAGTTTAAACGAATTTCTTAAAGAATGAAAGACAGAACTTGCAAAAAAACCCACCGCCACCAACAACAACAGAGAATGACACTGAAAAGAAGAAACAGAAATGAAACAAAACGAAACAAGAAAAGTAAGCAACAACGTGAAGAAAATAAACAAAGTATCAAGTAAAGGTGGAAAATCTGAACAACCAGGAAACAACAATTTATTGAAAAAGAAAGAAAGAAAGAAAGAAAGAAGGGAAGAAAGAAAGAAAGGAAGGAAGATAGAAAGAAAGGAAGGAAGAAAGAAAGAAATGAAGGAAGGAAGAAAGGAAGAAAGAAAGGAGGGAAGGAAGAAAAGAATTGAGTAAACAAAGCAAAAAGACGAAAAGAACCCCTTCTAAAATACCTACCAAAAAAAAAAAGAGAAGAAAAAAAAAGGAAAGAACGAAAGAAATGAACGCAAAAAAGAGAATATAAAACAAAAGAATACACGACAAAAATATAACCTGCCAAATATACTGCATGAAAACGTATGCGACTGAGCTGAACAATCTTCCTCCAGTACTTACAGGAAAGAAAACAGAAACAAGGAAAAGAGACAGGATTAGTTAGGAGAAGGCGAAGGATGGGTATAGAAGAGATAATGATATATAAAAAAAAGTGGGGGTGTTAGATAAGGTGATCATACGACCGGATGGAAATGGGTCTTGGAGAGAGAGAGAGAGAGAGAGAGAGAGAGAGAGAGAGGAGAGAGAGAGAGAGAGATGAGAGGAGAGAGAGAGAGATGAGGAGAGAGAGAGAGAGAGAGAGAGAGAGAGTGAGATGGAGAGAGAGAGAGAGAGGGAGAAGGAGGGAGAGCGCGAGAGAGAGGTGAGAGGGAGAGAAGGAGGGAGGGACAGAGAGAGAGAGAGAGAGAGTGTTAGAAGAGAGAGAGGATGTGTGAGAGAGAGAAGGAGAGAGGGAGGGAGGGAGAGAGAGACAGAAAACAGTGTGTACCATTTCTCTAGCAGAACAGAGACTTAAATCCTTTCTTAGCTCTCCCAGTGGTTTGTTTCCTCCCACTCCCCCTCCCCCACTAAAAATAACCCTCAGGAAGAGCCGTTTCTCAAAATTGAGTTTCAAGTCAAAGAATTCTGGAGAGGGAGCTAAAATGTTCACCAGATATACAAAAAAAATCCTGATGTTTTGGACGAAGTCCTAATTTCACGTGGTGGGCAGACTAGGCAGTGGGGAGAGAGGGAGAGAGAGAGGGAGAGGGGAGAGAGAGAGAGAGAGAGAGAGAGGAGAGAGAAGAGAGAGAGAGGAGAGAGAGAGAGAGAGAGAGAGAGAGAGAGAGAGAATGAGGATGGTTTATTGAGGTAAGATTTCAAGTCCATTCACAAGGGGACAGTGGGGAGAGGGCTGGCCTCAGACACATACCATGGTTCAATAGCTGCAACAAAACAGTTATTGAGAGAGAGACAGACAGACAGACAGACACAGAGAGAAAGAGAAAGACGGAGAGAGAGAGAGACAGAGAAGAGAGACAGAGAGACAGACAGAGACAGTGAGAGTGGTTTATTGTGGAAAACTTTCAAGCCCATTCACCAAGGGACAGTGGTGGTGGTGGTGGGGGGGGGGGGGCACAAACACATAGTCAACTCAGACCATAACCATCATGACATGGATTCTATATCATGGTTTAACAGCTGCAACAAAACACAGTTATTGAGAGAGAGAGAGAGAGAGGAGAGAGAGAGAGAAGATGGAGAGGAGAGAGAGAGAGAGAGAGAGAGAGAGATGGAGAGATGGAGAGAAGCAGAGAGAGAGAAACACACAGACAGACAGGCAGAGACAGAGAGACAGAGAGACAGAGAAGAGACAGAGACAGAGAGAGAGAGAGAGAGAGAGAGAGAGAGAGAGAGAGAGTGGTTTATTGTTGTAAGGTTTCAAGTCCATTCACAAAGGGACAGTGGGGAGAGGAGTGGCCACAAACACGTATTCAACTAAGACCATAATCTTCATGACATATGCCATGGTTCAATGGCTGCAACAAAACACAGTTATTGAAGAGAGAGAGAGAAGAGAGAGAGAGAGAGAGAGAGAAGAGAGAGAGAGAGAGAGAGAGAGAGAGAAGAGAGAGAAAGAGAGAGTGAGAGAAAGACAGACGACAGAGACAGAGAGAGAGAGAGGGACAGAGAAAGAGACAGAGAGACAGAGAGCAGAGAGAGAGAGAGAGAGAGAGAGAGAGAGAGAGAGAGAGAGAGAGAGAGAGAGTGGCTTCTTGTGGTAAACTTTCAAGCCCATTCACAAAGGGACAGTGGGGAGAAGACTGGCCTCAGACACATATTCAACTAAGACCATAATCATCATGACATATGCCATGGTTCAATAACTGCAACAAAACACAGTTATTGAGAGAGAGAGAGAGAGAAGAGAGAGAGAGATGAGAGAGAGAGAGAGAGAGAGGAGATAGATCGATAGAGAGAGAGAGAGTGAGAGAGAGGGAGAGAGTGAAAGAGAGAGAGAGAGACAGACAGACAGAGACACAGAGAGAGACAGACAGGAGAGAGTGTGAGAGAGAGAGAGAGAGAGAGAGAGAGAGAGAGAGAGAGAGAGAGAGAGAGACAGACAGACAGACAGACAGAGACAGAGAGAGAGAGACAGACAGAGAAGAGAGGGGAGAGAGACAGACAGAGAGAGTGGTTTATTGTGATAAACTTTCAAGCCCATTCACCAAGGGACAGTGGGGGGGGGGGGGGGGGGGAACTGGGCGCAAACACATCGTCAACTAATACCATAATCATCATGACATGGATTCTATATCATGGTTTAACAGCTGCAACAAAACACAGTTATTGAGAGAGAAAGAGAGATATATAGAGAGATATAGAGAGAGACACAGAGAGACAGAGACAGAGAGACATAGAGAGAAAGAGCTAACCATTCACATTGCTAGTTATGTAAAGCCCAAAACCCGTTTTCGAAAGGAGCTATAGATCTTTGTATTTGTATGTTAGTCCCTCGTGTTCGACGATGACCTCCAAAACAGCATAGGAGGCAGCTGCTGTTTCGGAAATTGGGCAGAAATTTGATTATAGTTGAGATGCCTTGCCCACAGTACATCCCCACTCTCTCGGCCAAGTGGGCATAAGGACAGTCAGCGTTGGAGATGTTCTCCAAAGGCCAACTAGCCCCCAGGGCTGCAGCACATCAGGACTGTGCAAGTCAAGCCTCCTAGTCAGAGAGTCAATCACTAAAGACTAAGCTGTAAAGTGGAATTCCATGAGTGGAAAAGCCACTGGTCATACAGCCTCTCACTTTGCTGTTGCCCCCAGCGTCAATGGTTTAATCAAGAACTGTGATACAAAATACAAATACATGTAAAGCCCAAAACCTATTTTCGAAAGGAGCTATAGATCTACTACAAAATATAACCAAAGACAATAAATGTATCCCAAATTCATCAAAGATCAAAGAGACTAAAAATAGTATTTACTGACCCATACAGAAACCGAGAGAGAGAGAGAGAGAGAGAGAGAGAGAAGAGAAGAGAGAGAGAGAGAGAGAGAAGAGCAGACAGACAGACAGAAAGATAGACACAGAAGAGAGACAAAGACAGAGGAGAGACAGACAGACATGCAGACAGATAGAAAACTGACAGACAGACAAAGAAAAAAGGAACAGAGTTAGAGTTCGCGATTCACACTATTTACTCAGGTAAAGGCTAAAGCCCCATATTGAAAAGGGATACATTCAACGTAACCAAACACAATAAATAATTGATCAAGTTCACCCAGGATATATACACGCTAACTGACTTTACGCTGGCCGAGAGAGAGAGGGAGGGGAGAGGAGAGAGGAGAGAGAGAGAGAGAGGAGAGAGAGAGAGAGAGGAGAGAGAGAGAGAGAGAGGAGAGAGAGAGAGGAGAGAGAGAGAGAGAGAGGAGAGAGAGAGAGGAGAGAGAGGAGAGAGAGAGAGAGAGAAAAGAGAGAGAGAGAGATGAAAATTGTTATGCCAAAGTAACAGGAAACTATTAAGATACTTTTACCCCCAGCTCTTGCCCTAAATTAGGGATCGAAGTTAATATCAGCAAGTGATGATCTTTAGACAGACCAAATCCTCATTTTCTGTGGGGCAGAGAGAGAGAGAGAGAGAGAGAGGAGGAGAGAGAGAGAGAGAGAGAGAGGAGAGAGAGAGAGAGAGAGGAGAGAGAGAGAGAAGAGAGAGAGAGAGGAGAGACAGAGAAAGAGAGAGCAGAGAGAGAGAGGCAGAGGCAGAGACAGAGGCAGAGACAGAGTAAGAAAGAGAGAGACAGAGAGAGAAAGAGGAGAGGAGAGAGAGGAGAGAGAGAGAGAGAGAGGAGAGAAGAGAGAGAGAGAAGACAGAGGCAGAGAGACAGAGTCACAGCTCTAGAGAGAGAGAGAGATTACAGACAGAGAAAAACAGGCAGGCAGGCGGGCAGACAGATAGACAGACAGACAGAGAGACTGACAGAAAAACACACACACACACACACAAACAAACAAACATGCGCACGCGCACACATCTTGCGCACACGTTAAAACCCGTCCGCTTTTCGAAAGAGTTGGCCATTGTGTGCCGGTGGGAACGGATGACAAAATTAACAAAATTGCATACACACGGGCATTGGATGTAAAAAAAAACGCACACAAGTGCTTATTCCATTATCCTCGAAATAAAAAACGAAACACACACACACACACACACCCACACACACACACACACACACGCACACACACACACACAACACAACACACACACACACACACACAACACACACACACACACACACACACACACACACACACACACACATGATAAAGATATAGATAAGAGAGGCAGACAAACAGACAGACGTTGGAAGAAAGAAAGAGAGAGAAAGACGAAGTGGGAGTGGTGCAGTGACAAGGAGAGATTGAAAGTATTAAGGATGGCGCGCGCGCGCGGGGAAGAAGACAGAAGCTTGTATTCTCAGCTGTGCTGTGCTAAAAGTCTGCTCCCAAGGAAAAGCTTTGGGGGGAAAAGAGCGTTCAAGTAAATTGAGTTTAAATAAACCAATTCTGGAAAGACAGCTACTTCAGCGTAATCATGAACCCCCGCCGCGAGGCGAGCGAGAGGAGAGAGAAGAGAGAGAGGAGAGGAAGAGGAGAGAAGAGGGAGAGAGAGAGAGGGAGGGGGGGGGGGGGGGGGCGGAGGGACGCGCTCGGTTGGAGAATTTGTCAAATTATGGGCCCTGAAATGGATCTGCCTTGAAAGGTCTTTCTGGCCCTGTGTGAGTCTCCATTGGCTTAATGTCAGTGATACAGACTGTCAGAATGCATGCAGCGTGCGCCTTCACTGTGTCTATACACACACTGAACAGTTTGTGCTCAGGCTAAAGAAAAAAAAAGAACATTCTAATCAATCATAATCTGGTTCAGTGGTTTATTAGACTGATGGTATACGGTGATGCATGGAATTTTTCATACTCTTTTTGAAACCACGAACAACACCGCAATACACAACTGCTCTGGAAACTCACAGACTGCATGATTCCATCACATTTCAAATGTCAAAGTTTTTGCTTGTATTGATTAATGGTTTCATTTCCTATCCCTTAACGGAAGTCGGAATGTGGGTACCTTGAGTTGGTTAAAAACAGCCACATACACATTTTTCATTGTTTTCCGGTTGTGTGTTTCTTGTAACTCTGCCAACCAAGGTTTACGAGTATCTTCTTTCTAGGTTCATCATTTTAAGTTTGTCCCCCCCCCTCCCACCCACCTGTGCGCCTTACACTTTTTAGGCAGTCATTATCCGCCTGCTGAATCCATCACTGGACACTTTGAATCTTTTACAGGCAACTTACAGTACCGTTTACTTTCCCCGCTTCATCAGCGACAAACGCATGGCTTTTTGATCCACAGCAGCTGTTTTTGCAGTTAACCCTCACATCTCGGGGGCTATAGCTCAACTCACCACCACCCACAAACTCAGTGACTGGGATAGATCATATCAATGCCAATTTGGAAGGCAGTTGGTCCAGAGATCTCCTCGTTAGTGTTCCAGGTCCCTTTAAGCCCCTGGGGATTTGCCGGGGGAGCGCGCAATTTTAAGACTACAAAACCACATTCCTGTGAAATGCGCCGGTTTGGTGCCAATCCTAAGTGTCTCTATATGGTTTACCTATATATTTTGCATTCTTGTTGGCCTACTCGTGTTTTTGTGTGTCCTACTTTGTTTGTTTGTTGTTGATTATTTTCGTTTGCCTCCACAGCTCCTTTTCTTCTACTGTTTCCTGGAGAAATCTTTTAGCATGGCTTTTGGATTGTGTTTCGGGGCCATACTGACATGTTTTTTGTTTGTCTAACAGCTGATAACAAATTTTGGCAGCGACCAGTATACTGTATGATGGTTTGATAGACACATTCCTTGGTGAAGGAAGGTGGCAGGATAGTTAAGACGTTTGCCTGCCAACAAGTAAACCGTGAGGTTCTGGGTTCGATTCCCAGCCTCGCCCTTTCTTCCCAGTTTGACCAAAAAATCGAACTGAATGTCAAAGTCCTTCGGATGAGACTATATACCGAGGCCCCGTGTGCGAACACATGCAAAACATCTTGCGCACACGTTAAATCCTGTTCCGCTTTTCGAAAAGTAGGCCATTGTGTGCTGGTGGGAACAGATGACAAAATTAAAAAAACCGCATACACACGGGGACTGGTTGTAAAAAAGCACATGAGTGCTTATTCCATTATCCTCGATATAAAACAAAAAACTGAGCGCTTTGATTTGCTGCTTTACAAGATTCAGCGCTATATAAATTCCATACATTATTATTATTTATTATTATTATTATTAGGAGGCACCGTGGTCAAGTGGTTTAGGCGGTCAACTCGTGATCCAGAGGTCGCGGGTTCGATCCCCGCTCGGCTCGGTGTTGTGTCCTTGGGAAAGACACTTTACTCCTATTTTCCTCACTCCACCCAGGTGTACAAGTGGGTACCAGCTCTGCTGGGGAAGTATCTGGCGACAGACTAGCGTCCTGTCACAGGGGTGGTGAAAAAACATCAGTTCGCTTAACGCTACAGAAACCGGGATAAGCTCCGGCTCTATGGGCCTTCTGGCTCGAAAGAACATACTTATTATTATTATTATTATTATTATTATTATTATTGTTAGCATCCTAAATACACGCCTTAATAGGCTTATTCTTCTTCCTACTTTGGGAAGGGATAGCCTAGTGGTTAGAACATTGCGCTCTCAATCTGTCTACCTACCTACCTACCTATCTACCTACTTATCTACCTACCTACCCACATGCAGACAAACCACAAGGCATTCACATAGACAACAAACAGAAAGCAGTCAAACAGACAGACAGACAGGCGGACGGACGGATAGACAAACAGACAGACAGACAGACGGACGGACAGACAAACAGACAGACAGACACAGACAGACAGACAGACAGACAGACAAAACCAGATTTAGAAAGCCGACAGATTGACAAAAAGCAAAAGGAAAACGAAGAAGCGTTACATACACTCATAGATAACAATATAGGCAGGCAGCCAAAGTGTATTCCATATCAAATTAATGGCTTTACTGCCCATACCGGCATTGGTGTCATGGCCAGGAATAAAGAATGCATGCATGAAATCATTGTCTTGTCTCCCTGACGTTGTGTTTAGATATAATTCTACTTCTCCTTCCCGTAAAACTATCGTATCCACACAAGCACGCACTCATGCATACACTCAAGCACACACGCGCGCGCACAAACACACACACACTCTCTCTCTAGCAGGTGGACAAAAACCACGAAAAGTCTTAGGTTCAATTCCACCCCAACACACACACACACTCTCTCTGTGTCTCTCTCTATCATATATCCCTAAGGGCGGGGACTGGATGTAAAAAAGCACATTCATTATCCTCGAAATAAAAGAATTTGTCATTGACATTGTCATTTGTCATTGTCACTCTATCTCTCTCTCTCAACTCACACACCACACACACACACATCACACACCACAACACACACACCCACACACACACACACACACACACACAACACACACACACACACCACACACACACACACACACAATACAGTATTGGTGCTACGTAGTTCTGAACGAATACAATTTTGTTTAAACAATGAGCTAAAACCTTTACAACAAATAACACAGATGCGCTTTAAATTAGTCCCTAAATCCAGCGCATTGACAGTGATGGATTGTGAGTTTCTCGGTTTGCTGATGTTAATTTGAAGACTTGAATATTACAGGTTTGAAATGATTGATAATGAATAGCAATGCATCACATTAATTTTCGTTTTATTTATTTTTCGTTTAACGAAAGCAAATACGCGTTTAAGCTATCAACGGTTTTTTTCTTTTCTAAAACACGACATTTTTAAAGCCTACATTCACTCATAGTGGATGTATATATTGGAATAATTGCAATCATACAAAATTGTATTTTTCTGCGTGAAATTCGCGCTGTTCTCCCCGGGGAGAGCGTGTCACCACAAGAGCAGTGCCGCCCATTATCATTAGTTCTGTTAAAAATCCTGCCTTAATGTGTATTTTATTCCATATGAGAGTATTTCTTTTACAGAATGTTGCCAAGGACAACTCACTTGCCGTGGGTTCTTTTAAGTGCGCTGAATGCTTGTTTCACACGAAACCTCTTTTTATCGTCTCATCCGAAATTCGATAATGCTTGATCTGCCACCTATGGAAATAAAATTCATTCAAATTCCCTCCCTGCCCCTTCTCTTGTTTTTTAACATTTGATGAATGAACAGAGGCCAAGAAACAATTACGAAACTGCACTGTAATGTAATACATTTTGTTGCACTGATTTTTACTTCATTTTACAGCAAAAGTGCTCCTTTCTGTCGCTTTGTTATGCACGAGTTTCTTTTCTATCTATTGTCGTGCATTGCTTTGAAGCCACAATAACACTCTGTGCATTTCATTTTGAGGGAGCTGTTCTTCATCGGGACAAACAGCCGCCATAGTAAGATGCCACTTTAGTGTCCAATGCATGCGTGTGTGCATTTATCAACCTAGAAGGACATTTTAGGTGCAAAGTTTTGCTATGGCAAACACTCTTGAGGTCTTGTATTTAAAAGAAAAAAATGAAACAAGACGTATGCTCCACGCGGAAATTTAGTAAGCGAAAAGATTTGAATCAATAGTACACAACCTCATCCACATGCATGTGCATTTATTAAACTTACATGGATTTAGTTTTTGGCGGGGGAGGGGGGGGGGGGGGGGAGGGGAGTACAAATGTTTGCCATGACAAGCTAGCTCTAGTGGCTGTACTGGATATTTCTGAACTGTTAGCTAAACACATGCTCCACACGGAGCCTTGATAAGCGGAGAGGTATGCACCGAGATTACATTCTTGCTCAAAGCTAAGGCCTTTCTGACGGTTGGAATTTGAGATGAAGCATTTTATTTTACTGCCTTGCATTACACTGTATTTTGCTGTGTTTCTTGTATTATACTGTAATGTATTGTATTGTATTGCACTGTATTGTATTGCATTGTATTGTATTGCTTTGTATTGTATTGCATTACATTGCTTTGCATTGTATTTTAAAAGATTTTTATTCAGAGCAGATTTTTTGCGTGAAATTCTGGCTGCTCTCCCAAGGAAGAGGGTGTCGTGACATGAGCGGCGCCACCCAATTTTTCCTTTGCCTGTCTACGCGTATGTTTGTTTCCCTGTGAGGGAGGCTTTTTTTGTTGTTGCAAAGTTTTGCCAAGAATAACTCTCTTGTTGCCATGGTTCCTTTTACGTGCGTTGAATAAGATGTGCAAAAGAGACCTGGGTTAGTGGTCTCATTTGAAAGACTA
Organism: Rapana venosa; assembly: GCA_028751875.1. NCBI lineage: Eukaryota > Metazoa > Mollusca > Gastropoda > Neogastropoda > Muricidae > Rapana > Rapana venosa. The sequence continues at coordinate 42,919,124 of CM054135.1, forward strand.
GCACCCAGGCCATCACTCATAGTCTAGTGGATGGCAGAAAAGTTGGGGTTTAAGCGGGAGTAAACCCCCTGCCACTTTGCTGAAGTTCTAGAGAAGTACGTTACAACTAGACCACTGATCCCGTCTGTCTGTCTGTCTGTCTGTCCACCTGCCTGCCTGCCGATCTGTCTGTCTTTCTGTTTGTTTATCTATCTGTCTATCTATCTATCTATCTATCTATCTATCTATCTATCATCAGTCTGTCTATCTAGCTAGCTGTGTGCGTATACACATGCAATTTCTTGTATTTTTTAAGATGATAAAGTATTCATATACGTAAACCACACCCTCCCCCCCTCACACACACACTACACCCCTCCCCCCCATACACACGCACTGCATCCCCCCCCCCCCCCCCCCCCCCCACACACACAGAAACCCCCCCCCCCCCCTCACACGCACACATACACACACACATACACACACACACACACACAACACACACACACACACACACACACACACACACACACACACACTGGCTGTTACACAGGCAATGACACTGCATGGAGAAATCAGACCTGACACCAGTGTGAAAAGTGTACAGGCAGGGGTGTGAAGGTGGGACGGCTGCCAGCCAAATGGCCTTCTGTTCCTGGGAGAAATATGCTTTATGGAATAAAACAACATTGGGGGGGCAGCAAAGTATGACTCCTCTCCCCTTCTGTCTGTCTCTGTCTTTGTCCCTGTCTCTCTCTGTGTCTCTGTCTGTCTGTCTGTCTCTCTCTCTGTAGATGTATTTGTCTCTGGCAAGGGCCATTTGAAAACAAAACAAGTATTCAAATGGTTATCTGCAACTCTCGAAAAAAAAAGAAGATCAATTCTCTCTCTTTTCTCTGTCTTGCTGTTTGATTGTTTGCCCGCCTGTCTGTCTGTGTCTGTCTGTCTGTATGCCTGTCTCTGTCTGTCTGTCTGACTGTCTGTCTGTCTCTCGAGAGAGAGCTGGATGAAAACAAGTATGTAAATGGTTATCTGTAACCCTTAAAAATAAAGAGAACTCATTCACTTTCTCTCTAATTTCAATTTTTTTTTTGCATGGCGAATGTATAAATAGGATGTGTGTTGATATTTCATAGTTTTTTCCCTTTGATTGATAACAATGTTTCAAAGTGAGAAAGATTGTGCGTGGGCGTTTAAGCATGCTGTTTGATTTTTTACACACACACACACGCACGCACGCACGCACACACGCACGCACGCACGCACGCACGCACGCAGCACAGCACACACACCACACACACACACACACACACACACACACACACACACAACGACACACACACACTTGGAGCACTCTAATACTCGTTGAATATTCGAGACACCATTTATTATCGATAGTCTGGTCAACAAGGCACAGAGCTTATAAGCTATCAAGAGTCCGAATTATGCTTTCAGTTTTTATCGCTGATAGCTTTTGGCTTGAAAATATCAAAAGCCTGTCTGGATTGAAGAATCAAGCAGTAACAAGTAGCAGCTTATTTTAGCACATTTCGTAGCGATAACGGACACCGCACATCATAATTTTTGTTGGCAAAAAAACAAAAAAACCCCAACAACCCCAACACGATATCAAAGCCCTGTTTGGATTAAAGGACCGAGAAGTAACAAGTAGCAGGTTATTTTAGAACATTTCCTAGAGCTAACCGACACCGCACATCATAATTTTTATTGGCAAAATATCCCCCCCCCCCCCCCTCCCCAACCCAAAACAATATCAAAGCCCTGTTTGGAATGAAGCGAGCAGTAACAAGTACCAGGTTATTTTAGCACATTTTCTCGAGCAAACCGACACCGCACATCATAATTGGCAAAATAACCCCCCCCCCCCCCCCCCCCCCCCCCCCCCCCCCCCCCCACCCACCACACCAAAAACAAACAAACCCAAAAAACCCAAACCACCGCGAAAATACGCGCGCGCACGAGCAAAAATATCACATACCTGGTAAGTAAAACCGAACACACACATACACACACACAGAGACACACACAAACAGATGAGCTTTTCTGTAAAATAAGTTTTTGGCTATTCTGGTGGTAAGTACTAAGATGGGCCCGTACATTAGCTGACCTGTGCGAAAAGACAACAACAGCTGACGCGGACTGAAGAACGCATGGCATGGCATGGAGCTGAGCTAAGCTGGGCTGAGCTGAGCTGAGGGGCAGCCACCCCTTGCCCTGAAAAGTGCTTCATTACAGCCAGACAAGCTTTACGACTGGTCAAATAACTGGACATGTTGACCCGCCACCTGCTCTTGGGGGGGGGGGGGGGGGGTGGTAGCCCAGAGAGACAGGCCTCCTAATGGACTGAGGTCTTGATAAATGGACAGCTAGCACTCACTGTCTGTGCTGGGCTAACAGCTGGTAGATTGATCCAAGGTTTTGACCGGCCAGTTCTTCAGCTTTCTCGTTAGTGTGGCTAGGCTTGGTCAGTCTCCCGAGCCTACTGCTGGTTATTTTCATTTCTGGTATGTAGTAGAAAGGTTTTAAAGGTACTTAGTAGTAGTACAGGGCAACTGTTTGCTTGATCGGGCCTTTTCAGTGAATGAGACAGCGGGAGGGGGGTGGGGTGGTGGGGTGTAGAGGGAGGGACGGGGAGAAAGAGAGTGCGTGCGTGTGTGCGTGCGCGTGTGTGCATGAGTGTGTGTGTGTGTGTGAGTGTGTGTGTGTGTGTGTTTGTTTAAACTTAAAATTATTGCCTTAGTTTGAAAATAAACAACAGTAAAACACCTTCAGCCAATGCTGAAACAAAATATGGCGGAAAAAACGTGTTTTTAAAAATTTAAATTCGATGTTTGTTTACACTCATTTTACCTTTTCGTGTTATCAGTTTTTGTTTACAAACTTCCAGGACAAATCGTCTGCAATCTTACCAGTGCCTCAATACCAAATAACGTAGCGTATGCACACTATCCAGTATTCACACACACACAAAAATGAAGAAATGTTATTAATTTGCCCAAAAAAATCCTGGAAAACATTCAACACGAACTCAACGCCATATTGGATAGTTCAGAGGTAAAGCATTTATCAAGTACATTCATTGCGTATATTATAGCTTAGCGTATATGGGACATTCTAGCCCCTGTGACGTTTATTAAAAAACCAAACACCTAACTGCACAGTAAGTGAAAACTAAAGTAATCACTGGTTGTAGAAAGCTTGAACCATCTACCACACAATCAATTTCATGCAAGCCTACTGTAGTTTCGAGACAAACAGACAACAGAGAAACGAGGAAATATACAATGGCTTTGAAAAAAAATTATCTGCACATAAAAACTTTGATGTTTATAAAATTTGGCTGTAATGTCGACATTGGTGAGCTAGAAACTGATTTATTACTGTGTTTTTTTCGGTTTTGTTGTTGTTGTTGTGGTTGTTGTGTGTGTATGTGTGCGTGCGTGTGTGCGTCCGCATATGTGTGTGTGTGTGTCTGTAGCTCGTGCATGCGTGTTTTGTTGTTAAGGGTTTTTTTTGGGTTTTTTTGCGCTGATCATCAATAGATGTCCGTAGCCTCGAAGGTAACGACTATAAATATTGAAGCAAACTGCAGTCCAAGAAGCAGACATCCAGAAGGAAAAGGCTTTTCTTTTTTTTCTCAGCCAATTAACCCGGAATTCATCCCAAACAGCCAGCCTTACCTGTATAAAATACCCATAGCCCCTCAGACGAAAAGAAGGAATCAAGGCGCATTAGCCGATAGCGCAGGTAACCCTGAATTTGTAAACAGGTAACTTTTGACAGGGCCATCTGTCGCCTTCCTGCCTCCTTATTTACTGTACACAGAAGAGAGAGAGAGAGAGAGAGAGAGAGAGAGAGAGAGAGAGAGAGAGAGAGAGGAGAGAGAGAGAAGACAGACAGACAGAGAGAGAGAGAGAGAGAGAGGAGAGAGAAGAGAGAGAGAGAGAGAGAGAGGAGAGAGAGAGATGGTTAGGAGATACAGATCGGAAGTCGTGATGAATGACTTCCGGACATTTTACCGGAAGTGCGGTTTTGCCCGTATGTTTTTGACGTCAGAGAGAGAGAGAGAGAGAGAGAAGAGGAGAGAGAGAGAGAGAGAGAGAGAGAGAGAGAGAGAGAGAGAGAGAGAGAGAGAGAGAGAGAGAGAAACATTAAAATAAAAAACAACAGCAAAATTCCTTTTAAAAAATCCCTCCAAAACAGGAAGATGGAGTGAGAGAGAGAGAGAGACAGAGACAGAGAGAGTCAGACAGAGACAGACAGACAGAGACCAGACAGACAGACAGTGACATAGAGACAGAAAGAGGTCTTTGTTCAAGAATAAAGAATACGTTCAAGGAGGCGTTTTTCATATATTGCCCTCAAGCAATGAACAAAGCCATCAAAACTATATACGCACAGTCTGCTAAGGATACACCCCCCCTCCCCCCCGTCCCCATCCTCCCCACACACCTACCCCTCCTTACCTTCCCTTTCCATCCCTCACAGAAAGGAAGAGAACAATAAAGGAAACAGGCAAAGAGAAATGTACACACAACTTCAGGAAGAATACTAGCAATCGTTCCATTATTATATGTAAACATAACAAACTGCTCAGACATAATCTATTGGGGCTGCTGGAAACATAACACGGATGGACGCCACAGCTCAGTGGGTAGAACGTTTGGTTTTCTTCGCTTGGTTCTAATGAAGATGTGGGTTCAAATCTCGGCGGCGAAGTCTGCTAAAATTCATTCAGGAAGGGAAAATCTGGGCTCTTTCGTGTTAACTTAATAAAGCTCAAGACTTTGTCGAGTCCCATCGAGTATACATACGTGAACAGGCGAAAATTCCGTAATTCATTTTAGTGTTCGGTGAGTTACGGAAACACGGTCATACCCAGTATGCATCCCCTACCTAGAGAGCAATGAGCTCCACCAGAATCGACTTTCCCCAAAGATATCCTGGAAAACTTAAGCACAGCACCTCAACGACTCATCAGGGAATCAAGAGAGAAAGAAAGAAAGAAAGAAAGAAGAAAGAAGGAGGGGGAAAAAGAAAGAAAGAAAGAAAGAGAGACAGACAGACAGACAGACAGAAAAGAAAATATAAGAAATAAAGAAAAACAGACAGGAAGAAAAAAGGAAAAAAAGAAGGAAGGAATGAAAGACGAAAAGAAAGAAAGACGAAAAGAAAGAAAAGAAAAGGACGAAAAGAAAAGAACGAAAGAAAGAAAAGAAAAGAAAAGAAAGTAAGAAAAGAAAGAAAGAAAAGAAAGAAAAGAAAGAAAGAAAGACAGAAATAAAAAGACAGAAAGAAGGATACAATGAAAAAGCAATCCTTCCAGACTGAATGACAGTATTGTCCCTTAACAAAAACTTTATAAACAAAACAAACAAAACAAAAACAAAAAGAACTACAACGGCGAAAACAACATCAAAACAACACAAAACACGAAATGCAACAACCACCACGAACACTTCCCCCAAAATAGAGAAACAAACAAGCAAGCAAGCACGAACGAAAACAGACAACAAACAAACAAACAAACGAAAGAAGAGACAAAACGAACAAACAACCAAACAGCAGCGACAAGAACAGCAAAACCCAATGACAACCCATTTACACGTAAAATACTTGGACTGTCCCGCTCCGACGCCCTTGCCTCTCTCTGACATACACGCATGTCTTATTGTCTGTCTCGATTTCTTGTTCAGCTCATTTGATTTAACTTGATTTGACTTGCCTTGATTTGACTTGACTTGACCTGACCTGACCTACCACATATTCCTGACTTGAAATATTCTCAGACCTGCTGCTTGATTGCTCGATTGGTGACTTCCTCTCTGTCCCCTTATTAATAGGCTTATAACTCACTGTTGAAATTCTCTGTCTCTCTGCCTGTCTGTCTCTCTCCCTCTTTGTCTGTCTGTCTGTATGTCTGTTCTCCCACTCTCTGTCTCGCCGGTCTGCTTCAATGTACCCTACTTAACAACACTGCAAGAGGCATTTTGTCAATCGTTTATGTGAAAGATTGCATCGGTATCGACTGTTTGCAGTAATGGCACACCGTCACTTTTCTCAAGACGTACCTCTGTATTTCTTCTCTCATAAGCTATGTTGGTGCTTGGTGATCGACGGGGACGGGATAGCCTGGTGGTTAGAGTGATGTATTCGTGATCTGCTGACTTGGGTTCGATTCTCGTTCAAGAGGATTTTTCCTCTGGAGTTAACATAAGTGCCGACTCCACTCTCCCCAAGAGTCCTTCGGATGAGGCTATAAACCAAGATCCCGTGTGCGAACGCACGCAGAACATCTTCCGTACACGTTAAACCCGTTCCGCTTTTCGGAAGTGTAGGCCATTGTGTGCCGGGGGGAACGGATGACAAAATGTAAAAAACTGCATACACACGGGGACTGGATGAAGAAAAGCACACGAGTGCTTATTCCATTGTCCTCGAAATAAAAGAATAAATAAATAAACAAATAAAAACATGATTGAGTACGTGTGCAGTGATACCAAGCTAGCCAAAACCTTTTACTGACAGACGAAGGTAAGCGTGCATGCACGTGAGAGCAAATTTACAGCTGATTTGATATTGCATTATCATTTTATGAACCCACTGTTCTTTCCCATTGCGATCCACCTCCCACCACTCCCATTTGATCTATGGGAGCCTAAGGCCGATGCAGTATTAAAGTATTCCAGAGTTCAGAACCCCACCCCCCTCTCTCTCCCTCTCTCCCTTCCCCCCTTCCCCCGCCCTCCCCACCCCCCCCCCCCCCCCTCTCTCTTTCTTTCTCTCTCGCTCTCTCCCCCTCCCTCCTTCCCCCGCCCTCAACCTCTCTCTCGCTCTCCCCCCTCTCTCTCTCCCTCTCTCTTTCTCAGGGTCTAAAGCCATAATTATTCCTCTGTATAAGAAAGGAGATCCTGAGAATGTTGATAATGATAGAGGAGTTTCTCTCTTAAGTATAGTATCTAAATGTTACACTACCATATTGAATGTTCGATTGTATGACTGGTTAGAAAGTAATAACCTAATCTCAGAATGTCAGGCAGGTTTTCGTCAATCATATTCTACAGTTGATCAGATATTTACTTTGTATGCCACTATTCAGAACTATATGACTAAATAAGGAAGAAAATTGTATGTTGCCTTTGTAGATTTTAAAAAGGCCTTCGACACAGTTGAACATGACAGGTTATTAAGTTATATCAAACAGCAAGGTATAAAGGGTAAATTTTTTGCATCACTTGGGGCTATGTATAAGTCATTATCAGCATGCATACGAGCAAATTCTGAATTAACTAATATGTTTCAAACCCCCATGGGGGTAAGACAGGGATGTGTTCTAAGCCCAACATTATTTTCTATGTTCATTAATCAGTTAGCAAACGTTATGAATGAAAAAGGTAAGCATGGTGCACAACTGTTTCCAGATATTTTTGAGTTGTTTATCTTGTTATTTGCTGATGATGTAGCATTAATGTCAACTACACCTACTGGTTTACAAAATCAATTAAAGGTCTTAGAAACTTTGTTGTGATAATATGAAATTAAGTGTAAACATAGACAAAACTAAGATTATGGTATTTAGGAAAGGAGAGCACTTAGGAAAACGTGAAAAATGGTTCTTTGATAATAAGAGATTAGAAGTAGTTAACAGTTATTGCTATTTAGGATTTAATTTTACATCTATGATTAGCGCAAAAAGAGGTACATCACATTTGGTTACTAAAGGTAAAAAAGCAGTTACTCAGCTTAACAAAGTTTTTCAGAAGTGTAAAGAAATGACAGTAAATACATTTTTTAAAATTTTTGATACCAAAATCCAACCAATACTGTTATATTCAGCTGAAATTTGGGGATTGAATAGACTAGAGCATCTAGAAAAAGTACATTTAATCGCTTGTAAAAGATTTTTAGGTGTTCCTGTCAAGACACCAAATAAAATGGTGTATGGAGATCTGGGCAGGTACCCATTATATGTAAATACGTATGTTGCATGCGTAAGATTTTGGTTTAAATTATTACATATGGATTCTGAAAGATTGCCACATAAAGCTTATTGTATGTTGTTAGAATTAGATAAAAAAGGCAAACAATGCTGGGTCTCTAAAATCAGGGAAATATTCTGCATAACTGGGTTTAATATCGTTTGGTTAAACCAAGGAGTAGGAGACATAAAAATGTTCTTACGTGCCTTTAAACAAAGACTTGTAGATTGGTTTACCCAGGAATGGACTGGCACCATCAGAGATCGCAGTAGATATGATAGTTACAGAAACTTTAAGATTGTTTTTGAAAGAGAGAAGTATATTAGTGAAATGGATACATATTGCTTTCGCGTTGCAGTTACTCAAGTACGAGTGAATGCGCTACCACTAAACAATAATACACATCGCTATAGTAGTTCAAATGAAGATAAGCAGTGCCCTGTTTGTAAAGACCAAATAGAGAATGAAGAACACTTTTTATTTAATTGCCCTGTCTATGAAGATTTGAGACACAAGTTTCTTAAAGATGCGAAGAGACTTCCTTTGCACGTGCTACTCAAAGCTACAATATCTACTGATAGACATAATTTATCACGATTTATTTTTCATGCAACCAACAGAAGAAGTAAGATAACTGTATAGAAATGGATCCTTATATTGATGAAAACTACATTCAAAACATTGTCGATTATGACGAACGTGAATTGATTTGTGATGAATATTCAAGAAATGGGTGATGTAATTTCTTTATTATTGCTGATATATCATTTCATATTTATATACATTGATAGCAATGTGTTTATAACACTCATGTCATATGTCCACTCCACACACCCGTCATTCCGTTGTATTGTGGCCTAAGGTCGATGTACAGTAAAAGTCTGAAGTCTGAAGTCTGAAGTCTTTCTCTCTCTCGCTCCATCTCTGTCTACCCCCTCTCTCTCCCCTTGCCCACCCCCTGTCTCTTGTTTGTTGTGTGGATGATTCCCTTACATAGACTCAGCAGTGTGAAAAGCCTTCACTACAATGCACGATTGTCTTCGCACTTGGTATTGGTTTTCAGTGATAATCAGAAAACCATGTTAGGGAAACCTCGGCATACTGCTTGTTCGGGGCTGCTATTGTGTTCTTTATATTGTCTCAAATACCTGCTTTGTGACACCCCCACTGTTCCATTGTGAAAGGACTTAAAAGCTTATCGCAATAAACTGTTGTCATGGTCGTTGTCATTAACACATACACGCACACACACACACACACTCTCTCTCTCTCTCTCCCCTTCCCCCTCTCTCTCTCTGTCACTCTGACCCTGACTGCCTGTCTCTCACCATAAATCAATCTGTCAGTCAGTCAGTCTGCCTGTCTCTACCTCTCTCCTATCCTTATTCCTCTCTTCAAACGCTTTTTCCTTTCTTTATGTTGATGCTATTTGTTTTTGTTTTCTGTTTATCTCTATCTTTTATGGCCTATTCTGTTGTTCTGTTATCTCTTGTAATGACTATTTTTCTTTGATCTTTCTGGTTCATTTGTTGCGTTATCATTTTCCTGGTACTACCACCCCCACCCCCAGTTCTTTTTAGCTAAACAACATGACTGCAATTATAATGAAAGAATTTCAACTTGAATTAGGTATGGAATTGCAAGAACGTTATGTAAACAGACTTATAGTAAGTTGGAAGGGGGCTGGGGGGGGGGGGGGGGATAGGGGGGAAGGCATTTGAGTTTAAACAAGCGCGCTTATACAACAGCAGCAATAAACAACATTCTTGGAGAAACAGATAAAACTTTTTTTTTTACAGGGTATCAAAAATGCAAATAAGATATTTTTAAAAATGATTAAATGAAATAAAGTAAAATTGATTCCCAAAGAGATATGATCACCACAAAGCTTTTTATATCAATTGGCATATCCTTTACGCAAAGAGGTAAAAACAATCCAAGATAAAAGTAAAATGTTTCAAGTTGAAATTTGGTAAAAAGGGTGTACAAAAAGTAATCAAAACCAAAAAAGCTGAAAAATTCCATCGTGTGTGGGGAAAGTACCATCAGAAAGGGGGAAAAGTTAAACCTGCTCAGTAAAAAGTACAGGAAATTATACATTTCGTTTACGGGTCAAATTTATTCACAGCTTCACCAGAGAAAAGTTCCAACACTTGTTAAATACATCCGCAGTTTAACTGATGAATTCTGAAATAGTAAGAGAAAATGCAAAGCTACAAAAAAGGTAGCATTAGTAAACAGGACATTTTGTATTGTATTGTTTTGTATTGCATTGCATTGTATTGTATTGTATTGTATACCACTTTAAGTCACAGCAGGTTTCTCTGCGTGAAATATGGGCTGCTCTCACCGATCCACTGCATCAAGGACTATAAAACCATGGGGTTGTGGTTGAACAGAAGTGAAATGATTATCTCTGCAGGAAGAGAGAGAATAAGGAGTGCAGCCTCAGAGAGATAGATAGATAGATAGAGAGATAGGTAGATAGATAGATAGATAGAGAGAGAGAGAGAGAGAGAGAGAGAGAGAGAGAGAGAGAGAGAGAGAGAGAGAGAGAGAGAGAGAGAGAGAGAGAGAGAGAGAGAGAGAGATTAATATACATCGGCCTTAGGCCACAATACAAAAGACTGGTTATCATACAGAGATAGATAGATAGATGAGAGAGAGATACAGACAAACAAACAGAGATAGATAGATAGATAGATAAATAGATAGATAGCGAGAGAGAGTTTGAGAGCGAGAGAGTTCAAACTTCAGACTCGCTGGTTATCATACAGAGATAGATAGATAGATAGATAGATAGATAGATAGATAGAGATAGAAATAGAGATAGATAGATAGATAGATAGATAGAGAGAGAGAGAGAGAGAGAGAGAGAGAGAGAGAGAGAGAGACAGACAGAGAGAGAGAGAGAGAGAAGAGAGAGAGAGAGAGAGAGAGAGAGAGAGAGAGAGAGAGAGAGAGAGAGAGAGAGAGAGAGAGAGAGAGAGAGAGAGAGAGAGAGAGAGAGAGAGAGAGAGGTTCTTTTGATTCTTTTATTTCGAGGATAATGGAATAAGCACTCGTGTGCTTTTTTCACCCAGTCCCCGTGTGTATGCAGTGTTATACATTTTGTCATCCGTTCCCACCGGCACACAATGGCCTACTCTTCCGAAGGACTTTTGGGGAGAGTGGGCACTGATGTTAACTCCAGAGGAAAAATCCTCTTGAACGAGAATCGAACCCGGGTCAGCAGATCACGAATACATCACTGTAACCACCAGGCTAGGCCCTATCCCGTCCCCCAGGTTTTACTGCATCGGCCTTAGGACCACAATACAAAAGAATGGTGGGCATACGGGGGGAGAAGAGAGAGAGAGAGAGAGAGAGAGAGAGAGAGAGAGAGAGAGAGAGAGAGAGAGAGAAGAGAGAGAGAGAGAGAGAGAGAGGAGAGAGAGAGAAGAGAGAGAGAGAGAGAGAGAGAGAGAGAGAGAGGTCATTAAAATAAGCTATCACTAATACTATTCACTGCTAGAAAAACAAAAAGAGAAAACAACCACAACGTTCAGAATCAGACCAGCAGGTAGGTGTACGTAGAAAACTACCACCAAACCAAAAAAACAACAAAAATGAGACTGAAATCTTACCTCTGCCTTGTATTAAAGAGAAGCTCACGGGGACACAGAAGCACAGTAGGAGAAACAAAGGTGTTGTGGACATCGCAGGCATTGTGAAAGTAGGAATGGGAAGAGGACACGGTTTTCTACGTTCCATCGCTTTTGTGCCGCTCTTCAGCCGAGGGGGAACTGGAACCAGCACACAGAGGCCTACTCCCGTAATCAGCTGTTATATAGATTTCATCCAAGACGATCATGTAGAAGAGGGGAAAAAACGACAAGGTTTACGTAAGGAAAGAACGAAGAGGAACACAGAAAAATAACGAAACGTAGAAAATTATCTGATGAACTTCAAAGCTGTGAAGTATTGACACGAACTTCGTTGTGTAAGTTTGGTGACGCTCATTGTGATGATTAGTTTATTTTTGGTAAGAATTATTTAATTCTTGGATTCTTTCCCGCCCTTATGCACTGGATTTGTTACAGTTTTGGAATTAAGACAATACATGTTGTTTTTGGTTTGTTTGTTTGTTTGTTTTGTTTTATTTCCTTACTCAACGTAAAAAAGAAAGTATTGAACTAAAATCGATAAACTTAAGTGTGGAGGAAAAGAAAACAACAGGCCACACTACTCAGATCGTTTTTCGGAGGTTGAACTAAGCAAACTCTGCTAGTGCAATAAATATTTTTTCTGATTCAACTTCACTGTTCTTTAAACTATTCTCTGTCACACCAGCTAAACTCCTGATTTATTTAGATATAAACCACACACACACACAAACCAAGTAAATGCAAATCTCAATTCTAACAAAAACAGAACTTTTACCGATGAACGGACTTAAAACTCACTGGAAAAAAACAAACCCGCTCGCACTCTAACGAAAAAGCACCACACACTGAAAACATCCGACACAAACGTTAGGAGAGAGAAAAACCCCCAAACAGATGACAACTGGGACCAGAAACAGAGACAGGTCTGAACTGCACAGGACACTCGTCCATGCGTGTTGAGGACGATGGATGTGTCGGATGGTGGAGAGGCCTCACACGACAAGCACAGTGCACACGCGGCTGAAGACCCCCACACAAAACCAGTGGCCCAGAACAGCCTAGGCTACTAGCTAGGCTGGTAGTAAGGAGGCAGTCAGTCAGCCACAGCTAGCCAGCCCTCGTTCACTGGGCCAGAACTTCAGGGCAGGACCAGTGCAGCACGGCACAAGCCCGCAGACCCCACTGAACGCTGCCGCACACCACCATGCCACAAAAAGACACCATCCGATCCCCACCTCCAACCCCCCCCCCCCCCACCCCCCACCTCAACTCTCTCTCTTTTTCGATCCCCATCTCTCTCTCTCTCTCTGGATCCCCAGTCCCACCCACCCCCTCTCTCTCTACCCCCATCATCTCTTTCTCCCCATCCCCTCCTCTCCTCTCTCTCTCTCTCTCTCTCTCTCTCTCTCTCTCTCTCTCTCCCTCTCTGTCTTTCAAACACACACACACACACACACACACACACACACACACACACACCCTCTCTCTCTCTCTCTCTCTCTCTCCCTCTCTGTCTTTCAAAAACACACTCACACTCTCTCTCTCTCTCTCTCTCTTCTCTCTCTCTCTCTCTCTCTCTCCTCTCTCTCTCTCTCTCCTCTCTCTCTCTCTCTCTCTCCCTCCCTCCCCCACCAATTACTCTTTCCCTCCTCTTCTCTCTCCTCTCCGTCACTAACTTTTTTTCTCCCTCCCCCCCTCCCCCCCCCCTCTCTCTCTCTCCCTTCCTCCCACCCCCCTCTTCCACCACTTACCCCCATACCTAACGCCACACCGTGCAGACAGCTCCACCTTTGTTTTTGTTATTGATTGATTGAGCTGGGAGCCTGGAATAGTGAAGGGGGGGGGTGGGGGGGGGGTGGAGAAGGGAGAATGGGGGGAAAAGGGGGTAGGGGTGGTGTTGGAGTGGGGTGGGGTGTGGGTCGGGTGGGGGATGGGGGAGGGTACTGCATCTAAATTCGAACGCCCTGAACGTGTGCATGTTCTGTCTGTCTGTCTGTCTGTCTGCGTCTGTTTAGCAGTTTGTCTTCTCCCCCCCCCCTCCCCCCGCCACCCTCTCTCTTTCTTTCCTTTTATTGTTTGAGGACAAGGTGTAAAAACAGTTGTTTGGCTATGCTTTCCCCTAAAAAAAAAAAGATATCCCCCCCCCCTTTCTCTTCCTCTCTCACCCACCACCTTCTTTTCACTTTCCCATACAAAAGTCCCATCTGTCCAACACACCCCTCCCCCAACACACACACACACACAAACACACACACACACACACACACACACATACACACACACACACACACACGCGCGCGCGCGCGCACGCACGCACGCACGCACGCACGCACACTAGAAGTGAACAGACGTAAAACTGAAGTCAACAACAACAAGCACACACACACATACACACCCACACACACACACACACCCACCCACACACCCCTCCTTCATCCACCCTGCTAAGTCACTCACTCTCACAGGGCCAAAACCATGACGCTTTTTTTCTCCCCACTTCTATACTACTACTACCACCACGGGTTCAGACACGCTACTGCTAACCCTTTCACAGACAAAGCTTGCTATGCTGCCACTGGATGGATATCTTGCTGCCTGCCTGCCTGCCTGCCTGCTTGCTGTGAAGCGGGTGCCGGGCTGGTACTGTCTGTACCCGTGTTACGGCTGTTTGATCAGTGCCGCCGGGTGTACATTATAGCGAGGCCTATCTCTCGCCCTTAACCCAGCAGTAGGGGGGGCCGCCCTCCCTTCCAATGGTCCTGCCACTGCCAGCTTTCTGAAATCTGCTTCTGCAATTGTATTGTTTCCAAGCTGGCGAAACCTGGCGCGCGCGTCGCTTGCATGCTGCGTTCTTATGGACTGCAGCAGACGCGCGGCGACGGAATTGTACGATAAGCAAGAGGTTATGAGGAGAGAGAGTGAGAAGAAATAAAGAAAAAGAAAAGAGAAACAGACGTTGATATTACAAATCGCCAAGAATCAGCGCGAGCCAAACAGGTCGAAGACGTAATGGGGGCATAGAGAAGTGTGTGAGGGAAGAAACGTTGATGCCAAAAGTCTGGAAAAAAAACAACAGAAGAACCCTTCCCACAACAACAAACAAACAAAACAACAACAAAAAAAACAAACAAAAAACAAAAACAAAACAACCAAAACAAACAACAACACCCCCCACCCCCCCAACAAAACCAAAAGAAAAAAGAATAAAAGAACAAACAAGTAAAGCCAGACAGATGTACGTTGTTATGATAAACCTTGAATTAGTCGGTAAAACACCGATGCTATGCTGACATTGTATATCACGAAACGATAAGCTAAAATGTACGCAAAACACTCCGAGATAAAACTGACACAGCTATGATAAATGGCGCATAGAGAAGGCATAGGGTCATTGATAACTAACTGATGCTGAAAGTGCTTAAGAGAAGAAAAGACACACAGAAAAGGGCTGACACAATAAACGGATTTTTTGTGGATGTATGACTGAACCTGCAAATAGCAGATACATGATGAAGCTTTGTATATATCGATACAAACACTTTTCGTCTGCAGGCGGCAAGACAATACAGTCACGCACAATGCTAAAAACCGCAGATTTTCGGGTAATAGAAAGGTGACTTTTACGTCGCAAAACAAATGAAAAAAAAATCCTACAAAACTGCAGAGGAAGCTAAGTGAGACAACTTCCCCATGCAACGAAAAAGTTATCGTTTTTTCAATGTTATAACCATAGATGTTAGATAAATAACCATTTATGAACAGAGAATGACCAACAAGCTTACAGCCGTCTAGGACAAGATCTTGCTCCAGTACGACATTGGTCTGACCGAAACCAGAGACAGACATCGCAAAAAGCGGCAGTTATCATCGTGACTTAGCATGGGAAGAAGACTGGGATTGGAAGAGAGCATTGCCCCAGCTTAGGGTTAGGATGGAAGGAGAAGACAAAGAAGTGAGTGTGGAGGTGTGAGGGTAGTGGCTATTCTACTGCACCCATCTACCTCAACTGTCCACCCAAATCCTCTGTGTCCTTGGTGACCAGCACGTGCGATTCGACCATTGCCACGCTGATTGGTCCCGGTTAGAGTGAGGAGGTGAGCGCCCAGACCATCCCCTAAGCCTTGCCTAGGTCGTGACCAGTGCCCTGAGCATTCCCGCCGTCTGGGGTTAGCTGTACAGAAAAGAGATCAGGGGCGCTTCATCCCCGCGTGTCTCCCCAGCGTCTGCGACGTCCTTCTTTGATTGCTGCCATTTTTGCAAGGACTCTTAGTTTCGATCGTTTTTTTTTTTTTAGGGGTGTCTTTGTTAGAATTTGCTTCTTGAAGAAGGCTACATTTTTCTTGTTCTTCTTCTTCTTCTTCTTCTTCTGCATTGTTGTCTCAGTGGTAGGGAAGGGTGCTTTTGCTTGATGAGGTCGTTTGGCCACCTTCCCGCCTTTCTCTTGTTACCTACCGTTGTCTGTACCTTTCGTTTGTGAGGAGAGTCGTCTTATCTTTGGTTGACTGAAGCTTAAGCCTGTTGTTACACAATAGAGGTGTGTGTGTGTGTGTGTGTGTTGTGTGTGTGTTGTGTGTGTGTGTGTGTGTGTTGTGTGTGTGTGGCGCGCGCGCGCGCGTGCGTGTATGTATGTGTGTGTGCGCGCACAAGTGTGAGTGTATTTGTATGTGTGTGTGTGTGTGTACGCACGTGTGTGTGTGTACGTGCGTGTGCACATGTGCATGCATGCGTGAGAGATAGAGAGATAGAGAGGGAGTTGATTTATGTCAATTGTGCCGCAGAAGAATTGCTCGTTACACATTCCCGCCTACTCCTATGCCTCCGCACAGCATTCACTAGCATAATTAGTACTACTTGACCGCCCTCGTAACTGCATACCGTAGCCATCATTTACATGGCCACAATAGTAGAAACGACAGGCAGCAAGTCGTACTACTCAGGGGAGGTTATTGATGTTGCGCTTGCGTTTGATTTCCGCCGGAAGCTGGACGTTTCGTCAATATTTTCCAGTCATCGAGGAAGCATTGTGATGCCTCGCTGCTCAAGGAAAATGGTAGATTTGTAGTGGACCGAAAAAGTTTTCAAAACATTAGGGGTGACTAACGAAAACACGAAAGACGACGACACAGGTAACTTGGTCTTTATGGACATCTTGTTACAAAAACAAAGAGTAATGTTGGAACAGATTGTTGTGCTTAAGGTAGTCACAGTATGAAAACGTTGGGCTATTTTCGGACAGTTGGTGCTACCTGTTTTCATGCCACTTTTGTTTAACAGCAATTTAAGCTATGTTTGACACGTGTAACCATGACTGCATACTGTGCAGACAACGAAGGACTAGCAAAACTGTTTCAGAAAAAAAAGGTGGTGGGGGCGAGCTGTTTCTAGCATATTCGTCATCATGTTAAAATCGAGGTCAAGCCAACAGCAAAGTTGAAATCGTCCTACTTTGTTACGGTCCTAATTACTGAGGCTGCAAAGACTGGCCAAGACTGTCCTACAGGAAACAGTATACAAGGAGGGAGGCGAAGAGGCAGACAGAGGAAAAATGTAATGATATGAAGACAACATCAGGGAGTGGACTAGTCTTGAGTGGGCGACATACTACGGAAATCTGAGAGTCACAAAGAGTGGAGAAAGCTGGTTGCAAAATCTTCAGTGGCGCCCCAACGATCGACCAGACTA
This sequence comes from Rapana venosa, assembly GCA_028751875.1. Lineage (NCBI taxonomy): Eukaryota > Metazoa > Mollusca > Gastropoda > Neogastropoda > Muricidae > Rapana > Rapana venosa. The sequence continues at coordinate 42,936,432 of CM054135.1, forward strand.
TAGGATAGGTGAAGGTGAAGATGCTGCCTTAGCTTACATATGAGAGGCTGATGAATGGTAACATGTGGAGAGAGAGAGAGAGAGAGAGAGAGAGAGAGAGAGAGAGAGAGAGAGAGAGAGAGAGAGAGAGAGAGACAGACAGACAGACAGACAGACAGACAACAGACAGACACACACACACACACCACACACACACACACACACACACACACACAGAAAAAGAGACACAGAAAGAGAGCATAATTTATTAAACGCATGTGGACACGTCAATACATGCGCACGCGTGTGCACTTGTGTGTGTGTGTGTGTATTGTGTGGTGGGTGGGTGGGTGGGTGTGCGCGCGCGCGTGTGTGTGTGTGTATGTGCATGCAGGGGAGCCATGTGCCCCTTTATTGCTGCTTTTACAGCTGGCACCCTGGGTAGAATCCACGGAAACTTGGCAAGGGCGAATGGCAAGTTTAAAAAAAGTTGTCACAGATGATTAACTAATGCTTCAGAGTTCAATGATGAAAATGACACACCGGCTGTTCTGCGTATAAGTATATGCGTTCACACGCGCAAGCATGCACACATATACGCGCACATGTATTCACATACGTACATGCACACACACATACACACACACGCACAGACATACAGACATACACACAGACATAAAAACACAAAAGCACAAAACACATACACAACACACAACACACACACACACACACACACACAACACACACACACACACACACACACACACACACACACACACACTTCACTCATTAAAAACCACCAAGGTTCGAACATCAATCAGACTTCAGGGATCCAGACCCATAGAATCAAAAACCTGCTGCTTTGTCCACGGGGCATGACAACACAGGACTCGACAACCTGGATTCTGGCAGTGAAAACTGTCTATGTACCTCAAAGAGGAACACCCTGTTTTCCAGTGAAGCCTATACGTTTTCTTCGCGCTCTCAGAGCCGTACCTGCACTCTTCATCTTTCGTTCAGTTGGTGCAGATCTGCTTGATTACCTCTACTCTGATTAGGACTGCGTAAGGGTGAGAATGTGCGTGCGTTGGAAAGAATGCATGTGTGTGTGCGGGGATGTGTGTGTGTGTGTGTGTGTGTGTGTGTGGTGTGTGTGTGTGTGTGCGGGGATGTGTGTGTGTGTGTGTGTGTGTGCGGGGATGTGTGTGTGTGAGTGAGTGTGTGTGTGTGTGTGTGTGTGTGTGTGTGTGTGTGTGAGAGTAGAGTAGAGAGAGAGAGAGAGAGAGAGAGAGAGAGAGAGAGAGAGAGAGAGAGAGAGGATGTAGTGTGTGTGTGTGTGTGTGTGTTGTGTGTGTGTGTGTGTGTGGGTGTGAGTGTGTGAAGGAGAGAGAGAGAGAGAGAGAGAGAGAGAGAGAGAGAGAGAGAGAGAGAGAGAGAGAGAGAGAGAGAGAGAGATGTGTGTGTGTGGGATGGGGGATAAGGTGTTAGTGTGTAAGTGGGAGTGGATGTTGTGTGTGTGTGTGAGTGGGAGTGGGAGTGGATGTTGTGTGTGCGTTCTTTCTTTAATTTAAGGTCTGTACACTCAAGGTGATATTAGACCAAAGATAAAGTGTTACAATCTATAGAGAACGTGTGTGTGTGCGTGTGTGTATGTGTGTGCATGCGTGCGTGTGTGTGTGTGTGTGTGTGTGTGTGTATGTGTTTGTGTGTTTGTTTGAGAGAGAGAAAGAGAGACAGAGAGGGAGAGAGAGAGAGACAGACAGAGACAGAGAGAAACGCAGAAAGAGCGAGCATCATTCATTAATGAAAGCGGACACGTCAATACTCGTGTGTGTGTGTGTGTGCAGGGACCCATGTGCACTTTTATTGTTGCTTTACAGCTCGCACCCTGGGTAGATTCCACGGAAGCTCTGCAAGGACGGATGGACAAAAGAAAAAAAAAGAAGTTTGTCACTGGTAATTAGTTAATGTTTCAGAGTTCAATGATTAAAATGACACATTGGCTGTTGCACTACTCGACTCTGTGTATAGATACTATAGTGTTCAAACGTGCAAGATTACATAGGCTCATGTGGACGTATACACATACACGCACAAACATGCGCACCCAGACACACAGACACCGGTACAGACACACAGACACACGCACGCACGCGCGCAAATACACACACATTTTGCGCGTGCTCGCGCGAGCGCAGACACGCACACAAGGATCACAAAAAAGATGATGATAATGTTGATGACAAAGCTGGTTAATGAGTAATAGTAAAAAGTGTAGGTATAAACGGCAGCAGCAGCAGGAGAAGTAGTAGTAGAAGTAGTAGTAATAGTAGTAGTAGTGGATGTGGTAGTAGTAGTAGCAGAAGCAGCAGCAGTAGTAGTAGCAGTAGTAGTAGTAGTAGTAGTAGTAGTAGTAGTAGTAGTAGTAGTAGTAGTAGTAGTAGTAGTAGTAGTAGTAGTAGTAGTAGTAGCAGCAGCGAAAGTAGCAGTTGTGACAGCAGTTATGAAAGTAGCAGCAATAATAGCATCAAGAGCAGCAGCAGCAGCAACAGCAACAGCCAAACAAGAACGACAACAACAAAAAAGACATTGCTGTAACTATCTGGAGGAACTTGGCACACGAAGACTAAGCAGGCAATTTGGCAAACACAATTAATTCAGAGACGTTTCCGGCAGGTTAAAACAGTCACAAAATGTAGCCTTAATACCATAATATCACTCTCCAACCCCAAACATTAACATCATTTTTCAACCCCCAAGCTGTATTTCTTTACCCCTGTAAGAACGCGCTGCTTTATCCAAGCAAATGCTTTGCCAATTCCAATCAAAACCAGTCATATTGGCCAGGGAGCATAATTATCGGATTTGCGACCTCGTAGAAGTTTAAATCACAGATGAAAATTGTGCATCTATGGAGGGAGGGAGGGAGGAGGGAGGGAGGGAGGGGAGAGAGAGAGAGAGAGAGAGAGAGAGAGAGAGAGAGAGAGAGAGAGAGAGAGAGAGAGAGAGAGAGAGAGAGAGAGAGAGAGAGAGAGGGCGTCTCGCATCGTGTGTGTGTGTGTGTGTGTGTGTGTGTGTGTGTGTGTGTGTGTGTGTGTTGTGTGTGTGTGTGTGTGTGTGTGTGTGTGTATGTGCACGCGTGCGCGCGTGCGGGCGTATGTGTGCGCGTGTGTATATATGTGTGTGTGCACGTGCTCTCTTCTCTGTATGTGCTCATGGGCGTTTGTTATTCTGTAAGTGTCGTTACGTGTGTTCTGTAGTCCTGCTTATAGACTCTAGGAACATGGTTCTTTCCTTTTCGGCTTAATTAAGAGTACCCTGGGTGGATTTGATGAATATAATAATGATAATAATAAATGGAATTTATAGAGCGCTATATCTTGCAGAAACAAATCAAAGGGTTTGCACTCAACCCATTCTTACACAGTCCTGCAACCAGTAACAATTAATAGTTCCAACAAGTCCAAATTTGCACGCACGCACGCACGCGCGCACACACACACACACACGCACACACACACACACACATACACAGGTCACACACCCTGACAGGGCGATAGAATCTCGGCTGTTGAAGGCAGGGAAAAGCTATGAGATGAAGTAGAAGAGGAAAATCTTAGGTTTGAAATAAATAAGTCTTGAGACTGGATTTAAAAGTGTCATAAGAAGGCTTTTCGTGAAGAGAGAGAGAGGGGGAGGTTATTCCAGATCGATGGACCAGAAATAGAGAAAGAACGACGGCTGACTGTGGATTGGTTGAATCTAGGTATTCGCAAGGACAAGGTATCTGCAGCAGAGCGGAGGGAACGAGAAGGAGTGTGCAAGTGAAGACATTCACAGAGGTAGGAGGGTGCTGTTTTGTGGAGACATTTGTAACAGAGGGTACTGATCTTATAGTTTACTCTCTGTGGCACAGGCAGCCAGTGGAGAGATCGCAAGAGAGGGGTAATGTGTTAAGATTTTTTCTTTCTGAGGACTACTCGAGCTGCAAAGTTTTGATTACGTTGAAGGGAGTGGATAGATGTTTCTGGCATACCAGACAAAAGAGAATTGCAATAGTCCAGACGTGAAAGAATGAGAGACGTTACGAGTTTGGATGGTGCATCTGTGAACAGGTACTTTCGGATTGCACTAATACGCCGTAATTGATAGTAGCATGACTTGCGGCAGGTCTGGGTGATGAATTTTTGCATAGAGGGTGTGCTGTCAATAATGACCCCTAGATACTTCACAACAGTGGATAGAGGGATTTCTGCATTGCCAAATTGTATTGAAGCTATTATAATGGAAGAGAGTTTTGTGTTTGGTCCCTACAAGCATGGTTTCCGTGTTATCTGCATTTAGCTGTAACTTGTGGGTACAGCAAGCTGTAAATTGCATTCATCACAGATGTCACTCGGGGTTATGTCATTAAAGCCAAGCATGATTTGATGAAAATCACATCAGTTCAAACCGACACGTGTGCAAATAGACACACAAACACGCACGTGCTCGCAAATACACGTATGCACACACGCGTGTGCAGACACACACGCATAATATTAACACATTTGTCCAGATATACACGTAAGCATATATGCACGCTCGCATATACACACACATGTACACACACATGTACACACACAGGCACACGCACACACACGCGCGCACGTACACACACGCGCACGTACACACACACACACACACACACAGATGGCTTGATTTAAAGAAAATGCATGGCTTCTTCGATGAACCATCTGGAAATCAAAGTTTGACTTTCACTTTCACACAAACACACGTACCCCCCCCCCCCTCCGGCCCACACACACTATCACATACAAAACATCTTGCGCACACGTTAAATCCTGTTCTGCTTTTCGTAAGAAGAGGCCATTGTATGCCGGTGGGAACAGATGACAGTATTTACAAAACCGTGTACACACGGGGACTCAATGTGAACAAGCACATAAGCTCTTATTCCATTATCCTCGATATAAAAAACCAAAATAAAGTGAATAAAAACAACACACACACACACAACACACACACACACACACACACACACACACACACACACACACACACACACACACACACGTACCCACACACACCACTCTTCACCTATTGCCACATCCCCAAATCCGTCACCCATTCATTCTTTTTTTCCATCTGTACACGATCGCCCTGCAAGTTCCAATTTCATTCCGAACTTCATGCTTCTTCGCCCATGAAAATTACAGGCGTAGATTACCTTTATTAACACTCAGAGGCAGTCGTACACCAGTATATTCATACCACATGCTCTGTCTCTCTGTCTGTCTGTTTCTGTGTCTGTCTGTCTGTTTGGGTGTCAGTCTGTATGTCTGTCTGTCTGCCTGCCTGTTAGTATCCCACTCTTGTGTATCACACTCTCACTGTGTACTGTTTCGGTCATTTTTTTCTTATTTTTTCTTTCTTCCTTTTTGTTTGTTTGTTTGGATCTTTCTTTCTTTCTTCTGACTTCTTATTCTTATTAGTACATGGTCTTTAATTTATTGCTATCATTGTATGTGTGTATGTGTGTATGTATGTATGTATGTATGTATGTATGTATGTATGTATGTATGTATGTATGTATGTATGTATGTATGTATGCATGTATGCATGTGTGTATGTATGTATGTGTGTGTATGTATGTATGTATGTATGTATGTGTGTGTGTATGAATGTATGTATGTATGTATGTATGAATGTATGTATGTATATATGTATGTATATATGTATGTATGTATGTATGTATGTATGTATGTATGTATGTATGTATGTATGTATGTATGTATGTATGTATGTATGTATGTATGTGTGTATGTATGTATGTATGTATGTATGTATGTATGTATGTGTGTGTGTGCGTGGCGCGCGTGCGTACGAGTGTGTGTGTGTGTGTGTGTGTGTGTGTGTTGTGTGTGTGTGTGTGTGTGTGTGTGTGTGTGTGGTGTGTGTGTGTGTGTGTGTGTGTGTGTTCCAAAAAGATGTCACGAAAAGACTTAAGCCAAAGTTCCCCGAGGACCATGATAAAGCATCAGTTCAAGTCTCAGTTCTTAACAACCTCTGGGTGGTAACAACCTCTGTTCCCTTTCATGCTCTCTCAGGTTCCAGACTTTCTCTCTGCTGATGCTTTGAGCTCAGCTACTTGTCAGATTTCTGTGAACAGAAGTCTGTTTTAGTCATCAGTTACCATTAGTATGGCTCGAAAATCTTTGGAATTCTGAAAAAAAAGGAAGAATGCGACGCGAAAGCTGCAGTAATGGTGAAGATGAAGAATGAGTAAGTGCGCTTATGAGCACAAGATTTATTTATTTGTTTATTTATTATTTATTAATACCACTTTCAGTCACGGAAGATTTCTCTGCGTGGAATTCGAGCTGCTCTTCCCGGGGAGAGCGCGTCGCCACAAGAGTAGCGCCACCCATTTGTTTTTCTTTTTCCTGTCTGTAACTGTATTTGTTTCCCTATCAGAGTGGCTTTTTTCTACAGATTTTGCCAGGGACACCTCTCTTGTTGCCGTGGGTTCTTTTACGTGCGCTAGATAATTATGTGTAACACACGGGACCTCGGTTTATTGTCTCATCCGAAAGACTAGTACCCAGACCATCACTCATGTCTAGTGGATGGGGAAATGTTTCGGGCCCAAGCGGGATTTGAACCACCGCACACTTCCGACCCGGACTTTTCGCTTTCTAGGCAGGCGTGTTACCTCTAGACCACCGATCCACTTGATGGTACTTATGCGTGTGTGTTGTTGGAAGTGTGTGTGTGTGTGCGCGTGCGTTCGTGTGTGCGCGTGCGTGTGTAGTACTTTCATTTTACATCTTTTTGCAGCAGCTGTAATATTATCTATCTATCTGTCTGTCTGTCTGTCCGTCTGTCTGTCTATTTGTCTATCTATCTATCTATCTATCTATCTATCTATCTATCTATCTACCTACCTATCTACCTACCTATCTATCTATCTATCTACCTATCTATCTATCTATCTATCTATCGATCTATCTGTCTGTCTGTCTCTCTGTCTATCTATCTATCTATCTATCTATCTATCTGTCTGTTTGTCTATCTGTCTGTCTGTCTGTCTGTCTCTATCTACCTATCTATCATCTATCTATCTATCTATCTATCTATCTATCTATCTATCTATATCTATCTATCTATCTGTCTGTCTGTCTATCTATCTATCTCTCTATCTATCTGTCTGTCTATCTATCTATCTATATATCTATCTATCTATCTCTCTATCTATCTTTATCTCTCTCTTTCTCCTCCTCCTACACTCTCTCCATCTCATGTGCGCCTGCGCACGCTTGCGCTTCTCTCAGAAAGAAAACTTAACCCCCTTTCTACCGTTTAGACACACACACACACACACACACACACACACACACACACACACACACACACACACACACACACACACACACACACACACACACACACACACACACACACACAACTGCTTGTTATGATTTCTGGCTTGCCTGCCTGAAGCAGAGATGTGGGTGGAGTATACACAGGGAAACTGTCTGTCTGAAGATTTTCCACTTGGCTATTAAGAGTTCAACCTTCACTGGGATTTTGGGAATGCACACACGTGGAAGAAAAAGCAGCAACAACAAGTAGAGCAGAATGTGAGGAAGGTAAAAAGGTAAAGGTGTCCCATAACCTATTAGGTCGTAGGGGAGCAAGGCGTCAGAGACCTCACTTCTCTAGGGGCCAGCATATTGAGGGCGGCGCCCATCTCCTCTCATTTGCTGCTTTATTTTTGCCTGACCCTAAAGAGGCAGGTACCCATTGACAGCCGGGTGAACTGGGGGACTGTACTGAAGCAAAGGCGCGCAAACGGTCACCCATCCAACTTGTAACCACACTCGACGCTGCTTAACTTGGCTGGGGGAAAGCGAGTGCTCCGACCACTGAGCTATCCCGTCCCCTAATGTGAAGAAGAAGATGAAGAAAAAAGAAGATACAGACGACGACAACATCGACGACGACAACACAGAATTTAAAGAAGAAGAAGGAGAAACAATAATAACAACAGCAAAAACGCAAGAACAACAACAACAACAAACCCAACCCTCCAATTTAACAAGCAAACGATAATAACAGCAACCCCCTCCCCCCTCCAAAGAAACATAAAAAAACCCAACCGAATAAAACCCACGAAAAAAGGGGTAGAACAGAGAAGCAGAAAGGAAAGGAGAAACAGATGATGAAAGAGATGAACACTAGGAAGAAGAAGAAAAAGGTAAACAAGGAAGGAGAAGGAGGAGGAGGACAAAGAGAAGAAGGGTGGCAACGAAAAGACCAACATGTAGAAGAAGAAGAAGAAGAAGAAGAAGAAGAAGAAGAAGAAGAAGAAGAAGAAGAAGAAGAAGAAGAAGAAGAAGAAGAATTGCGAAGAAGAAGAAAAGAAGAAGAACAAGAACAAGAAGAACAAGAACAAGAACAAGAACAAGAATTTCGAAGAAGAAGAAGAATTTCGAAGAAGAATTTCGAAGAAGAAGAAGAAGAAGAAGAGAAGAAGAAGAAGAAGAAGAAGAAGAAGAATTTCGAAGAAGAAGAAGAAGATAAAGAAGAAGAAGATAAAGAAGAAGAAGAAGAAGAAGAAGAAGAAGAAGAAGAAGAAGAAGAAGAAGAAAGAAGAAGAAGAAGAAGAAGAAGAAGAAGAAGAAGAATTTCGAAGAAGAAGAAGAAGAAAAAGAAGAAGAAGAAGAACAAGAGCAAGAACAAGAACAAAAAGATGGAGAAGGAGAAGAAGAAGAATTTCGAAGAAGAAGAAATAGAAGAACGAGAAAAAGAACAAGAAGAACAAGAAAAAACAGCAACAACAATAACAACGTTATATCAACACCCGCCACAAAGAAAAAAACCGACATCATGCTATCATTTGCACGGCCAGCGGCCTATAACAAACACAAGTCGTGTGAAGGGCTCTAAACGGTGGCTTGGATGAAGTGGCCACAAATGTCACCTTTCTGCAAAGTCTCCGTTTTCTCAGTCAACGACTCTCGGCCAGGGTTGGTATGATTACGTCTGTGTTGTTTGTTGTTGTTATTATTGTTGTTGTTGCTGGGCATTCCCAAGCTTAACATTCTTGGGGAGGGAGGGGGTGGGGGAGAGGCAAAAAAAAGGGTATGCACTACTCACACACAGCAAGCATCAGAAGAGAATTTAAGACACACTGGAAGAGAAGGTTCCATGTACGGTTGCTTTTTTAAGTACCTCGGCCTATAGGTAGCCGTATTCCGGTTTCATATATCTCTCTCTTTCTCTCTCTCTCTACTTTGACGAAGAGCCTAGGTTTTATGCTAAAAGCTTGACATGGTTGAAGACAATCTCACCATGACGTTCCAAACCATAACAACATTTTCCTTCGTGTTTTTGCTTATATCAGGAAATGAATGACGAAGCTTTAAGCCTAGATCAGTCTGTGTTTGTGTGAAACAACCGACACATTGTATAATCTTGTTAAGGACTGACGCTATATCCCAGTGGTCACGACCGTTCGACTTCAATCCCATGGCTTCATGGGGTCCCGGGTTCAAACATTGGTAGATGTCTGGTAAATTAAGGGTGGGTATTTCGACGATTTCCCAGGTTAACTTCAAGTTCAGACCTGCCAATGCCTTAAATCCCTTCGTGTATATACACATAATAATATAATAATAATAATAATAATAATAATAATAATAATAATAAATGGAACTTACATAGCGCTATATCTCGCAAAGAAAAAATCAAAGCGCATGCATTCTACTTAATCTTACACAGTTATGCAATCAATGATAAATAATCAATAGTTTAAACAAACATATATTTACAAACATGGTGGGCTGCAGACAAAATCTATGAAATAAAATGTAAATAGTCAAATGTTTTTCAAAAGCACACACACACTCACACAGGTCGTATACTTTAGCATGGTGATAGGGCATGGGTTAGTGAAGGTGGGATAGCTCTGATATGAAACAGATGGAGGGGGGGGGAGATCTTAGGTTTGAAATAAATATGTCTTGAGGCTGGATTTAAATGTGTCATAACTAGGTTTCTGGCGAAGAGAGAGAGGGAGCTCATTCCAGGTCGATGGACCCGAAATAGAGAAAGAGCGGCGGCCAACAGTGGATTGGTTGAATCTAGGTATTCGTAGGCACAAGGTATCTGCATTAGAGCGGAGGGAACGTGAAGGAGTGTACAGGTTAAGACATTCACAGAGGTAGGAGGGTGCAGTTTTGTGGAGACTTTTGTAACAGAGGGTACTGATCTTATAATTTACTCTCTGTGGCACAGGCAGCCAGTGGAGAGATTGCAAGAGAGGGGTAATGTGCTCAGATTTTTTCTTTCTGAGAACTAGTCGAGCTGCGGAGTTTTGTATACGTTGAAGGGAGTGGATAGATGATGCTGGAAGACCAGACAAAAGAAATTTGCAATAGTCCAGACGTGAAAGAATGAAAGAAGTGACAAGTTTGGCTGTTGCATCGGTGGACAGGTACTTTCGAATAGCACTAATACGCCGTAATTGATAGTAGCACGATTGACAGGTCTGGGTGATGAATTTTTTCATAGAGAGTGTGTTGTCGATAACGACACCTAGATACTTCACAGCAGTGGATAGAGGAACTGATGTATTGCCGAGTTCTATATAAGCTGTTGTTATGGAAGAGAGTTTATGTTTGGTCCCTACAAGCATGGCTTCGGTTTTATCTGCATTTAGCTGTAATTTGTTCTGTGTCATCCAGTTTTGAATATCTTCAAAGCAGCGAGCCATATTTGTCAGGAGAGAAGGCAGATTTTCAGGAGTAACACTGCTTTGAATCTGAGAGTCATCTGCGTAAAAATGATGGTTGATTTGATGACGGTTTATTCTATGTGAAAGTGGGGCTGTGTAAAGAGTGAAAAGAACAGGACCTAGAACTGATCCCTGTTGGACTCATCCAGAAGATCAAATATTATGCACGTTAACGATTCATGTCAGCGTTCGATGGGTTATGGAATCGTAAACACTCCCAGCATACATCCCCAAAGTCGGAATGCGGCTACCTTCATGGTGGGCAAAAAACCGGTCGCATATGCAAAATTTCAGCGTTGGTGACACCTCGAAGCTCTGGCCGAGTAACGAAAACATATCCTGTGATGTAAATGTCAGATTAGGAGATTCACTTCCCCACAGGGCAAGGACCACGTATGTCCTTATGGACTAGAGGCTTTTTATGAATATATCATAGCTTAGTTCTCCGAAAACCTGTCATTTGCATAATTATTTGCATGGAGCGAGGGTTGGGTTTTTTTTGCACCCCCCCCCCCTTCCCTTTTGTGTAGAATGTCACGCGCGCCTGCGTGTGTGTGTGTGTGTGTGTGTGTGTGTGTGTGTGTGTGTGTGTGTGTGTGTGTGTGTGTACGTGTGTGTGAGTGTGATCGCGCGTGCATGTGTGTGCGTGCGCGCGCGGGTGTGTGTGTTATGCTGTGTATGTGTGTGTGTGTGTGTGTGTGTGTGTGTTTGTGCTGTGTGTATGTGTGTGAGCGTGCGGGTGTGTGTGTGTGCGCGCGCGTGAGTATGTGTATGTTTGGGCACGCGTGCGTCTGTACGTCCTTATGTGTTTGTGCTCGCATGTGCGTTAGAGACTTCATCATCTCTCACTCATATTTCTTGAACGCAGTAACCAAAAAATCGAAACAAAAACAAACAAACCTATATATTGGTTTTGTCTTCTTCTTTTTCTTCTCCTTCTACTTTTTCCTCCTCCTACTCCTCCTCCTCTTTTTCTTCTTGTTCTTCTTGTTCTTGTTCTTGTTCTTGTTGTTCTTCTTCTTCTTCCTCTTCTTCTTCTTCTTCTTCTTCTAAATTCTTCTTCTTCCTCTAAATTCTTCTTCGTCTTCTTCTTCTTCTTCTCAATTCTTCTTCGTCTTCTTCTTCTCCTTCTCATTTCTTCTTCTTCTAAATTCTTCTTCCTCTTCTTCCTCTTCTCAATTCTTCTTCCTCTTCTCAATTCTTCTTCTTCTTCTCAATTCTTCATCTTCTTAATTTTTCATCTCAATTCTTCTTGTTCTTCTTCTTCTTCTTCTCAATTCTTCTCCTCTTTGGTCGAACGCTCAGACAGCGGAGGTTGTCTCAAGAGCTGTGGTTGCAATGTCACGGGCACTAGGTGGCCAGCTGGCCTTGAGAAAGCCGAGAGAACAGGAGTGCACTGAGTGGCACTGCACGTGCTGTTCGGTGCCACATTCATCACCATTAAACACCTGGCTCTCTCGCCACTTACACTGCTACTGCTACTCCCTTTCTACTGAAAAATGCAAGATATGGGACTTCACTTGGTCTGCCCTTGTTTTGCCTTCGCTCGCATATATACACACATAGGTGTGATATGTGATGTGTGTGTGTGTATGTGTGTGTGTGTGTGTGTGTGTGTGTGCATGTGTGTGAAGGGAGGGAGGGAGGGAGGGAGGGAGGTAGGGGGAGGGAGAGAGAGAGAGAGAGAGAGAGAGAGAGAGAGAGAGAGAGAGAGAGAGAGAGAGAGAGAGAGAGAGAGAGAGAGAGAGAGAGAGAGAGTGAGTGTGTGTGTTGCAATGATGGTTATGACGACGTTGACGATGATAATGATGACGATGACCGTGACGACGGGCCATCATCATCATCATCACCATCATAGTCTTTACCTCTCCTTTCCCATCTCCTCCTCCATCAACCATCACCATCATAGTCCTTTTCTCTTCTTTTCCTTCTCCTTCTGTTTTTCCTTTCTCACGGAATTATCGCTTAATTCATTAGAACTAGCGTGTCTAACACAACTTGTTTCATCCCTGCCAATTTTGCTGCAGAAACAAACTCTGAATCTTCCCCCAAAAGACCGCAAAGGAAAAAAAAACCACCCCACACCAAGAGTAAACAAAACACGCTCTGAAGAAAACACGCACCGACACAAAAGTTGAAAATAAGTTAGGGACCTACCCAGTTTACAACTTTTGATTAGGCCACCCAGTTTGCACCTTGGGTTGTTGTTGTTGTTGTTGTTGTTCACTTATTTACCCAACTCCCATCCTTTGCTGGCAAAAATAAACTATTAGTTTACCAGAATCACGCGGACTGATGGCCCATTAAGGAAGATTTCCTGTCAGCAAATTGACAGTAAGTGCGTTTCGTTCTCACCACAAGGCTTTCTAAGGCCATGGAATATACTGAACACCAAAACCCACTCAGGCTAAATCCACCGTCTTCTTTGTGGTCAGTTAGCGTAAATCCCGATACAGTGGTCAGGAAGAAAGTCCCGAATACTTTTCTTGGATCGGCCATGATTGTCTTCCTTGGTTCC
>CM054135.1:42964729-43009729 GCA_028751875.1 Rapana venosa
GGCGTGATCAGTTGGAATCGACTGTGACTGTCCTGGAATTGGCCCGGACAGAGGGTGAGGTCTCTAAAGCCTACTGGATGGTGATCAGCTGGGTAACTTTGTTAGTGATGCTGAACTTTCTGATGCAGTAGTAGGAGGAGGAGGAGAGCGCAAACGTGTCTTAAACTGAATTTGAACATTGTTCTATTCTCAATCTGGATGGGTTTTTTGTGGGGGTGGGTGGGTTGGGGTGGGGGATGGGGGTGGGTGGGGGGGAGTTAAGAGGCAGAAGTGCTTGTAGGAAGAGGTGTGTGTGTATGTGTGTGGCGCGCGCGCGCCGCGCGCGTGTGTGTGTGTGTGTGTGTGTGTGTGTGTGTGTGCATTGTTGTTTCACTGAAAGCATGCTTCTTCTTGAAGATCAATCAATTTTATCTACACCACCTAGTAGCACACATTCATAAGACATAAGAAACAGAACAGCGAATTACTAAAATGAGCATTGCATTGATCATGGTTTCTGTAAGAGATATTCAACACTACGCAACAAGGTATGGCCAGATCGACTCCCCCCTCCCACTGCTGTGTTAGGGAGGTGAATCACAAGTGTTAAAGAAGAAAGAAGGAGTAGTCAGATCATAACCTGACCAAGAGGCCTGTGAATCGACTTGTACTATCCTGAGATTGGCTTTAGATAGCGGCTAATGGCTCTGTAAGCCTTTCGCTTCTTGATCAAGTTGGGAAGGACAAAAGAGTCAGCAATTTTGTGACATGTGATAAAGTAGTTAAGAGGGAGAGAGGCTTGAAATGCCTGAAACTGGCTTTTCAGCGAAGATGTTTTGGGAGTGTGTAGCGGTAGTTGTATTGTGGGGAAGACGAATACGTTGACCGTTTTCTTGTTACTGGCTTCGGGTCTGTTAGTTTCTTTTACAATGCGATTAGACACGCCTAAACTTGTTTTGATTCCATCACATTATGCGCCATAGATCAGAACGTTGGAAATTCGCTAGAAGAACTCTACACATTTTTTTTTATATATCCCTTAAGTCATTTAGGAACTGTTAGTGCGCAATACTGAAGGCTTGTTCGAAAGTTCCTTTCGTGTTTTGGTTGCTGGTTGTGTGCTAAACCCTGGGCCTACGCAAACGATATTTTGGTGTCAATTCTACAATGTTATTGTCCACCCTTTTCCCCACCTAATTTTTCGTCTTTCTTCCTCACTAGTTCCCTGTGGAACACTTTTAGTGAGGTCATTGATTGGATCTTGTAACATTAACACCTACCACTGACATAAGCTCATCAAATATAGAGTAATGACAACGACTGTTGTGAGGAAACAGTATATCTCCCTGTGGAAAACACGAATCCATAGTCCATCAGCATAAGTTTACTGCTCTAGCTAAAGTGCCATTGACATTAGTCGCTCTGATATGATATCCGTAACACATCAATGCCCATGGTAGTGCTCTGGTGCTTGTGTTCTGAGCGGCCAAAGGACGGGAGACGAAACAAGATCTCTGGGTGTCCGCCAGCAGCTTATTTAGTGTCCGATCACTGGGGTAGGATTTGTGGACGATCATCGCAAACTGATGGATTTCATGTGATCTTTGTCAGCTTTGCTGTATACTGGACAAACACAGGCACGTGACTAAGCTCAAAACAGTCAATGGGAGAAATCTACATCGCTGTATATACCCAGAAGATTTGTATCGCCATGTTTGATATTCATGATCCTGGTCTGTTAGTGTACACTGTTATCAGCGAGGCGAATTGTCAAACAGAAGGCAATGTAATCCCAGCTGAAGCCTTCAGAATGTTATCAATGTCACTGTGAAACCATTGGCATAAATCTGTTTGCATTTCCCTGTCACGGACAGGATTTTGATCATAACTCGGTTTCAGATACGAGGAAGGAGATGCATGCGATTTTATTCCTATCTGTTGAAGCTGTACAATTTTATGCTCTGGTTTATCCACACACATAGGTAAACTTAATATCAATACTGATGGAACAAGCAAAAGAAATAAGCCAGCATCGACCCCTGTTATGTTTTGGAGTGATTGCTAAGGATACGGCAGCATTCATCTTTAACCATTGTCCATCTTGACAGACACAGACTAAATCCGATGTAGTTTAGCGTACCTTATGGATGCACATTTTATTTTCAGAGTATTCCTAATGCGTTCTAACCAGCACTATCTGAGTCTGTCCCAATTTGCTGTATCGTCTTTTGTGATGGGCTAGGACTGCCGTTTGTATGCCATTCATTCTCATTTCACCACCTCAGACATGCCTTGGTTTTTTTACTGTGTGTCCAAGGTCAGCAGTCAACAAGAAGTTGTCGATGCAAAAGTGCCTCAAAAGCAGGTTTCTATCATTTTCCAGCCTCTCTCATTGGCAACATCACCAAATCCTGTGGCGCGAGAATTCATGAAATCAGCAGGGCCAGCAAAGATCGGAGCAAATGGAGGAGGATCATGTTGGTGTCATTGCAACGGCTAAGACTGAACTCGGTGATGCCGACAGGTGAGACATATAAGACCTATCTATTGATGCAGATTCAATCTGATGTAGCTTAGTGTACTCTTTGGATATGCCTGCGCCGAATCCTGGGCATTGCTTGGGGAGGGGGGGGATTGTCACCAACACATCTGTTCTTGACTTTCCTAGTCTGCACCGTTTCCTGTGTCAACGCCGTCTCCGCTGGATCGGCCATGTGCACTGTAGAAAGAATGGCTTTTTCCCATCTGACATCCTGTATGTACAGTGAACTGGCTGTAGGACACCGTCCTTTAGGGCGTCCAGCGTTACACTTCAAGGATGTATGCAAGCATGATCATGAGAGCCACTGCCAAAACCACTGTCAGCTGGGAAGCCCTTTTAGAAACCGCAACGAGCAGAGGAGAGCCATATGTAAGGGAAGCTGTAGGGGAGAATCGAAAAGACTCCTAGAATTGAAAGACGGAAGAAACCACAGGAAGGAAAAACCGCAAAACCAGACAATTAACCCTGGTGTCCAATTTTGTCTGCAACATCTGTGGTACAGACTGCCACGCACGGATTGTTCTGCTGAGGCACTGTGCACGTTGCTCCAAACAAGAGTGATGTGGCCAAAGAACGAGCAGCCATTGTGTCCCTAGACATACAAAAGTAGAGATAGGTTCTAACCAGCACTGCTTTAGTCTCTAGCATTCCGCTGTGATATCTTTTGTCATGTTCTAGTGCTGCTGCTCCTGTGCCATTCATTCCTATATTAAAGCCACAGCTATGCCTCGCCTAAGTTTGTTCTAATGTGTACAGGAAGCTGTCGATGTTAAGCAAATAAAATCCCATAAATGAAAAAATGTACTGGGCCCTGCACCGTCACTTTAGTGCTGTCGCAGTGCTGTCTGTTCCAGTGTAAACAGGACATGACTGTCTGACCAGATCCCATATTTAGGAAATTAATGCCTATCACAGTCACAATCACACTCACACACACTCTCTCTCTCTGTCTCTGTCTCTCTGTGCTAGCAGTCACGAGCAGGCATAAGTAATGACTTTGCAACAGCACACGCAACATGACTCTTTATTGGTACATTATGGCAACGAAACCCCGTGGACTAGGAAATGTTGAATGAACATCCTTGTAGCCCTTGAGACCACTGAAAACTAAAACAAACACATAGGCTATTACGGGGGTGTCAGTTTTATGGCAAGGAGGAACAAAGCCATGTATGGGTGTTGCTGTAGAGTATTAGCAGATGTGACTGTTTCAGTATAGTATTCACCAGTTGATCATTATGCTTATATGTATTTTTCATACGGTATCAGTGTCAGACATCGTGATCATGACAATACTAGGCGGAAGCACAATACTCTGATTTCAACCTGTGACATTCAGCCAGCGCGTGTCAGAAATTATTTTCCGCTACTGGTTGTTGTGTTTCTCATAACAAAGTACCTTTCAGATAAATTTAATGATATTATCACCATACTACAGGCACAGACTGTCAATCAGTAGGCAAGGTCTTCGGCACATTGCTACATTACTGCTTAGCACGATCAGACTTTACTGTTCACCATTAATGAAATTGTATAACCCTGGCTGGGTGGAGGTACCCACTACACAATCCCCCCCCCCCTCCCACATAGAATGTGCCAGCTATTCACACACGATCAACAACACACAGACAGGAAAGGTGAAGACACAGTATCCGTTTATTTGATCAGGTAAAGGATCTTCCCCAGAAAACAGACACGGATCAAACTGCTGTCTGACCTCCCCTCTTCCTTTTCTCTGGAGATAGGTTATGGCCAGTGTATTGTCATGTTTCTCTTAGGTTATGGCCAGTGTATTGTCATGTTTCTCTCAGACCTAACCATACATCATGAGACTAATGTGAGGCGATGATTTCGGGGCGAGTACCAGTACTGTCGACACATAACTCAACCCTACAAAATGAGACTGATTTACGATCTGGGAATCATATTATGAAGGCTGATTTGTTATTACACCCCAGGCTAGTGCTGATACGTGCATTTTCTCAGACCTCTTCATTACTGTATGGACGCTGAATGTGTCACAGCAATCCAAGGTCGTGTGTGTGTGTGTGTGTGTTGTGTGTGTGTGTGTGTGTGTGTGTGTGTGTGTGTGTGTGTGTGTGTGTGTGTGTGTGTGTGTTACTATCAGTTTTAATCCTACAGTCTAGCAAAAAAGAAAACAAAACAGTCTTGTTATCAATCAGAACATCGAAGAGATGCTAAAAGAGGCAATTTCGTGTATCCCATCATCACACCAGCACGACATTCTGAATCAGCTGATGGTAACCAGTGCTCTGAGGAAACACTATATCTCCCTTAGTAAAACCTAATCCCCTTTTTTATATGAATCGGTGTAGTTGCCCTTGCTAAAGTGACAATGATTCTAGCATTAGCGCAATGATACCCTATCTGTGCCGCAGTAGTACCGTGGCAGTCATCTGATGCTTGTAAGCTAGACAATCTAGGGATAGGGGATGAAACATTATCTGATATCGCCTGCCATATGCTTGTTTGGTGTAGAATACTGAAGCAGAACGCGTTAGATCAGAGCAAATAAAGGAATTGCATTTGACGCGTTGTAAATATTGTCATAGGCTTTAAAGACACGGGAAGAGAGTGTGTCCAGAACTGGAAATAACAGACACGTATAGACAAGTGTGCATGTTCGGAGGCCTCAGATTACCACTGAATGACGCATATTATATACCTGGAGTCGCACTGCAGAGTGTAATCAGCAAAGTGTCGGAAAGTGAGCGTTGTTGGTGATGCTAGCTGAAGCATGCAGCATGTTGGTTCTGTCACAGCACAAGCGTTGACAAAAATCTGTTTGCACCTAACTTTCAGTGACAAAGTTTGAGTGTTAAGTAGGTTTAAGAGATAAGAAAGAAAGCCTTTTTCTCCTTTCTCATCCCTTGGTCGGGACGACCGTTGGGGTACCCGCACGGACGCTGCAAGTGGACCGCCAAATGGTTCTGTCCTGGGCTGCTTTCAGGAGGTTTGGTACAGTGAGGCCGGTCCACTCCTTGATGTTGGATATCCAGCTTTTGCGTGGTCGTCCCTGCCTCCTTGCTCCTTCCACCATTCCCTGCAGGACTGTCTTTGACAGGCTGTTATGCCTTGTTGTGTGGCCAAACCATTTCCGTTTCTCCGTTTAAACTGTATTCTAGCAAGGGTTCTTGTTTGCCAGCCAGTGCCTTTGATCTGCTGCAGACGTAAGTCATTGGTTTTACGGTCTCTGTAGGTGATGTTCAGGATCCGCCTGAGACACTTCATCTCAAAGGCTTGAATTCGACGTTCTAGATCGGCAGTAAGTGTCCTTTGCTTCACAGCTGTAAAAGGGCAATGGAGTGACGAGTCCCTTTTGTAGAGTCTGACCTTAGTGTGGGTTCTGATGTTATGGTTTCTCCACACTTTCCCCAGCTTGTCATGGAGGAGAGTGCCACAGCAAGTCTGATCTTCACATCTTGTGTCCCTCGTACCTTCTTTGGTGATGACTGCTCCAAGGTACTTGAAATTTTTCTACCTCCTCTAGTGTCTCACCACTCATCTTGATGCTGGTGGGAGGGGTTTGGTGTAGTACTGTTATAGGATCTTGCTCTTTTCCGTGTTTGATCTCCATACCGTGGGCATTGGCTGATGTTTCCAGTCTGGTGGGTGAGATCCTGGAGTTCTTCTTCACTGCGGCCCATGAGATCATATCGTCTGCGAATCGAAGATTGCAGACTGGCCTTCCCCTATTGTGATTGTGGTCTTGAAGTCAAGGAGGGCCTCCTGCATGATGTTCTTTCCCGGAACACGTTGAAAAGAAGGGGGAAGCGGGCAAACCTTGTCGAACTCCAACTGAAATCCGGAAGAACTCCCCGATTTCTCCACCCATGAGGACTGCACTGTGGGAGTGTCATACAGCGCCTGGATGACTTGAATCAGGTCCTCGTCGAAGTTATGTCCTCATGACTTGCCCCCAGAGTTCTTGCCAGACTCGGTCAAGACCTTTTTTGAAGTCAATGAAGTTGTTGTAGAGCTGTAGCTGATGTTGGAGATGCTTCTCTATGAGCATTCTTTATGTGAAGATCTGCTCGGGCAGTGCTTCGACCCGGTCTGAATCCCGCCTGTTCTTTGATAGGATTTCTTCTGCTTGTGGTTTCAGTCCCGTTCAAGGCCAATGCGTAGATAACTTTGCTTGGGATGGCTTTTTCAGACTGATTGTTCTGTAATTTTGGCACTTCTTATAGGTCTCCCTTTTGGAAGTGGAACTATGATGGATTGGGTTCCACTGTTCAGGCCATCTTTGCTGGTCCAGATGCGTTGGCAGATGATTGTTTAAAGCCTTGATCATCTCTGGGCCCCCGTTCTTGATAGTTCAGCCGGGATGTTGTCAACCTGGTGATTGCCTCCTTTCAAGGCTTACGCTTCTTACCTCCTCCAGACCTGTGTGCTTTGGATTTGATGGTCTGGGATCTTGCCGTAAGTTGTTCGGATCAGCCTTAGCTTGTAGTTGTACAGTCGCTAATATTCTGTCCATCTTTCATGATAGTGGCCTTCTGTAAGGACTGACCCCTCTTTGCTTCAATAAGGAGGGCCCTTTTGGGTTTGGAACTTGGTTAAGTACCTTTGTGGTTTTGGTACGCCTCTTGCTGTCTCCTTTCGCCAAATTTCCTTCTAACCTTTTGGGAGCATTGTTCTGACATCAGTTCCCCATGGCCTCGGTCAACTTCTTCTTGATTGACCTGTTGACTGTTCTATACTCTTTGGCCGGGTTTTTGGGTTTTTGTTCTTCTCTGGCTTTACTCCCTACGTTGATCGCACAGGTCCAGGTATCGTTGGTAACCCACGGTTGGTTTCTTTTTCCTTTCTTTCCCAAGGATCTCCAGCGCTGTCTTGAATGGTCTGTGAAGGTCTCAGTTTAGGTTGTTGATGTCATCTTGGAGGAAATTCAATGCTGCAATCTGCCCCCTACTCAGCTTTAAATATTTCAGCGACTTCGGGTCTTCAGCTTTTCCATGTTGACCGCAAACGGGGATTTTCTTCTGGTTCTTGGTCTTCACTTGATCTGTAGGGTCATGGTACCATGTCGTGGTCACTGCCAATATCAGCGCCAGGGAAAGTTCTTGTCTGGGCTTTGTTGATGCTCGACTTAAATCGTTTTGGGGCCAAGATGTAGTCAATCTGGTTATGATCTTTCCATTTGGTGAGTGCCACGCGTTCTTCTTGATGTCTTGTGGGGGTATAGGGTGTTGGGGACAGTAAGATTGTGGCTGCTTGCAATTCCAAAAATCTGAGACCTCTATCGTTGGTTTCGTCCACACCAAAACGGCCTATTGTCCCTGGCCATGGTCATAAGCGTCCGGTCCCCTCTTGGCATTCCCGTCGCCCGGATCACGAGAAAGTCCTTCTTTGGAGTTGATTTGATGGCGCTCTCCCAAAACCTCGTAGAAACGCTCGATTGCTTTATCATCGTAGTCTGATGTTGGTGCATAGACTTGTATGATGGTCTGTTGTGTGGGTTTTGTGCACACGCTGGAGATCATCTACTTGAGTTTGGGGTACAGCTGATGACACTGTTAGTCCTCTTCTTGTTGACAAAAAATCCTACTCCGTGTTGGTGTTTGGAGTCGTCCACTATACCATAGTTTGTGATCTTCTTCTGTGGTTGTTTCGCCGAATCCGACCCAACGGACTTCGGCCAGTCCAAGTATGTCCCATTCGTACCTTCGTAATTCGTGGGTCAGTTCTTGGAGCTTCCCACATGCTTGCAAGGTACGGATGTTCCATGTACCAATGATGGTCCTCCCCAGCCTGGAGTTTGATCGCTGTTGTTTGCGCCAGTCGCATATTTTTCACCTCCATCCTGGAACGCTCCAATGGAAGGCGCGGTTGTTGGTATTCCGGGCCTCAACCGATCCGGCATGTCTTTTCTTGCAGTGCTGTCCATGTTGGTATTTCTGTGGGCGTGGATTGCTTGGCGGCGCCCATCTCCTCTCCAAGCTGCTATTTGCCCATAGCTGGGGACTTTTTGGTCGGGTTATCTCCCCACTGAGACAGGTAGTACTGGGCTACAGGTTACCAGTAGCAGAGGAACACCTCTGACTCCTCTGACTCTGACTCAGAGAGAAAGCAGGGACACAGAATTTTACACATCCAATAAGGTGGTACAAAATTTAAAGTGTGCTTTTAATAAGGCATGACTGAATGAACAGATAAACTCGCTGCAATGTTGAAGAGACAATGAGCTTTTATAGAATCACCATACAGAATCTGCTATGTTTGGAAGCTAGTGCTCAGGATATAGTACATTCTTTCTTTTATTTGTTATTGATTCTTCTGCATGTGTCTTTTCCTAATGGCTCCAGTTTATAGTGTCAACTGAAAGATCAGCAGAGGGGTGGAGTCAACGCCATGATCAACTCCAGAGAAAAAAAATCCATTACATGGGCACATTGGTGGCGACCCAATGCTGTGCGCAACGTTATAGTCAGGTCACAGGTTTAACGCTCAAACCGGTTTGTAAAAAAATCTTTGATTTCGAGGACAATGAAATAAGCACTCATACGCTTTTTTTTACATCCAGTGCCCGTGTATGTGCGGTTTTGTAAATTATGTCATCCGTTCCCACCGGCACACAATGGCCTACTCTTCCAAAAAGCGAAACAGGTTTTAAAGTGTGCGCAAGATGTTTGGCGCGCAATCGCACACGGGACCTCGGTCATAGTCTCATCCGAAGGACATTTTGGGGTATTGGAGTCGGCACTGATGTTAACTCCAGGGGAAATAAATCCCCTTGAACGGGATTCAAATCCGGGTAATGACCTGGGCACATAAACCTCCCTTGTAAAAGAAAAAAACTGATAAATTGCTCACTTCTACAGCAAAGATAACAATACATCAATGTAAGAAAATCCTTTAAAAAACACCCTAGAACGTGCAACTAAAATGTTTAAGTTTGATTGATGATACAGCCTTTTAAAAAAAATTTTTAGCTACGCACAAACAGATCACTTTGTTAGTAAATTTGATTCTCATAGGCTGCGGTTGAAAGGGAACAGACCACGTAGGAAATAAAAATTTGATCATATAATAACCTAGATACAATATGAATATAAGAAAAAAGATAGTAAGGGACAGTTTAGATTGTGTCTGCAGCATCAGTGATACGGATCGTATATTAAACCAAAAAAAAGTACGTAGCTTATGTTCCCTCGTACATTATTCACTGGCAGAAGTGTCCGCTCCACAAATACATACAACACAGCTAGAGAACCTGTCGGGGTCATGGTCCCTGATAACTGTGGTAGTTGTGGTGATGATGGACAGAGGTAGTAGTCAGTCTGATCTGTATCTCAGCCGCTCATCTGGGAGACTGCTCCCGAGAGAGTGCCTGCTTCGGCCAGACATCAACTGCTCTCTGGCGCTCTGCTGGTGGATCTCACACAGTCATCAGACTCTGCTGCTTATGAATAGCAACGAGAGGGGGGCTGAGCTGTGCAGAGTGTGCCACAGTCCTTGTTCTGTATTTTCCCATTACTTTGCACACACACACACACACACACATGCACTTACGAACACACGCATGCACGCACGCACACACACATAACACACCAACGCCACAATGATAGTTTGATAAAACACACACACATAACAACACACACAAATCCAAAATAGCACAACATCACAGGTCTGATCTGTACGTTTCTCCACAGCTAAATACTCACACACACCACACACACACACACACACACACACACACACACACACACACACACACACACACCACACACACACACACAACACACACACACTATCGTGACAGATGTATGAAACCGGACCCCTAACATATGGTTAGAGACCACAGAGTGAGTGGAAAGATAATAACCTCGCTACTAGGAGCCACGGTCAAAGATTTCCTCGATAAAAAAGATGGGATATTATTTCCCCAAAGGAGCTTCCTGATTTCTCTTTCAGCTGGTATGGAACATGTCAACAGTGGAACGGACATCAGTTTCCACTTGCTCATGCCACTGGAGTCGTCAGGAGGATGTGAAACGTCAACTGCGTTATCATCTTTTGTCACCCTTTTCTCTTGTCCCTCTCTTTGCTTTGGTGGTTGTCTACAGGCTTTACAAACGTGGTTATTTATAAACAGCAAAACCGACAAAACCTCTATTCAGTTGCTACAAACAAAACTGCTTTTTTAAAACGTGTTTTGAATATGAAAATCATCTAAAGGTTAAAACGACTTTGCAAAGTAAATAGTTGAAGTGTTATGAACATAACACGCGTAGAGAAGGAAAGTTCAAAAACCGTGTTAGTGACACAAAACTGCATGCACACGGGGACTGGATGTAAAAAGCACATGGCTGCTTGTTTCATTATCCTCGAAATAAAAAATTTTTTAAAAAGCAAAAAGACAGGAAAACTTGTCACAACTCGATTTTACGGAAAACTGAAAGAAGCAACTGAGAATGACATCGATAAATGATAACAAGTTCACACAAAAAGTATTAAGATAATTAATACATTTGTCTGTCAGCCTGTCCACTTGCCTGCCTACAGTTTGTTTCTCCTTCTGTTCTCATATATATATACTCCACCCTCTGTGTGGTTGTGTACTACACCGTTGACAAGGTATATATATGGTTGTGAATCATTCAGAGCTCATGTCAAACGGTTCTTTTTTAGTCTGTCAGATCAGCCAAGACCTGTGATCCACAGCGCTGTTAAAAATGGGTGACAGATTCGGTCTTATTCTGGCCATTCAACCCTGACAACCCCTAAAAGATCAGATGGTTTAGCTACAATTATTGTACTAGATCCGTTGTCTGTCACTTTGCTTTTGGCACAATGCAATTAACTTGAGTTTTTTTTATATAAGAGCAAACAAGTAAAAATACATCGCCCAAATGTCTGTCAACGCCTTCTTATCTTGTGAATAATGATGAGATAGTCTAAGTAAAGACTCTTGTATCTTTTTTTCACTCCTCTCTTCATGAACGGGAAACAACCATTGTCAGTGAGATAGCTTTATACCCTAGACGCGAGTACTGCGCTGAAAGCATGAACAAGAAACAAGCTTCTGGTTTTCTTCACTAAGTCAGCTGGTGAGGATACTCTTTCTTTCATCTTTCGCTTCTATGCAACAAGCTTCGGTAAACATATACACAAGCAGCATACCCTATTACTACAGTAAGCAAGCTAACGCCTTGGCAGATGTGCAGTAGTCATCCAAACCATGAAGATAAAGTCCTTACGTGTGCACAGATGGCAGCGAGCTGGCATACTGACAAGGTGAGAAAGTGGGGATGCTGTTTTTCTGTATATAAAGATGCTGTGGGTTTTTGTGTGTGTACCCCAGACATTACCATAACATTGTGTGCCAAAGCAAAGCTCTGGCAGTAGCCCGTGCACTGTGTTTTATGCCAGGCTGATGGTGGGGGAAGGCTTTTTTTCCTTCTGATGGAGGCTAGAGTGATAGCCATCTCAGCCCTGGTAATGATGGACACAGCGATTCTGCTTGATCTTCACCACTCGGCCGTGACATCCATGGAGACTCATCGCTTCATTTAGGATTGAGAGGCCTTCGTCTGCTTTTTCTGTGTTGTTCTGTCGGTGGTGGTACTACACAGTCATAACTATTTTTCGGCTTACGAGTGCTGAGTGTGCCTATGTATGTATGTATATATGTATGTTATGTATGTATGTATGTATGTATGTATGTATGTATGTATGTATGTATGTATGAGCGTATGTATGTATGTATGAGTGTATGTATGCATGTATGAATTGTATGTATGTGTATGTGTGTATGTATGTAATCTATCTGTCTGTCTGTCTCTGTATAGAGAGAGGATATATATATTATATATATATATATATATATATATTATATATAGATATATAAAAATATATTTTATATATATATATATATATATGTAAATATATATATATCTATATATTCGAAACCATTCCCAATGTGTTGTTGTAGTACACTGCACTGGTGGCCTCGCTGTACAGCTGTTTGATGACTCTGATCAGGTTTGCATTGATGCTGTACAAATTCATGGTTGCCCACAAAGCTGCATGCCACACCCTGTCAAATGCCTTCTTAAAATCGATAAATACGTGGTAAAGGTCTTGTAGATGTTGAAGGTACCGCTCACATAGTATTCTGAGTTGAATATCTGTTCTGTTGTGCTGCGCCTGCTCTGAAACCTGCTTGTTCCTCAGCTAATGATGGTCTCTGCTTGTGGCTTCAATTCTATTCATATTATCCTGCAGCAATGACCTTGCTTGGGTGGCAATATTAAGCCTGATTTGGGTGCGGTAATTTATGGCATTGTTTGTAGATCTCCTTTCTTGGGAGGGTGATGATGAGTGACTGTGTCCATGTGTTGGCCATTTTCCTGTCTGCCCAGATCTTGTTTGGCAGATTCTTATTAGGAGGCGCTTATCATGTGGCTTTCCCTCCAGCTTGACCAACTCAGCTGGAATGTTTTCAGCCCCGCTGAACTTCCCCTTTTTCAGCGATCAGACCTGCTGTTTCCACTTCTTCACGGAGGATGGGTGACTGTTCTGTGTCTTTTGCTATCGGGTACATTAAAGGACTTCTGGATCTCCCTGCGGTTTTCTATAGTTTATACAGGTCGAGCAGTATTCTGTCCATCTGTTCAAATATCCTGGTCGTCAGTGATACACTCCCATTTTTTGTCTTGGATTGTTTAAACCTTTTCTCTGTTTTGTGCAAGTCAGAGTCTTTACAGCTGATATGCTTCTTGTTGCTATGTTTTTTCTTGATGTTCTCTCAATGTCTTGCATGTTCACACGATTCATTTCTCTTTGCCTCCGACATGGACGTCCTGATCTTTTGGATTGACTGCCCTAATATTTTCTGCTCTTTTCATTTGTTTCATATTTGGAGTAAGGCAGGGCTGTCTACTCTCACCCACTCTTTTTCAACATCTTCCTTGAGAGAGATCATGGGCTGAATGCAACCGGGTACATCATGAAGAGTCAGTCACATTGGTGGCAAACGATCAACAAACAACTCTGCTTGCAGATTACATTGAGGGAAAGCAGATCGAGAAAAAGAGCTTGCCACTAACAGAACACTTGAATAAGGCCTTCCACAACATACGGATGGAAATCAGTGCAGAGAAGACCAAACTGAATGACTAATAACACCAACGTCATTAGCACTGATACAGGTTAATGACCAGAAGCTGAAACAGTTCAAAGCTTCAAGTACCTGGAACCATTGTATCAGAACCAGGGATCAAGCCAGAAGTAATGCATGACTGCACAGACAATTACAGCTTTGTCAAAACTAAACACCATCGGAGAGATAAAAATATCTCACTTATCTCCAAGATCAGACTAATGCGCTCCCTTGTCATATCCATATTTCTGTATGCCTGTGAATCATGGACCCTGACTGCAGATTTGGAGAGAAGAGTACAGGCAGTGGAGATGAGATGCTTTCGGAGACTCCTTGGCATCTCCTACAAAGACCACATAAGCAACGAAAGCGTGCATAACAGAATCCAGCAAACCATTGAACCCTATGAGAACCTTCTAACGATCGTGAAAAAGCGTAAACTTAAATGGTATGGGCATGTCACAAGATCCAAAGGACTTGCAAAGACAGTTTTGCAAGGCACTGTCCAAGGAGAAAGAAGAAGAGGCAGACCAAGGAAGAGCTGGGAGGATAACATCAGCGAATGGACAGGCCTAGAACTCAACAAAACCCTGAGAAAGGCAGAACAGAGAGAGGAATGGAGGGAACTGGTTGTTGAGTCTTTGAGGGTGCCCCCACGGTCGGCAGACTACGGGACAGAATATATATATATAATATATTATATATTATATATAATATATATATATATATATATATATATATATATATATATATATTATATAATAGTATATATAAGATATATTGCGCACGTGCGAGCAAATGGAGCGAATGGTGCGAATGGACGTTTGTCGAGATAGTGTGCATTGCAGATGTGTTTTTGGTGTTATATTTCTTCTGTTCTATTCTACTTCCAACCTGCCGCTAGTGTTCTGAACACTGTAGTCCTCACTGCATGTCGGCACCATAGCCCCCAGGCAGAACCAGACTAGATGTAAGCAGCATGGTTATGCTTTTAACATCTTCCTGTGTTCTCTGTTGTGTGGTTAAATGGCTATTGTTGCCAAGTGGACAGGCTCAACGGAGATAAGAACTTCTCCCTGGGCCTGAATACATTCTATAGAAATAAAAGCTTCTTCTTTCCCCATGCACAGATTGCAAACAGCAAGACTAACGGTTCTACAGCGTACAATTCCTACTGTCTTTATATAGCGTGCGGTACGCGCGAATAGAGCAAAACAACAGCCTTACCCGGGAAAGTTAGGGAGTACTTATTTTATGTTTGCAATCTCGACTGACCTTCTGTCTATGATATATCTTTTTAATGCCATTATATTGGATCGTTTTTCCATGTGTGTCGATAGAAAAGTTGTTCTCAAACAGCTCAGCAGTCACCTTCATTCCAATGATCTCCTTCACCCTTTTCAATCTGCCTATCGCCCCAACCACAGCACCGAAACCGCCCTAGTCCACACTTTAGATACACTTCTACACGCTTCTGACGCAAGAAGAATCTCCCTCCTCACTCTTCTCGACTTATCTGCAGCCTTCGACACTATAAATCACTCAATTATTCTTTCTCGCCTCCAAAATACGTTTGGTATTAATGGCACAGCCCTCACCTGGTTTAGTTCATACCTCACAGAGCGATTCCAGAAAGTTATTGTAAGAAAAATTCAATCAGAACCTGGAGTCTGTTTGTTTGGCCGTAAAGCATATAATAGTATGTGAAACATGTCGACTGCAGGAGTACTCGCTTATGACTTTTTTGTTTGAATATTTGATATTCCTACTGCCCTAATTAGTTATGGAGCACATCTACGGCCAGTTCGATTGTAGTGTCTGCTATAATTACCGACATTACTAACAAAATGCGTGATTTAGGTGGAATCAACACTATAGCTCAGTGTCTTAGGATTGAACAGGCAATACATTAAACAATGATTCTATAGCTACAACTGTCGTTGTACTAAAACAAAAGTTTTACAAAACGTGCTGAAACCTTTCTCTTAGCCTCCTGACCAGACCATTACCATACTCTCACTAGGAAAAAAAGCAATATTTACCTTCAAATTTTCTTATTCATATAATTATGTCAGATAAATAATACCAGAGCAGCTTCATCCAGAGACATCACAGTTCTGGTCCCCCCCCCCCCCCCCCACCCATCACCACCTCAAGTCCCCAATCCCAAGCATTGACACGAGCATCTAATCTCACAACAGAAGAATGAAAAATGATACTCAACAGACAGTGAAGCAAACATCATAATGATTGCTGGACTAATGACTTTGTCTTAGCCTGGCAGCAATCCTACTTAAAAGTGAGAAAACAGGATCAAGTTTCTCCCAAGGGAATGGCCGAATATGTTCATGAGTTGCGTCAAAAATAGCACAAACGCCAGATCCCAGTAGCTGATGTTTGCGGGGTCTTGAGGCAGTTGTGAAACATGTCAACTGCATGAGCATTTATTTCGCGATAATTTTGACGTTTGATCCCAGCGATACGCTGACTGTTTGGGGGGACGGAAGCACAATTATGAGAAGTTCAACTGTGTGCACGCTTCAGGTGGAATTAATACTGTAACACATGTCTTTGGTTTGCACTGAGGCCATGCTCAACAAAGATTATGTTAATTTATTTAATTGTATTTTATTTATAACACTTAAAGTCACGTCAGATTTCTCTGCGTGAAATTGGGGCTGCTCTCCCCGAGGAGAGCGCGTCGGCACACAGCAGCGCCACCTATTTTTTCATCTCTTTTTACTGTCTACAACTGCATTTGTTTCCCTATCAGAGTGGCTTTTTTCTACATAATTTTGCCAGGGATAACTCTCTTGTTGCCGTGGGTTCTTTTACGTGCGTTAAATAATTTTTGCATAACACACGGGACCTCAGGTTATCGTCTCATTCGAAAGACTAGCGCTCAGACCAACACTCATGATCTAATGGATGGGGAAAATGTTTCGGGTCCAAACGGGATTCGAACCACCGCGCACTTTGACCGGGACTTTTTGCTCTCTAGACAGGCGCGTTACCTCTAGACCACCGATCCATGTGCCTATAGACATCAAGATTATCACAGCCATATAAAAGTAATGAAACTTTGGTTTAAATTTCCTAACCACAGATTACCGCACTTCAACACGGGAAAATGACCTATGCCTTTCTTTAATATTTTCTCATATTTTTATATATATATATTTTTTCCTCATTACAGGACCTTGGAAACCTACCCAGGCCACAACGACAGGACAAGTATCGTGATGATTAGTAAGATAACAAAAACAACACACATCACCTCTGGAAGCCACTGGCAGCAGTCCTACTGATAAGGCAAGAAAATGGTGTACTGCTTCCCCAAGGAACTGTCACATTTATTTTTAACTGCCAACACGTCAACAGTGGAACGAACATTGTTCCCACTAGCTGACGTTTTCTGGTACTAGTGTCTGCTATCATCACTGACATTACTAACAGACTGTCTTTCAATGCAGAACTGAGGGAAAAAATAAGAAAAGGCAGACCACCAGCTTCTCTCATTCCAACATCACTGAATCCAGTGGCATGAGAATCCATGAAGTCAGCGTGGCCTGCAAGGTAAGGTAAAGGTAAAGGAGTCCCATAACCTATAAGGTCGTAGGGGAGCGAGGCGTCAGAGACCTCACTTCTCTAGGGGTCAGCATTTTGAGGGCGGCGCCCATCTCCTCTCCCTCGCTGCTTTACCTTCCCTGACCCTAAAGAGGCAGGTACCCATTTACAGCTGGGTGAACTGGGGGAACTGTACTGAAGCCAAGGCGCGCAAACGGTCACCCATCCAACTGGTAACCACGCTCGACGCTGCTTAACTTGGCTGGGGGAAAGCGAGTGCTCCGACCACTGAGCTGGCCTGCAAGACTGAAAGAAAAAAAGCACATGAGTGCTTATTCCATTATCCTCGAAATAAAGGAATAAATAAAATAAATAAATAAAGGAAGGAGGATCATGTTGGTGTCATTTGATGCTCTGCAAAGATCAAATGCGGTGATGCCAATAGGTGAGGCAGGTGAGACTAACAGTCTGCATGCTTCAGAGGTGTATTGTAATGACACACCAAAACAAAGGTTCTGTAGCTATGAATATCAAGATCATCTAAAGCCCGTAATACGTGCTGAAAATTTTGTTTTAATTTTCTGACCAGGGATTGCCATGAGATCATTAACAGAAGGGGAAAAAAGTGATGCTGCTCATTATTTGCACTTCCTCATGTAATTATATTAGACAACAATGCCAGAATCCTATTGATGAGTAAGAAAATGGGATAACGTTTTTCGGAAGAAGCTGCGAACTTTCATTTTGATGTGCAGTGTCAACAGTGAAAGGGTCATTGGACTCCATTCACTGATTTTTGAGGGGCTCTCAAGCGAGTGTGAAACAGTTCAACTGCATGACTATTTAATCGTTACTTTTTTAATGTTTGATCTCCCTAATGCACTTATTGTTTTCTGAAGAAGGACATTTATGGCTTGTACAACTTTTATGTCTCTATATTAGTACTCACATCACCAACAGACTGTATGCTATATATGGAGTCGATACTATAACACATTGTCGAGGGTTTGCACTGACGACACACAACACACAAACTCTGTATATCTAAATATCTAAGATCATCAAAGCCCTACAAAACATGCTGAAACTTTTGTTGTACTTTCTCAAACAAATAACATTCCCATAAGGAAAAAAAGAACAATACCACTTGTTTTCTATGACTCATTCATATAATCACAACGGATAAGTGATGCCAAAACAGCTTCAAAAATATTTCACAATGCTGGTTCTTTCTTGACCCTCCTTTTCCCAAACCAATCATTGATGCAAGCATCAGGACTCAGTACAGAACCACGAAAACTGACCTTCAGCATAATACGGTAGGACAAATATGGTACATACAAATTATCAAGATAAAGACTCACTCCATGAGGCCACTGGTAGCAATCCTACAGATAATTAGAGAAAACAGGATAGTGTTTCCTCAAGGGAACTGGCAAATTCACTTCTGATCACCAGCATGTCAGTGGTGTTACAGACACTGGTTTCCTTCCCCAAGGTGAGGTCGTTTGGTCCTCAAGTGAGTGTGAAATCTGTCAACTGCAGGAGTGTTTGTTTCGCATTGTTTTAGTATTTGATCTCCCCGCGGTGCTAACTGGTTTGGGGAGGTGCTTGTACAGCCGGTACAATTCCAGTGTTTGCTATTGTTACTGGAGCGGTTAGGGTGTTTTTGTTTTGAACTGATGAATCATTTTGGTGGAACTGCATGTTTACATGACTGCGAACCAAGCAATCGATCAGTCCAAAGGTAATTACAGGGCATGAGCTATTAGATAGATATTCTGATCTATTTCTTTGTTGCTGGGCTTCTCACTGTCAGTCAGCTCTCTCTGTCTTTCACACACGCACATGCATGCGCGCGCGCACACACACACTCATGCCAGAACACTAGCACACAAAACCATACATAATTGACTCAATTGAATAATACAAAAAACAAGACTGATAATTGAAACTCTGACAACAAGAACACAGTTAAAATATATATGCACAAATGATGCTTCTGCATAAACTATACGGATACCAACACATGTAAAAAATATCCGAATGTATTTACTATTCCCGTAGCAAATTCAATCTTGCCATCAACCACTGTAGAAGAGACTGTATTCCTCACACCACGTTGGCACCTCATCCCTCTAGCAGCGGCACGCTAGATGTAAGCAGCATGGTTTTGCTTTTAACACCTGCCTGTGTCATCTCTCTGCTCTGCTGGTTAAACCTGGCTTCTGCACATGCTGACAGGTTAACAGCGTGCTGCCGTGCAGGTTTTCTTTTTCTATATATGTTTGATACTGCTGTTTTTGTGTGTGACGTGACATGGTTTGTTTGTTCTAGCATCAAAAATATCTGCGGCATGATTCCAGTCGTATGTTATTCAAATTAGATAATAGCGTTTGCAACAGCTGCTGTATCAACGTATGACATTGTTTTGCATTTTACTTGGCTGACTGGATATTTGATTTTTTAATGATCTGCTTGTTTTACTTGTACAATATAGCAAAATACTCAGGTTTGTCAGAGATGTTGCAGCTGATAATAAATATTACAGTCCAATTTTGCCAACAGCCTGCATGCTTTAACTATGACCAGCAGTATAATGTAGTGTCTCAGGCTAGGCTGACGATACTGTAAACAGATTCTTCCACTAATGCACAACAAGGAAATTACCAGGGATGCACGCAAACATTAGACTCCTTTTACCTGACCGGAAGCTACCACATGATTACAGTGTAAACAAAACAGATATTACATATGGTTTTGATTTTCTCAGTCATGTATACAGTTCGAATAATACAAACACATACCCCAAGAAGTAAGATTAATGATAAAACCATACAGGTCTGGTTTCTTCATTCCTCTCAAGTGCCCCAAGATAGACACTGGCACGGGCATCCCGTCTCATCACAGAAAGCTGTAAAGCTCATCAGATGGTATAGTGTAAAGTAGATATAGTTACCGGTGATAAAAATGAACTCGCCTCCAGAAGCTTCTGGAAGCAATCCTACAGATAATGTGAGACAATGGGGGGGGGGGGGGGGGCAATAGTGTTTTTTCCCAAGGGAACTGCCAAAGTTCTTGATGGACTATGTCAACAGTGGAACGAACATTGGTTTCCAGTGACTGAGGTCGCTTTGCTAATCAGGCAGGTGTGAAAGCTGTCAACTGCATGAGTGTTTGTTTTGCAATGGTTTAATATTTGATCTCTCTGCTGTGTTAATTGGTTGGGGGGAAAGCGCTGTGCGGTCAGAATGTAATTCCACTGAATTTTCAAAACACTACGGCTGTGAACCGTTTCAGTAAAACTGCATTAAAAATGAAACACAACGGCAATCCATCAATTTTACTGGCCAGAAAGTGTGTAATTTAAACATGAATATAACTCTCTCTCTCTCTCTCCTTCCCTCTCTCTACCCTCTCTCTTTCTCACATTATGTTAGTCCGTCGTTTTCGACGATGACCTCCAAAACAGCAGAGGAGGCAGCTGCTGTTTCGGAAATTGGGCAGAAATTTGATTATAGTGGAGATGCCTTGCCCACAGTACATCCCCACTCTCTCGGCCAAGTGGGCATAAGGACAGTCAGCGTTGGAGATGTTCTCTAAAGGCCAACTAACCCCCAGGGCTGCAGCACACAAGGACTGCAAGTCAAGCCTCCTAGTTAGAGAGTCATAGTCAATCACTAAAGACTAAGCTGTAAAGTGGAATTCCATGATGGAAAAACCACTGGTCATACAGCCTCTCACTTTGCTTTTGCCCCCAGCTTCAATGGTTTAATCAAGAACTGTGATAAACCCAAGGCTGCTGTCTCTCACATACACACACATAAACATACATGCACACCTATGCACGCAAACATACATGCGCACACGCACGCACGTACGTACACAGAGAGAGACAGAGACAGAGAGACAGAGACAGATAGACACACAGACACACGGACACACGGAGACAGACAGACAGGCACACAGACAGGCACACACACAATCAGACAGACAAAAACACGAACAGACAGACAGACAGAAGTCAATCGACAACGCAAGTGTTTGGCACAGCTCTCCACTTGGTTTCCTCACGGAAACAAAGAAATGAAAGGAATTTTAATTTGGAGTGACATCATCTAGCATTAACTGGCACACTTGAGACCTTACGTGGGATGGAACCTAAAACTGGGGCAAGAGGGCTGCTTAATCTCATATACTCTTTTTTTTCTTTTTTGGCTGCACTCATACAGTTTCAATGCTTATAAACACTGTCACTTCCCCACTCTACACATGCGCTTTAACATATGCTCATTAATTCAAGATAGAAAAAGGGAAAGGTACTACCTGAAATTTACTTAGTAGATATCCATCTTCAACGCAAGTGCTATCCAATTAAATGAAGATGCTAAAAACAGACGTGCTTTTGTGAAAGTATACGGGACCATAGGAACATGGGTGAGTGTATGTGTTCAGTTTTAAGTTGATGCAAATACATAGTCTAATCATTTTTGGATTTAAGGTTGTGTGCGGTTTATTGTTTCTATAGACGTAAATGTAGATTAGGACGAACATAATGGGATGGTTTCAAATTATCACAGAAACAGAAAAAGCAAGACCGAAAGCTGCCCAAAGAAAGGAGCAAATAAACACACACATATAACGGAATAAGCACATAGACGACTTAATGTCTTCCTTAATTCCTTGGAGAGTTGTTTGTGCACTGAAGCTTTCAGACAAAACGTTGTGGGCAAGTTGAACCCAGCTCATAATATTACATCAGTCATAACCGGCTCAATCCTCGATGAAAAGTAAACGGGTTTATCTTGAGCACGTGAGCGAGATGTTATCTTGTGAGTGCACAGGTTCACAGTCTCTTTGGAATGACTTACTAAGGAATATAGTCGGATTCAATTTTACCTCTGGAAATATTCCCTCGAATGAGGCTATAAACCGAGGTCCCGTGGGCGAACGCAAGCAGACCGTCTTGTGCAAAAGTTAAAACCCGTTCTACCTTTTGGAAGTGTAGATCGTTCGTACTGGTAAGAACGGGTGACAAAGAATATTTTTTTAAAACAACCCCCAAAATGCGTACCCTCTGGTGCCATAACTCGATATCATTCCCAAAGTCGGAGTGCAGCTACCTTAATGGCGAGTTAAAACGGTCGCGTACACAAATATCTCACCATTGGTGAACATCGGAGTTCTAGCCGAGGAGCGAAAAAAAACCCCAACCCAACTCAACCCCCACCTCCTCTAAAACAAGCAGTTCAGTGGAGACTCAACCCTCTTCCCTCAGTTACCGTCAGACGACTAGCTTGTCGTTCTAAGCACCACACTTTCCTGTCCTCTTGTATACAGAATGTAAGTCAATGAGGGAAAAGCAACCTATGCAGTTCAGCTCTTTTACATAGAAGTAGAGGTTCTTCATGTCATATACCCGAGACATGATTCGTGATGGACGCTATAGCCGAGTGGTCAAGACCGTTCGACTCGAATCCCACGCGTCCATGAAATCGTGGGTTCGAATCTCGGCAGCGTCTAGTGAATTAAGGGTTGGGATCTTTACAATCTCCCAGGTCAACATCAAGTGCAGACTTGCCAGTGCCTTGATTCCCTTCGCGAATATGCACATGCAAAAGATAAAATATGCACGTCAAAGGTCTCATAGTTCGTGTCAGCTTTCGGTGGGTTACGGAAACACGAACATACCCAGCATACATCCCCGAAATCGAAGTGCAGCTACCTCCGTAGGGGGCAAAAGCGGTCGCAAATGCAAAATCTCATAATTGGTGAACCTCAGAGATCTAGCCGAGGAACGTAAACAACAACAACAACAAAAACTAGCATAAGGCCACCGGTCAGAGGAGACCTGCACTCCTGCAAAAGTGTAAAGACTGATTTTGGAAATGACTATTCTGATGTGGCCTTTCTGTCACATTATCCACCAAGCTCCCATCAACGACAACATGAAGAAAAATTGCCGAATGCATAATAAAAGCGAATCGTGTCTAATATGGATTGCATAAACAACACCAGCAGAATATGTATCGGACAAAACACTCCCCAACTGTTTAGGCGCTAGAAGTCGGGGAGAAAAAAAGATATACTTTACATGCACAGCTTTTGAGTCTGATTTCTGCTTGCATGTTTGTTTGGTGTTTTCCCCATTGTTACCATCAGTGTTTCGTTTGTTTTGCTCGCTCGCTAACCCTGTATGTTAGTTCCGCTACTTCAGAGATAAAATCAGCATAATTATGCATGTGGTAGAAGTGCACTCGTGCATAATTCAAAGCAGTTTTGTCACCTGACACCGCTGATAAACATCCCAGTGGTGGTAATGACAGGCAGAGATATTCAGTCAGATGTGCACCACTCAGCCCTGACATTCCGACAGGCTGCAGGCTTCAGCTAGGATCAATAAACAGACACTGCCTGGGTTTGGGGCACCTCGCTGACTGCTGCTGCATGGAGAGATCAGGCTCGGTAGAGTGGCAATATGGCAATGGCATGATCCCAGTATTCTCTCGGTCAAGTAGAAGCTTTTACCTCCATCTTGCGGTTATGACATCTCCAAACCCACCCCCCACCAGGAGACATATGATGAATGCGGGGTTGTTTTTCTTTCCTCCAGAAACGATAAGCTGCATGTGTGTGTGGGAGGGGGAGGGGGGCGGGGCGTGATAGTCAGTGGATTAGAGCGTTGTGCTCGTGATCTTGCTTGCGGGTCCGACCATCCACCGATCATCCCGTTTGAGTGGATTTTCCCCTTGGAGTGAAAATCAATATCCGATTCCATTCCCTCGAGAATCCTTCGGATGATAAGCCGAGTTCTCGTGTGCGAAAGCATGCAAATATCTTGCGCACACGTTAAAATGCGTTCCGCCTTTTGGAAGAGTAGGCCATTGCGCGCCAGCAGAAACAGATGACAGGATTTTTAAAAAACACAACGCATGCAAACTGTTGTCGTATTTAGACATCATCGCCGAAATCGGAATGCGGCTACCTTAGTGGTGTGCAAATAGTCGTATACGCAAATTATCAGCCTGGATGCTTTCTAGCCGAGGTACAACAAGTCCCTCAAAGTTACGTTATGAGTGCTGATGAGAGAAGACCACTCTGCGTGCTTACACTCCAAGTTCGTGCCCTTACGTCTTCTGAATGGAGATACTGTGCTGTTCCTGGGCGCTTGCCGTCGTTATTTAGCCAAGTTTAAAGCGTAAACAGTAAAGGAGAGGTCCGTTGTGTTGAAATACCCCGGACGATATTAGGCCTACTTCTACACGAACTATTGTAGGTCTCTGTAGAACGTGTATACACAATTTCTTGCATGTATTCGCTAGTTTAAAGTCTCATCTGAACTTTTTTTCCCTACTTTCGTTCCTTGGCTAGAGATCCAAAGTTCACCCATGGTGAGATTTTGCGTATGCGATCGATCTGGAAGAAAAACTCCTAGGGAAAGGTGCCAATTAGCAATGTTAACCTTAGTTTTACTTACTGGACTCCAGAGCTGTAACCTGAGCCAACAATTTTTCTATTCTTCGGTTGGAACAAACCCTATGTTAAAGATAGGAGCAAGTGTGACCACTGACTGCAAGTAACGTAACGACTATCGATATAATAGGAATAAGTTAGTTGACAAAAAAAAGGATAAAGTGAAGCTTGTGTCTTCAGCTTTGGAGACTTGAGTTTCACCAGAAAACATGAAACCATCTTCAGGTCTAAGTCCCGAGTGTATTTTCCATGTCAGAAGAAGCGTTCGCTTTTCTGCGAGGCACTAAAACATTGTTGCCGTTACTGTTGCCAGCAGTAGTCATCACACTGTCCTCCCCCCCCCCCCCTCCCCCCCAAGTCTTTGCTCTATCTCCTCTTGGCAGTTGTGCTCAATACATAGGACAGCATGACTATGCTTTTAACGCCTTCCTATCTCATCTCTCTGCCAGCTCTGCATGCCGACCAGACTTGGTACTCATACACGTTGTTGAGTGCTTGATAGTGTGGAACCCTGCTGGTTTCCCCTCCTTGTTTGCTGCAGGTTGTAATGAGCCGTGTTAAAGGGATGCGATGAAATGACATAGATGGAAGTATCATGCAGCTCGATTCTGAGATTACATCAAATGTGATTGGGAAAATATTTAACAGCTGCGTTACCAGCTCGAAAAGAGTAATTATTTGTTGAATACAGAGCTACTCTGTCTGTCTGTGTGTCTGTGCCTGTCTGCTCTCACTCTCTGTCTCATACACACACACACATGCACGCACGCACAAACGCACACACACAGAGGATTTAAGGAATCAGATACATGTACACCTTGTCTTTAAGCTCTGCACCTGGGGTTTATAAGCTGTGCACCTGCGTTTATCAAAGAAGACAGATCAAGGAAATAGCAGAACTTGCAATAACGAGATCAAGGCTGGAACTAATCGTATCCTGAGGCCTTTGACAACACAGCACCCGGAAAAGAAAGCGATCAGCCTAGGAGTAAGCAAAGGAAGGAGAGAAAGCGACTCAACTCTTTGAAAACGAAATGTGCAGGCTACCCCTGTGTGAGTAAGGATTCAAATTCTAAGAATTTCTGTTAATCAAACTTTAACTAAGCGAAGGTACGTAAATCGGGGTGGAGGGGGGGGGGGAGCTTGGTTACTTGCAAATTAATACAGATTAGATGATTAGAGTATAAAGTGAAGAATTATGTATAGAAAGTGGCTCTGTTTTGAGTTTCTTTAGCGCGGTGCCCCTTTGATCCTCAACAGAGGTACGTGGTTAGGAAACAGATCAATACTGTATCCAGAGTTACTGAACCATTTTCTGTTGTTGTTGTTTTTGTTGTAACTATTGTTGAAAAATGAAAACCACAGACATGAGAGCGTAACTTTATGTGATAGTCTTCTTACACAGGTCTACTCGTGTGTTGGTCGCGGAGAATGGGTTTTAGATATCTTTTGGTTGTATGGGTTTTAATGGTTTTCTGCTGTTGCTATTGTTGTTGTTTCTGATGATCATATTGTTTTGTTCTTGTCTCCTCCGGGATTTTTGCTTCTTTGTTCTTTCAGAGAAAAAAACCACCCGCCACTTTCAGTCATTCCTTACCTCATCATCATAGGCGGCTCAGCAAGTTGTTTTGATATCCAGGATCAGTATTACAATAAATGACATAATTTAAAATCAGTTTTAAGATGGGGTTTACCCCATTAAAAGGTAAATGTGTCCCATAACCTATGTGGTCGTAGGGGAGCGAGGTGTCAGAGACCTCAGCTTCTCAAGGGGCCAGCATAATGAGGGCGGCGCCCATCTCCTCTCCCTCGCTGCTTTACCTTCCCTGACCCTAAAGAGGCAGCTACCCATTTACAGCTGAGTGAACTGGGGAATTACACTGAAGCCAAGGCACGCAAACGGTCACCCATCCAACTTTTACTCTGTGGTAAGCATTAAGCGTGACTGTTTCTTCTTTTCCCCTTCCACTTTACCTTTCTATCTTCAATTTATCTGCCTTTCTCTCTCTTTTTCTTCTGCTTCTTTCTCCGAGTCTCTCCTGAGAACACAAACGCAGATGAATTTGGTGAGCGGGTCTTCCCTGCAGTGCCCCACGAACTGTCAACAGAGTGAAAAATGCAAAGAAGAAGACTGTGAAGAAGAAGACTGTGATGAAGAAGACTGTGATGAAGAAGACTGTGATGATGATGATGATGATGATGATGATGATGATGATGATGATGATGATGTAGAAGAAGAAGAGAAGAAAGAAGAAGAAGAATGCAAAGAAGAGAAGAAGAAGAAGAATGCAAAGAAGAAGATGTGAGGGAGGGGGAGAAGAAGAAGAAGAAGAAGAAGAAGAAGAAGAAGAAGACCAACAACAACAACGACAACACCAACAAAAACAACAGTAACACAAGCAACAGCAACAAGAAGGAAAGTAAAAAAAAAAGTAATAATAAAAAGAACAAAAAACCAAGAAGTTACATCCGTGGGTCTGCCAGGGTAAAACAAACAAACAAACACACTGTACCATCTCTCTCTCTCTCTCTCTCTCTCGCTCTCTCCTCTATGCGTGCGTGCATGCTGCGCACGCGCGCGGGTGTGTGTGTGTGTGTGTGCGTGTGTGTGTGATTTCCTTCAACTCACCGATTCCCGGGAAGACGAAGAGGACGATCATGAGCAAGGTGCTGCACAGAGACTCCATAGCAGGGATACAGCGACCCGAACCCCCCATCCTGTCCTCAACACTCCTCTCCCTCCTCCCTCCTCAACAAGTCCTCAGCAGCTTTCACGTTTTCAACCACACCCTTCCGCCACTCCTGCACGCAACCCCCCTCCTCTGGTGACGTCAGCGCAGAATCGTGACGTCATCAACATCCGGGCCGGTTCCTCGACGTCATCGTGGGAGCGGCATGAAGGAGGTGGAGGGATGGAAGGGAGAGGGTGGGGGTACCGTGTGACCTCAGCTAGGAAGTTGACGTCAAGGGTACCTCTGGGAGGATCGAACCCTGTAACAGTAATCAGCGTAATGAGAACACGAGGCCCGTCTGCCTGCACTGGCCGCCTGAAGTGGTTAGTATCCTATCCTGCTGGCAGAGCTCTGCCCTGCATGGTCATGGAATACATGGATAGGGCACAGCAGGTGGAAGAGAGAGAGAGAGAGGGAGAGAGAGGGAGGGGGAGAGAGTGGGGAAGAGAGAGTACAGACAGAGACAGACACAGAGTCAGACAGACAGAAAGACAGAGAGAGAAAGAAAGAGAGAGATAGACAGACAGAGACAGACAGAAAGACAGGCAGAGAGAGAGAGAGAGAGAGAGAGAGAGGAGAGAGAGAGAGAGAGAGAGAGAGAGACACACAACACACACAGACAGACAGACAGAAAGACAGTGAGAGAAAGAAAGAGAGAGACAGACAGACAGAGACAGTCAGACAGACAGAAAGACAGCAGAGAGAGAGACATACAGACAGGCAGACAGAAAGACAGACAAATAGAGAGAGAGCGAGAGAGAGAGAGAGAGAGAGAGAGAGAGGAGAGAGACAGACAGACAGACAGACAGTCAGTCAGACAGACAGACAGACAGACAGACAATGAGAGAAAGAATGAGAGAGAGAGTGGGGGAGAGACAAACAGACACAGAGTCAGACAGACAGAAAGATACAGAGAGAGACAGACAGACACAGTCAGACAACAGACAGAAAGACAGTGAGAGAAGAAAGAGAAGAGAGAGAGAGAGAGAGAGGAGAGAGAGAGAGAGAGAGGGCAGAAGACAGACAGAAAGACAGATAGAGAGAGCGAGACAGGCAGGCAGACAGAAAGACAGACAGACAGACAGGCAGAAAGACAGATAGGAGACAGAAAGACAGTGAGAAAAAAAGAGAGACAGAGACAGAGAGACAGGGAAGACAGTCAAAGAAAGAAAGAGAGACAGACAGATACAGAGAGAAAGAGAAAGAGAGGGAGAAAAAGAGAGAGGGGAGAGAGAGGGAGGGGAATGAGAGAGAGAGAGAAACAGAGAAAGGCACAGAGAGAGAGAGGACTTATGAGTTGGGGGGGGGGGGGGGGGGATGGGGGCTTAGGAGCGGGATGCCCAACAATGCAGTAAATATACATTACTCTTCTGCCAGTCCTCTCCTCTGTTGTTGATGCTGTTGATGATGATAATGATGATAATCATCGCCTCGTCCCTCGTGAGTTAAGTCATAAAGAAAACCCATAGAGAGTGAGCCGGGGGGGGGGGGGGGGGGGGTGGAGGGGAGGGGGGAGGTGAAGAAGTGAGGGGAGGGGAAAAGAGAGGAGAAGAGAAAAGGTGAGAAAGTTAAAGAGACGGGGAAATAGAGGAAAGGAGAGAGTGGGGGAAAGAGAAGAGATGAGAAGAGAGGGGGGGTGGAGAGATAGAGATAGAGACACAGAGACAGAGAACACAGACAGACACAGACACACAAACATACGACAGAGACAGATAGAAAGACAAATAAA
The DNA here is from genome assembly GCA_028751875.1 of Rapana venosa. Classification (NCBI taxonomy): domain Eukaryota; kingdom Metazoa; phylum Mollusca; class Gastropoda; order Neogastropoda; family Muricidae; genus Rapana; species Rapana venosa. Next base: position 42,993,880 of record CM054135.1, read on the forward strand.
CAAGCCGAGAATATGACAGAGTATGAGAGAGAAGAGACAGAGACAGACACAGAGAAAAAGAGAGAGACAAAGAGACAGAGAGAGACAGAGGCAGAGATGGATTAGAGAAACAAAGAGACAGGTAGACAGACAGAAAGAATGACACAGGCAGAAACAGAGTAAAGAGAAAGAGAGAGAGAGAAAGAGAGAGAGAGAGAGAAGAGAGAGAGAGAGAGAGAGACAGACAGACAGACAGACAGACAGACAGATAGACAGACAGAGAGACAGAGAGAGAGGAAGAGAGAGAGAGGGTACGTTTACATGCGGCATATCCTCTCCGCATAAGTGTAAACAGAAAAGCCACGTGAGAAAGCCAAACCGCCCGTGTAGAAGAAATTTTAAAAATATATTTTATTCTTTTTATATCGAGGATAATGGACTAAGCAGTAATGTGCATTGTGTTTACATCCAGTCCCCGTGTAAAATAAACCAACAAGATGCTTTCCATCTGCATGTCACGGGTCAAATAACTGAAGCAGAAATAATATTGACAGAATCATTCACTGTTTGTAGACAACAAGCCTGGCTGACCACAAGAAGCCTGACATGGGTATCATCCATCAACGAGCTATGATTATTATAATCATACGGCCCAGTTGACAACGGAATTCGGATGAGACCTTTAGGTATGAATATTACAAGAAAAAGCAAAATAAATATCATACAAAGATCAAAAAAGAAAGAGAGAAAGCAAACAAAGAAACAAAGCTATAAACCGCGTGTTCGGAATATCAAAGTGCCAATACCTTTTTTGTGTGTGGTTTGTTTGTTGTTGTTTTTTACAGCACATCCATATCATTGCACTTAGGAATATGAATTTTCACGCTGTGAGTAGAGGCAAACAATATGACCGTTATTGGTTTATGCTCCCAAAACGCCATTGATTAGGGCTAAAAAAAAAAAGCTGACTCGCAAAATAAGAAAACAACAACAACAAGCAAGTAAGCAAATAAACAAGTAAAGTAGGCAAGAAAAAAAATGACAAGCAAGTAAAGAAACGAACAAACAAACAAGTAAAACGGACAAGCTAAAGGTCAATATCTCATCCCCTAATGGCGAGGCTTTCACATATTTTCACGGGTCATCAGTTGGTCTGCTTACCATACAGACCAACTGAAATACAAATCATGGCTCAACAACGAGTAACACAATAATAACTGCATTATTCATCATCATCATCACTATCATCGTTGTCATCATCGTCATCATCATCACCATCATCATCAATCATATTGTTATTGAGACAAGATAGAATGCACTTACTACGCAAGACTAATTATATCTGCATGTTTCACTTCAGAACCCCCCCCCCCTCCCTCCCCCAATGAGACAGAACACACACACTTAAACATATATACATACACACATACCCCCCCCCCCCATCCCTACTCACTAAAACACTTACACACACACACACACACACACACACACACAACACACACACACACACACACACACACACACACCACACACGTCCTTCTTCCTAGAGTATCCACACAAAAGATCAATTCTCTGTTATTTCTTTCAACGTCCGACAGTAGTCATATTTTCATAGTTGAGATTGACAGCTGCTTTCCGTTACCATGTTTTCATCGTCATTCAACCACGTAATAACGGTAACACTTTCTCACGCATCAGATACTGGCTGTGCTTTCACACAGCGCCCTACAGTTATGTATTCGTATAGCTTTGATTCTTTATGATTCTTTTGGTTTATAGTTCGGCCGATTGCAGGAACCGTATGGTTCATGGGTTTACTTCACATGCATGAGCACGCTCGCATCATCCGAGTATGGATTGTGTGTGTGTGTGTGTGTGTGTGTGTGTGTGTGTGTGTGTGTGTGTGTGTGTGTGTGTGTGTGTGTGTGTGTGTGTGTGTGTGTGCGTGTGTGTGTGTTGTGCTGTGTTGTGTTGCGTCGTGTTGTGCTGTGTTGTGTGTGTATGTGTGTGTGCGTGTATGTGTGTGTGTGGGGGTGTGGAGGTGGGGAGGGTGTGTGGAGGGGTGCTTGTGTACGTGTGTGTTTGAGTGTGTATATATATGTGTGTGTATTTGCGCGGGCGCTTGCGTGCATGCATGCATGTGTGAGCATTCTGTGTATGTATGTTGTGTGTGTCTTAAATGTTATGTCTGTTCACTTAAAGTGATATTAGACGATGTTGTGTGTGTGTGCGTGTGTGTTCGTGTGTGCGAGCGTGCGTGTGTGTGCATGTGTGTAATGCGTGCGTACGTGCGTGTGTGCGTGGGTGTCTGTGGTGTGTGTGTGTGTGTGTGTGTGTGTGTGTGTGTGTGTGTGTGTGTGTGTGTGTGTGTGTGTGCGTGGCGCGCGCTTGTGTGTGTGTGGTAGTAAAGTCGTTTAATGTAAGCATTTAGGCTTACATAAGACTTAGACACACATGAATGCCGTGAGAGTTCGAAAGGGGAGGAAAAACAGGCGCAGGTGTGTAACCTAAGAAGTGGGGGATTTTTGGTAGTTGTTATCGTTGTTGTCGGTTTTGTTTGTTTGTTTTGTTTTGTTTGTTTGTTTTATTCGTGGGTGGCGGGGATGGGGGGGGGGGGGTGGGGGGGGGGGGTCAAATGAAAAACGTGAGAATTATTTGTTCTGTAATCTTTTAATCCTATCAGAGGTGGTTTACCGTTTCAATATTTCAGAGAGCGTGTATTAGTGAGGTCTCAGTTTTCACTAGTAATGTTCTGAGAAAAGCGAGCGTATTTATAGATGCTTGGAATTCAGACCCTCCTCTCTCCTGTCTGTCTCTTTTTGTTTGTGGGTCTTTTTTTCTCTCTCTCTGTGTATGAGTGTGTGCACGCACGCACGCACACACACACACACATACACACACACACACGTGCGCCCGCGCATGCCCAGTGTGCGCAGTGTACACTCTATAATTTTTAGACCCATTTTGAAATCACAATAATTCATGTTTGTGCAACATAATACAAGTATGAAGGGCGCGCGCGCATACCTCCCCCCCCCCCCCCCCTACACACACACACTTATCACATCGTACATCGCATCACGATTGCTGCAACCTTACGCCCTCCTCCCCACCTCCATTCACCCCCTCAAGCAGTTCCCATCGAGTTGTTACCAATAGCGTTAACTCCGCCAGTTTGTGACAGATTAGTTTTCGTCAGGTATAGGACAGAAGAGACAAAAGCACATAAGTCTGTGCCGACACATCTCAAGCTAGCTGAAATTGTTGTTCAAGCTTTATATGATACCTACCATCGATTTTGCGACACGAAAAGCCCAAATGTAAAACCACATAACTACAACGCAGCCGCTTTTTACAATCACAAGGCCTGTTTTTTTTCCGACTTGTCAACAAGAGAGAGGCATGATTCATGGGTTTCTTTTCTGCCCTGGCATTTAACAGGATTAGTTTTTGTGATGTGGCACTTAAAGTATGCTTCGTTCTTAGCAAGAAATTCCGCTGCTTACCAAAAAAAAACCCTAGAATAACATGGAAACTGGAAATACTGTGTGGAACAATTTCGTGCAGCTCTCCCACTAACTCTAAGGATTATTGGGTACCTCCATCAAACATTCACGGATTTCTCTTTTTTTAAAATATGTTTAAAGCAGCGGTATCTGAAAAAAATTGGATGACTTTCAAATAAAAAATCTCAGCTATATTCGTTTAATTGCAAGGGGAAGAACATGTTATATTCACGAAGAGGAAAAGACAAGCGTTTGATATTAATTTTCCGAATAGTTGAAAGAGAAAACTTAGCACACTAACAGCTTTTACCCTTTCTCTCACAAAAGCGAAAGGTCAACCATATCAAAAGCATTGAGTTGCGCATGTAAAAGATTATTTTTGGACTGCATGCTGGAAACAACAGGAAGATAAATGCACTCGTGTAGAATATTTTAACAGAACTGGAGATGATGTTGTAAAAGAATCTTTGGCAGCTTTCCGAGATATAAGCCGAGAAGAATAAGAAGTTTTGCATGAAAATCTTTTGATATTCTTCCTGCCTAATATTTAATTAACTCTCTCACTCTTTTTGGCTTGTTCAGCTGATATCGTTTAGTGTACTTTTCATTCTGTTTTTTACTTACTATCTAGATGCCAGGGAAAAACCCATACTACATGCGTAACAAATGTTGAAATGGCACAAATAAAAGTAAGAATGATGTTAAATATGTCATGTAAATGCGACAGTCATTTTTGAAGTATAAAAAGTGTCTCGCTGTAAAGTGCTACTGAGGTTGAAGCTTCAGCCATGGCCGGCACCTCTGAAGAGTGCTCATCCAGGAGCCAAAATCTGAGTCAGGTCAGGGACAAGGCATGGTATTTACGCAATAATGCCTCAAATACTGTCATTGAAAGGCTTCGGCTTCTATTTTTTCTACGCTTTTTTAGCATTGAATCTTTGATACACCAATTTCATAACGATGGGGAAGTTGTGACTTATCAGCTACACTTGTTTCCTCCACTACAATTTTCACAATAAAAAACAAGTTGCATTTCTGAAATCTCTTTTCTTCTCCAGGTATCACTGGAACACCGCATTCGAATCTCCATCCTTTGTGTTTTCTGCAAACTGAACCTGGCGGATCCCATTCTTGTCCAGGTCTCAGTTTGAAATGTGAGTATGTTCTTGTCATGCACATCCATACCACTGGCCATAGCTAACTGGCATTCTCTTCAACTGAAGATGGATAGGGTTTTCTTCGTTTAGTAAGATCTTGTGTGCAAGTTTGCACATACGATATGGTTTGTAGATTGATCTGGATTTACACGGGGGTAGTCCAAACCGATGTTAACGGCAAGGAGCGTGCTTTAACAACGTTAAGTTCACGAGTCCGATGCTATGTCTTAGCACTAATCTGCCTCCTTGTTCGTCGTCATCATCATCATCGTCGTCACCGTCATCGTCGTCGTCGTCATCGTCATCATTATCATCGTCATCAACATCAGCAGCAGCAGCAGCAGCGGCAGCATTGATAATGATGGTGATGATGATAAGGATGATAATACTAACAATAACGACAACAGAGCTCCTCCTCCTAATACTACTGTTGATGATGACGATAATGATAATAATGTATGAATAAAAAAAAAGAGATGTTTTATGCTTCATATGTAAACTTAATAAACTGTCGTATTTTATGTTTCTATTTTATGTTTTACACGGCAGCCACCCTAAACCGCTCTAACTACTACAAGATTAAGTCATTCCCCACACCAGCGAGTAACAAAAGGTATATTAACACGACATATAGATAAGCATCCAAGGTCCTGGGAATAAGATGTTATTGTGAGATACTAAATATGAGACACATTAAATACATCACCAATAAAAAAGCGCCCCACACAATCAGATAACACGTTGGTCCATTATGAAAGAATAAAAAGAAAGTGTGTGTGTGTGCGTGCGTGCGTGTGTGTTTGTGAGTGCGTGTGTGTTTGTGTGTGTGTGTGTGTGCGTGTGTGTGCGCGTGAGTGTGTGTGCGTGTATGTGTGTATGCGCGCATACGTGCTCGCGCATGTGTATTTGTGCGTGAGTGTGTGTGTTGTGTGTGTGTGTGGGGTTGTGTTGTGTGTGTGTGTGATATTCAACTAAAGTTAAATTGACACTTGTATGCTTGATTTTATGCATTTGTAGCTCGTATCCTCTGCAAATATGTGTTAAAGATGAGATTGTTTTCTTCTATTCTTACTGAAAGCAAGTTTTTAAATATTCAGGGTTTTTGCAGAAAAAAATGGTGAGTTACCAAAATACGGTTGGGTTTTTGTGTGTGTGCTTAATTCACATGTACTATGTGTATTATATTGGATTGAATTTTTTTTAAAACCTAATCATTGGGCTAAATAAAGTTTTGGAATATCAGTTAAGAAATCAGAATTAGTAAAGTCTAATGGCTACGCTACAACTATTCTCCATGAAGCTGGAGAGAGAGAGAGAGAGAGAGAGAGAGAGAGAGAGAGAGAGAGAGAGAGAGAGAGAGAGAGAGAGAGAGAGAGAGAGAGAGAGAGAGAGTACAAGAAAATTCAGTAAGGACAAGGAAACCATTAATTTTGCAGAACCTTAGGCTTTGTCCCACAACTTAAATGAATAATTGTAGAAATCCAGTAAATAACTTCAGTGCGGTGCCACAGTAACTCTCAGGAAAGTAATGAGAAATGAAAAAGAGAAAAAAAGCCACAGAAGCAGCAGCAACAGTAGTAGCAGAAGTAGTAGTAGTAGTAGTAGCAGCAGCAGCAGCAGCAGCAGCAGCAGCAGAAGAGGAAGAAGAAGAAGAAGAAGAATGCAAAGAAGAAGAATGCAAAGAAGAATGCAAAGAAGAATGCAACGAATGCAAATAATGCAAAAAAGAAGAAGAATACAAAAGAACAAGAACAAGAGGAAGAAGCATTAAACCTCTTTGCAGTTTAGCTTGTATACCTCTTAAAGTCACGGCAGACTTCTCTGCGAGTAAATCGGGTCTTCTATCCGAGAAGTCTCTGTAGCAATAACATAATTATTTGTAAGCACAGCTTGTCGGTTTTGTTTTTTTTCCGTACAAATTATGTACTTGTTTCTCAGGAGTTTGTCCTACTCATCAGCATGGGGTGTTGCTGAAGCACTGTGAAAAGATGTGTGCTGCCATCCAAATCCTGCCCCTGCCCCTACTGCCGCCGGGAATTGTTTAGGGGCGCTTAAACTGATAGGTATTTTTACGTGTAACAGAGCAACATATTCAATATTTTGTGGATTTTACTTTCAAAGACTTTCGTTTTTTTGCAAATATTGGAACATTACGTTATAAATTAAACGTAAATGCCCTTGATGCCAAGCAGTGTACATACAGAGTGTGCTTTATCTCTGATATCATGTTTGTTCACACATAAACTGATGGTTAGAGGCTTATAATGTTATGTTAAAAAAAGACAGGCATAACACTGCAGATGAACTCATGCTTTTTGTTAGGTTTGTTGTTGTTGTTGTGGTACTGGTTTGTTTTTACTTGTTTTTAATCCAGCTATCAAAATCTGCCGCGATAAATTTAAAAGCAAGCTAGATAAAGGTAAAAAGGTAAAGGAGTCCCATAACCTATAAGGTCGTAGGGGAGCGAGGCGTCAGAGACCTCACTTCTCTAGGGCCAGCATATTGAGGGCGGCGCCCATCTCCTCTCCCTCGCTGCTTTACCTTCCCTGACCCTAAAGAGGGCAGGTACCCATTTACAGCTGGGTGAACTGGGGGAACTGTACTGAAGCCAAGGCGCGCAAACGGTCACCCATCCATTTGGTAACCACGCTCGACGCTGCTTAACTTCGCTGGGGGAAAACGAGTACTCCGACCACTGAGCTATCCCGTCCCTAGATAAGGGAACTTAAAAAAAGAATTGCTGACAGGTGAATCGTTACTTTTCTCGAACATGAACGTCAGCACAGTTCGTAAGGCATGCCTCGTACCCACATTTCAGCGGTCACCGAGACACCCACTTAACCCTATCTATCTTGGGCTTGAACCATGCTTGCAGCTCGTCAAGAAGCATTTACTGCCTATCTCCTGTCTGCAGAGATAGGCTGGCTCATTGGGGGGCCTTCAGGAACAAGACCTCACCCATGCCGAATGTGAGGTCATTGTCACTTGTTCTAAAGCCCCATTTTGATACCTTTATCATTTGAAAAGGATTTTTTTTTTTGGGGGGGGGGGGTCATAATCTTGACGTTAACCGTCTTTGTTTGTTTTGATTCTTTCTCTTCAACAGTTTGTTAACGAGGCCGCTTTAACTTTTTGTTCTTTCAAACTAAATAGTGGAACACTTGTTCTAACTTTATGCTTCTTACCAGTTAAAGTTAGCATACAAGTAAAGGATAGGCATGGGGAAACGAATAGGGAACAAACCGAACCACCACAGAGAACAACAGACACTGCACAGTGTCAGCCATGACTTTAGCTCCAAAATCAGCTGTAAACATAGCATTCCTGCTTTTCCCCCTCTAAAATACAGTACGAACGAAATACCTTGAAATGTTTATATCTTTTCCTTTGTTTTGTTTCTTTACCTTTACACAATTTTTGCAGGAAACGCAACGCAAATGTAATACATTTCTTCTCTGTCTCCCTAATAGAACTTGATGGCACGAACTGGGTGAGTAACAAAGAACTGGCCCAATTTGTTCTGATTTCATTGCTTCCTGGCAGACGCTAGAAGCGGTATGTAAGTGTCTTACACAAACGTTACTATTATTCAGATCAGCTTCAAAGTGGGTTACCAATGTCAAGACAGTATTAACAATGAATAGCTTGCGTGTTTAGTTTTTTTACGCCGTCTGGGAAGATAATGAATGTTTGGTGATCTTTGTGTGGCTCGCTGCGTTCTGCTTCATGCAAATGGTTTTACGGCAATTCAAAGAGACATGAAGGATTTTTCAGTATTAAATAGATCGAAAGTGATGTGCGTGCGTGCGTGGGCTTGCGTGTGTATGTTTGTACGCAAGTATGTCTCTGTAAGTATGTCTATGTGTGTCTATGTGTGTCTGTCTGTGCTTGTTTGTGTATGGGTGTGTGAAAATGGGCAAATCATGCCTGCAATTGAGACGGTTCACATTCAGCTTTCAAATTCAAAGGGCAGATAGAAACATGACTTTCACACTGTCCTACAAAGAAACCCCATAATATCTGCATGAAAACTGACAATGGACAGAATCCTCAAAGTCATCAATAAAAACATCACCAGTCTTTTCAAATAAAAAAGAAAATCCCATCCTTTATTGCAGGGATGCTTCATAAAAGTCTGAACAATGCGTAGCTTGCATTTCTAGTCCTTTTACGCCGTTTGGGAAGATAATGAATGTTTGGTGATCTGTGTGTGGCTCGCTGCGTTCTTATTCCCGTTTGGGCCCGAAGTTTTCCCCCATCCATTAGACCATGAGTGGTGGTCTGAGCGCTAGCCTTTCGGATGAGACGATAAACCGAGGTCCCGTGTTTTACACACAATTTTCAGTGCACGTTAAAGAACCCACGGCAGCAAGAGAGTTGTCCCTGGCAACATTCTTAGAAAAAAAAGCCAATCTAATAGGAAAACAAAAACAGTTGCAGACCCCCCAAAAATGGTGGCGCTGCTCTTGTGGCAACGCGCTCTCCCCGGGGAGAGCAGCCCGAATTTCACGCAGAGAAATCTCGTGACTTAAAGTGGTATAAAATATAAAAAATATATTAAAAAATATAAAAGGTCAGTGTGGTGATTGAGCTTGGTCTGACTTTGAATGCCACCACGGACAGATCCTGCGTGCCCTCTATTCGTGCCTGAGGCTGGAAAGAAGCGGCCTGCAGCTTCCAGAAGAACTTGTTGCTGGTTATCTATCTCTGCCTAACCTGCCTGTCTCTGATAGGCTGCTGTGGGGCTGACCTTCAGGAACAAGACCTCAGCGTTGTCAGGACGTGAGGTGCCCTGTACCTTTGTAGTTTTTCCCCTCTGTTGAACTCATTTCTTTAGAAATGAGAAATCCATGTCTGTTTAAAAGCGGTGCTTTCTTTGCTTGTCTTTTTGGGTTGGTCGGTCGGTCGGTCTGTGTGTCTGCCTCTGTCTGTTTATCTCTCTGTCGTTCTGTTTGTTTTTATTTTTACTGTTGTTTTATTGTTGTCGTTTTATCGTTGTTGTTGTGTGATTTAAAGGCAAATTTTAAAAAAGCCATTTGCTGCAGTTCTGGTGCTACTATCAATGCCATCACTTTCCCCTTACCACGACCACCTCCACATAGCCACTTCTCTACTAATGCCATGACAGCGTCTGCAGCTTCCTCGTATCACACTGCAGGTACTGACAGCAATGAGCAGTCCTGATTATCATCTAAGCAGATCTCTCTTTTTTCTTTTTCAGGCCATTACGTGTCGATGGGGCACTGCTCCGAATTTGTCAGGCAGTGTCTCTTTAGCAAGCTGAATCTGACAGAGCCCATCCCTCTCGATAAACAACAAATATAGATTGGATGGAACCCATCCCTCTCCTTGTTCAAAGGTAAAAAGATAAAGGTTTCCCGTTTGGGCCCGAAAATGTTCCACCATTCATTACACCATAAGTGGTGGTCTGGGCGCTAGTCTTTCGGATGAGACGATAAACCGAGCGCACGTAAAAGAACCCACGGCAACAAGAGAGTTGTCCCTGGCAAAATTCTTAGAAAAAAGCCATTCTGATAGGGAAATAAATACAGTTGCAGACCCAAAAAAAAAGGTGGAGCTCCTCTTGTGGCGACGCGCTCTACCCGTGGAGAGCAGCCCGAATTTCACGCAGAGAAATCTCGTGACTTAAAGAGGTATATAAATAAAATAAATAAATAAACCTATGTGGTCGTAGTGGAGCGAGGCATGAGACCTCAGATTCTCTTGGGCCAGCATATTGAGGGCGATGCCCATCTCCTCTCTCTCGCTGCTTTACCTTCCCTGACCCTAAAGAGGCAGGTAACCATTTACAACTGGGTGAATTGGGGGACTGTACTGAAGTCAAGGCGCGTAAACGGTCACCCATCTAATTGGTAACCACGCTCGCTGCTTGCTGTTTAACATTGGCTGGGGTAAAGCAAGTGCTCTGACCTCTGAGCTGTCCCGTCCCCTACTTGTACTATTCCCCATTGTTCCGTACTTGTACAATCAGTAATAAATGAATTCCAAATTGCTGAAATTGTCCATGCAGTACCAGTTAACTAAAGAATTCCTGATTAATACCAAACAATAGCATTTAATGCTTCTTCAAACCATTACAAAGCTTTCTGTTTTCCTCCACTATTATTTCTGCTTTAAACAATAGCGTCTAATGCTAAAACATAACTATCACTGTTTTCATCAAGCATTGCATTGAAAACAGGTCTAACGTAGAACATGTGAGTTTTATGGGCGTGGTTTAACTCTGCTCATTTCCAGTTCAACCTAGCCACGATAAATTGTTGGGTGGTTTTGGGGGGTTCTTTTTTAGTATGGCTCAGTGCCGCAGTTTTTTGTTGTTGTTTTTTATACATCTCTGTGCCAGTACTTTTTGACAAAGGACACAACATGAAATAACTGAGAGCAAAAATTAAGGTACAATGCACAAACAGATAATTGATGTTACTGAAGGGAAATGACACAACAAAAGACGAAGTGGAATCTACGTCAGTTCTTCCTCTTCTGCCTGTGTTCCTCCTTTTCGTTCTTGTGATGCTAGAGGCCTTTGTTGTGAAGGTGTGTATCGTCTTTATAGTTTTCGTGCTCCTTATTGCGTATTATGTTTGTGAGTACATTTACACACGATTTCATATGCTTTCAGGTGCGCACGCACAGTCACATGCGCACAAAACATGCGCACGAGCTAGTGCACGCACGTGCGCCGGGGCACATACACACACACTGAGATTAGTAAAGGGAATTGCTCCCAGAATAAAAGCACTATAATAGAATTTCTGTCATATTGTATTTGCTGTGCAAAATCTGACTTCAATAAGCGAGCTCATGCCTCATCTCTACACCAGAAATATTCAGTATGGGCGTACACGTTCATGTCTTTGTTTGCTTTGTTTGGTTTCCAAAGTTACGGGCGTTTCCACGGGAAAGGCAGCAACAGTTTATCACCTCAGTTTTCTGTTCCCATAAAGACCTTCGTATGAATATAAGGTATGTAGCCTGGTGAACAGGAATAATATACTGCATTCATAGCTTACTAGTTACACATAGAGACGAGAAACGATTCGAAACAGGAATTTTACAAGGTCCCAGACCAATTGGGATTGTCATTATCGAGAGAGTCTGCTCTTTCTGTGTGTGGGTACGTAAGAAGGGAGTAGACAGTTTTATGCTTCAAGCTCGTTGTGATAGAGAAAATTTACTTTGTTACGTTTTTTTTCATTCTGAAGAAATAAAAATACTGCTTGTTGTTTTTATTGACTTCAATTTTACGTCTGTTCACTTCTAGTGATATTAGACAAGAACCTGCTTGTGCACGCGCGCGCGTGTTTATGTGTGTGAGAGAGAGAATATTTCTAAGCATGCAGGTTTGTGATTGTATATCAGGCTAAGCATGAAAAGAAAGAAGTCATACAAAACAATTTTGTAACAGTTTGAAGAAGCAGCCAAAGTCTTCTCCCAAAGTCATGGTTTCCCTAAATATCAAAAGTGAGAGAACAGAGCAAAACTGAAAACCGCACACACCAAAGAAAGCTTAGAACGTCCGGCTCAAGTCTGCATCGTTTCCATATGATATATCACCGCATAAAAGGATACAAAGAACATTCAGTTCCATCCACTGACGAATTATACCATTGGCCTGCTAGAACCTTGTTCCACCCACTGACAGAGATATCCCTAGACTTGTACAACCTCCCCGTACATACTTTGAAGCAGGCACGCTTCAGGAAAGAGATCATCGTGGTGATAGAGCTCGTTCTGGCATGGCTCCTGTCACGGCTGACACTGTGTGCCCTCTCTTACTCGGTAAGAAGGAAACCTGCAGACTTTTTTTTACGGGACATGTTGCTGAGTATCCCTCTCCTGTCGTTGATAAGCTGGCGCTTTGGTGAGCTTTACAACCAAGACATCAACGTTGTTAAGATCTGAGGTTTTTATGTGCTTTTTTTTTATCTAGTAAAGTCAGTTTAGTAGGGTTTCTTCTTTGAGCGTTGTATTATTTCTTGAATACTGGGGGTTTGTTTCTGTTTCAGTTTTTTTTTCCTTTTCAATCCTTCTCTGGTTTAACTTTTACTTGCAGCTGACAAGCATATCACATACAACTGAGTTGTTCGTATGCCTGCTGTGGGTGAATTACCACCACCATCGCTTCCTCTATAACAAAACTACCACTACTACTCTACTGATGCTACTACCGCTGCCACTAATATTGTTACTAGTACTTTGACTATATATATATAAAGAGAGAGAGATGTATGTATATATATATTTATATATATCTGCTTGCCTGCACTTGTTTCTCGCAACTATATTTATATATATATATATATATATATATATATATATTATATATATAATATGTGCGCATGTGTGCACATAAATATTCTATTTGCATAAGTTATTATAAAGACTGGTGTTCAACATTCGAATGTAACAAACATAAGCATTTGACAAAGTATCTAACTGGAACAGACATAACTGTGTGTTGTCATACATTTTCGACGATGACCTAACAACAGCAATAAGCAGCTGTGTTTCGAAAATCGGACATGAATTTATTATGCTGGCTTGTTGCACAAGACTCACTCAACGCTCGTCAAGTCGTGATTAAGCATGCAGCGTTGGAAAGTTTCAACCAGCTAACCGCTAGGCTGACACACAGCTTGCAATAACCTCCTGTTTGCATCATAGGACTAAGCGTACAGGAAATCATTACCAGCTGTCTCACTTTGTTTGGGTCTTTATAAGAACTTTGATGTGAGGGGCAAGTGTCACTGCGTGTCCTGTGTTTTCAGGACACATTCACTATGTAATAATTTACTAACCTTTTTCTATTCTATTTCATTTCTTGACAAAAAAAAATTATATTGTTTTGTATGTGCAAATACGTGAACAGCTGAGTAGGTGTGTAAATTAGTCTGCAATTACTGTTTTGGTTTGCATGCAGACGAGAATAATTAGTGACAGGAATGTACACTCTACCAGCTTTCCAACCTAATCTGAAATATGGGTCTTCAGTATCTAGAGAATTTGCAGAATGTAAATGGGAATCAAAAAGAGTAGGGGTGTTTTGTTTGTTTTGACCATTGTTAACAGTTGGTTAAAGGAAATCTACCTTTTTTAATATTTCGTTTTATTTCAAATGAGAGAAAAAATACATTGTGTGTGTGTGCACGTTCATGTGTGCGTGCATGAAGTGTGTATGTACGTGTGTACCTACGTAGGTAGCAAATAGATTTCGTAGGCATAATTTTTACTCTACATAAATGGAATTGAAAACACAGGATCTCATCTTAAGATAAAACATTCAACAGCAAATTATCATAATTCACAGAATAGCACTTTTAAATAAAAAGTATTGCGATGTGGAATAAGTGTAAAATGTTTTTCGTTGACAGGTTAATTTAAGGGAGATATAGATATTATTGTTTTCCTTCTCTCCGTTTCTTGGGTATTTACATAATAATGAATCATATACTTGAGGGACACAGTACCGCCTTGGGTTTAATTACGAACAGAAAATTACCGCATGCCCTTCATTCTAGTATTCAAAGCCTTCAACATATTCACCATACACTTTCAACCACAAAGCAAAAGACAAGGACCAACACAGTGATATATTCGTATTCAATTTAGTAAATATACTTTCTTGACCTGGACTTTTTGACTACAAGTTCTTGGTATACTAGAGTGGATTTGCTTGTGGTAAAATATCGAGGAACAAACACACACACACAACACACACACACACACACACACACACACACACACACACACACACACACACACACACACACACACACACACACACACACACGCTTTCTCTCTATATATCCACCAGCAGTCAAAGTGGTTAAACAGGAATCTCATCCAGTCTTCGAGGCACAATCTTTTAGTGTAGGTTAGACAGACAGGTTTGCCTTGAGCAAGAAACTACCCATCATAGTAAAACAACGTGTTTGCCTACTTCTTTTGACGTAGAGACACGAAATTTCACCAACGTGAAGATCATTTCATTGTTTATATTATCTGTATCGTGTAACATTAATTAATACAAATGTCATTTTGTGATGTCTGTTTATGAAGCTGATCCTTGTAGAGGCACAAAATGCTTCTCAAAGATGGAGATGCATCTAGTATCGTTCAGCTTGATTGTTGTGTTCATTTTCTTATCGCAAACAGAATGCGTATCCTCTATCTGTTGGACTGAAGTTGCCAGCTGTGTATTTTCACATTATCGTCTGTTTTGTTTCTGTTATTGTACACCTTTACTGACCTTGTGATGCAGAATGCTGCGGTAACTTATCATTTCCTTTCTATGATGATAATGAAGAGGATGATGATGATGAAAAAAGTTATGGACTTTGGGAAAGACAGGCGTTCCGATTCTTTACTATCAGTGGAATGAAACATGGTGTAAAAATGTATTTTTGGAAGCCTTGCAATAAAGCTGTTGATGTATTTGAACTACCTAATGCTCTTGGAAAAGAGTTCCAATAAAGAGAGCATAAAAAACTACAAAGTTTTCCAGAAATTTTACCACACAAGCACATGGGCCATAAAGCAGTAATATTTCAGGAAGCAGGCAGGCTCTCTACGGTGTGTCACAAAAGTATGCCAGTCTAGTTGAATGAAGGTACCAAGGCAAAGATACGCAATATATTTCAGTATCGCTTCCCTGGAAGCCAATGCAAAGTAAAAGAAACGGGGAAGACAAAATTACGACTGTAGAATTCTAGTAAAACAGACATGTGGTATTCTTCTGAGGCTTTACGATTTCCTCAAAATGCACACACAGCCTGCAATGAGTTATAATAGTCAAGATGGATAAAAAGAAAACAACACTGAGACAAGAGTCTCCGTCTTTCCTTTAAGGAAAGAGTGAGAGTTGAACAGGCAGATAAGCAGGAATTGGCTAACATGTAATTCCGATTCCATGGCTTGATGACAGCAGCAAAAGCGATACGTTTTCATGGACAACAACAATGTTTTAAAGCCTATCGGGACGGGCTAAAAAGGGTGCAGAGCCACAAAAGTCTGAGAAGAAGGAGGGGGTGTATCTTTACTACTCGCCAACTGTCTAGCTATCAGCTGCAGCTCTAAAGCAAAATCGTAAATGTTTCGTTTACCGTAGCTTTCTTTCTGATTTCCGCTTCTAACGTTTGATTTTTATCACAAATTCAAACGATTTCAATTTAGTATTGTATTTTGCTC
>CM054135.1:43014729-43032229 GCA_028751875.1 Rapana venosa
TGAGAGAGAGAGAGAGAGATTCAAAATCTTTTATTTCGAGGATAGCATTTGTGTGTTATTTTACATACAGTCCCGGGAGGGAGAGAGAGAAGAGAAGAGAGAGAGAGACAGGACAGACAGATAGCTAGACAGACAGAGACAGAGAGAAACAGAGTAAAATGCGAGATAGAGACAGGTCTCAGAAATCTGAGACGCATTGCAGGGTTCAGCTGTTAAGATGAAACGTTGCTCAGGTGTATTTTATGAGGTATCCTCTTCTTTACATAAATCATAACACACACACACACACACACACACACACACACACACACACACACACACACACACACACTATAAACTTCGGATGAGACTATAAACCGAGGCCCCGTGTTCGAATGCATGCAGAACGTCTTGCGCACACGTTAAATCCTGTTCCGCTTTTCGTATGAGTAGACCATTGTGTGCCGGTGGAAACAGATGACAACATTTACAAAACCGCATACACACGGGGACTGGATGTAAAAAAGCACATGAGTGCTTATTCCATTATCATCGATATAAAAGAATAAATAAATAATAAAAATAAATAAATAACACACGCACACACACACATGCAAACACACACACCCCTACGCTTACACGCAATACATTTGCACTAGCCTATGCGCGCATTGACAATAACATTTCCCACTTTTGTCTCTCCCTCCCTTCCCTTCCATCCCCCATTCTCTCTCTCTCCCCATCTCTTTCCCCCTCTCCCTCATCCCCCCCTCCCACCCTCTCTTTCTAATTGGCTATAGTCTTCCTTGATGAAATTCAGACGTTACCCCAATAAATCAGGTTAAGTGTAAAGGCGGTTCACAGAGGTGCAGACAAGCTTGAAAAAGGAAAAAAAAGCATCCTCCCATACATCACAGCCAAAGCAAAGCACACAACACGCCCACCGTCCACTGAACTATCAACTTATTAGATCGGCCAGGTGTGTTTATATAGCATACAGACAATTTGCCTGGTCCCAGTGGCTGTGTGTGTATGTGTGTGTGTGTGTGTGTGTGTGTGTGTGTGCGTGCGTGCGCGCGTGCTGTGTGTGTGTGTGCGTGCGTGTGTGTGTGTGTGTGAGTGTGTGTGTGCGTGTGTGCTTGTGTACACACACACTACTACTACTGTTTATTTTTATTTTTTTTATTTTATATTTTATTCTTTTATATCGAGGATAATGGAATAAGCACTTATGTGCTTTTTTACATCCAGTCCCCGTTTGTATGCGATTTTGTCAATTCTGTCATCTGTTCCCACCGGCACACAATGACCTACTCTTACGAACAGCGGAACAGGATTTAACGTGTGCGCAAGATGTTCTGCGTGCGTTCGCACACGGGGCCTCGGTTTATAGTCTCATCCGAAGGACTTTTGGGGAGATTGGAGTCTGCACTGATGTTAACTCCAGGGGAAAATATCCCCTTGAACGGGAATCGAACCCGGGTCGTCAGATTGCGAGTGCAACGTTCTGACCACTAGGCTATCCCGTCGGTATTACTATATATATATATATATATATATATATATATATATATATATATATATATATATTATATATATATATATATATATATATATATATATATATACGTGTGTGTTTGTGTATAACGCATCCCCGAAGTCGGAATACGGCTACCTTAATGGTTGGGGGAGGGGGGGGGGGACGGTCGAATACACAAAATACCTTACCATTGGTGAACCTCATAGCCCTAGCCCAGGAATGGGAAAGAAAATACGCTAAAACACGAAACTTTTCCAACACACGTGCTTGTGGAGCACGCTTAAGCTCCTATGATTCTAACACGAGGATGATGCTTTACAACAAACCGCAGACACTGACTGCCCTGCTACCAGGCTCATGGTCTCAGTCGAGGTGTGAATGGAATCTCTTTAGTCATCTCTTTGAAATCTCTTTAGTCATGTTCTACTAACCGAGGGGAGGGAGAGTGCCGGACAATGAATGCTTCCTGTATGCACAGCTCTGGTTCAGCTGGCCCACGCTTGAGAGTGCTGCGTGCCCGTGTTTGTTTTGATACATGGAATGGAATGGGCCTGATTTGTGATGTTCAGTTTGGTGCAAGGGAGTAGTTGGTGATATACTATTCAAATAGATATTGTTAGGAACGCAATCAGACACACTCATTCTCATTCACACGCGCGCAATCACACGCACACACGCACGCACACACACACACACACACACACACACACACACACACACACACACACACACACACACACACGTAAACGTACCTTTCCCTCTGAAAAAACACATCAGTAAATATCTAAAAATATAATTCCTCATTAATGTTAAACAGCAAATTCTCCTGACTTTTAAATCCTCCTGCCTCACCCCTAAAACTGCTCCCAGACCTTTTCTCTATTAGAAAATTCCCTGCCATCCACAGACGAAGGTGGCAGGATGGTAAAGACGTTCACCTGCCTAACAAGTAAACCCTAAGGTTCTGTGTTCGATTCCAAGCCTTGCTCTTTCTTCCCAATTTGAGGAGAAAATCAAACTGAATGTTAAAGTTCTCCTGGTGGCGCTATGAACCGACGTTTCGTGTGTGAATGCACGCAGAACATCTTGCCTACACGTTAAGAACCCGTTCTGCCTTTCAGAAGAGTAGGTCATCGCGTGCCGTTAGGAACGGATGATAAAATAAAAAGAAACGCATGCACGCAGGTGTCATGTTGATACACAATCCCCGAAGTCGGAATGCAGCAACGTAAATGGTGAGTGGGGGGAGGGAGGGGAGGGGGCGGGGTCGCATAAACAAGAATCTCACCACTGGTGAACCTCGGAGATCAAGCCAGAGGGAACAACAACAAAAAAACAACAACAAAATCCAGACCTGACCTTGAAGAGAGACAAAACTCTATAAATAGTTTGTATGCTAAACAGACACTACTCCCTCCTACACACTAAGCGCTATAAACCTCCTTGAGTGCTCAGCGATAAGTGCTATACACCATTCACCTGTCGGGCCATCACAAGGCTCTCCTGAAAGAGAAACACCTTAAATTGTCGGAGCTCTCTCCGAGTTGTGAGAGCAGCAAATCGTGTATACGTTCTTAGCCAGACCACCTGGCAGATGTGGAGGTTTGATAGCGCAGGCAATGGGCATGTTCTGTGGTGGCGTGGCTGTGATGGGAAGTTACGGCTTTTATCCTGTCTTGGGGTCTTTGAACTGTCCTGCAGTTGCCCTGATTCACTTGTAGTGATGATTTTTTTTTTTTAGAGAGTGTGGGGAAGATAAGTGTTTAGGTTTGAGGTGATAAACTGACTCGTATGTCTGGATGTAGTCGTATATATTTTGTTGCTACGTTGATGATAGCTGATTTGAGGTTGTTGTTGTTGATGGTATGGTGAATGGAGAGTGACAAGAAAGTACCGCTGGTTTGTGTTACCACTGATAGCGTTATGAAGTCCAGTATTTATGTTACAGATTATTCTTTTTATTATGTTTGCCTTTTTACAGAGAGCAAATATATTAACTGATTAAATCAAACTCTCCCGAATACCATGGTTTGACACTGGTTTTGGGGGTTAGTTTTTTGTTCGTTTGTTTTTGTTTGGTAGCATCAGACAACGATGTATCTTTATTTATATGTACACATATACAACACGATGCATTTTATTTATATGTAGACATTCGTGTCACCAATAGCGTGATAAATGAAAGATCAGTTACATATCATTTCCAGTATTTGGTGGGAATTTTAAAGGGATCATGTTACTATCAAAATTGTACTCGAAATGAAAGTTATCACTGATGGTATCATAATTATGGACAGAGTGAGTAGCAGTACGATGACTGTGGCATAGGTTGGTGGATTGATGCAGATATGTTATTCACGAAGATCAGTATCTACATAGTGGCTTATACAGCTCGCCTCTATGGCTTTAGCCAGGTGATGACACACCCACCACCACCACAGACACTTTCCAGCCTCCAGAGATATGACCTGGTGCGGGGTTTGAATGGAATCTCTTTGATCATGATTGTATTCGCTAACTGAAGGAAGGGAGCCATGCCATTAATGCTGCCCTATACAGCCCAGGCTTTAGGCTTTGCTGGTTGTGTGCTTGGTAGTAATTATTGCCCATAGTTTGCTTTGATGATGAGTACGAGGGGCCTGGTTTGTGATGCTCGGATAAGTGTATGGGAGTGTTTGATGGTAATGTACACAGTGATGAGCTTCGAACAATTTTGTTAATGTATCATACTGAGATTAGACGTTTTACTGCAGTTTGGGCTTTAAAAAAACAACTTCCTTTTGTATTTCAAAACAGTTGAAACAAATTTGCAATGTTACAACGGCTGATTATAAACATAGTTCCCCGAAGTCGGAATGAGGCTACCTTAATGCTGGGCAGAAAACAATCCCATACACAAAATCTCATTGGTGAACCTCGTGGGTTCTACCCAAGAAACGAAACACACACACATTCACATATTCACACACACACACACACACACACACACACACACACACACACACACACACACACACGCGCGCGCGCGCGCGCGCGCGCTCTCTCTCCGATTCTTTTTCTATGTACGCATTTGAACTTACACATAATTCATACACATACTTCCCTCCATTAAAAAAAAAATTTCTCATAATCCTTTTCCCTATCGTCTAATATCACTTTGAGTGGAAGGACGTTAAAACAAAGAACACACACATCACACACACACACACACACACACACACACACACACACACACACACACACACACACACACACACACACACGCACACACACGCACATACGCGCGCGCGGGTTTGTTTTCATTCTTGATGCTTTACTTTCAGTTACCATTGTGCATCTGTAAAGTATTCAGAATGATCGTGAGCATTTCATTTTGCTGCCATGTCTGATTGAACTGATAACACATTGTTTCTGGCAATGCTGTCTTTTTCCTACTGATGCACACTCATTCATTCATTTTAGTGCAGCACAAAAACGTTTCCTCACAGAGTTTAGAAGTTTTATCAGAGAAAGTGTGTGTGTGTGTGTGTGTGTGTGTGTGTGTGTGTGTGTGTGTGTGTGTGTGTGTGTGTGTGTGTGTGTGTGTGTGTGTGTGTGTGTGAGTAATCGCGTGTGTGAGTGTAAACGCACGCGTGTGTGTGCTTGCGTGAGTGTGAGCGTGCGCATGTATGTATACCTGTGTGTTAATGCATGCGTAGATGTACGCGTTTTATTATTTATTCATTTATTCTTTTATATCGAGGATAATGGAATAAGCACTCATGAACTTTTTTTTTACATCAAATCCCCGTGTGTATGCGGTTTTATAAATTTTGTCATCTGTTTCGACCGGCACACAATGGCCTACTCTTTCGAAAAGCGAAACAGGATTTAACGTGTGCGCAAGATATTCTGCGTGCGTTCGCACACGGGGCCTCGGTTTAGTCTCATCCGAAGGACTTTGACATTCAGTTCGATTTTTTTTTTCAAACTGGGAAGGGCGAGGCTGGGAATTGAACCCACAACCTCACGGTTTACTTGTTGGCAGGCGAGCCTCTTAACCATCCTGCCACCTTCCTTCTTGTGAGCGTGCATGTGTCAGGGTACGCGTGTGTGTGTCTGCCTGCGTGCAAGAACACGTATATGCTTACACGTACGCACGTACTGACAGCACAGGCACATCTTTCGTTAAATCGTCTTGACTCTCAAAAGAGTATGTAGTTTTTTTAAGGTTTTTTTTTTTTTACTTCTTCGTAAGAAAACAGGTTACAACGGCTTTACAAAAGCAGAAGCCGTTTACAACGGCTTTACAAAAGCAGAAACCGTTTACAACAGCTGTACAAAAGCAGAAACCGTTTACAACGGCTTTACAAACACAGAAACCGTTTACAACGGCTTTACAAAAGCAGAGAAATACGTAAAAACAAGACAAAACAAACAACGACCCAAACACAACCCCTATCGCAATGAAAGGTGGTAAATGTAGCATTTGATGGCATACACTGTCGTTTCGCGCCTTCTCTCTGTCAGTAACCAACAGAATGACTCAGATATAGGATTTTATAGCTTTTTGACTTAAGGCATCATCATTTTGATAGAATCTTTTACACTGCTATGCTTCTTAATGTCGACGTTAAGGTTTACGATGACAAATGGGGGTTTTAAAAATCAGGTATCAGCATAATTATGTGAAACTTTGGAGAGAGAGAAAAAAAACAACATGCGAGAACACAATATGTTAATGTGTGCAGTGTTTGGAAACAAAGTGTGTGTGTGGTGTGTGTGTGTGTGTGTGTGTGTGTGTGTGTGTGTGTGTGTGTGTGAGTGTGTGTGTGTGTGTGTGTGTTGTGTGTGTGTGTGTGTGTGTGTGTGTGTGTGTGTGTGTGTGTGTGTGTGAATGAGTGTGTGTGTGCGCGCGCGTGTGTGTGTGTGTGTGTGTGTTTGTGTGTTTGTGTGAGTGTGTGTGTGTGTAAGAGAGAAAGGGAGAGAGCGTGTGTCTGTGTGTCTGTGCGCCTGACTGTGTCTGTGCGTCTGTCTAACTGTCTGTTTGTCTGTGTACATGCACATGCCCACCTACGCTTACATACATATTGATAAACACATCTGTGGTTGCTCTGCATCGACTGACACAACAGTGCGTTTTCTTCTTCAACAAAGTTTGCAACACTTTTATCTCAGCAAATCAGCCCTCCATCCTAACATATATAAAAAAAACACAGGCAAAACAAACAAACATGGAAACAAACACTCAAGATTCAAGATTTAATTCCTTTCACCCCTTTTTGGGGGTATGGAGGATTACAAACAAACTCAACAGGAGAATAAACCTAACAGCAATACACCCAAAAAATATCAATACTAACAGGAACTGAAAAGCAAGAGTTCACCGCAAAATGACACGCAAACAGTATCAAAGACTCAAGACTATATTTAAAGTATACAGATTTCTTTAAAAGACAGCTACACTTGTGCCAAAACCAAACAAACACGAAAACAAACAAACAAAAAAGCAAACAACAGAGGAAAGATCCCCTCTCCCCCCCAAAAAAAGCAAAAGAAAACGAGCACCCAAAACAAGCAAAATACAAAAAAATCAGCAACCGTCTATTCTCAGAGCATCAGTTGTTCTCTGACGTCTCCTCCAAGTCAGCAACTGCCACAATGAATTAGTAATCTAAGATGTAATAACTTTGACATATAGCACCATCATTTTGATATGATCACTTTGACAGCGCTGCCCCCCTCCCCCCCCCCTCTCTCTAGTTCTCGTGTGTGTGTGTGTGTGTGTGTGTGTGTGTGTGTGTGTGTGTGTGTTGGGGTGTGTGTGTGTGTGTGTGTGTTGTGTATATGTGGGTGTGGGTGTGTACATCAGCTTTAATGGTCAAAGCTGGCTTTGTCAGGTAGCATGATATGCATCGCTTGGGGGGGGGGGGGGGGGGGGGGGATATGAGTAAATCACGTGAAGAGGTTTTAAACTACCGAGAGAGTGTGTGTGTGTGTGTGTGTGTGTGTGTGTGTGTGTGTGTGTGTGTGTGTGTGTGTGTGTGTGTGTGTGTGTGTACATCAGTTTTATGGTCGAAGATGGATTTACCAGAAAGCAAGATACGCATCCTTGAAAAAGTATGAAAAAAAACATCTGAGGAGTTTTGAAACTCTTTTGTGTGTGTGTGTGTGTGTGTGTGTGTGTGTGTGTGTGTGTGTGTGTGTGTGTGTTTTTGGAGAGAGAGAGAGTGAGAGAGAGATGAGAGGAGAGAGAGAGAGAGAGAGAGAGAGAGGAGAGAGAGGAGAGAGAGAGAGAGAGAGAGAGAGAGATACAAAGCGAATCTAGTTCATGCGGATATAATGATATTAAAAAAGTTATGGTTTTTTTAAACACTAGTGTTCATATAATATAGACTAAAACCAAATAAACAAGATTCTGATTATCACAAAATACAAGCAAAACTAACTAATCTGCGAAGTCGATTTTGGCCAATCCTAGACAGAATCGGTTGCTTGTGAAAGTGGCTATATATGTTGCTCTCTTTGAGGCGATATTCACTCCTAACAAGTTATAATAGGATCGGGAGAAGTGTGAGTCGATGACAAAGTGGTCGAAAAGGTGTCAAGAAGTGACGCACAATTGAAAAAAAATGTCAGGAATCCGAAAAAGGATCAAAGACATCGGAAGGACTTTTGGGGAGAGTGGAGTCAGCACTGATGTTAACTCGAGAGGAAAAATCCTCTTGAACGAGATCCGAACCCCGGACAGCAGATCACGAATGCATCACTCTAACCACCAAGCTATCCCGTCGTGCGTGTACATCACGACTTCATAGCATATAGAAATTTGAAAATTTCTATTAAAAAAAATCACTCCTATTCCCCACCCCCTTTAGGGGGAACAGGGAAGTAAGACAGGAGAGCAATAAGCAGGGGGATAGTGGGGAGGAGGATAGGTAAAGGAAGGTGAGGATGGTGGAGAAGGTGAAGGTTGTGTTTTTCTCGAACTATGAGTGTCAAAATTGCCCAAGTTCAGGAGTAATTTTTTTTTATTTGGTTATATTTTAACCATAACTCCCAGGGGCCACAGATTCATTGTTTCCAGCACTAATGTTGCTCACTATGATCGTAAGTACATGTAATACAAACTGGCTTGCTGTCACTCGTCATGTCAGAATTTAATCCTTGGCGGCTGTGCTATCTTGTCTTATTTTTGTGCCTTCTTGGTCCATTCTCCCGCCATTTTTTTGGGTCCAGAACGATTTAAAAGATAATTCTCTCCCACGCCGAAGGCGGATGCGCTGGGCCTTACATGTCAGGCGCTTAGCCGCAGTGTAATGCGGTTTTCGCTCATAAGGCAGAAAACAATAGTTGTTGTCTGAGCATTTTAAAAAAAGAAGATTGAGGTTGTCAAAGAAACGAAAAGTCCAGCACGTAAAGCATGCAGACAAAAAAAACAAACAAACAACAGCAACAACAAAACTAACATCAACTTTTATGGATGATTTGGTCAGTTTAATATCCTTTCAGTATACTTCAGATGAATATAAATCCTCATCGCCTCTCACGCTTCTCCAAACTCAGTCTTTTCCCAGAAATATGTTGATCCACCATTGGAGCAAATAGTGTTCAAGCTTAGGAGGAAACGGACCAGCAGGGTTAAATCAGTCATAAAGCCAATTGTACTTCAGAAGACATACCCTGGTTTTGCTGACGACAGCACAAAAGAATGTCACGTGGTATCTATATAAAAAGTCATGTGATACATGCCCGTGCGAAGCATCAATCAGCTTCTACATAGCCTGGCACAGAACAATGCGACAATCAAGATGGTGGCAACGAACGGATAGCAATCTTTCCGCCTCCTGCTTGCATTGTTGGCTGGGTGGGCCTCGGGTCGACAGCCTTTCGACGTCAGAGCCAACCATTCACGTAGGATAGATTAGTGTTCCACGCTCTGCTGACGTATCTTCCGGTCAGCGTCAGTGCTGCCCCTGTCAAGTGATTGCCGGGCTTCTGTCTGGATAAATGCGTATGTGTACAGACCACAGAGTTTTGATCAATGCTTGTAATACGAGATTGATGTGGTTTGACAGTTAAAACCTCATCAATCATTAACAAGTGCCGTTTGATACTTACAAAAACCCCCACCAAAACCCTCTTGAGGCATGCGGTCTAGCATAATGATTTAATGTGTGTTTTTCCTGATGTGCATGATAGCTGAAGCGGCATATTCTATTAATAGCAGCTGCAATCGTATCTATTTCAGTGCAGAACTTTGTCGAAAAGTAATCAAATGATTAACACTAGGAGAAAATGAATATGAGTGCATTGTACTGGCATTCATTCTGAATTCTTTTTAGAAATATTGTTTGACTCGTAGCGAGCAGTATTTTCTGCTTCTAAAAATCAACTTAGGAGACTTGTCAACACAGAGGATAATGGCATCACAGGTACTGGAGTGGAGAGCTAGAGCTGTTTAAAGATCTCTTTCCATGATCACAAAAGTATTTCTTTATGTTGGTCAAAAATGTCGTGAAAATTTAAAACAAATCGACTTTGATTCGGGCAGTCAGCAATAGACCGTTTTCAGATTTATGGATCAGCACTAAGTGTCTTTCTGACGTGTTTTCCGGAAACGTCAGTTCACGTGTAACGTCCTACAGTCACAACGACTTTCTCATATGGAATTAAAAATTCTCCCTGACTACAGCGTTTCCCCACATTCAGCTCCACCAACTTTCCTTCGGTTCCTCCTGCAGAGTGAATTTTTCCCCCCTTAAATGATGGATTTTGTCTTAGCATTGGGCCAGGACAGCGACTCTCTTGCATTTTTGTTCTTTGTGACGTTTTTTGTTTGGAATAATATTTCATAGTGCATACCTTGTCTATCACCCTGAGGAGTGAAGAAAAAGATGTCAGTACTCTTTGAGAAATCATCTTTGGAGGAAATGAACCTGGAAATTTTTATCATCTAGACAGCATATTACTGCTAACAACAATTCCATTATTTGGCTTAGTGTTGTTGATCCTACGTAAAAGCAACATATTGCTAGTAGTTCACACTGAATAAAAATCAACATTTTTGCTGATGCTAATCTTGACGTAAAATCAAAGACGTAATGCTTGCACATGATCAACCAGATCATATATCGCACAGATTTATGGTCAATGCTATGGATACAGACAAACAGCGCATGGGTAACTATCTTGAGCACTACAGAACACTTAAATAGGTAGATTGAAAACTCTATCAAAATTCTTTCTTTCTACTATCAAGACTGCTGAACAGAACCTGTGTGTAAGTAAATAACAAAGGATGCCATTTTAGAGTTGTGGTGTGGTGTGGTGTGTGTTGTGTGTGTGTTGTTGTTGTTGTGTTGTGTACCTGCGCGCGTACGGTCACTGCATGCGTGAGTGCTCGCCACGCGCGTGTTTTGTTAATAACTGATTGCTGAGAAGTGTTGTCCTTTTCCACTTTACATTTCAGCATATAGATCATATCCACTTCACAGATTAATTGTCATTTGATAGAAACAAGAATAACAGTGAGACTGTAAACCTCACGACAAACCTTTAACTATTGTTCCAAACAGGCGTTGTTTAATCATAAAAGATTCCTTTGCAATAAAACTATTAAAAAAAACCAACACTCTGCGCACGCGACAATAACAGGCATCTTCGTTCCAACCTGTTGATAAGTTCGATAAGCTACGCTTATAAAGTGAACTACTTTTTTCAAAGTACACGACACACACACTCACACACACACACACACACACACACACCACACAACCACACACACACACACACAAAAACTAGCATATTGATATACAGATCACACACAGGGTTCCAGTTCTGAAGAAATCTTTCAGGGTATACTTTTTCATGACAGTAACTTTTTTGGTTCGTTTTAGTAAGGAGAGAAAGGTGGGAGGTATCAGAGATCTAAAACACAAGTAAATGACTCATGCGATAGCTCGTGCATATCCATTTGTTGCCGCCATATACTATTTTTTCTCCCTTTCCCTCCCCTCAGGTTTTTTGCCTCAAACACCCACATGCCCGTGAACGAAGGGGTATTTATGCGTGAAAGGTGTGTGTGTGTGTGTGTGTGGTGTGGGTGTGGTTTGTGTGTGGTGTGTGTGAGTGTGTGTTGTGTTGTGTTGGTGTGGGGTGTTGTTGTTGTTGATGACTCAATTTTAACGTCTGTTCACCTTTAGATATTAGAGAGCGGGGAAAAAAAACAACGAAAAAACAAAAAAACAAAAAATAAACAAAACGGGTGAGTGGATGTTTATAAAAAAATAAAAAAATAAAAAATAAAAAAAATTTTAAAAAAAACACCTCGAAAATAACTGCCAATGCAACAAGAATCGATTTAACAAGCAAACACACAAACAAAAAGTCATTAACGTTTATGGAAATAAACAAATGTCCTATTGGACTGTTACAAAGACCTGTCACATTTCAAATGCTAGTTTTGATTGCTTTGAATATGCCTGGTGACGGAGTTTTCTCCCTGAACTACAGCGTGTCCCACAGTTTCAGCGCCACCAACTTTCCTACCCGGCTGCAAGTGAAATTTGTCCCCCTTGGATGAGGGATTTTGCTGTAGCATTTTGCCAGGACAGCTAGCTCGCTTGCTATTTTTGGTCTTTGGACAGTTTTTTTTGTTGAATGAATATTTCATTTGATGGCATACCTTGTCGTATCACCCTGAGGATTGGAAGAAAACGATGTAGTACTTAGTGAGAAATCTAACTTTGGGAGGAATGGAAACCTGGAATTTTTATCATTCTATACAGCATTATACTGCTAGACAACAATTCATTATTGCGTATTTTTCGAGTCCTGACATAAAATCAACATATTGCTGATGTATTCACACTGAATAAAATCAACAATTGCTGATGGCGAAGTCTGACAGCAAATCAAAACATGCCTGTCACATTGATCAACAAATCATCTATCTCTCAGATTAGGTCAATTCTATGGAACCAACAACAGCGCATGTACTTCTTGACAACTACAGAACTACTTAAATAGGTAGATTGAAATCTCTACGAAAATGCTTTTCTTGTTTCTACAATCATACTGGACTAACGGAATCCTTGTGTGTACGATGAAATATACAAATGCTGCTGAGTTTGAAGTGTTTGTGTGTGTGTGTGTGTTAGTTGTGTTGTTGTGTTGTGTGTTGTGTTGTGTGTGTACGCTGCGCGGTACGGTAACTGCATGCGTGATGCGTGCGCACGCGCGTGTTTGATACTAAATGATGCAGAGAATGTTTGTGCCTTTTCCACTTTACAATTCAGCATATATTCATATCCACTTCACAGATTAATTTGTCATTTGAAAGAAACAAGAATAACAGTGGTGACTGTAAACCTCACGACAAAACCATTAACTATTGGTTCCAAGACAGGCGTTGTTAATCAGTACAGTATTCTTGTTCAATAAAAACTATTAAAAAAAACCAACACTCTGCGCACGCGACAATAACTGGCACTTCGTTCCAAACCTGTTGATAAGTTCATGAAGCTACGCATGATAAAGTGAACTATCTTTTCAAAGTACACACACACCCACACACACACACACAACACAACAACACAGCACACACACACACACACACACACAAACACACTAATGAACAAACAAATTGATTTAAACATCACACAGGTGATCCAGTTCTGAAGAAATTTTTTAGGGTATATTTTCATACTGTAACTTTTTTGGTTCGGTTTGTAAGGAGAGGAAAGTGGAGTATGCATGAATCTAAAACACAAGTGAAATGACTCTCGGATAGCGCTTGCATTATCCATTTGTTTGCCTGCGCATGATACAATTTTTCTTCTCCCTTGCCCTCCCCTCCATTTTTGTTGTTCGGTTCAAACCCCACATCCCGGAACGAAGGGGAAAGTATGCGTGAAAGTGTTTTTGGGGTGTGTTGTGTGTGTGTGTTGTGTGTGTGTTGTGTGGTGTGGTGGTTTGTGTGTGTTGTTGTTGTTGTTACTTCTTTTTTACGTCTGTTCCCTTTTATTTGATATTAGAGGGGGAAAAAAAAAACAACAAAAAAAAACAAAAAAAAAAAAAAAAAAATGAGGGGGATGTGTTATTAAAAAAAAAAAAAATAAAAAATAAAAAAAATTTTAAAAAAAAACAACCGAAAGAAATTGGCAATAAACAAGAATCTTAACAAGCAAACAAACAAACAAAAAGTCATTAACGTTAATGAAACTATAAAAAATTTCCCTATGGGACTGTGACAAAGCCCCTTTCCAATTTAAAATGTATTTTAGTTGTTAATATCTGGTGGGGAGTTTCCAAAAAAATGGGGATGAAGGTTTTTACACTCTGGCATTTCAAAAAGTTATGATATTATAAATTTTCCCAAACCACACGGGATTTACCTTTTTGCGTTTTTGGGTTAAATGCATTTTTTTTCATTTATAGAAAAAATTTTAATTCTCCTTACGTAAAAACACTTGACTAACTTCTGAAGGGTTCACCACTGTTAAATTAGGGTATTTATTGCAGTTCATTAAAAAGTTTCTCTTTTTGCTGTTTAAACTGTGGGTGACCTTTTTCCATATTTTGTTCAGTAAGCTATACCCTTCTTGAAAGGGAAAAAGGGCATTTTAAATTCAAAATTGCACCCCGTCCATTTTTTTGCACCCTTTTTGGGCACCCTTATCCGCCCACCATTTGGAAAGAAACCAGTGTGTGAAGGCCCCCAACAAAAATTAAATTTTTCCTTTTTAAAGGGTTAAAGGATTTAGACATCTTAATCTCAATATGATTTCGAAGTTTTCTTAAAAACTTGGGGTTTTAAGCAAAATCCCGATTTAAATCAACGAAAACAAAAAATTTGAAATATCAAAAACGGGAAAATCAAGAATAAAAATAAGCCCATAGTTTGCTAAATTCTGCTGAAAATCGATGATATCTACCATTTAAATATATTTTTCAATTTTAAAAGCTATATAACAAAACAAACCTTTTTTCTTATTATCTAAGGGAATCCTCTGTAAAAATTTTGTAAATGGTAAAAATATTTATATGGATTGGATCGGACATCAAAACCATTTAAAAATTGTCATTCTTGTTTACTTTTAACCCTCTATACAAAGTGTGCTTTATTCATCTCCCCGGTGGGAAGGAAGATGCTTTCGGGGTTCCATGGTGGGGATTATTTAAAGGTTTTGTATCAGATCAACACATATGTATTATGGGCTTTAAAAGAGGTTTAAAATTTCGTTTTTTTTGGAAAATTAAATTCTGTTTTTACTTTATTTCTTCTAAAAAAAGTTTTCTGTCGTTTTTTTTTTTAAGCAAATTTTTACACATGCCATGACGGAAAAACATCTAAAGGAAATATCCCGATTTCTTAATTTTCCCCCAGGGCTGAACGGGAAAAAGGCACCCAAGAAAAACCCTGTATGCTTTGCAGTCTAAAATTTTGTAAATTTTAAGGGTTTTAAAAATTGGGGAAAGAAATAGACCCCTTTGCCCCTAATTTTTGCAAAAATGTTTTCTAAAATTTCAAAAAGTGTTTGGGGCCCCTTTTTTTTTTTGCCTTTTTGTTAAATTTTCTTCGATATGTGCATTCAAATTTCTTTTAAATGAAATAACACCCAAGAACTTTACGGTGTCTTTTTTCAAACATGTTTGGGCCCAATTCTTTAAATGCTGGTAGGGGCACTGGGTTCTCCATTGTTAAAAACACAGTGACTTTTTTTCTGTGGGTAAAGTAAAACCATTTTTTGAGCAAAATTTCGATGTTGTTTTAAGCGTTTGGTATACCTTTTTAATGTAGTTAACGCTCTTTTTGGTGTTTTTCGTTTCATAGAAAATTCATCCACTACATAATCATCCATTTGCACTAAGACATTTCCTTTGCAATTTTATAGGAGACTGCAGCAAAAAATTAAAAAAGAGGCGATATTACAAACCTTGGGGAGTCCCCCCTCCCAAAACTAAACTAAATATGATTTACTTTCTAACCTTAACTTCTACTAGTAAAAAAAAAATTTTTAAAATAATTTTAAAAATGCCCAAAAAACCCAGATCCTTTTTGTTTACACAGCAACTTTCATGCCAAACTTGATCATACGCCCTTTTTATATAAAAAAAATGTTGCAAGAACGTTCTTTCTTCTTGCAAACTGATTTTTTATATGCGTTGATGTGTGTGTGTGTGTGTGTGTGTGTGTGTGTGTGTGTGTGTGTGTGTGTGTGTGTTGTTGTGTTGTGTGTGTGTTGTGTTGTGTTGTGTTGTGTTGTGTTGTGTTGTGTTGTGTTGTGTTGTGTTGTGTTGTGTTGTGTTGTGTGTGTGTGTTGTGTGTGTGTTGTGTGTTGTGTTGTTTTGTGTTGTGTGTGTGTTGTGTGTGTGTGTTGTGTTGAGTGTGTGTGTGTTGTTGTGTGTGTGTTGTGTTGTGCTGTGTGTGTGTGTGCGTGCGTGTTGTGTGTGTGTGTGTGTTGTGTGTGTGTGTGTGTGTGTGTGTGTGTGTGGTGTGTGTGTGTGTGTGTGTGTGTGTGTGTGTGTGTGTGTGTGTGTGTGGTGTGTGTGTGTTGTGTGTGTGTGTGTGTGTTGTATTGTGTGTGTGTGTTGTGTGTGTGTTGTGTTGTGTTGTGCTGCGTTGTGTTGCGTTACAGTGTGTGTGCGCGCGTGTGTGTGTGTGCGGGAGTGAGTGTGTGGGTGTGTGTGTGTGGGTGGGTGGGTGTGTCTATTGTGTCGTGTCGTGTTGCGTGCTTGCGCGCTTGCGTGCTTGCTATTGTGTACGTCTCCTAGTTTATGTCTGTGTGTGTGCGTACGCGTGCAAGTGTGCGCGCATGTGTATGTATGTGTGTGCGCCTGTGAATGTGTGTATGTGTGTGTGTTTAAGTGGGAGTTACATAATCTGTTTTTCAGGAGAAGACGTGGAGGTGCACAGAGCTTTTGCAGGCATCCCCCATGCTGAAGATATGAACATTGTTTCCAGAGACACTACTGAACATTCTTCCAACTTTACTGCGTTCTTTGTTCTTCTCTTATGCCTCTTAGCATGTCAATGTTTTGTTCTTCTGGCTTTTGTTCAACATCTCTGTGTGTACCTGTATCTCTGTCTTTGTGTGTGTGTGTGTGTGTGTGTGTGTGTGTGCGTGTGTGCGTGCGTGCGTGCGTGCGAGCGTGCGTGCGTGTGTGTGTGTTTGTGACGTGTGTATGTGTGTGTATGTGTCTGTCTGTCTGTCTGTTAACTTGTTACCAAACCAACAATCTTTATCCTCATCACCTATTCTCATTCATTGTCAACATTATCATATTAAAGCCATTGTTATCCCGTCCAGAAATTTAGGCCACGTTTTATTTGACATTTAACGTGTACTTTTGACCGAATACGGTGACAGGCTATCTTTTTGGGTTTTACACACTTTTCTGACCAGTGCACATTATATTACATGAATTATTTAAGACTGTTTTCTACTGAAATCAGTACACTCTGACCAGTGCACATTATATTACATGAATTATTTAAGACTGTTTTCTACTGAAATCAGTACAACTTGTCTCCCTGTCTATGTGCCACGTTTGCCTTCAGGCTGTTGCAGATTACGGTTTGTCACACAGATCTTTTCTACCGACCCTTACACATACTTGTCAATGCTCGAGTTCTATTCGTCTTTGAGACGCCCGTTCAAGGGGATTTTTCTCTGGGACTAACATTACTATCAACTCCACTCCCCCGAAATTCCCTCGGATGAGGCTATAAACCAGAGTCCCGTGTGTACACCTTAAAACCCGTTCCACTTTTCCGAAGAGTAGGCCATTGCTTGCCGGTAGGAATGGGTAACAATTGCAGAGAATGCGTGCGCGCGGGTGTTGTGTTTAGACATTATTCCCGAGGTCGGAATGTGGTTATCATATGTTGTGGGTAAAAATGGTCGCATACACAAAATGTCACCATTGGTGAATCTCGGAGCTGTAGATGAAGAACGAAAAATAAAAGGAATCTCTCTCTCTCTCTCTCCTCTCTCT
>CM054135.1:43037229-43042229 GCA_028751875.1 Rapana venosa
CAAAGAGCAGAAACGGTTTCTGAGCCCCATCACATTGACAGTCGCAGAGTTCACTGCCTCCTAGCGTTATCCCTCTATCTTTGCTTTACGTCTGCTTGTGTGTCTGCTTGCGTATCCCGTCTGTCAGCTGTCTGTCAGACTGCTCTCTTTGTGCCTGTTTTGTTTACTGGCTAATGACTGTGTGTTTGCTTGTGTCTGGGTCTCTTCGTGGGTCTCTGTTTTTGTCTTTGTCTGTCTGTCAGCGGTCTGTCGGCCTGCTGTCTTTCTGGTTTTCTGTCTACTGTGTCTTTGTTTGTGTTTCTGGGTGTTTGGGTTTTTTTTGTCTCTGTCTCTGCCTCTCTGTGTGTCTCTGTGTGTATCTGTCTGTCTTTCTGTCTCTGGCTGTCAGTCTCTCTCTGTCTCTGTTTGTCTGTCTATCTGTCTGTCTGTCTCTCTCTCTCTCTCACCAAAACTAAGGGACCATCCCAGTTGGATTTTTCCGCCTATGCACCAATAGTACAATATTCCTCGCTCATCTCAGTATGCATGACTGCCATCGCCACTGATGCGTTCACTGTTTGCATAATTATAGCTACTACCGCCGCCACCACCACCACATCATCATCATCAGATCAACACACGAGTCACTGCCTTGCTGGTGGAGCACCGCCACTGTGATGACGTGAGATAAGGTCTCTGCCATGGCCATCCAGTTTCTGCTTTCAGTGTCTGATATCATACGGTACGTCACTATGTACGTCACTATGTCTGGCCGACTGAGGAGATCGCTTTATTTTCTTCTCCTCATCTTTACTTACAATCCTGTTGTTGTTGTTGTTGTTGTTGTTGTTGTTGAGTTGTTGTTGTTGTTGTTGTTGAGTCACCTTACATAAGCTTGAACATTCATATATATATATATATATATATATATATATTATATATATATATATATATATATATATATATATATATATACATGCACACACACACATATACATATATATATATATATATATATATATGTTGTGTGTGTATGTGTGTGTGTTTGCGTGCGTGCTCGCTTGCGTGCGTGCATGTGTGTGTGTGAGTGTGTGTGAGATATTTGCTTGAAACAATAGAATTTTATAAAATTTGACGTAGTTCCATGAAAAATTTTAAAGGTGTAGACAGAAAAATAAGAATCGTGATATTTCTTCTTCGTCGTCAAACGATCAGACAGCAACTATTGTTGTCTGTCATATGAACGAAAATGCGTTACACTGCCGTTAAGCGGCTGACAAGTCATGCCCAGCACATCAGATTTCGGCAAAGAAGAAAATTATCTTTCAAATCTTTCTGGAAAATAATAAGCAGGAGAATGGACCAAAATTGCAGAATATAGACAAGAAGGAGGTGACAGGAAGAGAAGGACCGGGGCAGAAACAAAGAGAGGGATAGAAAAGAGGGAATTTCCAGCACAGATGCTATGGGGATGCTATTTATACTGACAGGCCCTCTGAGGACTAACAACATTACTAACGGAGATTTCACACGCGCGAAAGCTGTGCTACCTCAACCGCACCAAAAACGTATGCTACAGAACCAAGAAAAATCAAGTCAGTAGCGTCATGAAGAGAAGAAGAAAGAACCAGCCTGTTTACCTAGGCAAAGCTGATTACACAGACAGCACACAACAGAATCAGCCACTGGATGAGTTCCATGCGGCGTCACAGATAATGTCTCGCAGCTTCAAGACTGCATCCCTGAAGAGCACAGCCAAGCGCGTGAAGCAAGACAAACACTGCGACCAGCACCGGCTGACTCCTATTGCTTTCTTTGCCAACACAATCATGCTTCCGAACGAAGTGTGACCTTGGCTGAGAGTACTCACACGTTTCTGGTTCAGAGGTAGGTGTGCGGAACAGGTAATTAGTGACCTCCTCACTGTAGGACGAACGGTGGGGGAAAAGTATTTATTGTGAGGGGGGAGGGGGCATGGTTGGGTGGGTGGGGGTGGGGGTGGGGGCGGTTTATGTTTTGTAAAGCCCCTCATAATTCCAAAAGGTTTCGAGGTGATTTATTCATTTTTACGTTTTCTGTGAGTGGGGTTTTCCTGACAAATATAGTTAATCGTAAAATGTTGATGATTCATTTAAAGAGAGAAGCACACCTATAAAAAAATAATGCATGTACACAATATTCTTGCCATTCAGATTTAAAAGCTTAGTATGCATTTTAAAATGAGCAGTATTTGTTAATAACGACAATGGTAATGGCAAATGAAAAGAGAGGGGATAGGGAAATAATGTGAAGTTAAGAAAGAAAGGGGAAAAAAGAACATATTATTTTGCTTTAATTACTTTATTTGTATATTCATTCTCTTGGAGTAAATAGAAAGACAAAACAGCACAGCTTATCCCTCATTTCTCTCGGAAGTGCTGGGCCTGATTTGTCAAGGAACTTAGCGGCAGCGCAACGCATTTTCGCTCATATGACAGATATGCTGAGTGTTCGACGACGAAGATTTCTGTTCACTGTCCTACAGGGCAAGAGGAGAAGTGTGGCCTGGTAGTTCTCCACTCCTGACCAACTCAACGGTAGCTGTGAAGGGATGGGAAGAGCGACCGTATTAAGTCACCACGACCAGATATTATAGTGAAGCTGCGATCAGGACCAGGGAGAAGATACATTTTGTTGAATTCATGATTGATTGAATGACAGATTGATTGATTGATTAAATGATCGATTGACTGATTGATTGATTGATCGATTGACTGACTGATTGACTGATTGATGAGTTGACTGGACTATAGACTCTATATATCACCGCGACCAAATCTGGCTGTGACGCCACGAACACTATGATGAAGATGATAGACCGCTTTTTATTCCTTTTTTGAGCGATCGATCGATTGACTGGTTGATAAACGGATTGGTTCGGCTGAACTTGTCACCACTACCAAAGTAACCGTGAAACCACGAATACACCAGGCAGAAGAGTGATTTTTAACGATTCATCGATTGACTTGTTGACTGACTGATTGATGAACTGATTTTTGTTTGTATTCGTTTGTTTGCTTTCTTGTTTGTGGGTTACTTTATCAATCTTCCAGTACATGTTTGTTTCCCCCTTGTTTACTTGAGTATTTTGCATTGTATGCACTTGCAGCAGAAAGAATGGCAACAATGTAATTTTCAAATATTCAGTTCGAGCTGAACATGAAAAGATCTACCTTGTTTTCAAAATACGTATACGTATACCAGCTACCCCCCCAAAATTGTAATGTTTTGCGTTTGAAGAACGCTATAAACTGTCGGCTTGTTGTTGCTCACAAATCTTACGTGGAATTACAATAGTTCCTGAATAAACATCTCTTTAAAACAAAAGGTTTTTACAGCTATTGAATGAGACCAAAATCCTAGAACAAATAAAACGAATCAAAGTGGATTAACAAACAGGCAAGAAGGTAACGCAACCAACCATATAAATAAAGCAACTAAAAATCGACATGTACAGAATGTAAGAAATTGATCGACAACAAAACGAAAACAAACAAAAAAACAGAAAAGGAAAAACCGACATGAACTTACACAAAAACAGACCTACAATCCGTCACACTATAGCGTTAATCTTAGAATAAAAACAAAAGAAGATCAAAGGGCTTAGGAGAGGCATACTGCAGCTGGAAGCAGGCTAGGCTTTGGGGTCGTCTTAACTAGCTTTCACGGTGTGATGAATGTTTCCGCCACAGACGGACGATTGCTCGAAGGAGGAAATGTGCCTGTCATAAAGCTACAGGTAGTCAGGGGGTCAAGGCAAACCACCTCCCCGAAAAAAAACCCCATCGTTTAATACCCCCCCCAGCAGAAGATGACCGTAAAGTGTGGGTGAGGGGCGGAAACAACGGTAGAGTCAAGGTTCTTTGTTGGTTCCCTCCATGTGTTTTGTGATAGTTCTTCCCCACTTGTGCACAAGCGTGCGTTAATGAGCAGAGTTATACGCAGGGAGGGAGGGGGGAGACAGACAGACAGACAGAGACAGGCAGAGACACAGAGACAGAAAGAGCCGGGAGAAATACAGAGACAATGACAGAAAAGCGGACAGACAGAGAATGAGAGAGCTGAGGAGAGAGAGAAGAGAGAGAGAGAGAGAGAGAGAGAGAGAGAGAGAGACAGAGACAGAGACAGAGACAGACAGACAAACAGACAGAAGACAGAGAGAGAGACATACAGACAGACAGACAGAAGAGCAGACAGACAGAAGAAGACAGAGAGAGAGAGAGAGAGAGAGAGAGAGAGAGAGAGAGAGAGAGAGAGAGAGAGAGAGAGAGAGAGAGAGAGAGAGAGAGAGAGAGAGAGAGAGAGAGAGACGACAGACAGACAGACAGACAGACAGACAAACAGACAGAAACATACATACAGACAGAAACAGACAGACAGACAGATAGGCAAACGGACTGATAAGATCTGGTGTGCAAACGAAACAATTCACAGATAAGCTTCGTCCCGAGAAAAAAAAAGCCCACAAAACGTCCAATTAACGAAGAAAAAAGCTGTAATACCTAATGAAAAAGTTGATGGACATGACCTTTGCTAGATCCCCATAGTGAACTACCCTAAGTATCCTGACCTCCCTGTTTGTGTGCATAGGTAACCAAAGCTAAAATTTAAAAAAATAACCAAATCTTTGTGTAGTGTGTGTGTGTGTGTATGGTGGTGTGTGTGTGGTGTGGTGTGTGTGTGTGTGTGTGTGTGTGTGTGTGTGGTGTGTGGATAAAGAGAGAGAGAGAGAGAGAGATGGAAAGAGAGAGAGAGAGACAGACAGAGAGAAACAGAGAGACAGAGACAGAATCAGAGACAGGGAAGACAGACAACAGAGAGAGAGAGGAGAGGAAGGGGGGGGGAAGCAGAGACAGACAGAGACAGACACCAGAGAGACAGAGACAGAGACACAGCGAGACAAATAGAGCAGACAGAGAAAGACAGAGACACACAAGGAGAGAGAGATGGTGCTTAAGGAGACAGTGCTGAAGTACCATCTA
>CM054135.1:43057229-43069729 GCA_028751875.1 Rapana venosa
ATACCACTCTTGCATTTATATCGCCCTTACTAATGCATTTACAGGAATAATAACCACCTTTTGTGAAAGACTAGCTCTCGGCTCACAGGTGTGTTGTGAAGTAGCGCACATTTTGTTAGTTTGAATTTTTAAAGATTTTGTCAGCAAATACACTCTCTCTAGGGAGAGCGTGTTGGCACAAGACCAATGCCATCCATTATTATTTCTTCTGTCATGTGTGTGCATTTGTGGAAACTCACGTGGGTAGTAAGCCAGGGGCTAATCATTCACAAAAAAGTACTTTTGTTGTGTTGGATGCGATGGCGAGGGCTGAACGTGTTCGAGTTTATTTAAAAAATAGAAGGAAATGAGCAAAAAAATTAAAGCTGGAGTGCGGCCACACAGTCTCTAGAATAGAGGAAGGGAGAAGCCGACTCGACTGGGCAAGGGAGCTGCCTTCCTTAATCACTGGCATTTTAACTGCCCCATGGAAACACTGACACGTGTCTAAACCATTGTCGATCAGCGAAGAAAAAAGTCAAACAACGCTTGGGAAGGAATGTGGCGGGACGGTTTAGATGTTCACCTGTCTAACAAGTAAACCCTGAGGTTCTGAGTTCAAGTCCCAGCCTTGCCATTTCTTCCCAGTTTGACGGGTAAATCAAGCTAAATGTCAAGGGGTGGTGGTTTTTTTAGGTTTTTTTTTTTTTGTTTTTTTTTTGGGGGGGGGAGACTCGCAACCTGTCCGATCCGTGTGCTTACAGACTTGTGAATGTCAAAAGAGCCCACGACAGTTAAAAATCGGGAAGAGCAGGGAGGTACCTGGCAAAATTGGAAGGTTCAGTTCTCTACTGTACCCCCGACGTCAGAATGCTTAAAGGTGGAGACGGCTGCATGCACAAAAACCTCATCATAGGTGAACTCCGGATCTTTGGCCGAGAAAAGATTTTTTTTTAAAGTGCTAAATAACGAGGTAAAAACAGAAACCGGCCATCTTGAGCCACTGAAGCTACTTACATATCTTTAAGCAGAGAAAGGTCACTTTTGACAGAGATCTGAAAAGATGACAGTGATTTTAAACATTCAACAACAGCCAGGAAGCTGAATCTACGCAGAAAAAGCAACATAGTATAATGTGTGCGTGCACTCGCGAGAGCGCATCAACTGTTGTTTACTGGTGCTAATATGTACCCGTTTTGAAGATTTAAAAAAAAAAGTTTAATTCAAACACCCACAAAACTTTACAAATATAGCTTCTTACTATCAATAAATAAGCAGGCCTATGCCATTTATGTCATCTGCTTATGACGTATTTATCAGGTGTTTTCCCCGAATTCGTCACAGCTGTAGTAAATCATCGATCTAAACCAGTTTATACCCTGGTATTGCTCTAAGCATATTTCACCCTTTTTTCTGTTTTTATAGAAAAGTTTAGGTGAACTTTTGAAGAAAATGTTTTCTATCCGCAGATACTAAGATATTTTTGATATTCCTCATTTACAACTGCTAATCTCTCTCTCTTTCTCTCTCTCTCTCTCTCTCTCTCTCTCTCTCTCTCTCACACACACACACACACACACCACACGCGCGCGCGCGCGCACCCGCCACGAAAATAAACCGGTAACATAAAAAAAGTCGGCAAAAAGGCAACATTTTCTTAGCTTGGAAACACATTGCCCATCGCCAAAATTACACATAGAAAGTCGAAAAGAGAAAAAGAAGAAAAAGAGGCCATCTCCTGTACTGTGCACTATGAAAACGAGTCCAACAGCAAGCCTCGTGCTTATTTTGGCCGCACTCCACCTTTATTTTTTAAAAATTATTTTATGTTTTATCTATGAACTCGAACACTTGCAAACAGCATTTATCATTGCGTCTACCCGAAATAAAAGACACTTTTTGTGAAGACTAGCCCCTGACGACGAACTCGTGTTATTTTGCACACATTTATCACATTTGATATTTTTTCTCCAGCAAACGTTGCGCCTTTTCAATTCTCTGTCGTCTGCTAACCTCCTAACCACATCGACGAAGGAACACACGCAATCCTCAAATAAAATCCACCCCGAATTCGGAATGTGGCTACCTAACTAGTCAGAGGAAATAAAATAAAACAGTCGCATAACGCAAAAGTCCTACCATTCATGAACCTCCGAGCTCTTGTCGAGGAACATAACCCCCCCCCCCCCTCTCCCCCCAAACACACACAAAAAATAAATAAAATAAATAAATAAAAACAACAACAAAAACCAACAAAACAACAACAACAACAAAAACGCTACCAAATATCCTTTCCAACTTTGTCACGACTTCTAAAGCATCAAGTCTATATCCTCACCCTGTATCCCCTCCCTGAAAAAAAATAATCCCACAACGCATTTTTTCCCATGCCTTAAGATATATTTTAGAACGAGCAAAACAAACAACAACTAAAAAAACCAAACTTCTGCCTAGCTCTCTACAGTAGCCTTTTTTTTTTTTAAATGCAGAACGTAATTCTGGAGTGTAGCCTCCCCCCCCCCCCCCCCCCCCCCCCCCCCTCTCAGTCAAACCACTGTGCGACGTAGAAGAAAATCTGGATCGGCTCTCTAGTGCAGACGCACGGTTCGAACCATTCCTCCTCGACAGTATCAGGCGTGTCCTGATTAACTCATAGGAGGAAACAAAAATGGTCGAATGTTTTCAGGAAAGTAATCACTAGATATGAAGTTTTTAACTATCTTGAAAACAAGCTCTTTTTAGGTAGCGAAATATGTATGTGTGTTTGTCTGGGAGTAACTTATGTGTTGGAAAAATATGTGTGTGTGTGTGTGTCTATGTGTGTCTATGTGTGTCTGTGTGTGTCTGTGTGTGTGAGAGAGAGAGAGAGAGAGAGAGAGAGAGAGAGAGAGGAGAGAGAGAGAGAGAGAGAGAGAGAGAGAGAGAGAGAGAGAGAGAGAGAGTTTAATCTAAAAGGTAGGTGATGACGACGAAGAATGATTTAACCGACTTAGAGGGGATTTTTTTTGTCCTAAACATTTTCTTATTTTCAATTCCTTGCGAAATACAGTATATTAAAGAAAACATACTGAAGACCTTTTATACCGGGAGACTTCTTAAAGGCAATAAGTAATCAGGACATTTGCGTCATGTTATGCGTTGGATGGACAGCTTTCACTGCAATGACAAGCGAGCGATGTTGTGAAAGAATTATTCTCATACAGTTTCTGTACTACTACTACTGCCGTTCTAAATGGAGATTGCGTTTTAGCTTTAGACTCTTTGAAAGGTGGAGGTGCATGTAAATAAGAAATATTTTGAGGTATTTGCGTCACAGCTGTTTTCTGTTGATTTTTTTAAAAGCTGGTGATAAATAGTCTGATTTGCCGAAAGGAATCAATATTTCACGCCTCTCAATGCCCCGCCCCCCCCCCCCCCCCCCCCCCCCCCCCCCCCCCCCCCCCCCTCTCTCTCTCTCTCTCTCTCTCTCTCTCTCTCTCTCTCAGATATACATTAAAGCAAAGGAATTAATATCTTGCAACACTTTGGCATCTCTTTTTTTTCATATTATATACATTGAGGTCTTTTTGGCCGCATCATAAACTAGATTTTTAAAAAGTCTTTGGGAACAGAAACACAGTAAAAAAAAACAAAAAAACAAACCCAAACCAACAACACCATGCACTTTGGCTGTTTTCCCCCCAGTATATTACACCATCGTTACTTTTTGTTTCAAGTCGACGACTTAGTTTTTGCTTGTTTGTACGTTGGTTTACTCATTTGTTTGTTTAAATCACAAGACTTTCATACATGATCAAACTGAAATTAGACACCGTAGCAGTCGTTTGGGAATAACACCACGCACTAGAAATGGCAAATACAAAAACAGTCTCATAAACAATAGTAGCATACATTTTGCGGGCCTGATACTAACATATTTCATGTTCACTATCACGTCTGCTTCATCGGTCTGGCCATCCTAAATAAGAATCTAAACAGTCACATTCGTTTCTCCTAGCCTTCTCCCACCCACCCCTCCCCTCCCCGCTCCCTTGTTTTTCAACACTGTACAACCGTTGTCGACACTGACCTTTCGTTGTCTGACAGAAAACTGACGAGTCGATCATATATATAACAACAAATGTCCAGCGGATACATTTTCATTTTTCTCTGGAAATTTAACACCACAAGATCCTAGATTATGGTTCTTATGAATGCAGGAACGACCAACAACTGTTTTGTAGGAAACGTAGGTGACATTGTTTTCCACTGTGGTTTACGTTGTCGTCTGAGTCATGTCCGTGAGAAGAATAGGAAGGGGCGCACACATTTATATGTACACTTATATGTTCACATACCCCTAGTCAGAGAGAGAGAGAGAGAGAGAGGAGAGAGAGAGAGAGAGAGAGAGAGAGAGAGAGAGAGAGAGAGAGAGAGAGAGAGAGAGAGAGAGAGAAAAGACAGACAGACAGACAGACAGACAGACAGACAGACAGACAGACAGACAGACAGACAGACAGAGACAGAACAAGAACAAGAAGAAGACGACGGCGACGACGACGAAGAAGAAGAAAAAGAAGAAGAAGAAGAAGAAGAAGAAGAAGAAGAAGAAGAAGAAGAAGAAGAAGAAGAAGAAGGTAAAGCTAGTCAGCAAGTGTTTGAGCGAGTAAGCCAATGAGAGAATGAATGAATAAATGAAAACTCGAGCACAAAGGCTTTTAGAATGAAAGCTAAAATTACAAATAATGCATTGTCTTTGCCCTACCTTCATACACAAAAATAAAGAAATTCAGAAATGGTAATACTATGTGTGAAAATAATCAGAGGCATAAAGACCCACTAAAAACGCGATTTTTAAATAAAAATTGTGTGCGCGAGCACGCGCACGCGCGTGCACATGTGTGTGGGGTGGGTGGGTGGATGAGTGGGTGCGTGCAAGGGCGTGGGCATTAAGCATTCACCCAAACGCCATCATGCACATGCATGCGTGTATGCGTGTGTGCGTGTCTGCATATACTTAACATTGTTGTGCACTAATGAACTGTGACATTACAGACTTCTGTAATATTTTTAATCTCCAAAATTGAACATATGTTTGGCTGTTTTATTGTTGGCTTGATTTGTTGTTGTTGTTGTTTTTTTGGGGGGGAAGTTTTGATGCTTCTATAGTTGTTTTGGTTAGATTTTTAGTGTTTATATCTTTTAGTGGAGGCTTTTTTTCATCCTGTCTTGCGCTCTTTTTCTTCTATGTTCTTTTCTTATTCTTTACCTTCTACTTTTGTTAGGAGGCACCGTGGTCGAGTGGTTTAGGCGGTCGACTCGTGATCCAGAGGTCGCGGGTTCGATCCCGCTCGGCTCGGTGTTGTGTCCTTGGGAAAGACACTTTACTCCTATT
The DNA here is from genome assembly GCA_028751875.1 of Rapana venosa. NCBI lineage: Eukaryota > Metazoa > Mollusca > Gastropoda > Neogastropoda > Muricidae > Rapana > Rapana venosa. The sequence goes on from CM054135.1 coordinate 43,062,583, forward strand.
TTCCTCACTCCACCCAGGTGTACAAATGGGTACCAGCTCTGCTGGGGAAGTATCTGGCGACAGACTAGCGTCCTGTCACAGGGGTGGTAAAAAACCATCAGTTCGCTTAACGCTACAGAAACCGGGATAAGCTCCGGCTCTATGGTCCTTCTGGATCGAAAGAACATACTTTTTTTTCTACTTTTGTTCACTTGCCTTTTCCCAAAAAGAATTTGCGATACAGGCCCTCATAGGCAAAGAAAGAATACCTTTACTTTTAGATCAAAATCTGCAGAGAATGGGAAACAAAAAGAACAAAAGATGCATACACAAAATTCAGATGTGACTTGCTTATTTTTTTGTAATTTGTGTCCGTAGTTTGGGGGCACTTGGAAAGCTTACAAATGTAGAAACCGCGTGTGTATGTGTGTGTGTGTGTGTGTGTGTGTGTGTGTGTGTGTGTGTGTGTGTGTGTGTGTGTGTGTGTGTGTGTGTGTGTGTGTGTGTGTGTGTGTGTGTGTGTGTGTGAGAGAGAGAGAGAGAGAGAGAGAGAGAGAGAGATAGAGAGAGAGAGAGAGAGAGAGAGAGAGAGAGAGTTTGTTTGTTCGCTTTGTCTGTCAGTGTTTAACGCTGCGTAGGCGTGTATGACCTTCAAGTCTCGACCCTATTCAGAAGGTAAGCTGCACTCCTTGTGGAAAATTGACATTTCAGCTGGGTGTCTCGCTTTATGGCATAGCCCTATTGGTTTGTCCACTAAAGTGCAGAACGCCCTTCCACTTTTCCTCCTACTTCCCAAAGCATTACAAATGTCAGAAAGTGGGACCTCGTTTGTATAGTGAGTCAGACATTAATTTTTGTTGGTCCAGATGTCTTTTGTCCCTCTGTCTGTCTGCCTGTATTTCTGTCACTGTCTGTCTGTCTGTCCCTCCCTCCCATACCCCCCCACCCCCCCCCCACCCCCGGCTGCATCTGTTTCAATATCTGTTATAGTTTCTGAATGACACATGGCTGAGACGCTGGAGTTCTGACCCCCCACCCCCCACCCCACACGGATGACAAAATTGACAAAACTGCATACACACGGGGACTGAATGTATACAGCACATGATTGCTTATTCCATTAACCTCGAAATGAAAGAATAATACTAAATAAATAAAGGAGTAAATAAATAGATAAACACACACACAATAAGGGTGCAAGCCACCTTTGGTACATTCTGAGGGTAGAAAATGGAACGAGGTTCAGTTTTCAACCCGTCATCTGTAGGCACACATAATACAACTGACAACAGAGCAGAACCAGACATAAATAAACGGATCCTAGATGAGCCTGGCTAGCATCTGAACTGCTCTTTCAAAACCCAACGCGAAACCTCTTGCAGTCTCTGAGCGAATGAAACACGCACCTAATAACCTCTACATTAAAATGCAAAAAAAAAAAAAAATACCGGTTTCCCATGATTGGGTAGATAAAGTTATCAGGAGGGAAAAAAGACCCTAATCCACTACCGCTTAGCATAAACAGACTCTGGGTGAGCGAGAAAGGTTATCGATGTCCCCACGAAGTTTCCTGGCAAAGGAAGGAGGTAGAAAGTAATGATTACCAATTTTCCTCTCCCCCCCCCCCTCCCTTCCTACCTTGCACATGAAGTTTTTATGGCAAGAAAAGGTAAGCAGAAGTACCCCCTCCCCTCCTCCCCCGCCTAGTTATCAATGCCATGATAGCTGTGGTCAGAAGTTTCACGATTAAAGACATCACAGCTTAGCAGGATGTCTTCATCATTTCATCAAAATGGCGAGGAAAACAGTCATGGGGAATGTAATGAAGATAAACTGCGTAGAAAGTTGGGTTTAGAAGCTGTAAATCGAGTGCCAGGATAGCCTTACGTTCTATCGCTAAAAGGGTGATTCTTTTCACCAATACCAATATTTTATTGTCTCAATAAACAGGGAGACTCACGTTTGTGTCTACACAAAGTATGTTTAATCATTGCCTAAATGGTGTAATTTGTATTGTATTGTATGTTTGTTCGTTGTGTTCGACGATGACCTCCAAAACAGCAGAGGAGGCAGCTGCTGTTTTGGAAATTGGGCAGAAATTTGATTATAGTGGAGATGCCTTGCCCACAGTACATCCCAACTCTCTCGGCCAATTAAAGCAAGGCCTATTATGTGAAACTACCAGCAGAGAAACGTGGAAATAGAAAGTCAAGACAAACTATATCTATTACGATGAATCAAAGAGAAAAAAACCCCAGACATATTGGGTTGATGTTATCATCTATTGTTTTTCCTGTGCCTCCTTTTGGACATGGCCGTATGTAAATGAAATGTGCAGCTGCAAATATGACCGTTACGCAAGGAGCGGGTTTTATGTAAAACACACACACACACACACACACACACACACGCGCGCGCGCATGCACGCACGCACGCACGTAACCATGCAGACGAGAGAGAGAGAGAGAGAGAGAGAGAGAGAGAGAGAGAGAGAGAGAGAGAGAGAGAGAGACAGAGAGAGAGAGACAGACAGACAGACAGACAGACAGACAGAAAGAAAGAGACAGACAGACAGACGGACAGACAGGCAGACAGACAGACACAGAGACAGACAGATAGACAGACAGACAGATGCGAACAGATGTAAAATTGAAGACCAACAGACAGAAAAACAGACAGAACAACACACACACACACACACACACACACACACACACACACACACACACACACTAATATCACTAGAAGTGAACAGACGTAAAATTGAAGTCAACACACACACACAGATAGAGAGACACAGACAGAGCAAACTCCCTTCTCTACCAGAGAGAAATCCCCGAACCGAAACCACACAAAAACCCCAAAGTGCACACACCGGCAAATCCCACAGGCGGAGCAATGATGATCGTTTTAACGTTAGCAACAGGATACCAGCAGGCAGGACAGTGCACACACAGCATGGTCATCGACAGGGGGGCAACAGCCTGCCCAGCTTTCCAACAGTGACAAATAAAACCGGCCAGCCACACACACACATAGACACAGACACACACACGCACAGAGACAGACACCAGAGACATAGACGAACAGACATATACGCTAGCGCGCGTACGCGCTCGCGCACACACACACAAGCGCGCGCTCGTGTGCACAAACACACATACAAACATGCGCACGCACGCACGTACGCACATACACACGCATGCATACACATGCACGTACAGAGAGAGAGAGAGAGAGAGAGAGAGAGAGAGAGAGAGAGAGAGAGAGAGAGAGAGAGAGAGAGAGAGAGAACAGAGACAGAGACAGACAGACAGACAAAGAGACAGACAGACAGACAGACAAGGACACACGGATAGAGTGTCACACACACACACACACACACACACACACACACACACACACACACACACAAGACAGAAACAGACACAGACACAGAGAAATGGAGAGAGACTGAAAAAAATTAATGGAATTTTTAGCGCGCCACTTTCTTTTAATTATATACTGATAGAAAAAAAGATGATTAAAACCATCAATCTAATACTGTTCAGCTGGGGGGTTTGTTGTTGTTTTATTTTATTTTGTTTTGTTTCGATTTTGTTTTTTTGGGGGAGAGGAGGGCGCTGATGGTTGTGTGGTTGTTATGTTATGTTTTTTTGTTGTTGTTTTTTTGGGGGGTGTGTTTTGTTGTTGTTGTAGTGATTGATATTGCAACTACATCTGCAGCAGCTGCTGTCTTTAATTTGAGGATTTGAGAGTTTGACGGCCAGCTAAAACACGTGCCTTTTTTCACGCATTGGCTTGAATGCATGCTGTTTTTTCGGTGAACTAAATACGAATATTTTGCCACCTAAAGAAAGAAAACCAAGTTCCTGTGGGTAACCAGTATATCTGTAATGTAAACATAGCCTGCTGCTGCTGCTGTTACTGCTACTATTACTACTACTTCTACATCTACTACAACTACTACTATTTCTACTGCTGCTGCTGCTGCTGATGCTACACTACTACTACTACTACTACTTTTGCTACTACTCATACAATCAACGCCACCACCACCACTACTGCTATTACTGCTGCTGCTGCTACACTACTACTACTACTACTACTTCTGCTACTACTCCTACTATCAACGCCACCACCACCACTACTGCTATTACTGCTGCTGCTGCTACACTTCTACTACTACTACTACTTCTGCTACTACTCCTACTATCAACGCCACCACCACCACTACTGCTATTACTGCTGCTGCTGCTACACTTCTACTACTACTACTACTTCTGCTACTACTCCTACTATCAACGCCACCACCACCACTACTGCTATTACTGCTGCTGCTGCTACACTACTACTACTTCTGCTACTACTCCTACTACCACTGCCACCACCACCACTACTGCTACTACTACTATTACTACTTCTACTACTACACACAGACATTACAAAAAACTACACACATAAATACATGTGCATACACATCACACACACACACACATCCCCCACACACAAACTTTTCATCCGAGAACACATACCCAACCCCCAACCCCCAACCCCCACCCCCAAAAGCGTATAATTTCTAAAAGTTTCAGCAATCCATCAGTAAACACAATTTTCATCCCTTCAACAAAAATTTTAAAAAGCCAAGTCAGAAACTAAAACAGAAATCGCATTACATAATTGTCTGTAGATGTAGTGCAGAAACCTATATGGAACAATCTGCACTCCGTGACTCGCCTTTAGGGAAACTTTAAACTGAAACAGAAAAATATCCCCAGACCGCTTGACAGCAATAAAGACAGCCGGATTGGGTGGGATGGGGTGTGGGGAAGCAGAGGGAGGAGGGGATGGAAGAAGGAAGTGGGGGGGGGGGGGGTAGAACACTGCTGACTTTGTGGTTGTATTACAACTGTCAGTGTCCAGCAAGCACAGTTCCAAATAATAGGGACAGACGTACGACACACACGTACCAATTCGCGCTCGCTCGTACGAACAGGCAGGCAGACAGACAGATAGACGCACATACATACACACACATAATTATACATACACACACAGAGACAAAGACAGACAGACACACACACACATACACACATATACACATACACACGCATACACGCAACGAACGCGTGCTCACTTAATCACCCCCTCACGTATTCTGTTACATGCAAACTTTGGAAAGTACAAAAAAGAGACAGAATCTCTCTCCTCTCTCTCTCTCTCTCTCTCTCTCTCTCTCTTCTCTCTCTCTCTCTCTCTCTCTCACACACACACACACACACACACACACACACACACACACACCACACACACACACACACACACACACACACACACACGCAAGAGGAACAAAAAAAACACCCTCAGAGTAACAAAGACAAGTTGAGTAGCAACAGTAAACCAACAGAACAAAGCCTTAAACATTTCTTTAATGAAACATGCATCAAGGAATTTGACATAAAAACACGAAAACAATCAGCCCTAGAACTACTTAGGATCACCGACTGACTAAAACGAAAACTTCCTTACCTTTCTGGTGTTAGCAGAGTCGGGTGCTCCCAGACGAATCACTCACAAGGAAGGATCTAATAATCCACTGACAGTTGATGTGTGTGTGTGTCCACAACTCAACCACGAACACTCTGAACGCTTTTCTGGATAATTCTGAAAAAACAGACATACCAAAAGAATTAGAACATATGAAAGACTAAAACATCAGGTATAATGGTTTATTTCTATCTCCGTCTTTGTCTCTCAATATATGAGTCTCGCCTTTGGGGGCTTTTTCTTTTCTTTTTTATTCCGAGGATAATGGAATAAGCACTTGTGGTCTTTTTTACATAAAGTCCCCGTGTACGTGCAATTTTATAAATTTTGTCATCCATTCCCACCGGCACACAATGGCCTACTCTTTCGAAAAGCGGAAAGGGTTTTAACGTGTGCCCAAGACGTTCTGCGTGCGTTTGAACACGGAACCTCGGTTTTATAGTCTCCTCCAAAGGACTTTTTGGGAGGAGTGGAGTCGGCACTGATGTGAACTCCAGAGGAAAAATCCTCTTGAACGAGAATCGAACCCGGGTCAGCAGATCACGACCGCAATGCGCATCGCTCTAACCACCAGGCTATCCCATCTGCTTTTGTGTCTGCCTGACTGCCTGTCTGTGTATGTCGTTTCATGTCTGTCTCTTTGCCTGTCTGTCTGTCTGTCTCTCGGCCTTTTTGAGCAGTGGCGACGAAGCTCTACGGCGACTTGGAGGACTTGCACCGTACTGCTGCCTTCATCGCAGAGACCGAGAGCTGCTCATCTGAAGAACGCAACAGGAAAAAGTATCATACTCGATTGTAGTGCGTTTTACTGCATTGTATTTTCGTAAAAATACAAACAACCAACCCAACAAATAGGTTTGTATGTGTGGAACGCAAGTCTCTCTCTCTCTCTCTCTCTCTCTCTCTCTCTCTCTCTCTCTCTCTCTCTCTCTCTCTCTTTTCTCTCTCTCTCGCTCTCTCGCTCTCTCGGGGATAGCCTAGTGGTTAGAATATTGCGTTGGCAATCTGACGATCCGGGTTCGATTCCCGTTCAAGGGGATATTTTCTCCTGGAGTTAACATCAGTGCAGGCTCCACTCTCCCCAAAAGTCCTTCGGATGAGACTATAAACCGAGGCCCAGTGTGCGAACGCGCGCAGAAAATCTTGCGCACACGTTAAATCCTGTTCCGCTTTTCGTAAGAGTAGGGCATTGTGTGCCTGTGGGAACAGATGACAGAATTTACAAAACCGCATACACACAGGGACTGGATGTAAAAAAACACATAAGTGTTTATTCCATTATCCTCGATATAAAAGAATACAATTTAAAAACATTTCTCCCAAAACACGCATATCTACCGGTTCAGTGTTACCCGTTTTACCTGTGTTTACACCCATGTATTGTATGTATGAATAAATACATGTACACTCGTGAATGTTGCTAAAAGCGTGGTCTTTGTGAAACGGGATACGTTAGTCGTTACTTGTCCCAACTTTCTTATATAGAAAAAAGATACCTTAAAGTTTATCAAAACAGTCCAACGTGTTGAAACGTAACTCTCTTTATAATTGATTACAAAGATAAATATCTACCTACTCATAAAGTCAATTTTCTCACAATGATATTAAAAGTGTTGTGACT
>CM054135.1:43072229-43102229 GCA_028751875.1 Rapana venosa
TGCATACGTCAGTTTTTGATGAAGAAATATACTTTTGGCATGGGAAGAAGAACACGAAACCGTTGCACAGAATACCGTAATGCTTTCTCATTAGGCAGGTAGATTGAGTCAGGTAAGTCGGTGGTTTCCTAATCACCTTGGTAAGTACTACCATGCTGAAAGTCAGCAAGCACTGTTTGTCTGCACCAGGTATGCACATTTTTTTGCAGGTAAGAAGAAGAAAAAAAGAGAAAGGTAAGTAGACAACGCTGAACGTAAAGACTGCGATCAACATCGTAAGCTAGCAAGTGAAATTCCTGAGTTGGGGGAGAGAGGGAGGGAAGGTGAGAGAAGGATAGATAGATAGACAGACAGACAAACAGACAGACAGACAGACAGACAGACAGACAGACAGACAGGCAGGCAGGCAGGCAGGCAGGCAGACAGACAGACAGACAGACAGACAGACAGATACATACATACATACATACATACATACATACATACATACATACATACATACATACATACATACATACATACATACATACATAATTCTCTCTCTCAAGTCTTAAGTCTTTGCATGCGCATCTTTTGTTGTTCTTTTGTGTTGTTGTTTTTTATGTGTATTTTATTTTACCTGTGATGTCTGCACTGTTCACAACGCACGCTTTTCATAATATCATGAATTTTAACTACGCATCAAATTTTTAGGTAACAGTTAAATAAGTACACACGACAAAGATACACACATACATACACACATTACTTTTCTATGTTTCTTATTTTGATCTCACTGTGAAAGCATTCTCATTTTGAAATGAAAGGAGGGAACAGAAGGTAAAGAGCGAAAAGACGTAGTGATATTTCTGTCCTGATTCAGACGAAGACGAAAAAGTAAGCTCATGTCGAACCACGAAACTATGAATCAAGAAAGATGGCAGAATGCCACCTGCCTCTAGAAATAAAATTTGTAAAAAAAGGCCTTAAAACAAAATATATATACCCTGTAATATAAATAAGAAGGCGTAAGAGAAGCAAAAAGGTGAACAGTTACAGAGAAAAGTTAAAGTTAAAAAGACGGCACCAAAAAGCACAAAAACAAACAAGCAAACAAAAAACCACACCAACAACAATAACAAAACAGACAGAAGAAGTAAATAGATGGTTGAATAACTTATGAAAGAAAGGCAGACAGAGAGAAAGATAGATAGATAGATAGACAGACAGACAGACAGACAGACAGACAGACAGACAGACAGATAGACAGACTGAAGGAGGCTGAGGAAGAGAAAACTAAGGAGGAGGAGGAGGAGAAGAACTGCGAAGTAGAAGAATTGCGAAGAAGAAGAAGAATTGCGAAGAAGAAGAATTGCGAAGAAGAAGAAGAAGAATTGCGAAGAAGAAGAAGAAGAAGAAGAAGAACAAGAAGAAGAATTGCGAAGAATTGCGAAGAAGAAGAAGAAGAAGAAGAAGAAGAAGAAGAAGAAGAAGAAGAAGAAGAAGAAGAAGAAGAAGAACAAGAACAAGAACAAGAAGAACAAGAACAAGAAGAACAAGAACAAGAAGAAGAGCAAGAACAAGAACAAGAACAAGAAGAAAAAGAAGAGCAAGAACAAGAACAAGAACAAGAACCGTGGAAAAACACAGTAGGAAAAATAAACAAAGACAACAAGAAAGAAGAGAAAATGACGTAGAGGAGGCACGAAGAACGATGAAAATTAGGGACAATAGAGAGAGAGACACAGAGAGAGACAGAGAGAGAGAGAGACAGAGACAGAGACAGACAGAGAGTATAAAAAGACAAGACGCTGCGTGTTGTATCCTATGAGTTACCTGTCGACAGTTTTGACTGCACATTAGGGGGTCGGTCTTTGCCACTTGCCCAAGTGCGTCATAGCTATTTTCTTCATGCCCCCACCCGTGCTGTCGTCTGCATCATCATTCTCTACGTCATTACCATGCTTCTCTTCATTTTCTTCTTCTTCTTCTTCTTCTTCTTCTTCTTCTTCTTTTCTTCTTTGCAATTCTTCTTCTTCACAATTCTTCCTCCTCCTCCTCCTCTCTCTTCTTCTTCTTCTTCTTCTTCGCAATTCTTCTTCTTCGCAATTCTTCTTCGCAATTCTTCTTCTTCTTCTTCTTAATAATAATAATAATAATAATAGTAATGTATGAAATTTATATAGCGCTGAATCTTGTAAAGTAAACAAATCAAAGCGCTTGCATTCAAATCATTCACACGCATGCAACCATCCATAAATATCAGGATAAACAAATAAATTTATATACACAACACACTTAGGTGGGGGTGGTGGAGGTGAAGGCAGCTATTGAAAAGTAGGAACAGATAACAGGGGAAGATCTCAAGTAGAGTATAAGTGCGTTTTGAGGCTAGATTTGAAAGAATCAAATGAAGGCTTTTGGCGAAGTGGAAGAGGGAGGTCTTCTTCTTCTTCTCCTTTTACAGACAGACAGACAGACAAGCAGACCACATACTTACTTACCTACTACTTTTTTTTATACTTACTAACGAATTGAATGACATATATATAGATACATATACAACCATACAACCATAGAAACATGCATGCATACATAGATACATAAATTTATACATACATACATAAATACATCCATCCATCCATCCATAGATGCATACATCCATCCATCCATCCATCCATCCATACATCCATCCATCCATCCATCCATACATACATACATACATACATACATACATACATACATACATACATACATACATACATACATACATACACACATAGCAACCAAAAGGGGGAAAAAAACATGAGCGAAAGAAAAAGGAGAAAGAGAGATGAAAACAGCCCCGCCCCCCCCCCCCTTCCCCCCAAACAAACAAAAATGGAAGCCACCAAAAGAACAAATAATGACACAGTCGCCATAACAAACATGTCAAGCAAGAATATAAAACGCAAACAAACAACCGCAGCAAAAGCGACAAAACCCAACTATCTGATACAGCTAGCGTCTGTTCTTAAGAGTAAGACAGAACTCAAGAACTCTTGACACTAACTGTGAAGTGATAGGGAACTAGCGTAATGTTCTCTTGCAAACTGTCTTGAAAATCGTCACTTAGATCATCATCATCATCCATCATCATCATAGTCGTCGTCGTCGTCATCGTTGTCACTTATCATCGCTGGCATTAAAGGTGCCTGTTCATTATATGGTTGGCATTATTGGCTTTATTGCAAGAGACATGAGGTAACTTACATAAATGAACACAACAACTGAAAGTGAGGTGTGGTAAGGAAGGAAAGGAAAGATGATTAATAGATGAAGAAAAGAAAGAAAGAAAGAAGAACAGAACAGAAAGTAAGAACAGAAATGGAGAGAGAGAGAGAGGGAATGGTACGGGGGGGGGGGGGGGGGGGGGGGGGGGAAGGAGCGAAAGGAGGAAGGAGGGAGGCAGATATATCAAGAGAGAATAAAAGAAAGACTGCACAAAAAAAGACAGAAAGAAAGAAAAGAAAGAAAGTAAAGAACAAACAAACAACGAAAGAAAGACAGACAGGATAAAGACAGACAGAAAGAAAGAAAACATTAGTGCTTGGGTTCCAAAAGTAAAGAAAAGAAAGAAGGGAACAAGAGAGATACAAAGAGAACCAACAAAAAAGAGAAAAAAGGAAAGACATAAAAGTAGAAGCAAGGATACGGGCAAAAATCAATAGATAATCAATGTACAAACATTGCATGAAGCAACAAAGAAAAAGTATGAATGACTGTAAATGAATAAAAGAATGGTTGAATGAATGAATGAATAGACAAGCACACAAACAAACAGACGAATACAAGAAACAAAGAAATTAAAGGCAAATCGTAAAAGAGTACAGCAAAAACACGCCAGACAAGAACGAATCCAAGCAAATAACTCAAGTGATGTGACAACGGATAAATAAAAGGATAGATGTGAGCAAGGTAGACAAGAAAAAAAGAATAGGGAAATATGGAATTTTAAAAAAAACCGGAGAAAGAAGAAACAAAAAGAGACCATCAAACACACACACACACACAACACACAACACACACACACACACACACACACACACACACACACACACACACACACACACACACACACAAAGCTATTTCCCATTCTCACAACAGTCCCATTACACTCAGACATTTCCAAACCCAAGGCTGGCGATGCTAAAAGTCTGGCATTTTGATTTCCCATGTCACAATCCATTTTGCAAAATCTGTCGGCCATATTAATTATTGTCACTGGCTATCACTTGTCCTAAAAATGAATAAATCAATCGATCAATGAATCATCAAAAGAATATATTAATCAATCAACTTTATCAAAACGTGTAAAACGGTTTCCTCACAATAAATGCACGTTCACAGCACCACAAACAAAACTTGAAACAGCCAGCATATTGACAGCTTGATTAATTCCCTTCACCTCAGCACCCACAGCAAGCATGCGCGCACACCCATGGAAATGCACGCGTATGCATACAAATGCTCACGCGTACGCTCGCTCGCACGCAAGAAACACACACCCACCAACAACACACACCACACACAACAACACACACACAGACACACACTGGATCGGTGGTCCAAAGATAACACACCTCCTAGAAAGCGAAAAGTCCGTGTTCGATCACCTTCTGTGCCCTTTCTGATCCTCATTCGTGTGTGTGTGTGTGTGTAGTTGTGTGTGTTGTGGTGTGTGTGTGTGTGTGTGTGTGTGTGTGTGTGTGTGTGTGTGTGTGTGTGTGTGTGTTGTGTGTGTGTGTGTCTATGTGTGTGTGTCTGTGTGTGTGTGTGAATGTGTGTTTGACAGAGAGACCGACAGAGAGACAGAGACAGAGAAAGGCTTCGAACCGACACCATAGCAGAGACTGGAACCCGCGTCACGGTTTATGTTATAGTTATTAGGAATTTGAGCCTCTAACCAATAGGCCATCGTGCCCCCTTCGAGGCCCCTAATTGGCCACAACAGCAATGCCGCAAGACCAAGAAAGCACGTTACCCTGAAGTGGTGAAGGTGTCTACGTCCCTTAAGACAGTCTGACAACTGTTCGAGATGAACAAAATTATTGCTTTCGCTAAATGGGGGAAAGAAATCGAAGACGAGGTCTAGAAGAGACAAGGGCACAAAGAGACGCAGAATTAGAGACTAGTACTATTCATCACTTGACCGTCAATGAGAATGGCGATGATTAAAAAAGAAAGGAAACTCTGAAAGTCCAGCTGGATCTCTGAAAAAAGAGACTATGGTTTTTAGCTCTCTTTATTCGTGCTCCAGTAACAAAAATACGGGCAACGGTAGTCAGGTTATTCGATTAATCCAGCTCTTAACTTCGCACTTGAAAAAACAGATAGATGACAACTCTCTTGGGTAGTTCCACTCTTTCCAATCAAAGAAAGTGTTAACACACAATTTGAAAAGATGGCACGCACTACCACTCTTTGAGACCAAGAACATGCTGCACACAAATAGAATAGAACAGAAGCCAGTTGGAGCCTCCAAAGCTCTCGCCCCGTAACTCCCTGATGAGTGGTTGGGACACTGCATGCACTGAAACCGTTTGAGCGCTGTCTCTTGGGCAAGCTGAACCTGGCGGCTGAAGCAAGACAGGGACGAGGAAGCCTGGTGGTTAGAGTGATGCGCATTGTGCTCGTGATCTGCTGACCCGGGTTCAATCTCGTTCATGAGGATTTTTCCTCTGAAGTTAACATCAGTACCGACTCCGCTTCCCCCCAAAAGTCCTTCGGATGAGATTGTAAACCGTAGCTCCGAGTAGCGAACGCACGTAGAACATCTTGCGCGCACGTTAAAACCCGTTCCGCTTTTCAGAAGAGTAGGCCATTGTGTGCCGGGTGGGAACGGATGACAACATTTACAAAACTGGATACACAATGGGATTGGATGTAAAAAAAAAAAAAAAGCACATGAGTCATCCATTATCCTCGAAATGAACAAATGAATCAACCAATCAGTAATTAAACGTAAATAAATAAATAAATACTGTAATGAGGTTCAAACTCACAGGTGACTGTTACTGCTAACCACTTGCTACGTCGGTGGATGGGGAGGGGGGTGTTCACGTAAAACTAGAATACATAAACAATGATTTTGCTAGCTTTATTGCAAATTCTGCCCCTGATGATTGATCGGGGGATGGAATATTCTTTGTTGATACAAAACGAACCCATAATTCTATAAACAAGTACGTCCAAGATGAAGACATCGCCCTGGAAATAGTGTCCAAAAATAGTTTGTATGCAGCAGTATAGAGAAGTATCGCCATGGATAAATAGTTGATCAAATAATTATTATGGGTTGTGTGCGTGCATGCTGTGTGGAGGCATCAACAATAGGCATAATCGTGAATTGGTGCTTACAAAGGCCCAATTTTGTTCGTTCCTGAATTATTATTTTTACCTGCAGATGTGTTTTTTTCGAATTTGTGGGTTTGTGTGTGCGTGGTGTTTTTAGTGGTAATATTGTGTGTGAACGGTGTCTATCGTTTTTTCTGTGTCATGCATGGATAGCGTGTGACCACCACTATGGTGTAATGGTGGGGGTGGGTGGGTGAGCGGGCTTTTCGTTTCTGCGTGCGCGCTTGTCCATATAGCGTGTACGTATGTGTGTAGTGGGGGGTGTGTGTGCATGCGTGTGTCATATGTGTGTGTGGAGTGTGTGCTTGCCCACAAGAGTGTACGTGTGTGGGATTGTGTGTGTTGTCGCGTGTGCTAGTGTGCTTGCGTGCGTATGTTAGGTGTGTGTGTTGTGTGTGTATTATGTGTATGTGTGCGCGCGTGCGGTGTGTTTGTGCACGCGTCGCGCGCGTGTGTGTATGTGTGCGTGCGTGTGTGCTGTGTGTGTGTGTATTGTCCCCGTATGGGAGTGTTGGATCAAGGTAATGCGGAGGGTTAAAGAGTCTCCAGGGCCTAATTTAGCCGCTGCTGAAGCAAAACAAAAGCCAAGGAAATGATCAAGCATATTAGCAATTTTCTGTGTAAATATTGTCATGATGGATGGAAGTGCTCTATCATTGCAAAGAAAACAAAAATTCCGGCAATGAAGCCCCCTCCTCCTCCCATCCATCCCCCCCCATCCCTTTGCGCAAGGCGTGTTGGATCGCACGCACGTACCAACGCATTCTTTACCCTCGACTCCACTCTGCCCCCCTCGAAACACACACAAGCACACATACGCGCGCACACACAGACACACAAACACAGACACACACACAGATATCTATATTTATATCTATATCAGAGAGAGAGAGAGAGAGAGAGAGAGAGAGAGAGAGAGGAGAGAGAGAGAGAGAGAGGAGAGAGAGAGAGAGAGAGAGGAGAGAGAGAGAGAAGAGAGAGAGAGAGATTTTTGTGCATGACGCATTATAGAGGCATGGAGGACCACCAACACTATTGTCAATAAAATAGCTGCGAGTTTAGTCAGCGGGGAAAGTACATTCTTACTCCAAGACAGCCAATCTTTCCTAATACACCGTAGTGGATCGGTGATCTAGAGGTAACGCGCCTGTCTAGAAAGCGAAAAGTCCGGGTCGGAAGTGTGCGGTGGTTCGAATCCCGTTTGAGCCCAAAACTTTTCCCCCATCCATTAGACCATGAGTGGTGGTCTGGGCGCTACTCTTCCCCTGTGTTACACAACATTATTCAGCGCACGTAAAAGAACCCACGGCAACAAGAGAGTTGTCCCTGGCAAAATTCTTTAAAAAGCCACTCTGATAGGGAAACAAATACAGTTGCAGACCCCAAAAAACCCAAACAAAAAAGGGTGGCGCTGCTCTTGTGGCGACGCGCTCTCCCCGGGGAGAGCAGCCCGAATTTCACGCAGAGAAATCTCGAGACTTAAAGTGGTATAAATAAATAAATGAAATAAATAAATAAATAAATAGTGCTCGACTTGCTTGTAGCTACAGCAGAATGAAACTTCACATGTTTTGAGCTATGTGCCAAAGCGACTTTCATAACTACCAGCAATGTCAACAGTGTTGCCCAGGTGTGACAAGGCGTTCTAGGTAAAGCTTTTCTTTTTTTTATCCAACCTAGTTCTTTCAAAATGAATATTAACGCATTATTGAACTGGTCTGCAAGGGGTTGGGGTAGTATGTACCAGATGAAAGAAATAGTTTACAATTTCCTAAAGAAACAAAGACAGGTCAAGTGCTGAAAATTAAAGCTAGACTTCCAGATGCCATGTTTCAAGAACAAAAGAAAACAACGGTAACAACGACAACAACATTAATGACAACATTACCACCAACAACATCAACATCAACAGCAGGAGGAGGGAGGGGCAGTGAAATAAAAGAAATGGAAGAGAAAAGAACAGAAATGAAGGTATATTCGGAAGAAACAAACGCCCTTACACAAAACCACCGCATCACAACATAAAAAGCAATACGTTTAAGTACAAAGCAAACATGTTCATTTGTCTAGTGATTTCACCAGATCATTACGCACTACCATTTGACCCAACACTACCATTTGAACCAACCAACAAGTGTCGACTGAGACAGAGGGCGGGGGAGTGGGGGGAGGTCAAACCAGAAAACGACCATAATCAAAATGCTCCATTCTGGTGGCCGCCCAAAGCAACGGGCGGCCATCTAATCGCTTGATTGGCACGGCATTCAAACTAATGAAAGAATAGCAATACACCCACCCTCCCCCTCTGCTACTCCTCCCAACACATCCACAGCCCTCTCCTCCACTCACTAGCCTACTACTACTCCCTTTTAGCTTGTTTGTCCCCAGCCTCTGGCTTCTCCTTTCTTCTTTCCCCCGGCATTCAGTCCCAAAGGGTTCACAGATAGCGGAACAGCTGCAGGGTGCATTCTCAATTTCCCCTTTTAATTTCTGGACTGCCAAAAATATTTCCGGCTATCAAACTCGACTTCTGTCCATTTGTTTTGAGCGGATTTCAATCGGTTTCCGCAAAGAGATTGAAGTGGCCATTATTCCTTAATGAAATCTGGGTTGTGGCTTGTTCTCGATGCTTCACTGCTGCTGTTGTTATTGGAGCTATTGTTGTTTTCACTGTGTTGTTGTTGCTGCTGCTGTCGTCATTCTCGTTTGATTTTTGATCGTAAAGGAGAGTTTAAGGAAGATAAAGATAGAAAAGCAATGATTATATTCTCTAAGTCAAACACATAAGCAAAGTTAGCGCTCTGGCTGCCTAATACAGAGTCTAGGTTGAAATTTCCTACAGCCTGTGTTTAGAGCAAGGCCTATCTTAGCGTTGTGAAGCATATGTACACAACAATAAACCAAAGCACTCGTGTTTGTCCTAAAGAAGCAAAAACTATATGAAGCTAGTAATGCTTATGATATGCAATCACCTGTATTACAGGTTCACTGTACCTAAAATTTAAACTAAATAAAGATAGTATCCAACCTTAAAGACTTATTTTTAGTGTCTTAAGATTAAATTTATACTAATAAAGATAGTATCCAACGTTGAAGACTTAGTGTCTTAAGATTAAATTTATATTGAATAACGATAGTATTCAACGTTGAAGACTTATGTTTAGTGTCTTAAGATTTGTTTTTCCATACTGGGATCTGTTAGTGTAAATCTCTAGAAGCCCATTACTGAGTCCTGTGTCTCCATATTTGTTTTTAAAGTCAGAAGACTTCCAGTATTTTCTGCTTCAGGTACTTGTGTCTGGCTTCACTTGCAAAGAGGGTTTCCATGCTGAAAAGTGAGTCAGGAGTGAAAAGCATTACCCTCATGAATTTTTGTTTGTTTTGAAAATGCAGTTATGACATTAAAGTTTCAAAGATAAGGTCAGATAATTCTGTCGGTTTTTTTCTTTACAATTCACTGGATATCATGATCTCAGAAAGAAAAAATCTGAGCACATTACCCCTCTCTTGCGATCTCTCCACTGGCTGCCTGTGCCACAAAGAATAAACTATAAGATCAGTACCCTCTGTTACAAATGTCTCCACAAAACAGCACTCTCCTACCTCTGTGAATGTCTCCACCTGTACACCCCTTCTCGTTCCCTTCGCTCTGCTGCAGATTCTTTGTGCTTAGAAATACCTAGATTCAACCAGTCCACCGTGGGCCGTCGCTCTTTCTCTGTTTCTGGTCCATCGATTTGGAATGGCCTCCCTATCTCTCTTCGCCAAAGACCTTCTTGTGACACTTTTAAATCTGGCCTCAAGACATATTTGTTTCAAACCTAAGAATTTCCTCTCCTGTTTTATTTCATAGTTATCCCTGCTTTTCAAAAGCCAAAGATTCCATCACCCTGCCAAAGTGTATAACCTGTGTGTGTGTGTGTGTGTGTGTGTGTGTGTGTGTGTGTGTGTGTGTGTGTGTGTGTGTGTGTGTGTGTGTGTGTGTGTGTGTGTGTTGTGTGTGTGTGTGTGTATTTGGACTTGTTAGAACTATTACTTGCTATTGGCTGCATGACTGTGTAAGAATGAGTTGAGTGCAAGCGCTTTGATTTGTCTGTGCAAGATACAACGCTATATAAGGTCCATTTATTATTATTATTATTATTATTATTATTATTATTATTATTATTATCAATATTATTATTATTATTATATAGTGGTCTTTATGTTACGGTTGCCAGCACACAAAAATCGAAGAAATGCCACGTGAGTCAGCCAGAATGAAGCCAAACACTAGCACACGCACCAAGTCTACCCCCATTCCTGAGGTCGCTTCTCTAGCCACGCTGATGTCATTGTACAAGAGAGGAGCTAGCTGTGCGTGATTTCCATGCGTTATGTCCAGGCAAGAGAGGAGGAAATGCAGTCATAAGTGGTTCAGGTAGTGTTGGGAAAGGCATTGACCTCAGTCAATAATTGACAAACAAAAGAATCAATGGATGTACACACAACAGCTCTGTGCTAGTGGAGTAGTGGTGTGTGTGTGGGGGGGTGGGGGGGAGAGACTGCAGGCACGTGATGATGGCGAGCTGTAAATCAAGCACTCGCCCTTTCCCATTGGCCACTGAATCACAGGCAAGGAGAGAATACGTGACTCATTAAATGTAAGAAAGCAAGGAAACAAAGGAGGAAGTCTGCGCGTAGATACGTCACTCATAAGATGTAAGAAAGCAAGAGAACAAAAGGGTAAGTCTGCAAGTAAATCTAAGTTCACAGCAAACGAATGAATACCGAGGTTAATGCCTAATTTTTATGAAAGTAGTGTAAGGTTTATATATTAATATATTAATTATTATATATTATCTAATTATATTTATATATAGTGCTTTATCTTCGGTTAACACAACAAAATCGAAGAAGCGCTCACGTGATTCTAGCAGATAAGCCAACTCTAAGCACGCACATTCTACCCCATTCGGGTGCTTCTCTAGCCGGTGAGTCAGGAGAAGGTCGCCTTAGCGTGCGCGATTTCCACTGCGTTTTTCCAGCGAGTATTGGAAATCCCTATAAGTGGTTGTTATTTGCTTAAGCAATTTGCACATGGGACACAACTCTCTTGTTGGAGTGTGGTGTTTTACTACGTGGCGCTAAATCAATTTAGTGTAAACACGGAGGAGAGATACGGTTCATTATGAAAGAAGCGGCCAGACGCCCACGTCATGTCATAATGATGGGGGAAAAATCGGTGCAAAGGGGTTACAGAAACAAGTCACGCAATTCGAGAACCGAGGTTTTGCTTTTTAGAAGCGGTTGCCCTGTTGTAACGCAATATTAGTCAGAACAATGTCTTGGAAGCCATGTACTGTCCGTCATTTGTCACATTGTTGGACTCAGTTACAGTAGAACAACCAAACGTGGATATGTACGGAAGACTTATTGTGAAAAGGTCTTCAGCTGCTTCTCTTAAACTGTTTTCTAGGTATGGGGAAGTACTTCCAAACATCGCCTGTTCTTGTATGCAAAAGGAGTACGAACTAGAAATGTTGGTAGATCGTTCGTTAGGGACCATACCATCTAAAACAGACATACCAGCTGCTGATTAGGAGTGAGAAAAAGCTGCTTTCCATTTTAAATTCTACAGGCAGTGGAAAATAATTTCCCCAAATATCCAGTAACACTGAAAGAGTTTCCAACACTGCCACATACAAAATATGATAAGAGTTTGGACAGGGATATGGCAATGCTGCTTTCTGTCACTGACATTCCTGCAATATCCTTTCTGCATGATGGATGCAAAAGATAAGCCAGGAAAAGTAGTTTTAGACAATGAGTGTTTCAGTCAGGCACAATGAAAGAACGTGATACCGCAAGATTCGGTAGCATCTTTTTCCTGGGGATGATTCTCTATCTAAGAATCAAGCAGTGCCCACTTGCGCTTCTTGTGCATTATTGCATGGTGGATCATGGAAATACCATCGTCCAGGTAGTGATGGAAAGCCTCTGACCTTTGTTGATTACTAGAGAAAAGAAGCAATAGGCATACAACAGTAATGCGGATCAAGTCTATGTGTTGATAGTAGGCCATCAGTCAAAACTCTTGGTCTATCCGTCTGATGACTGAATTATAGGGAAGGTGAGAAATTTGTGCGAGTCATGAAAGTAAAGGTAGCAATGATAAAGAGCTATTCATGCAAGCCTAAGAGTAAATTTATGTTTCGGGTAAATGAATGACTGTTGAAGTTCATGCTTAAAAACTGTCAGTGTGTGTGTATGTGTGTGTATGTGTGTGTGTATCTGTGTATTTATTTACTATTAATAATATAGATATAGATATATATATATATATATATATATATATATATATATATATATATATATATATATATATATTATATATGTGTGTGTTTTGTGTGTGTGTGTTGTTTATGTAGTTTGTTTAGTGTGATATTTGTGTGTGTGTGTGGTGTGTTATTATATACATATATAATATATATATATATATATAACACTATTCATGATATTTCTTTGTGCACAGTACATCTCTAAACGTTGACACCGATGCCCTTGCTTGAAATGCCCTGTGGCAAATAAAAGCATCCTTCACTATAATATATCCCATCAGCATGAGGTAAAACACTTCAATAGGCAAAAACAACCCAACAATAACACACCAAAACAAACTCTCGTCTTTGTTCTTTAACAGACACAAACATAATTATGGCAGTGCTTAAACTGAAAACTGGCACTACAACTCTGCATAATCCTGCCTACAGGAATGGAGATTGCATACATCATATAAATCATATGTTCCTTTATTTACTGCTACTTCAAGTCTTCTGTTACCTCTCAAATGGTCTATGCAGAATATGAGCTGAAACAAACCCGGAAAAAAACACAGTCTGAGTCAGCCTGAGTGAAGAAAAACAATGGCATACACTATACAATCTTTTCCAGGTGATGATTCATTACCAAAATGTAATAGTCAGCGTACAAGAGAAGGGTTGTGGGTGACTGGATTCATGATATCCAGCGGAACGTGGTGGAAATTCAGTCACCAGTGATTCAGGTACTGCTCGGCAAGGCATTAACTTCTTTCAGTTTACAAACAAAAGAATAATGTGCGTACAACAGCCTGCACTTTTGGTGGTGTATTGTTATTTGGGAACTGAATACACGCGGTAATGGTCGTTCATAAATCAAGCAGTTACCCTAGCCTGTTGACCACAGAATCGTGATTCATTAAGACAAAGGCAATAAAAAGAGCAGCACGTAAAAGCTTATGAATAACCAGGCTCCCAAGCTGCATTCAGTAATTGTAGAGTGGCCACAGATACCTACAGCTAAAAGACATACTGGGAAAGGTTTTTGTTTTTAGTGAGTCTTTAGACACTTCTCCTCAGAAACATCATATAACATTACCGTCTGTCCTTTCTAATTAGGACACGCATGTCTGTTTGTAGTAAGAATAAATGTTTTAAATTTTGCATGTGACTCCTTCCCTAGATGCCACCAGGAATAGTCATACCAGCTGATGGGTAAGGGATACCCTAGGGGTTAGAATATTGCGCTCGTAATCAGACGACCCAGGTTCGAATCCCGTTCAAAGGGATTTTTCTCCTGGAGTTAACATTAGTGCAGACTCCACTGTCCCCCAAAGTCCTTCGGATGAGACTATAAACCGAGGTCCCTTGCGCGAACGCACGCAGAACATCTTGCGCACACGTTTAATCCTGTTCCGCTTTTCCAAAGAATAATCCATTGTGCGCCGATGGGAACAGATGACAGAATTTACAAAACCGCATACAGACGGGAACTGGGTGTAAAAAAGCACATGGCTGCTTATTCCATTATTCTCGAAGTAAGAGAATAACTAACTCGGATTAAAACTATCCTTCACTCAAGATTCCATCAGTTGTAGAACACCTAGTTAAAAGTGTGATAGACACGCTTTTGTGAGCTGAAAAGCTACTGAACAATGCCATTATTTGACATGAAAAGGTGGCGCATTAGCACTGCAATAATGCACATGGATTTGGAGGTCGTAATGCTTTTCATACATCAAACATTTGTTCATCAATCCTTTTATTCACTGAGCCATTCATTCGTTTCATTAGTTTGTTCATTTATTCAGTCAGCCAGTCTGTCTGTCACTGGCCCATTTATTCCTTTACCTTTTCATTCATTTATCTAGTGATTCGCTTATCTAACTGTTCATTCATTCAGGCATTCATTTATTCCCTCCTTCCTTCACTGTCTCCTATCATCCTATAACCTGTAAGATGGCCTCTGTAAAATCCGAGCTGGAAAATAACCTCATAAAAATAATGTCCAAATCGGCCACGATAATGGCAAGCAATACCATGCTTGCCACTGTATCCTTTCATGGGGGCTATTCTCCAGCAACGTTATTGCCTTTGTTATAAAAAAGACTAACTTGCATTATTCCCGAGCGTTATGGCCAGGTAGGCGTAGTGGACTACAGTCATTAACACTTCGGGGACTGCTGTACGAAACACACTGACCTGAGTCAATCAACAAGGTCATCAACAGGCACACAACGGCATTTTATATGAGAGCATTGTTGTGACCTGGATTGGATATACGCGAGGGTGGTAAGTCATAATCCAAACAATAAGTCATAAACCAAACAATATGAGTCATAATTCAAACAATCACACTGTTCTAACGACGGCAGTCTCTGGGAACTGAGTTATCAACCCATTCCTTTGCACTACCCTCAGGTAAGTACATTGTAGGCTTTCTGTTTCAGATAAAATGATGTGTCTGCCATCAGTGGCCGGTAATGACCCCTCTGTCTCTTCTCCCTGAACCCTGTTGGGAGTCATCGCAGCACTACACTGGCGGGCAGTTTACCGATTTCCTCTGTGTTGATTGTGTACCAAAGCTTGGGGGTCTATAAAGGGTTTCCTTGTCCGTTCCACAATGCTGCCTGTCTACCATTTTTTTCCATCTCTTTATTTCCCCTCCACAACAGCTCCAAACTGGGCTGTTTTTAGCGAGACCATAGGGTTTTGAAACATGGCCTTACCAGTGAAGTTTTGTTTTCGACCTTTGCATAGACGGGTATACACTCTGATGGTTTGGAACAGTTGCATTTGGTGGAACAGTCAGTGTATTTCCTGCTATGTATCTTGTCATAAGACCGCTTTTCCAAGGCATCAATTCTTCGCTATAGATCTGCTGTCAGTGTCCATGTCTACCATGCATACAGGAAGATGCACAACATCAGGGTTGCAAGGATACAAGCTTTAAATGTCACTCACTTCCTTGCACGCCATTTGGAAAGACCATTTGACTAGTTGTCTTCGAGTTTTCTGAAAGCTAACCACTCGAGATTTCATTAGTCGTGAAAAGGCCTCCAAAATGATCAGTAGGAAAAGCTAGGTTTTAAGGGCCAAAACAGATAACAGCGTTTAAGAATATTTGAACTTGAAACTGTACTGCTTCTTGTTACTCCCTCATCTGCAAACCGTTCGTGCTTCTCCTTTTGTTATTGTCGTTATTTTAGGGGGAGGGTTGCTTGTTTGTTTGTTAGGGGGGGTCTACCCTTTTATCTGCTGGTTGCAAACAACAAGCCAGAAACAGGACACAAAAAATGAAGTCTGAGTGAGCATATGAAACAAAACAATATCACTTATACTTTTCTCTGAATGATGATTCTCTAGCTCAACTAATTATTATCTCACAAAAAACGGCTATTTGCTACTTACGATCATTATACCCAGCCAAGTGTGGAAGAAATACAGTTATTAGCATTTAGATTGTACTTTAAAAAAAAAATTCTTTTATATCGAGGATAATGAAATAAGTACTTATGTGTTTTTTACATCCAGTCCCCATGTGTATGCGGTTTTGTAAATTCTGTCATCTGTTCCCACCGGCACACAATGGCCTACTCTTCCGAAATGCGGAACAGGATTTAACGTGTGCGTAAGACTGAGAAAGGCACTGACTCAAAAGATTCGATCGGTGTATAACAGCCCTAAGCTAGAGGAGTAACGCTGTGTTGGAACCGGAAACAGTAGAAATTTGAAACCGCAGTCATAAATGAACAGTCATCCTATTCTAACGACCACTGAACCGTGGATGAGGTAAGAAACGATGTGACTTATCAAAATAAAGAAGCCAGGAAGTACACAAAAACAACAACAATTAAAAAATGTATACTTAATGCATGGTTTTAAAATGAAGAAAACCCATGTTTAATCCAGCTGTACGAATGGGGTGAACCTGTAATCATGTACTTAAATAATAAATAAATAATACGTAAATAGTACATAAATAATCATGCATACTGTCTTAAAAGGTACAACGAGGTATACTCTTCTGGCACATTAACAATCTGTATTATCCTGTAAGATTGTAATAAGAATGTATGCCACGCTGATCTCAGAAGGTGTTAAGTATCCGAAGTCATTCTTTACTACCCAAACAAATATAAAACTTATTGTGTTTGAACAGAGAGCTGGAAGCACTTCAGCACTAGCATAATTTCTAATGTAGAATGAAGATTTTCTGGTATTCATTCACTGCTGGTTACTTCAACTCTCTCACCTGCAAAATGTCCTCTGCGGTGGATCCCGTGTAAAAAAAAAAAAAAGTCCTCCAAGGAGTAATGTCTGAATCAGCCCAAATAAACGGGAAAAAATACCAAACACACACTGTCTAAAACTTCAAAGAAAACAAAGCCACAGTCAGCCACAATAAATGAGGACCATACCATACACTTTTGCATCCTTTTCTGTGGATAATCCTCAACCATGATTCCCATTCATAATGCCCTGCCAAGTGTGGAGGAAATGCAGTCATTAGTGGTTCGGGTAGTGCTGGGAAGAAAGCCACTGGCCTCTGTTGATCTACAGACAAAAGAATCAATAAGCGTGCAACAGCACTACACTAGTGGTATATTGTTGTGTGTGTGGGAGGGGTGGGTGCAGGGGGCACATACACGTGGTGATGGCAGGTAATAAACCAAGATTCGCCCTAGTCCTATGACCACTGAATCACAGGTGAGGTGAGAAATGATGTGACTCATGAAAGTAAAAGGAACAATACAGCACACATGTAAAAACGTATCAGTAACTTTTACGTTCAGTGTAAATGAATGCACACTGAATTAGTGACTTTTTACGAACTGAGTTAAATGCATCCAAATACTATGTTCAGTTCAAACCTTTTTTGATAGAACAATAATATCTGCATTGCCCCTTGAGCTTTTATGCACAATCTGTCTTTGATGTTGATCCCAATACTTGTTAAGTGCCCACGAAGGTCTATGGATGAGACCAGGTTGTTGGGTTTATTTGAAACCTCCAGATGATGATCACTGAGCTTTTATCCCCCATAAATCAGAGAAGAAGGACAGTCCATGCATTGTCTTTTACATGCCCACGATGAACAAAAACATGTCTGCCCACGCTTTGAAACATTGTCCGTTCATTTAGAATGACAAGTAAACCCACAAAATCACGGGATGACTTACACTTTTTTTCCCATTGAGGATCCCACAAGGGCTGAAAAAACTTGCTTTAAGGTCTGTTAAGACACAGATAATATTTTTAGAATCTAAGAAGACAGCAGGTTAGGTTGTTCAAATAGGCAGGGTGGCACTGCTGCCATGCCTGCAGTCACGCTGGGTTTTTGTGTTTGGAGGATTTGGGGTTGAGTTTATTTTTTGTTTGCTTGGTTGGGCTTTTCTTGTTGGGGCGGGGGGGGGGGGGGGGGGGTGGGGAGGGGGTGCCCCTCAGCTAGAGCTCTGATGTTCCCCAATGGTGAAAATTTGTGCATGTGACCGTTTTTGCTCATCACGAACGTAGCTGCATTCCGACTTTGGGGATGTGTGCTGAAGGTGTTCGTGTTTCCGTGACCCACTAAACGCTGACATGAATTACGGGATCTTTGACGTGCATATTTGATCTTCCGCATGGCATGTCAGCACTTGAAGTTGACTTGGAAGATTGCAAAGATCTTTCCCCTTATTTCACCAGACGCTGCCGAAAATCGAACCCACAACTTCATGGACCCGTAGGATTGAAGTCGAATGGTCTTAACCACCCGGCTATAGCGTCCGTTACACTGTATTTTTTATTGTATTTTTTATTTTTATCGAGGATAATGGAATAAGCACTCATGTGTTTTTGTACATCCAGTCCCCGTGTGTATGCGGTTTTGCAATTTTTTTCATCTGTTCCCACCGGCACACAATGGCCTACTCTTTCGAAAAGCGGAACATGATTTAACGTGTGCGCAAGATGTTCTGTATGCGTTCGCACACAGGGCCTCGATTTATAGTCTCATCCGAAGGACTTTTACATTCAGCTATTACTGTCACATAGCAACGAGTGTCGTCAATACTTGGGGATTCGGAACGCGTTTTTCACGAGTGTTTAGCTCATCGGTATAGCAAAGAGGAAGTCAAGACATAAGGGCCTCCAGAACAGGGTGTGGGGGTTAGCTAGGGCACTGGACGGCGTATTCTTGCTCAGCACCAAATTAACATGACCACACCAAAAATCACTAAAGTTTGCTTGTAAGGGGGTATGCTTTAGATGGAGCATGTTGGCAGACAACGGAACAGATGATCGACGGAGCTATGGTTGCCACAGACAATCTGACAGACATTGGGACGGGGTATCCATTCTCAAAGAGTTCTGTGACTATGGTTGCAGCTTTATAAATAGTATACAGGTAACTAGTCAGTGATTGTGAAAAACATTTTTAAAAAATCTTTTCCTTTACATTGCGATTACATAATTATGCAAATACTTGGCACAAAAATGATCCCTCTCTGTCTCTTTGACGTAAGATCTCATTGAAAATTTTATAATCAGGTATCAATATAAAAACTCTTATCCTTTTTTCTATTACATATTGCGTCGCTGTATATCAACTTTCCTTTCTTCTGCGTACACAATTTTGTTACTACTATACATATGAATTATTTGCGTGAAAACGTTTCAAATCGTTGTCTTTACAACATTAAAGGCTTTCTGTGTTTGATATATTATCAGCATTTTTGTTGTTATTGTTATGTCCACCGACTGCAGGCGGGAAAAAATATTTTACTTTTGAATGTAAGTGCCATCACACGATTGTGTACACCTTAAAAATATGCACCTGTAAATCTCGGCTTTTGCCTGAGATGCTGCATGCTACTCAGCATGTGTCAAGGAAGATTCGTGCCAAAGCATAGACGAGTGGCAGCCAACGATGCGTGTTAGCACAGCTGGAATTCTGCGATGAATTGCAGCACCATACTGCACACACAAACACGCTCTCCTGACACTCGCATGCACTACCAATAGAAGCGCGCCTCTCCGCTGTGCGTGTGTGTGTTTGTGCGTGTGTGTGTGTTTGTGTGTGTGTGTGTGTGTGTGTGCGTGCGTGCGTGCGTGTGTGCGCGCGTGCGCGTGGGTGGGTGGGTGAGTGGGTGGGTGGGTGTGGGTGTCGCACGCGCGTACAAGCGCACAAGCACATATGCAGAAGCTCGCATGCATTTCGGATGGGATTGCATTATATCTGTAAAACAAATTTTCCATCATGCATATTCCTAAGTAAATTACCGTGCGAAAAATAGTGTATTTGCAAATATGATGTGTTTTTCAATGTAAACATTGAGAAGGAAACGAGAGAAAAAAGCAATAAGATTTTAAAAAAATGTTGACGTCTACATTTTGTAAATTGCTCAAGTTTGTGACGTAGGCTCCGTCACTGATGATGGCAACCGTGATAAAGACCATAACATCTAGACTAAAAGCAATGCAACGATGACACTGACGTTTATTAGAACGACAGAAACCTCGTTGACGACGATGACAGTGACAATAACAAAAACGATGATGACGATGACAATGGTGATGATTCTGCTACTTCTGACGATAATGCTCACAGTTAATGATAATACCAGTCCTTTGCCTTGAAAACCGTACTGCAAAGCACTGCTTCTAAATTCCGAAAAAAGAGCGGGAGGTTTGTGTGTTCCTCGTTTCAGATTTTGCTATTAGCCACTACAGACAATATTCGCAAAGTAGCGGAGCTAGACGAAGCGGGATGCCCACCTGTTACAACGTCCGTCCAGTTACCATCCCCCATCCCCACCCCCAAGAGTCTCCAGACCCCAAGCAAACTCCTTACAGGTGTAGAAGCTCACACCAAACCGAATGTGAGATCACTTGTGAGATCACAGTAACAGAGATAGCTCTAAATCGGAGACATCTTTTTTCAAAATTGTGCTATCGACAATGGTGATAGCAACGATCAACCGGTGAAGCTAGAGAGATATAAGCTTTATAGCAAAGAAAGTAGTAAAAGAATCTTAAGATCAGAATTTTAAAAAATCAACTGTTAGCGAACACGTCCCTCATGTTCCCCCAACGACCATCTATGTCAAGGGACTGATGACGACGACGACGACGACGACGACGACGATGATGATGATGATGATGATGATGATGATGATGATGACGACGACGACGACGACGACGATCATAATGATGATGATGATGATGACGACGACGATGACGACGACGACGACGATAAAAAGAACCCTGAGGGAACCGACATTGCACAAAAGCAATATGGAGAGCAACTTATACCAGCGTTCCATTTCATATGTTTATTGTCGTGCAGGAAACTGCTCTTTCTCTCTCTGTGCCTCTCTGTCTCGGTCTGGTGTTGCATGAACAGACGGTGTCTTCATTCAAAGTGGATGGGCGAGAACATCAAACTGTTGTTGTGATTCGATTGACAAGTAACGCCGCCAGCCATTCCCCTGTTACTCCAGTTCAACAGGCAATGTATCGCAAGAAGTGTCCGTCTCAGGTGAATAGAGACAAAATAAGAGCAGAAAGGTATAGAAATAACAACCAGAAGAAAGTGAATGAACAAGTTTCATCCCCCTCGGGTTTGTTTCTACCACCCCGCCTAGATTGTGCTATACTACAGGCCATTCTGACAACACTGCTACGGACATGTTTGTGTATGAGACCCACTGCCCTCCTCTTCAAGCCACTGTCAAAAGGAACAAAGTATTGACATGATAATGGATGACACTGACAGACAGACAGTGACAATTTCATTTGACAAAAATGTAAGAAATGAATCATGTGGTGAAATTGTGAATGTAGCAAAAGAGTGTGGTTGTAGTTACATAAATGGAATCAAAGATTGTGTCCATGATAACAGGAATGAAGAGGGAGATTGTGAAATGGGGAAGGAGGGTGTGGAAAATCACGAAAAGCATGTGAAGAAAGGTAGGGATGTGATGCAAGCAGAAAATGACAGAGAAGTGCGTGCAGAGGGGAGAGTGAGGGAGAGGGTGTAGAAGGTGAGAGTGGGGAAGGGTGTGGGGAGAATGAGAGTGAGGAAGAGTGTGCAGAGAATGTAACAGGAGCAGAGTGTGGGGGGTTTATGGAAGATGGGGATGAAAGCTGCGAAAGGGAAGAGACTGTTACACTGGCAGATGTAATGGAAAGGTTGCAGCAAATGACGGAGAAAGCTGAAGATGTCCACTTCATGCTACGTGACATGAGACAGTGCACTGCTAGGACCACTGCTGTGTTGAAGGGAAATGTTTACAAAGATGTTTCTTGATTAATGTGTTGTACACTTCCGGACTGACTTAACAACATGAAGAAACTGTGGTCCGATGAATGACATTATATGTATATAGAACAATGATATGGAATCCATGTCATGAAGACTGTTTGGGCTGTCATTAATTAATTATGCTTTTCGTTGATTCTGTGTTTTGTGCCCAATCCCCATCCCACTGTCCCCTTGTGAATGGGCGATGATGCTTATCACAATAAACTGTTGTCATTGTCATTGTCATTGTCTGTCTCGGTCTGCCTGCCTGCCTGCCTACCTGCCTGCATGCCTGCTTCTCTCTATCTATCTCTCTCTCTCTCTCTCTGTTTTGAAAAGGGTTATTTCCCCTTGTTTTTATTGTGAGACTGTATAAGTATTGGGTTATTATTATTAAGATGTATCCCTAACGGGCGGGGACTGGATGTAAAAAAGCACATGTGTGCTTATTCATTATCCTCGAAATAAAAGAATTTGTCATTGTCATTGTCATTGTCTCTCTCTCTTTCTATCTCTTGTAGCGCTTTTTGGTAGATTTTTTTGCTTCACTTATTGCCTTTCCAAACTTCCCATCTCTGTCTCCATCTGTCGTCTGTCTGTACGTCCGTCTGTATGTCTGTCCGTCTGTATGTCTGTCTGTCTGTCTATCTATCTATCTTTCTCTATTCATCTATCTAGGTAGCTAGCTAGCTTTTTGATGTCTGTCTGCCTACCTATCTCCTCCTTGTTTTCCTCGTTTCTTCTCCGTCTTACTCCGCCTCTCTTCTTTTTCTTCTTTTTCTTCTTCTTCTTCTTCTTCTTCTTCTCTTTCTTGTTCTTCTTGTTCTTCTTGTTCTTCATCTTCTTCTTCTTCTTCTTTCCGAAGAGTCATCGGTACGAACATCATATAAAACATTTACCTAGCCTGCTCTTGTACAGAAAGATAGGCGATTTTGTACATACCTAACTTGCTTTTATATCTATATATATATATATATATATATAGAGAGAGAGAGAGAGAGAGAGAGAGAGAGATATGTATATATATATATATATATATATATATTTAACCCATCCTCCTGAAAAAGCAAATACCTGTCACTTCATATAAGCTACAAAACAAACAATACATACATACATACATACATACATACATACATACATACATACATACATATATAGATGTGTGTAAATATATTCAATAGCAATTAATTTCCAATTGGACCTTCTTTCTCATACAAGGCGATTAACGATTTTGTGATTTGTATTGTTACACGTAGTGTCTGTCCAAGCAAAAAGACGAATGTAGTTTACAGAATGCTTCTAGGGCAATGATCTACGTGGGTACACATATTATGGAATCAACATGTTAGCGTAGGTATAACTTTGCACCTGGGTTATTGTTGCTGTTGTATGTTTAAATTATGTTCACATTCTTAAGTGAGATAGACTCTCTCTGAGAGAGAGAAAGAGAGAGAGAGAGAGAGAGAGAGAGAGAGAGAGAGAGAGAGAGAGAGAGAGAGAGAGAGAGAGAGAAAGAGAGAGAGAGAGAGAGAGAGAGAGAGAGAGAGAGAGAGAGAGAGAGAGGAAGAGAGAGAGAGAGAGAGAGAGAGAGAGAGAGAGAGAGTGATGTTGCAAGAAAGCATAAACAGTGAGGAATGAACGGGAATCGCAATAAATCAGTAACTGGAGATTATATCACTAAGCTCTGGTTGACAAAGAAGCATACTTAACAGATTCATTTTCCCGAATTTCAATACCGTATTAGTATACATACAGGGCTTGGTTTGTTTGTTATTTTACACTGGGGGTGACATTAGAGGCATAAATCATAACCTATGAACTGATTGTAGGGGACATGACCTACATTAACTCAGCTCTTCTGTCGTATCAAAGATTTTTAAAAAGTGATGTACAGAATGAATCTAGGGCAATGACCTGCAACAGTACATAGTATAATGGAACCACAGCGTACTAGCGTAGGTGTAACTTTGCACCTGGGATGTACTCTGGGTCTGATGTGGTTTACACCTTTGGTGACAACATTTGCTGCAAATCACCTAGTCGTCATTTCAGCCAGTCACTGACTGCTATAGTCAGCTCGACGCCCAATCTGTCCTGAATGCTAGTCATGACACCATTCAGAACTCAGAATTTAGTCATGTTATGTCACCATTCAGAATTTAGTTATGGTCACCATTCAGAACTCGGAATTTAGTTATGTCACCAATCAGAACTCGGAAATTATTTATGTCACCATCACCATTCAGAACTCGGAATTTAGTTATATCACCATTTAGAACTCAGAATTTAGTTATGTTATCATTCAAAACTCAGAATTTAGTTATGTCACCATTCAGAATTTAGTTATGTCACCATTCAGAACTCAGAATTTAGTTATGTCAACATTCAGAACTCAGAATTTAGTTATGACGCCATTCAGAACTCAATCATGTCACCATCCAGAACTCAGAATTTAGTTATGTTACCATTCAGAACTCAGAATTTAGTTATGTTACCATTCAGAACTCAGAATTTAGTTATATCGCCATTCAGAACTCAATCATGTCACCATTCAGAACTCATAATTTAGTTATGTCACCATTCAAAACTCAGAATCTAGTTATGTCACCATTCAGAACTCAATCGTGTCACTATTCAGAAGTAAGTATTTAGTCATGTCACTATTCAGAAGTAAGAATTTAGTTATATCACTATTCTGAAGTAAGAATTTAGTTATGTTACTATTCAGAACTAGGAATTTAGTTATGTCTCTATCAAGAACTAAGAATTTAGTCATGTCACTATTCAGAACTCAGAATTCAGTCGTGACACCATTCAGAAAAATGATGTGAAATGACACATAGTTAAGGTGCACGTAAACAAGTTTTGTTTTTTACTATATTTACTATAGACTATTTTTGCTATCACCACAAAGTTTATCATTTTATTTATACATGTATGTGTGTATGTATGCACGCGCAGGCGTGTGTGCGTGAGAGCGTGTGTGTGTGTGTGTTTGTGTGTGTGGGTGCGTGCATGTGTGTGATATTTTTCGTTTGATCATGATAATCATGATACATTATGATTTTTCGCAAGCGGTCAAGAAGTGAGGGTAACGGAGAGATTCCGCAGCTTTATCAAACTAAATGGGTGCAACTTTGAACCAAAAAAACTCAGTGTAGTTTGAAAACCGATGTGTAGCTCCTCTTTCTCAGATATTAAAATCTGATAAAGAGAAGAAAAAAGAAAAACCTTCTTCCCCCCAAAAGCCAAACAAACAATCAAAATCCCGAACCCCTCTTACCTGCAAAACTAATACCACATGGTTATGGATCAAATGTTATGAATCGGCATGTGCAGAGCACGTGTAGCGCCAGACAATGGCCTAAACAACTGGTAACGTGGCGTGCACGTGCGACAGAAAGCTTCGATGAACAGCAGCAGCGAGGCATGCAGCACAAAAATCAATGTTTACACTTGCTGTGCTGGAATTTGATGCTTTCCTTCTCTACCGCTGTATGTGTGTGAGGTGGGTGGGTGGTGGTGTGAGTGTGTGGTGGGCGTGGTGTGTGTGTGTGTAGTGTGTGTGTGTTTGTTGTGTGTGTGTGTGTGTGTGTGTTGTGTGTGTGTGTGTGTGTGTGTGTGTGTGTGTGTGTGTGTGTGTGTGTGTGTGTGTGTGTGTGTGTGTGTGTGTGCTAGCAAGCATATGCGCATATCTGAATAAGGGAACTGAATGATCAACGTAATCCTCTCTCTCTCTCTCTCTCTCTCTCTCTCTCTCTCTCTCTCTCTCTCTCTCTCTCTCTCTCTCTCTCTCTCTTCTCTCTCTCTCCTTAGTACGGTTAGATATACCATCAAAACATACATGACTATAAATGCTTTATTACATTAAAAAAAAGAAATTCAAGATCAATCCCATCTGCACAACGATATCCGAACAGTGTACTTTAGTTTAATGATTAGTTCAGTAGCATACAAACGCCCTTAGATGGGAAAAGCATATGTGCATGCTTTTAATAGAAATGAGAAATCAATATCATGTGAACGCAAACGCTTTCATGTAACAGTGAGCGAAAATAAATTCTAATTGCACTTTCCAGTTCTAATGTAATATCACTTTTGTTGAATATGTAAAAAGAAATTGCTGCTATAAAAACTTGCGGTGTCACAGATCGTTTCCATTTACCAATATTGTAATTTTTATACGGAAATACCAAACAAATATTGTTACTGTCCACTTTTCGTAAACATGCACGAGCACGTAGTTATAAGGTTGTAAAATCTGCGCAAGTTTTCCTGATATTAGTCTAAACAAAATGGATGAATATTTCAGACACACTCATGTACATTTTGGGCGTTCATTAGAGACTAGAACGCAGGTAAAATATTGACATACGAAATTTGAATTTCAGCGACAAAAGAAAACAAAAAGAATACTCTGGGCTCGTAACACATGGACTGAAGTTGTTTGTTAGGATGTCATGGCTCGTGGACATGCCAATCCTTTCTTGTTTCCCTCCTGATACATCGACAGTAACAGTGTTGTCATGTTTTACCTGATTCCATGCACACTCTATACCTCTCACAGCATGTAGTTTACATCGAACTGTGGGACATGCCTTTCTGACCACAGACCCGAATGTCGACCCGTGCTTTGTAGGAAACAGGCTAACGCCTTTATCGTGTTCAAAGACTGCTGTCTTCTGTTGCCTTTATCCTGATGTTCAATATCAGAGTGTGGTTTTTTGATGTTCTGTGAGAACTTGTGGTTTTTCTTCTGTTGGAAAATACATGGTTTTTATAGTATGGTTGACACTAAAGTCATAAAGTAGAGATGTGTGTGTGTGTATGTGTGTGTGTTTTCATACACCAGATAAAAGCTGCGTTTTAAGAGACCTTAAAAAAGAGTTGTGACTGCAAGAGAGGGAATGAATGTATGCACATGCACACACACATACACACGTGTTCGCGCGCATGTTTGCATTGCATGCGCATGCCTGCACTCAGATAAACACACACGTGCGCGCGCACCCGCTCCCCACCCACCACCCACCCACCACACACAACACACACACACTATCCTTTTTCTAACCTGTCAACAAAGACCAACAGGAATCATATACTAAGTTCTTCCCTAGTTTCCCGTTTCACCATGGACAAATTTAATTTCCTAACTTTGTGTCAGAAGCAATCGGGCGAATCAGCGATTCAGACAATAGCGCTCTTCACAAGAGACACCGGCAGTAAAGGCAATTAATTCAGCAACAGTAGGAAACGATAATCGCAATACCGTGTAACGCTGCACAAATCACTAGCCAACCTTTTGTTTTCTCTCTGCCCACGAACAATAAAGCGTGACGGACACTGGGTTAGAATCTACATTGTGTTTGCAAAAGACACACACACGATCAGGGAAAACATCGTAACATCGTTAGCAATAACAATACCGATAGGGACATGCACTGACAACAAAACAGGACGCATCTCCATGTACCCGTGACAACCTAACAGTTACACGCAGAGTTCTAGAATCAATATAACTGTCAACAGCGTTGCCCAATACTCCACAGCTCAAAGCATTCCTTTTGTTTATGCTCGAGTGAATTGCAGTCTTTTGTAGAATGCGAATGCTGTTATTACTGCCTCAGGCATTATATGATCAAAATTGTCATCACAGGAAAAAAAACATGGTACAGATTGCAATAATTTTTCCATTTGTTTTGTTAGGAATAAGCCCTTCTCGATCTCCTAGGTAGGACGTGTAAACTCAGTGCGCTTAGGTAAATACAATGCTTTCTCTCAGAGCCTTTTTAAAGACTTTTAGAATGCATGTAGATGCAAGTGGATTGTGTTAGTACAGTGCAAGCTGCTTTCATTCAAAGAGACAAGAGAGAGAGAGAGAGAGAGAGAGAGAGAGAGAGAGAGAGAGAGAGAGAGAGAGAGAGAGAGAGAGAGAAATCAGTTATAGGTAGTATAAATACCTTCCCATCTCATAGATACATAATCATATATGTGCATATGCATATATATGTGCGCACACACACGTACACACACACACACACACACACACACACACACACACACACACACACACACAGATACGGACAGACAGACAGATAACATAGTTCTCAACATCAGTTTTCTCAATCTGCACACCAAGAGCATGTAATAGCAGTTGCGTTTGCTACATAGAGCACTGGTTACAGTTCACTGCAATTCCCAGGGGCGCCTTCACG
Source organism: Rapana venosa (assembly GCA_028751875.1). NCBI lineage: Eukaryota > Metazoa > Mollusca > Gastropoda > Neogastropoda > Muricidae > Rapana > Rapana venosa. The sequence goes on from CM054135.1 coordinate 43,100,408, forward strand.
TGTCGCTAGCAGCATGAATCCTGGCATTCTTTTAGCATCTATTCATCTTTTTTTAACACATGTTGCAGAATCCAGACTACAGACATAGTTTTGCAGGTCAAAGTTTGTGGCATGTGTGAATAAATTGGCTGGTGTTTGCAGACAGAGAGAGAGAGAGAGAGAATGAATGAATGAATGAATGAATGATTGAATGATTGATTGAATGAATGAATGAATGAATGAATGAATCTTTATTTTTCAAGGGTAACAGAATAAGCATCCGGCCTCTGCCCTGATTAGGGACTATCAACAAAACAAGGGAAATCCCTACAACAACGACAACATGATTTAAAAAAGATAAGTGTATATTCAATAATGCATAATCCCTAACTGACCTGAACATTAATGTCCAGAGATACAAAGATTATAATTAGAGAGAGAGAGAGAGAGGAGAGAGGAGAGAGAAGAGAGAGAGAAGAGAGAGAGAGAGAGAGAGAGAGAGAAGAGAGAGAGAACCTGGTGGTTAAAACATTGTGCATTACGCTCGCGATCTTCTTACCAGGGTTTTCAAACCCGTTCAAGGGAACCCCCCCCCCCCCCCCCCCCCCACACCCAAGTGGAGTTAACAGAGTTAACATCAGTGCCGATTCCACTCTCCCTTAAAGTCCTTCGGCTGAGACTATCAACCGAAGCACACAGATCACCATCCACACACTTGGGAGAAATAGGCTATTGTGTGCCAATGAAAACGGATGACAAAATTAGAAAACCGCATACACACGGAGACTGGATGTAAAACTGCACATGAGCGTTTATTCCATTATCCTCTAAACAAAGAATAAAGAGTAAAACAAAACGCACACACATATATACAAACACACATACACACACGCTGACACACACACATACACACACATGCACTCACGTCTCAAACACACACACACGCGCGCGCGCACACACTGACACACACGCGCCCGCTCGCGCAAATATTTTAATTCCGGCTGACAGAAAAGCAGGAACTGAACTTACACCGAAGCACCAGGAAGAGCTGTCTCACAACATAACAACAATAATAATCATCATTGACTGGAACCCTGCCTCCTGCTGTCAGACTGTCACCGTACATGACTATTGCATCCTCTCCCTGTCCCCCCCCCTCTCCCTGGTGGACTTAGGAAGGCTAACAGTGTCAGGGTGTAGTCTTTGATGTGCTGTATGCCTCTCCCTCACAATATGCAGATGTTATGCCGTTTATGTCACGCTTCGTTGTCAGGAGATATAAGGGCTGATGTGTCAATATGTGTGGGTCATTATCCGGTGATGCGATTTTCATGTCACCAACTCCACTCCTCCTTTAAGTCCTTCCAATGAGATTATCAACCAACCCCTGTGTCTGAATGATTACAGAACTTCTTGCACTCATGTTAAAACTTGTTCCGCTTGTTGGAAGAATAGGCCATTATGTGCCTGTAGAAACAGATGACAACATTTACAAAGCCACATTCACACATGGACTGAATGTAAAAAGAAATCTACATGAGTGCTTATTCCATTATCTTTCAAAATAAAGAATAAAGAATACAATGAAGCACACACACATACACACACACATACACTCACACACACACACACACTTATGCACGCACACACACACACTTCACACTGACACATGCACACACACAATTCACGCTGACACACACACACACACACAACACAATACAACACACACACACACACTGACCACACACACAACACACACACACACACACACACACACACACAAACGCAAATATTCTAATTCAGGCTAACAAAAAAGCAGGAACTGAACTTACACCGAAGCGCC
>CM054135.1:43109729-43124729 GCA_028751875.1 Rapana venosa
GTTTATAGCTCCCCCAACCGCCCACTACAGGGGCTGCCACCTTGAAAGTTTAAATCGCAGATTAAAACTGTCCAACTACATACCGGTAAAAACAGGGTTTAAACTAACTCTTCTGTCGTTCCTTGTATCAGCGCCCTGGCCAACCATAAGGGTCAACCCAGGACGGTCACCGCTTTGTGGGAGAAACCGCATCAACGACACACGAAATAAGATCAAACCAAAACCAGATTCCTTTTTTTTCCCGTCAATGCACTTTGGTACTCGGTTTCGTCGTAAGAACAACTAAATGTTTATACATTGTCGAAACAGCAGCTCTTACATATTTATACAAGATTGTGACTTCAACTTCTCATCAACATAAAACTTTTTTCAGTTCAAAGTTGCCCCCCCTTTGTGGAGGTAGGGGGGGGGGGGTCTGCTCCTTGCATTTCTACAAGATTTAAATCAAGACAAGGACAAGATGCATGTTTGAAATGGAGATTTATTCAGTTTGCTGTCGTAAAGCAATGTCTGTAAAAAGACTGACATGATTATGTGTGCATGTGCGCGCGTATGTGTGGTGCGTGCGTGCGCGCGTGCGTGTGTGTGTGTGTGTGTGTTGTTGCAAAGAAGTAATAAATGCATATGTTATCGCAATTACAACAATTTGTTTTAAAGGGACCAGTACAATAGCGAGTTGCTATATAACAAACGATTTCAATATTTAGATTCAGGTGTATCAATCATTCATTGCCGAACAAGAAAAGGACGAGAGAACGGCATCCCCAAAATTGTCTTTGCAAATAATGTAGCATGAATACGATAGGCGATGAGTTTCCCGTGATAATGGAATGTCCAAAGTTTTCTGAACTTTGAAAGGAATGTCCTGCCTCATGAACATCTGTATCCCAAGATCAATGTTCATATTCTAAATCTGTTCTTTTCTAACAAGAAGACGCTGATAAAACTGAGCAAATTTATAGTCAAGGGTGAAGTTGTATGGTACTGCTGAAAAGGTTGCTTACATTTCTATTCCTCTTACATAAAGTGTTGTACATGTTTTGTTTACGCAAATCGTATACGTTACAGTTCATTTTGTTTACTGTATCTTCCATGCCCAAAGACGGGTCAAAGTGCTAATTAAATCTTGAATCGTGTGTGTGTGTGTGTGTGTGTGTGTGTGTGTGTGTGTGTGTGTGTGTGTGTGTGTGTGTGTGTTGTGTATGTGTATGTATGTTATGTTTGTGTGCTTTACTGATTAACTTACGAACCACAAAACCTCTTTGAGGCCAGGTATTTCCCATGTGTTTCTCATTATCTTAATGTAAACGCTATTTCAAAAACCCATCGGGTAGAGAAACTCATTATTAATGGTCTGTGATTTTTTTTCTCAGTCGCCTATTAATCTTGATTACATTCCATTAGCTTAAGCAGCTCATTCAAACTGAAGATCGGATCAAACGCGTTAGTTTTTCATAAGCGCGGGAAGCCCGTCAGCGCCCTGTTTTAAGCTGGGGATGTTAATTCAGTTATAAGACATGAAAGAAGATCCATTGCACTATTATTCTTCCAAGAACACCCCTAAACATCCCAAGACGTCCCAAACTGTGATTCCATAAATTTTTCATCGTCCCTAGAATAAAACTACTCATTTTTTGTGATTTTTCATGAACTAAAAACAACCCAGCTTGTGTTCTGACATCAACTGAAAAATACTCCAACTTGTGTTTTATCATAACTGAAAACACCTAGTTAACTGAAAATACCCATGCTTGTATTCTGTCAAGAAGTGAATAAAATTATATTCTAACTTGTGTTCTGTCATCAACTGAAAATACTCTAACTTGTGCCCTGTTTTTAACTGAAAATATCCAAGGCTGTGTTCTGTCATCAACTGAAAATGCTCTAGCTGGTGTTGTCTTATGTTGCCTTGTCTTGTCTTGTGACGCACTATGCTGGCGTGTGTTGTGTTGACCTGTGTTGTCTTGTTTTGTGCTGGCTGACCTAAGCTGAAATGTGTCATGTTCTCCTATGCTGTGTTGTCTTGTGCTGTCAAATCAAAATTTTATTTCCAGATGGTATATTGAGTTAGCAAAACATTTGTGCTATGATGTGCTGTGGGCAATGCATTTGTGCTGTACAGTGCTGTGCTGTTAAGGCGTTATGCGTTTATGTCTTCTGCTTACTTATGCTGTGTTGTGCTGTACTGTGTATTCTCGTCACAACCTAATTTCCTGTACGAAATCCAGACTGCTCTTTACGGGGGAAATTGCATCACCACAGTGTAATATCGCCTTTCCTCCCCTCTGTTTTCCCTGTCTGCCTGTGCAATTAGTTTGCTTATGTGGGTACAGAATTGTGCCACGAATAGCTCTCTTGTTGTGGCCCTTTTTCTGCAAGAGTGCCGTGTATTTCTAGTACATGCCAGTTTGGTTGAGTGCTTCTCATCATGTCCTAAAGACTAGAGCCTGGACCATGACTGAAATCTATTGGAACGAAGAGAGAAAACTTAGGTGTCAGACACAAACGTCAACTAATACATTTCTTATAAGATACTTTTCATATATACTTCAGCCTGTACGCATTAGTTGTTGGCAGTCTTTTAAAAAAAATCTATCATCAAACAAGATCTCCTTTGTGTCCACCGAAAGAGAATATGGATCAAGGGATCCATAGACGACGACGACGACGATGATGATGATGATGATATATAAATATAAAATATATCACACAAACATCGTACCCCTATAATTCTCCTTTGTCTACCATATTTTCCTTACATTTCAATGTGTACATTCCTGGTTGCTAACTACACGCATTAACTAAAGAGCGCTAAAGGATAAGAAGGCCTCAGTTTGTTACTGTTTCAATTCTTCCCGCAATGACAAGTGTCTGGCGTTCATTCAAGTCACAGGGCCGAAATGGGTGAGGTTTTTGTCGTGTCTTGAAATATGAACAGAGCAATTCCTGTGTACATTTCTATATAGGTGTGAGGACTATTACATGACTGCTATGCTCAGTCTCTTAAGTAAGGGGAAATGATTTGATCTCTGCGAGTGTGTGTTTTATTTATTTATTTTATTTATTTATTCTTTTATATCGAGGATAGTGTGCTTTTTTACATCCAGCTCCCGTGTGTATGCGGTTTTGTACATTTTTGTCATCCGTTCCCACCGGCACACAATGGCCTACTCTTACGAAAAGTGGAACAGGATTTAACGTGTGCGTAAGATGTTCTGCGTGCGTTCGCACACGGGGCCTCGGTTTATAGTCTCATCCGAAAGACTTAAGGGGAGAGTTGAGTCGGCACTGATGTTAGCTCCAGTATGTGTTGTGTGTGTGTGTGTGTGTGTGTGTGTGGGGTGTGTGTGTGTGTGTGTGTGTGTGTGTGTGTGGTGTGTGTGTTGTGTGTGTGTGTGTGTGCTTCGTGCGTGCTTGTATGCGTGCTTGTGTGTGTGTGCGTGCTTGTGTGTGTGTGTGTGTGTGTGTGTGTATCTAATAAGGTGTTTGTGTAAATGCGTGTCCGCACGCGCGCGTGAGAGCGCTGTCTGTGCACACAACTTCAACATTGTGTTGTGGCAAACTTCAGTCATCAAGGGAATACAACTCCTCAGTGACATAGAAGCTGTTTGAGTTACTGCCCACGCTGCTGACCTGTCTGACTTACGCCTATGAAGAATGATCCACGTGTGTGTGTGTGTGTGTGTGTGTGTGTGTGTGTGTGTGTGTGTGTGTTGTGTGTGTGTGTGTGAGTGAGAGAAGAGCGCGTGCGTGTTTGTGTGTGTGAGTGATCGCGCGTGCGTGCGTGCGTGTTGTGTGTGTGTGGTGTGTCAGTGTGTGTCAATGTGTGTCAGAGTGTGTGTGCGTGTGCGTGCGTGCGTGCGTGCGTGTGTGTGTGTGTTTGTGTGTGTGCGCCCGCGCGCATGTGTATGTGTATGTATGGGTGTATGTGTGTACGTGCGTGCGTGTGTGTGTGTGTGTGTGATGTGTGTGTGTGTGGCGCGCGCGCGCGCGCCCGCGTGTGTATGCGTATGTATGAATGTATGTGTGTACGTGCGTGCGTGTATGTGTGTGTGTGTTTGCTTGCTTGCTTGCGTGCGCGCGCGTATGTGTGTGTGTATGAATGTATGTGTCTACGCGCGTTTGCGTGTGTGCGTGTGTGCGTGCGTGCGTGCGTGCGTGCGCGCGCGCGCGCGCGCGAGTGTGTGTGTATGTTTATCATAATCCTTTAAGTCAGAACCCATTTGCAGTTGGGTGGAATGAGGGACTGTACTAAAAGCCAAGGCGCGCGAACGGTCACCCACCCACGTGGTAACCATGCTCAATGCTGCTTAACCTTAAGCTTGGGAAGAGAGAGTGATCTGATCACTGAGCTACCCCATCCATACACTTTTTTGTTTGTTTGAGTGGCTGTGTTTCAGAAGGTGTAGCGTAGCGTATATGGAATATCTCGTACTTTGTAGGACGTTAGCAGGTATAGGTCAAGGTTTCTTTTTACATAGAACCTCAATACGATTTGAATTATGACCCTTCGGTGTATCATCGTCCTTTTCTGCAGTATACGTGCTTATTTTAGATACAGTAGATTTGTGTTAAGCTCTCAGTGGTAAGAATGCATCCTTTGTATGTGTGTGTGGTGTGTGTGTGTGTGTGCGTGTATGTGTGTGAGTGTGTGTGTGTATGCGCACACACGCGCGCGCACGTGCGTGTGTGTGTGTGTGTGTGTGTTAGTGTGTGTGTGCGTGTGTTAGTGTGAAAAGTGTGCGCGCGTGCGTGTGCTTGTGTGTATGCACGTGTGTGCAAGATAAAGAGAGATAGCGACAGCGGGAAACAACACACACACACACACACACACACACACACACACACACACACACACACACAGATTGTAAGCCAATTTCAAACAGCCGCTCCTAAATGCAAAAGCCGTCTTCTTTTCCAATAGCGTGTAATGCAACCCCCCCCCCCCCCCCCCCCCCCCCCCCCCCCCGGAGAAATTCTGCACCCCATTCAAAACAAAAACTTAGAATTCAAGAACAACAAAGACAGAAACATGAGAGGAAATAATCAAGAAAAAAAATCAAGAAAGCAAAAGAAAGAGAAGAAAAAGAGCAGAGAGACAGAGTGAGAGAGAGAGAGAGTGAGAAAGAGAGAAAGAGAGAGGAAGGAGAGAGGGATGGAGAGAGGGAAGGATAGAGGGAGACAGACGGACAGTCATGCAGACAGACAGACAGTGGAGTAAACGAACAGACAGAGAGAGAGACAGACAGACAGAGACAGAGACAAGCAGAGACAGACAGAGAGTTAGAGAGACACACACAAACAAACAAATAGACAAAGTAAACAAGTGAGGATAAATTCAAAAGAAAACGACAAAAAGGAAAAATAAAAGTAAAAAGCAAACAGACCGAAGACAAAAGGAGAAAAGATCCAATGGTGAAGGAGGAAGAAATAAAACAAGACAACAGATTAAAAAAAACAAAAGAAAGAAAGGAAGGAAGGAAGAAAGAAAGAAAGAAAGAAAGAAAGAAAGAAAGAAAGAAAGAAAGAAAGAGAGGAAAGAGAAAGAAAGAAAGACATGACAGAAAGAAAGAAAGAAAAGAAGAACGGAAAAGAAAGAAAGAAAGAAAGAACACACTGAAAAGAAAGAAAGAAAGAACACACTAAAAAGAAAGAAAGAAATAAAGAAAAGAAAAGAAAAGAAAAAAGACAAACAAAGCCTCAAAACAAGCAAACAAAAAACAGATAATAAACAAAAATAAAACGAAAGCAGGAAGACTGAAATACAAAACAACACAGACCAAAGAAGCAAACAATCAATACGAACACAAATATTAATCACTATAGAACGATTAAAAGAAGCGAAATCCAAATTAGTGGGCAGAAGGGAGATAAGTGGATAAGTACGTTTGTTAAATTGTGCCAAAAATAACATTATTTTTGACACCCAGCAGAAGAAAAGCTCTTAAACTCAAACTGAAAGGCAGGCTATGGGTTACGTTCTCTTTTAACTTCTGGTTTATTATTACAGGCAAGACAGCTCCATTCATGTTGGGAATATTCCATTCTGCAGACTACAGGGGCTATAGCAGGACTGTCACGACGTTGGTGTTAAAAGGATAACGCTTGTTTACAGTCTGCAATGGAGATGAAACAAAGGACAGTTGGTTTAAATGCAACATACCTCTCCAGAAGCCTTGTTATGTGTGTATGTATATATGTATGTATGTATGTATGTATGTATGTATGTATGTGTGCACGTGCGTGCGTGCGTGTGCGACATGAGTGTGCGTGTATGTGGGAGAGAGAGAAAGAGAGAGATAGTGAGAAGAGAGAGAGAGAGAGTGTGTGTGTGTGTGTGTATGTGTGTGTATGTGGGTTGGTGGGTGTGTGTGTGTGTGTCAAAAGACTTGAAACTAATATGACAATAATCTTTGAATATTGTAAAAGTCAGAAAGCCAATAATGTTGTATATATAGAAGACTACCTTATAATGTGCCTGGTAGGCTGAAAATGTTGCACATTACAAATTCACTCGTACATGTTATCAAAGTGTGTAGTTATGGATAATTCGAAACCTCAACTGTTGCTTCTACTGGCAAGCTTCTTTTTTTATTGTATTTGCGCGCGAGTTTGTGCGTGCCTGCGTGCATGTATGTAAACACAGACAAAATCTTTCCGAACAAAAATCGTAAGATAGCCATCGGTTAACTATTTGTTTTAACTCATTGAGGTTGTGCCGAAGCTTAAGATTCGGCACTCTTTTCCTTTACTGTGACGTGCCGAAGCTTAAGATTCGGCAGACTTACGATTTTTTTTAAAAACACAAAGTAATGGTTAACTCAAGGAAAACTACTCTGGCCTGTAGGGCAATCATTTTTCTAAACACAGTTGCTTTCCTTGACCATAAGCTTGCCTAGTTTTTATCTGTTGGCCAATTTTCTTTGACATGTCAACAAGTGATATCTTTGGGATTTCAGGCACCCCAGTGTTATGATTCTTTAAAAAAAATAAGTCTGTTGTACAAAAAGTGAAATCACATGGATTCAGCCAGCTTCAGGGAAGTTTACTTTGGTGAAAAATCATCACATTGGTTCAAGGGGACTAGTTGATGAATAGTTCAAGCCATTTAAGATACCAACCCTAATTTTCAAAACTTTTAATTTTTCAGCATTCAGTGACATATTTTGGAAATTTGTAAAAGATAAATACATTCATCTATTAAAAAACTGTGAAACAATCTCAAAAGAAGACATTATAAACTTTTCAATGATATATAATGAGTATGTCATTATTATGTTGGGTAAGTCTGCTGAATTTTTCAAATATAGCCAAAATCATGCGTCACCGCAACATGGCAGGATCCATTTCACTGCGACTCCAATGAGTTAATCCTTCTGACGAAAACGTTTTGCCATGCTACTCTGTCTGTCAACTGCATGTTATCTTTATCAGATCGCAGCTAAATAAAATGCGCCTGGTCAGTTTAATATCTAAAAACCATATATTTTTCTGAACACAAGGGTATAAGATATTCTATGAACGTTTTATGAAAGAATCTGGACAGTTTCAATAATTTTATATGATATGCAGAAAAAATGAAACAAAATATGATTATCGTCAACGGTCAATGTCAAATACATAATGATGCCAATTAATTGTGAGCTTTTTACCTTTTGATGCTGATTAATTTTATAATTAGCTACCTTTTGTGTGACAATTATATTACCAATGTGACTTGAAAAAGGTGTGGATTTATGTAGCTGTACATTTTTGTGTGATATGCAAACAGTCACCCAGAATAATTTCTAAAGCTCTCATAATTATCAACATTTTCTACCCCTTCCAGATAACCGCCCTTAAACCAGCTTTTACACTAAAAGAGGAGGGGATTCAACCTCTGTTGAAGTGCACAGACCATGTAATTGTGTAATGTGAGGCTGCTGCGTGCAGAAACATTATCTCATGTCAATAACTTTTTTCGGCAAATCGGAGAAAGCCCCTACGTGGTCTTTCTCAGCCATGCGATCTTAAACCCATCAGTTGTGAAAAACATGTAAAGTGATCTCTGTCTGTCTGTCTGTCTGTCTGTCTGTCTGTCTGTCTGTCTGTCTGTCTGTCTGCTCTCTCTCTCTCTCTCTCTCTCTCTCTCTCTCTCTCTCTCTCTCTCTCTCTCTCTCTCCTCTCCCCTCACGCTTATTCTTTTCATTCGATGCCAAACAAAATTTCTTTTGTTCATTTTACATCTCATTTAAAGCACGCACACACACGCGCGCGTGCACACACACAAACACACACACACAATCTTCTCACAAACATACACACGCGAATAGTTATGTATATAATTTTTATATATATATATATATATATATATATATATATATATATAGAGAGAGAGAGAGAGAGAGAGAGAGAGAGAGAGAGAGAGAGAGAGAGAGAGACAAAGGGACAGAGACAAAGATGGACTGATAAACAACAAAACGCACGATTATACTTAAACCTTCTTTAACAAATATTTAGGTTCTAACGATTTCGCCGCTTGTACACCGTACTGTATTCTTGCTGTTAAACGAATAAAGAAAGAAACCAAAACTTTTGACCCGCGATCAGTAAACATATTTATGTGTTCAAAGCCTTTGTCTGTAAGTTCAGGAAAGTGCATGCAAAAACAGCGTATGTGTGTGTTTGCAAACACACAGATATAGAAATAGAAAGTTCTAAGGTTGTGGAGGTGAGTCTCAAGCCCTGGCAGCTGTTTCTGTTTTAGGACTACTAATTCAAACGCAGCGACATGTTTTGCACCATTTCACTCGGCTACTGGCCGTCATGGCGGCGGCGAGCTAACTGCCGGCCACAACTAACCTGACCAGTAGAAAGTTCTGTCTGAAGAGTATCTGCTTACTTAAAGTCAGTGTCACAGCGTGCGGATAGTTATGCTGTTTCACATCAACCAAGAAATCCTTTTAGCCACTTATTGATCATCAAGCACAATCTAACGCTCTCCTTGAGGCTGTCTCTCTATATGTGTGGTCTGTTTGCCTGATTGTCTGTGTCTCTGTTTTTGTCTCTTTCTGTATGTCTGTCTGTCTCTCTCTCACTGTTTCTTTTAGGGGGGGGGGGATAGGTGTCTGTAATCCACCAAACGATGTCATGAATGATGGTTTTTAACGTGCGTGCACGATTTTCTGTATGTGTACCTGCAAAAAGGATGAAAGCATTTATTTAATCTCCAGGAAAACTAACAAGGGAAACTGGGGAAAAAAATATCCACCCCTGACTGACGAAATGTTACTGCTTTTCAAATCCAGCACCATATGATATTGTAAAAACACCACACCCTTAATCCACACACAAAAATTTCTAACACTCCAACACAGGACTATCAAAGGCTAAATAAAAAAAAAATCCCACCCTTAATCTACCAAAAATGTAATTGATACACCAAACCAGGACTATTTGTTTAAAAAATTGTAAAAAAAATCCCCTCCCTTAATCCACAAAATTATTAATTACAAGCCAAGCTGGCGTTCCGATGTTCCTCCCCTACTGTATTATTATTGACTTGTACTCTTCTAATCGTTTACTGGATAAACGTTCTTTAAACCAGACTTCCTATTATTGAAACCCAGGACTTACAACTATTAGCTCCTGAAGCTCATCGCCTTGTCCCAATCAGCTGTTGCCACCGTCCCAGTCCAAATAAGACAAATGCTTACAAAGCAACGGCTGACAAGTTTGTTTCCTAACTCATACCGCGCAGAGCTCATTAATCAGAAATGAAGACCTGGTGTGACCTCAGTTAGACAGCTGTTGAAAGGAAATTAAAACACGACCAGATCTCAGAGACCTTCCAGTCAATTATTGATGTCGTCTGTTGCTATCCCCGCCCCAACGTTGAACTCTATCCACCGTGAATGTTTTGTTTTGTCTTGACCTTAATGGGATTTTCATTGGCCGATCTGGGTGCAAAGTCCGATGACTTAGAAACCAAGGAAAGGAATAATACTCGCAGGGTAATACCGTGAAACGGAATTTAGCCTCAGCTTAGGGAATGTCTGTGTATGCTCGCGATACAGTGTGTGTGTGTTTGTGCGTGCGTTGGTGCGTCGTGTGTTGTGTGTGTTGTATGTGTGTGTGTGTGTGTGCGTGTGTGTGTGTCCCCGTTCGAGTCAATTATGTGAAAATATGTGAAGGATGACTCACACCAAAAAGACGTGATGTCAATAAACTTTTTTGTGTATGCACATTTTTTTCAGGCATCAAGAATTTTGATAGCTCTGCTTGGTCATCATCTCTCTCTCTCTCTCTCTCTCTCTCTCTCCTCTCTCTCTCTCTCTCTCTCTCTCTCTCTCTCTCTCTCTCCTCTCTCTCCTCTCTCTCTCTCTCTCTCCTCTCTCTCTCTCTCTCTCTCTCTCTCTCTCTCTCTCTCTCTCTTTCTGTCTCCCTCTCCCCCATCCCCTTTTGTGTGTGTGTGTGTGTGTGTGTGTGTATGTGTGTGTGTGTGTGTGTGTGTGTGTGTGTGTGTGTGTGTGTGTGTGGGCGCGTCTGTTTGCGAGTGCTTATGCATAAGTACACGTGCGCTCGTGTGGGTGTATGTGTGTGTATGTGTATTGTGCTATGAGTGTGTGTGTGTGTGTTATTTTGTGAAATCTGTCAATATGTGAGTCATACAAAATAAACGTGACATTAATCAAAGTTTAGATTGTTTATACATTTTTTCCGGCATCAGGTATCATGACGGCTTTGCTTTGTCAACACTCACACACACACACACACACATACACACACACACACACACACACACACTCTCTCTCTCTCTCCGCGCTCTCTCTCTCTCTCTCTCCTCTCTCTCTCTCTCTCTCTCTCTCTCTCTCCTCTCTCTCTCTCTCTCCTCTCTCTCTCCCTCCCTCATACACTTGTGTGGATATCACTGTGCGTGTGAAAACTATTGTTACACTCTCTCCCTCTCTCTCTCTCTATCTCTCTCACACACACACACACACACACACACACACACACACACACACACACACACACACACACTCACTCACTCTCCTCTCTCTGTTTCTCTCTCTCTATCTTCGGGTGATCTGTCTTAATTGTATCAATCGTGAAAGGCTCATATTTGCTCGTTAATACGAGCATAAAACTTTTAATGTTAATCTTCAATCAATCTGTCAGGCTAAAAGTTTCATTTGAAAACTGATTGTTAAGAACAAAGAAAAGTTTGACAGTAATTTGACATTTCGATTTAATACAATCAACTTTCCAGCAGTTTAAAGATATTAAATTCAATCATTTTGAATTGTTTGGAAGGGGTACACCCACAACACACGCACGCACGCACACGCACAAGCACGCATACACACGCATACACATGCACATAAACACATACGCACACACACGGATACATACATACATACACGCACGCACAGGTGCATGTATACATACGTGCACGTGTGTGTGCGTGCGTACACACACTCATTCACACACACACACACACGCACGCGCGCGCACACTCACTCACTCACTCACTGACCAACACAGTGACGAATACAGAAAAAAAACACAACAGCTTGAAAAAGATCTCCACGTTCAAAAAGCAAGATGGCAACCAGTAACTGATAATGTATCGTTTTGTGTCATACCAACACTAATCTTCACTGACAGATAAGATATGGTCTGATCCAAGTTACAACTGTACTTCAAAAAGGTGAAGGTATCCCATAACCTATGTGGTCGTAGGGGAGCGAGGCATTAGAGACCTCAACTTCTCAAGGGGCCAGCATATTGAGAGCGGCGCCCATCTCCTCTCCCTCGCTGCTTTACCTTCCCTGACCCTAAATAGGCAGGTACCCATTTACAGCTGGGTGAACTGGGAAATAGTACTGAAGCCCAAGGCGCGCAAACGGTCACCGATCCAAGTGGTAACCACACTCGATGCTGTTTAACTTGGCTGGGGAAAGCGAATGCTCTGAAAAAGTTGCAAAGCAACGACTGTCTTTTTGGGTGATATAAAAACAGATGGGCAGGCCAGAGGGGGAAAAAACCTACTAGAAATAAACTATGACGCTCCCTTGTTGCCATAGCTTATTCGTACAACTTCATCCCTTCATGCCCACCCACCCCACCTGCTATTTTGATTGAACTCTTGCAAAATCTAAACTAATGTAAACGTGATTACCTGTGAGGATGTTTAAGACAGCTGTACAAGACATCGAACATATACGTTAGATGTTTGAAATTTAAAACATAGCCAATTAAACGTCAATGTATCTTCGCCATGTATAAATGCATTGGTGTACATTATGCTTGTATCTCATTACGTGTAATGATGCCTTACGTATGCGGTAGAAGATGGAGTTAAAGTGTTGTATGGGCAAGGGAATAAAGACTTGAACGGTCAATTTTGTTTCCTTGCAAAACGTCCAACATGATCGCTTTCTTTTTACGACTGCTCTCTGTCTGTCTGTCTGTCTGTCTGTCTGTCTGTCTGTCTGTCTGTCTGTCTGTCTGTCTGTCTGTCTGTCTGTCTGTCTGTCTGTCTGTCTGTCGTCGGTCGTCCGTCCGTCCGTCCGTCCGTCCTCTCTCTCTCTCTCTCTCTCTCTCTCTCTCTCTCTCTCTCTCTCTCTCTCTCTCTCTCTCTCTCTCTCTGTTTATTCTTTTATTTCGAGGATGATGGAATAAGCACTCATGTGCTTGCAGTTTTGTAAATATTGTCACAGTACACAATGGTCTACTCTTTCGAAATGCGGAACAGGTTTTAACGTGCGCGCAAGATGCTCTGCGTGCGTTCGTACACGGGACCTCGGTTTATAGTTTCATCCGAAGGGGGTGTGTGTGTGTGTGTGTGTGTGTGTGTGTGTGTGTGTGTGTGTGTGTGTGTGTGTGTGTGTGTGTGTGGTGTGGTGTGTGTGTGTGCATGTGTGCGTGCGTGCGTGCGTGCGTGCGTGCGTATCTGTGTGTGTGTATGAGTCTGTGTGTCTGTGTGTATTTTGCCCACGCGTGTGACTTTATAGTTTTTAACTTTGGCAACAAATGCGTTTGAATGGATATGTTTCAGACGATGGTATAAGTGCCGCTTGGGTATTATTGATTATAGAAAGATGAGCGTTTCTGAAAACATGCCAATGGTAGTAAAGCTACCCCCCTCCCCACCCTCCACTCTCCACTTTCCTTGAAACATATAAACGTTTACAGAAACGGACAGACTAAATAAGGTTATATCAAGACAAATTACCTTTGCATGCATACAAGAAAACTGCCAAACTTTGACAGGGTTAGACGCCTGTCTGTCCTCTTATCTCTTTCACACACACACGCGTGCGCTCGCGCTCACACACACACACACACACACAAACACACACACACACACACACACACACACACACACACACACACGTGCGAGTCCACACATGCGCAGACTCAATAATAACAAGAACAAGAACAACAATAATGATGATGATGATGATGATGATGATGATGATGATGATGATGATGACACTAACAACAATAACAATATCTGGGATTTGTACAGCGGTGAATCTTGTAAAAGAAACAAACCAAAGCGCTCGCATTCAAAAACATTCAAACACATACGACCGTTGATAAAACAACAGATGTTAGATTTTAGACACACACACACACACAACACACACACACACACACACACACACCACACACACTACACACTACACACACACACACACACACACAACACACACAACACACACCCACAACACAACACACCACACACACACACACACACACACACACACACACACACACACACACACACATACACACACACTGAAGAATTAACATAACAAAAGTCCACTTGTTCCACAATAAAATCACATTCTAAATCGTTGCTAGAAAAAATTATATATATCATTCAATGATGTATGTTTGTTTTTGTTTAATGTCCATTCACTACTTGGTGATAAAGTCACACCCGCATTCAAACCAACACCTACCTCTCTCTCTCTCTCTCTCTCTCTCTCTCTCTCTCTCTCTCTCTCTCTCTCTCTCTCCTCTCTCTCTCTCTCTCTCTCTCTAATATATGTATATTTATATTCTCACAACTGTGTACAGTAGAGGTCTTACTGGGGAAGAATATATAATCTCAGCAACTGATGTTATGAACATTCAATGAAACCCAAAGATCCGTTTTATAAACTACACTAAATATATATTTCACACAAACACCCGACACATCCACTTACTTACAGCTCAGTAGTTAGTATTGATTCACAGAAGTAGACGTGTGCACAGTCGTGAATGTGTTCATGATTATATATAATTATATAATATAAAATTATATATATATATATATATATAATCCCGTTTGGGCCCGAAACTTTTCCCCCATCCATTAGGCCATGAGTGGTGGTATGGGCGCTAGTCTTTCGGATGAGACGATAAACCGAGGTCCCGTGTGTTACACAAAATTATTCAGCGCACGTAAAAGAACCCACGGCAACAAGAGAGTTGTCCCTGGCAAAATTCTTAGAAAAAACTACTCTGATAGGGAAACAAATACAGTTGCACACCCAAAAAAAAGGGGGTAGCGCTGCTCTTGTGGCGACGCGCTCTCCCCTGGGAGAGAATCCCGAATTTCATGCAGAGAAATCTCGTGACTTAAAGTGGTATAAATAAAAAAAATAAACATATTTCGGTAAAGATACTCTTTTCATAACTTTGTTTGCGCTTTGAACGGAGAAATTCTAAAGCTTAATGACATTTCGATTTTTATGAGAGTAAATTATGATGAATTTTGTGGCGGTTTGTTTCCCTACTGCGCAAGGAAACTGTGTTTTCAACAACCAAAAACTCATTTCCTGGATCGCTTCCGCTGCATTCTTCACAGTCTCTCTTCTTTGAAATGCTGCCTGTTAAACATCTATGGAGTCTTGCCAGTTATACACTCATGGAAATACAATTATTTTCTCCCCTTTGTAACACCAGAACATTGTTTAAACTCTCTGCTTTGAGATGGAGCCTTACGGCAATGTTGTTTTA
>CM054135.1:43127229-43134729 GCA_028751875.1 Rapana venosa
TACTCTGTTGTTCTGCAGCCATGATAGAATTATCTGGGTAAAAGTTAATCAGCTTTCCTTGGAGATTAATTTCAGCTTCAATGCAACACAGATCTATACCTTTTTCTTCTCTTTCTCCTTTTTGTGTGTGGATATCACACAGTTGTATTCTACACCGGTGTTATTTCATTGTATAACTTTGTCAGACAACTCTTGTGTTGCTGTGAGGTTTTTTTACGTAAGCTGAATTCCGGTGTTGGGATGAAATACTGATTTATCGCCTCATGCTCAAGACTAGCTATCGAAGGCCTTGAAAAACGGTAGAAAATATTGAAACTTGAAACGAGATTAAGCCCGTGGACTATGCCTTTCTAGACCGATACCTTAATCCACTATCTATTTTATTTTACTTGTAGGTGTAAAGAGAAGGGGACATTCTTGGTCATCTCAATGTTATTTGGAAACTGTGTCTTAATTAGAATTAAAGCCAAGGGGGGGGGGGGGGGGGATTTTCCTTTAACGTATCTCATCTCCGATTTAAGCCTATGCAC
Organism: Rapana venosa; assembly: GCA_028751875.1. Taxonomy (NCBI): domain Eukaryota; kingdom Metazoa; phylum Mollusca; class Gastropoda; order Neogastropoda; family Muricidae; genus Rapana; species Rapana venosa. The sequence continues at coordinate 43,127,760 of CM054135.1, forward strand.
TTTAAAATGACTGTCTATTTATATGATAAGTCTAGCCAATCACCTGTTGACCTCGAGATATTTGAGATTTGTTAAACATGGTCTTGGCTGTTGATGTCGAGGCATTTAGGATTTGTATACACTTTTATCTCCCTCAGTATTTATTCCAGGACATCTGACTGATTTCATCCTCTAGCTATTTCAGTCTTTGTATAACCCAGGAGGCAGATAGGTATAAGTCGGATTTTGAAGTATTACACTTTTGAAAGGAAACAAATCAGTCTAGCCTCTCTCTCCTTTCCCCCTAACAAACACGGACACACACACACACACACACACACACACGCGCGCGCGCGCGCGCGCGCATACATACATACACACGTGCGCGCGCGCGCGCCTATTCAATACAAAGATTAGAAATGAAAATTTGACTTTCACACACACACACACACACACTCACAACACACACACACACACACACACACACACACACACACACACACACACACACACACACACGGGGAAAATGCCAAATACGAAGAACAAGCGTTTAACTTAAAAAAAAGACCATAACAAAATCTAATATGTATCCTAAAGAAGATACACTGAGAAAAAACACATTACTATTGAAAACGCTTGGTTGTATTCCACCATTATTATTATCATTATGATTCTTTACCACTCCACAAACAACGGCTACCTACTTTAGCTGAGACTATTCCTGTGCTTTTTCACTTTTAAGAAATGGTCTAATTAAAATGGTAGCCGAGTTACAGTCCCCCCTCCCCCTGATTACTTGTTTTTCTGTTTTGTCTGATTGGTTGGTTTGTTGTTGTTGGTAGTGGTGGTGATAGTGATGGTGGTTGTGGTGATGGTGGTAGTGATTCAGGTTGGGTTCTTTTAGATGTGTGTAGTTTGTTCTTTATTTTTTGTTTCCTTTTGGGGGTTTTTTTCCTTTGTCTGCTTTTTGTTTTTAGTGATGTTTCGTTTCGTTTTGGGCTTGCATTTAATGTATCATCTTTAAAGTCATTCATGATCTATTCCGCTTGAAATGTTTTACCTTCGCTGCTTATAACTTATTCATGTTTTCATTTAAACCCGATACCTCTTTCCATTTTTAGCGGTTTATTTTATATCATCCAAAAACTATTTGATTAATTTCAATGTGTCTGGGTTTGAAGTACAATACAAATAAAACTCTGTTTTTTGTTTAATGTGTGTGTAGATGTGTGTGTTTGCGCATGGTTGCATAAGAGCATAGCGTGTGTGTGTGCGCGCGCGCGCGCGCGTGTGTGTGTGTGTGTGTGTGCGTGTGTATGTGTGTGCATACATGCATGCATGCGTAATTGCACGCGTGCGCGCGTGTGTGCATGTGTGTGAGTGCACGCGCGCGCATTCCACAGCTACACAAATTCAAATTCATATTCTACACTATATATCCCAAAGCATCGTGAAGTAAGGGGTCTTTTCTCTTTGCTTAACATTGTGTTGGAAAACTTTTTTTTCCTTTTCCGCGCATTTTTTTTTTTTTGGGGGGGGGCCAGCTTTTGACAAGTGCACATTAACTAAAAGACTGTTGAGACGTGGCTTTTGCTTACTACTGTAACGAAATTGCACTGTTTGAATTTTCAAATGTGTTGCCGTTTACGTCTTTAGCTCACAGAAAAATGACGAAAAAAGAAAGTCGATCTTTATTAACACCTTTCTGTCAGCGGGGATCACTTTCGCAACAAGAAAAGAGCTCTTATGCTCACATTTAGAGGGGGGGGGGGGGGGGGGCTTAGCCGGCTTGAAATAATCTGGATCTGACAACGCAAACTCTTTTCAAACATGTGTCAATTCTTGGTGACAGAAGTGCTCCAGTTATAATATATATCCAGATTTTCTGAATGAAAGGAAATCTGTACTAATAGGGCAAGAGTCGATGTGTGAATAAGGTTTAGTTATTGCCATAGTGGTATAAAGCCCGGCTTTGACTAAAGCTGTTCACTGTTTGATTTGCAAGAGACGTATGTGCCAAAGAATCTTTCAAATCGATTAGCAAGCAATAGCAATGATAAAAACGGATAATTCTAACACATCTTAACAAACAATGGTGTCATACACAGGGAAAAATCGAGGTCACATGTGAACTCGCTGTTGGCATTTCTCAAATCTCCATTCAGAATATTCTAAGCATTTTTTAAAAATCTGTTTTTAACGTGTCCGTCTTTTCATCTATAACTTAAGCAGAGGTGGAATGAAAATCATCGAGTCCTGTGACTCAGTGAAAGGAATTTCTTTCTTTCTTCTTTATTTTCTTCATAAATCACACCCTCGCGTACATATACATTTGGGTCACAGATGTATGAATACACTCAAGATTCAAGCATTTTTCATGATGCATGCTGTATTTTTACCAACCTACCTATGATAAAAGCTATGTTTGTACAAATGTACACAGAGGCCCTGTATTTTACGATTTCCCCGCCAATTACATCCTAAGCAGTATGACTTCTTGTTAACGTTGTTGTCATTTTACTATTTTGCTCAAGTTGTTCATATTCCATCCAAAAAGACAAAACAGTTAAGAAATGACAGACGGTAGAACTTATCTATCTGTGGCATCACTGGACAAGGAGAGCGAGTTGGAGGAGTGTGTGTGTGTATTGGGGGTGAGGAGGAGGAGGAGGGGAGGGAGGCACTCATCCCTTTCCGTTTCACCGATGCTTCTATCGCCATGTTTTGTCGTGTCCAAACAATTCCTGCTGAAGCGAATTTTATTTTAATCACACTTTTAAAAAACAAGTCGCGCTTTCTGACCCTATGTCTGCGCATTGCAATGTCTCAATGCTGCTGTGGGATGATAAGAGCATGTTTGTGTTATGCTTAATGTTATACCCTGTGTCAGATTTCTTTGCGGGAGATTGCGGCAGTCCTGAAGAAAGCGCATCGCCACGAATGCGGAGCCACCACTTCACCTCTCTTAACGTAAGGAGGAGTGATGGCCCTTTTTTCTTCCAACAGATTTTTTCACTAAGAACGAAACAAAGTCTGCCGTGACTTCTTTAATTAACGTGCCTTAGGGTTCGTTCAGCATGGAGAGAGCGTTGGTTTATTTGTTTTATCCAATAACCTTGAACCCAGACCGACACTCCTCGCCTCATGGATGGGGCACTTCCGGTGGGTGGAACGAAAGTCCGCTGTCTCGTGTTTCGTGGATCGCTGTCAGATTCCGCAGTCCCTCTGTCCTCGTCTCTATCATTACATCTCTCCTCTTTTCTCTTCCCACTTTTTTCCTAACTACAAATCTCTCCTCTTCTCTCTTCTCTTTCTTACTTATTTATATTGTGCACACACGCTTTATATATGATTAGAAATATATTATATATTTTTTTATATAACTTTGAACAATATAACTAATCACTGCTAAATACATGATGGATTCGTATGATATAAATCTCATTATTAAGTATTATATTTATAGACAAATACAATTAACCATAGAAGAATAAGCCGAATTCAGTGTCTTCCACCCACGATTTCTGCATTGTTTTAACACATGGAGTTCTGTTTACCTAAGCTGATAGAGCTACGGAATGCTATTGACCACTCTTCTCATCTTCCCCTGCCATCGCTCGTAGACTGAACACCACAAATGGAGTAGAAGTTTATAACTCCAATATCATTTTTGCGCAGAGATTGTTTGTAATTTTCAACTTCCGTAGACAAAGATTACATAAATGTTTTCTGTCTCCCATTTTTTATAGTTACCCAAGAAATAGCACGCTTTGATATTCTGAGTTAGAGTGACTGCGTGAGTCAGTCTAAAATGAAGCCACTGTTCTATTAAATGCTGTTTTTCATTTGAAAAAGGTCAGAATGTATAATCAGAAAGAAGCCCGCAGCTGTTTTGTGAACGAAGAGCTAATATTTTGTAAAGACTGCTGCGGGGAGAAAAAAAAAGATCATCATGCACATGAAAATTAAGATATACAAAGATTACATCTGCGGGGAGAAAAAAAAAGATCATCATGCACATGAAAATTAAGATATACAAAGATTACATCAATGTTTTCTGTCTCTCATTTTTTATAGTTACCCACGAAATAGCACGCTTTGATATTCTGAGTTAGAGTGACTGCGTGATTCAGTCTAAATTGAAGCCACTGTTCTATTAAATGCCGTTTTTTATTTGAAAAAGGTCAGAATGTATAATCAGAAAGAAGCCCACAGCTGTTTTGTGAACGAAGAGCTAATATTTGTAAAGACTGCTGCGGGGAGAAAAAAAAAAGATCATCATGCACATGAAAATTAAGATATACTTTTTTATAATCGTTGGGTCTTTGTAGGTTGTTTTCTTGTTGTTGGGGTTTGTTTGTTTTTTTGGGGGAGGACCTGACATTTAATTGTACAATAAACCATAAAGGGGAAAATGTGTGTTTAATTTCAATTTTATTTGAAGTCTCTTCACAAAGTGGTGTGTGTGGTGTTGTGTGTGTGTGTGTGTGTGTGTGTGTGTGTGTGTGGTGTGTGTGTGTGTGTGTGTGTGTGTGTGTGTGTGTGTGCGCGCGCGCGCGTGATCTTTATCCTTTTTTCCTAAAAGCTACATACAATATGTTTGTATAGGATATAGTTATAAAACGCATTGTAGCCTTTAGAAAGAAAGAAGGCAATGAGCTCTAGCCGAGGAATGAAAACAAGATATTGCAAGAGATCATAAGTATATGCTCTTCACACTGCCCACGTGACGACAAAAGATTAAAAAGTGAAGTGTAGTTTGCTAAAGTTTTTGTTTGTTTTGTTTGTTTATTGTATAGTTATTAATTTTATTCGGCACACATTGTTCCAAAAGACAATGCGAAACAGCAGACCTATTGCTAAAATGCAGTGTGTATTTTTCTTGAGCTTTCTGTTTTTGTTTTGTATTTCTAATAGTACACACTTCACAACAATTCTCGACACTGAAGCTTTCTATGAACTACTTTAAAGATATAAGAACACTGTTTTCTTTTTTAAGGAAAGACAAAGAAAGAAAAAAAGAAAAGCAAACAAACAAACAAAGAAGGAATGAAGGAAAGAAGGAAAGGAAAGAAGGAAGGAAGAACGGGGGAAAACACAAACAGAGCCACGCGCGCACGCGAGCGCACACACAACGCACACACACATACACAGTTGCATGCGCTCACGCGCGTGCGCGCATACGCCTCTTTATGATTTCACGACTTCCATACAAAATCACGAAGATGATAACATACCACCCCCCTCTCTCTCTCTCTCTCTCTCTGTCTGTCTGTCTGTCTCTCAGTCTCTGTCTCTGTCCCTCTGTCTCTGTCTGTCTCTCAATCTCAGTCCCTGTCTGTCTGTCTGTCTGTCTCTCTCTCTCTCTCTCTCTCTCTCTCTCTCTCTCTCTCTCTCTCTCTCTCTCTCTCTCTCTCTCTCTCCCCCCCCCCCCCCCCCCAAAGCTATTCCACAACACATACACGTAAACAAAGTTTTGTTACGCCGAGCTTGTAGCTTTTGAAAACAGGGCTCAAAGGAAATTTAGAGAAGAAATGTGCCGGAAAAACGGTATACCAAGTAAGTTCCATATGCCACAGGCACATTTTTTTTCTGAAAGATCTTTTCGACATAGTCCAATCCTGTCCAATCCAATCCTGTTGTTTATAGCCCCGCCGACCGCAGAGGCCATATCAGGGCTGTCACCTCGTCAAATTTCAAATCTCAGATTAAAAATGTGCAACTATATACAGAATAAAACAGGGTATGAAACCAACTCTACTGTTGTTCCTCGTATCAACGCCCTGTCCAACCATAAGGGTCAACCCAGGACAGGCACCGCGTTGTGGGGAAAACCACCATCAACCACACATAAAATTAATGAGATATAGTTAAACATACACGCATCTTTCAATCGATGGTCGGTGTAAGGGATTATTGACTACCGTAAATTGTATTTCTGTTTCTCACTACTATTTTCACCCTTTAGTTGTTAGACAGTTTGGCCTGTTTGCTTTTTTAAAAATCTTAGCATTATTCATTTTCTCAAAATCAGTCTTGAAGCATGAAAGGAAGAACGAGATTTATTCTATCGTTTAAATAATGAAGCACGCTGTCTTTTGTTTTCAAATTGTCATATCATGACGACTTATCCATACTCAAAAGATTATTTTCGCTTAACATATTTTGCTAGAACACAAGTATATTCTCTTTTTCTACACATGTGTAGTAGACATGTGTGCATGCTTGTGTGCATGCATGCGTGCGTGCGTGTGTGTGTTTGTGTGTGTATGTGTGTGTGTCTGTGTCTCTGTGTGTCTGTCTGTCTGTGTCGGTGTGTGTTTGTGTTTGTATCTGTGTGTGATAAATGTTTGTTTTATTGAAAATTTAAACTCTTTCATGAAAGAAAAGATTACATATTGACCTTACTACAAATATGTTTTATGATACTTTGAATAATGTGCAGCCATCACAAACTTTTTTTATTAAAACTGGTAGATAGAACAGTATATTCCGCTAGCTTTACGTCTTTGTTGAAATTGGGACATGGGTATTGTTGGGTATAAAGTTCATTTCATTTTGGAGTTTCCCGAATTTTAAGATCTTCGTAATCGATGTTTCCAACAAACAAACAAAAAGAGAATTCAGATCAACGAAAAGTTTTAAATCTTTGCACTTTGTTAAAGGCAGGGAGGGTTTCAAAAAGGGTCAAAATATATGTCAGTACAATTTCAAATTAAATTGAAAACAAATTGATGATGATGATGATGATGATGATGATGATGATGATGATGATGATGATGACGATGATGATGACGACGACGACGACAATGACGACGACGACGACGACGGTGATGACGATGACAACGACGACGATGATGATGATGATGATGATGATGATGACACCAACAACAATGACGACGATGATGATGATTATGATACTGATGTGTGTGGTGGTGTGCTGTCGCATTCATCGTTGTTTGTGACTGAAAGGTCAGTAAATAACTGCTAC
>CM054135.1:43139729-43142229 GCA_028751875.1 Rapana venosa
GTTGTTTTTGGGGGGAGCAGAAAAAATAAACCAGTATAGTGGTACGCGCACGCACAGAGAGAGAAAGAAGTAAGGAAGGGAAACATTGAGTGTGAGAGAGAAAGAGAGAGACAGAGACAGAGAAAGACAGACAGAAACAATCGCATGGACAGAAATCATTTTTAAAAAACCAAAAGAAAGGGGAGGAAAAGGGGGGAAAAGGGAGGGAAGAGAGGGACGGAGAGAGAGAGAGAGAGAGAGAGAGAGAGAGAGAGAGAGAAGAGGAGAGAGAGAGAGAGAGAGAGAGAAAGAGAAATGTGCAGACATAGAGTTAAAAACTTATGGTGCAGACAGACAGAGAGAGACAGACAGACAGACTCAGACAGAAAGACAGACAGACAGATATGAGAGAGAGAGGGGGAGAGAGACAGAGTGAGAGAGACAGAGTGAGAGAGACTGAGTGAGAGAGAAAGAGACTGAGAGAGAGAGAGAGTGAGAAGAGAAAGGGAGAGATAAGAAGAAGGATATACAAATTTCAGGAAGAGACATTCAGTGAAGCATTAACAGATTAACAGACAGACAGACAAGCAAACAGAGAGAAAGAGAGTACCAATCCAGAAATGACTTATATAACGCACTAGTGCTAACTACAAAACACGATTACAACAACGGCAGGAATTCACCAGCATCTGAATGCTAATGCCTTCCTCTCAGAAAAGTCTCCAATTTCGACTGTTTTTTTCTTCTCCAAAGAAAAAAAAATTCTTTTCAAATTGCTTAAGTCCATTTTTCTGCTCAAAAGGTCACTACTCGCATCTGAAATTGCGACACGAAAACACAGACTTATGCAGAACAGATAAAAAGCCAGCTTACAGCTCTGCCAGCTCTCAACGAAATTATTATTCTAATCTCAAAGATGCTGCCTGCAAAGACGACCAAAAATAAACAACCATTTACGAATCACCTGAAAACCGGTTGGAGAAACAAAAATGAATTAGACATCAAAATCAATAAAAAGTGGCTGGAAATTATCAAACGAATGTCAATATCTTACCTCGAACTTCAACCTTGCAAGCGAATAATAGGTGTAAAAATCCAGGAAATGCAGGAATAATTGCTATTGTTCAAAATTACAATAATATCAAACACAATTCCCACGCACAACTCAAACGAAGCAGACGACCACTTGAGCTTCCGGCTGTTGCGGTGCGCGTGAGATCAACGCTTGGCGACAAAGCCAGAGAAAGTGGCAGGTGCCGTGTGCAAAACATAAAGGTTCCCTCCCTTGGCCAGCTGGCGAAAGAACTAGTCTAATAACCACCGCAGACAAATTCTCGCCCAATGTGTGAACTTTTTCACAGAATGTTGGCAGCAGCAGAATATTGTACGGTGTGTGTGTGTGTGTGTGTGTGTTTGAGACAGAGTGTGTGTGTGTTGTGTATGCGCGTGTGCGTGCGTGCGCGAGCCCGCCAGTGTGTGCGTGCATACACGTATGTTTGCTCGCATTGTATGTTTTAAAAGCAGTGGGTGGTCCTGTCAGCTAATGATTTATTTTGTTTAAATTGCTTCATTAGCCTGCTAAAGAAATTCAATGATCGCAGAGGAAAGAAACGCTCTTGTCAAGCTTGGTAAACAGGAGGAAGTACAAAAAAGATTGGGACCGACCCCCCCCCCCCCCCTCTCTCTCTCTCTCTCTCTCTCATCTCTGAAGCATAAAATAGGACCTCTCTCTCTCTCTCTCCCTCTCTCTCAAGAATTGGCTCTTTTCCTTTGAAAATACAGTTGAAACTACAAAAAAGGTCTAAGTGCTGTTGTTGACATACAACACAGGCCGAATTACGCAAGACAGATATAAAAAAAGAAAAAAGAGTCAGAAAAGTTGGATTTAATGCAAACAACAGGTGGTCTCAACCTGGCGCGCCACAGAATCATTGAGCTCTCTAATTTGTAGTAAAACTGACAACAAAAATATTTCATTTCAGTATAACTCTTATGGAAAGTGCAAGATAAAATGTCTATCCATTTTCTGTACTTGGAATGATTAAAACAATTTTTTTTAAGATGTTAATGCAGAAACAGTAGTAGAGGAAAACAAGGGCAGGTAACCACTTACATCTAATAATTTTAAAAAATGATAAAAAGACGGAGACGAAATTGTGAGCTGTTCAGAGCGTCAGGCTCGTCTTCTTTTATCAAATTTGTCTTTTCTGGGTGTGTTTTTTTCTTTCTCTTGTTCCTTAACGTTCCGAAAAGTCGTTGTAGCACTGCACTGAATTTTTCAGGTCACGTAACTATGACAATTTGAACTTGGCAGATCCCATCTTTCTGCAAGTACAGGGTGCATGCTAGGTTTGTTTTTCGTGTTGCCGCAACTCACCTAGTACCTAACGCTGACATGCATTACAGGATTTTTAACACGCACATGAGATCTTCTGCTTGTTTGTATACACAAAGGGAATTTAAAGTCTGCGCATTGGCTGGCCCGAAAGTTTCCACCCTTTATTCACCAGACCGAGACGGA
>CM054135.1:43147229-43154729 GCA_028751875.1 Rapana venosa
GCTTTTAAAGCATTTTAAAGCAACTGTTTAACATTGGTCAACGAGATAAAGGCGAGAGAGAGAGAGAGAGAGAGGAGAGGGGGGGGGGGATGGGGGGGGGGGGGTAGAGAGAGAGAAGGAGAGAGAGAGAAGGATATATAATTATATAATATTATATATATTATATATATATATCTAGTATATAATATATATAGTATCTAGTATATATATATTATATTATATATATCGTAGCTACTTTTTACAAAGATTGTTCTCCCTTTTCTGATTTCTTTTTGGCCCAGGCCAAAAGCTGTGAGAGTTATTGATGTCAGCTAATTGCCAAATCCTACACTAAAACTTTGTTATGTAGTAAAATGTTGTGTTGAGATTGCCTTCATCCATAGCAAGTTCTTAACAAAACAACCTGTAGTCTCCATTAAAGGTGAAAAAATCCTCTGAAGTCGGAGTATGGCTGCCTATATGGCGAGGTACTTAAAAAGAGTCATACACGGAAACTAATCATTCAGTGTGCAGTTTCATTCTCACAATGATTACTAGATGGGATGAGTGAGTCAGAGTGCACATTCTGGGTGACCCCCTAGAGTGTTAAGCTGGGGAACGCACAACAACAACAACAACAACAACACACAACATTATTTCCTTTGTCCTGAACCTGACTCCAACTGTTAAAACGCTGACTTTATATACCCAAAGAAGAAAGAACAAAATATTTTTAAAAAATAACCCAAGCAGTACTAACCCCCCCCAGAAGACTAAAAAAAACAAACAAACCAACAAACATTTAGCCTGCGTGTTCAGAGACATTCAGACTAAACCATGGTCAAAAACCCACAACCCCAAAACAAATGAATAGACCAATATACAAATACGGTCCCAAAACAGTCAGACAAAGATCAGACAAACAATGCCTTTTCCCCACAGAGAAAGAATGGAGGATCTCATTTTTTTATGGTGGAGATAGTAGTTGTGGCCGGCCTTGCCAAGACAAACACGACTAATGGACAACAGGCCCTCACCATCCGCTGTACAAGGCAGCAGTTTGACTGACTGACTGCCTTCCGTAGACCCAGAGTAGGTTTTACCGCTTTTCCTGATCTTGTTTGTGATCTAGTATAATAGTTTTGTCTGGCGGTCCTTTTTGCGATGGATGTTTAGTGAGTTAGTGAGTGAGTGAGTGAGTGGGTGAGTTTGTGAGGTTGTGAGTTAGTGAGTGTGTGAGTTTGTGAGTGGGTGAGTGAGGGAGTAGGTGAGTGGGTGAGTGAGTGAGTGAGTGAGTAGGAGTGTGTGTATGAGTGAGTATTTCTCTCACACTTTTGCGATGTTTGTTTAGTAAGTGAGTGAGTGAGTGAGTGAGTGAGTAGGTGTGTGTGTGAGTGAGTTAGTGAGTGTGTGTATGAGTTAGTACCTCTCTCTCTTTTTCTCTCTCTTTCACTCAGAGAGAGAGAGAGAGAGAGAGAGAGAGAGAGAGAGAGAGACTTCAGACTTCAGACTTCAGACTTTTACTGTACATCGGCCTTAGGCCACAATACAAAAGAATGGTGGGCATATGGAGTGGGCATATGACATAAGTGTTATAAACATATTACTATCAACGTATATAAATATGAAACAATGCAGCAGCAATAATAACCCAAGGAAATTTCATCCACAATATCTTGAAAGTTCATCACAAAATAATTCATGTTCGTCATAATCGACAATGTTTTGAATGTAGAATTTAACAATATAATGATCAATTTCTATATGCATAACAGGGTATAATATCGTTTGGTTAAACCAAGGAGTAGGAGACATAAAAATGTTCACAGAGACTTGTAGATTGGTTTGCCCAGGAATGGACTGGCACTATCAGGGATCGTAATAGATATGAGAGAGAGAGAGAGAGAGAGAGAGAGAGAGAGAGAGAGAGAGAGAGAGAGAGAGAGAGAGAGAGAGAGAGAGAGAGTCCGGAAGACACACAGAGAGAAGGCAAAGCAAAGTAGTTTCCCCTATTTGGGGAAAGGAATACTAGATAAGCGCTTACTTTGTTACGTGCAGTCCACGCTCTTATCAACTACAGACAAGGTGATGCAAAACTGTTACATCATGTAGAGTATTTTTGCATCCCTCCGCTAGAGCCCCAAGGTTCACCAATGATGAGACTTTGCGCATGCAACCCTTTTTACCTACCATTAAGGTAGCCACATTCTGACTTCGGGGAGATTAAGTGTACGATTATGACCAAAAAGCGATTCCAACCATAAGGAACATAATTTCCAGCATATGTACAAGTAACATTTACATCCTTGAAAAAGAAATCAAGCACTTCCACAATTTCTATTCCATGCACAGAGATTTATTTATTTATTCATTCTTTTATATCGAGGATAATGGAATAAGCACTCATGTGCTTTTTTACACCTAGTCCCCGTGTGTATGCGGTTTTGTAAATTTTGTCATCTGTTCCCATCGGCACACAATGGCCTACTCTTTCGAAAAGCGGAACAGGATTTAACGTGTGCGCAAGATGTTCTGATTTCCACACGGCCTCTTATAGGGCCATCCGAAGGGAACCGTTTCTGTCGCTTCTCTTGAGAGAAGAGAGAGAGAGAGAGAGAGAGAGAGAGAGAGAGAGAGAGAGGAGAGGAGAGGAGGAGAGAGAGAGAGAGAGAGGGGTGGGGGGAGGAAGGGAGAGAGAGACAGAGAAAGAGAGAGAAATATGTCTCACTTTCTTCTAGTATCGCAGAGCACTTGCCCATGTCACCAACATTGCTTTATGCAACATATGTCACAGATCAAAGGAAAACTAAGCAACAAACAAGTAAATAATGCAGCTAGCCGATAATTTCACATAACCATTGTAACAATGAACTGAGCAGACACAAAACAGTGAACAGACGACGCAGTACATATTAAGCTTTGATCAGTCTATTGATGCACGTATTACCGTTGATTGCATTAGCGGCACTAGGTTTCGCAATATGTCTGACCGAACTTACGCATGGTTCAGCTCACGGGAGTAAAGTCATAGATTATATCATGGTGTGTGGTAAGGCGTGTTTCTGTCTGAGTGCCTTGTCTGTTGAAGATTTATTGTATTCTGGTGTTTGCCAGCAGATCGCACAGGAATACATGACATGGGTAAAACGCTGACAAAGGGAAAAAAGACCGTGAAAAGAAGAGGAGAAGTAGAATAAAAGTGCAAGAATGAAAGAAGCACGACGGAAGAAGAAGAAGAAGAAGAAGAAGAAGAAGAAGAAGAAAGAAGAAGAAGAAGAAGAAGAAGAAAGAAGAAGAAGAAGAAGAAGAAGAACAAAACAACAACAACAACAACAACAACGAAAACAACAACAGCAACAACAAAATAACAAGAACAACAAGAACAACAAGAACAACAAACAAGAGCAAGAGCAACAAAAACAACAACAGAACAGACCCGAAAAATTAAATATAAGACTTAAAAAAATGCATTTCCTTTCCTTTAAAAAGCCAAAAAACGCAAAATGAACGACACATAAATTTTCAAGCTAGAAGTTAGGAACTGAAAAAAAAAAACCTGATCGAAAGAAGCATCCTCTGTAATGATACTCTGTTATGCAGCTTCCTCCATACAGCGTCTCTATCACAATCTAGGTTTAAAAAAATAATAGCACAAGCACATTTTCCCCCCTAAATTCATCACAGAAAGCTCATGTTCTCTTAGCAGACAATTGTTACCTAAAAATAATTAGAAACGAAACACAGGGAGATCGCGTTTCTCTCATTCTATCTTAACTGTTGATGTACACGACCTTGATATGCAAACCGAAGAGACTCGACTCTGTAGTTTCTGTAGCAGTGTTCCAGAATGATGAAGTTATAACCTAGTCTAGTCTAGCGTAGTGTAGTGTAGTGTAGTGTGGTGTGGCGTGAAGTGGTGTAGTGTGGTATGGTGTGGTGTGGTGTGGCGTGGTGTGGTGTAGTGTGGTGTGGTGTAGTGTGGTGTGGTGTAGTGTAGTGTAGTGTGGTGTGGTGTAGTGTAGTGTAGTGTGGGTGTGGTGTGGTGTTAGTGTAGTGTGGTTGTGGTGTGGTGTGGTGTGGTGTAGTGTGGTGTGGTGTGGTGTGGTGTGGTGTAGTGTAGTGTAGTGTTGTGTGGGTGTGGTGCGGTGTGTGTGTGTAGTGTAGTGTGGTGTAGTGTGGTTTGATGTAGTGTGGTTTAGTGTAGTGTAGTGTGGTGTGGTGTGGGTAGTGTAGTGTAGTGTTGTGTGGTGTGTTGTGTGGTGTGTGTGTGGTGTAGTGTTGTAGGTGTGGTGTGGTGTGGAGGTTGTGTGGTGTGGTGTTAGTGGGTGGTGTGGTGTGGTGGGTGTGGTGTAGTGGAGAGCGAGCTGAGCAGGTGGTAGTAGTAGAAAAGAGAGAGGTAGATAGAGAGGGTTAGATAGTTGGGACGGTGTAGCTCAGTGGTCGGAGCACTCGCTTTTCCCAGCCAAGTTAAGTCAGCGTTTAGAGCGTTGGTTACAGTTGGATGGGTGGGTCGTATTGCACGCCTTGGTGTCAGTACAGTTCCCCGTTCACCAGCTGTAATGGGGTAGCTTCCCTTTTAGGGGTAGGGAAGGGTAAAGCAGCGAGGGTAGGAGATGGGGGGCGCCCTCATATGCTGGCCCTAGAGAAGTGAAGTCTCTGACGCTCGCTCCTAGACTTATGGTTATGGGACTCCTTTACTTTTTAGATAGAGAAGGGTAGAGAGATTACAATAGAATAGAGTAGAATAGATGGTGAAGAGTAGAGTATAGTAATAATGATAGTATAATAATGGAATGTTCATAGCGCTTATTTTGAAAGAAGGGTAGTAGAGTAGGGTTGTGTAAAGGAAGAAGAGAAGTAAGAAAGTAGAGTTAGAGAAGGAGGAAAGTGAGAGAGTGAGAAAGTAAAGTAGAAATATTAGAATAGATAGAGATAGAATAGAGAAAGAGTAAGAGATAAAATAAAGAGTAATAAGATAGATATGAGCTAGTAGATTTGAAAAGAGAGTAGAGTAGACTAGGTTGATAGAGTAAAGTAAATTTGATTTTAATTAATATAAAGTTAATTTAGTTGTTTGAGTAAAGAAATGAAAATTTTTTACACAGAGTCCAGTGTGAGCGGGTAAGAGAAAGTTTTGAATGAGAACCACCGAGCACAATGGCCTACTTCGAATCGGAACGGGTTTAACTGTGCGCAAGAGTTTGCGGCGTAGAGCAGGAGACTCGCTTTAAGCATTGAAGATTTGGGAGAGGAGTTGCATAGAGTTAGACCAGGAGAAAATCCTCTTGACGAACGACCTGGGTCAGATGCGACGCAATGTCAGACCACTAGGACGTCAGCCCGTAGAAGGTATGAGAGAGAGTAGAGCAGAGAAGCAGAGAGAGTAGTACATAGAGTAGAGCAGAGTAGATGTAGAAGTAGAGAGAGAGAGTAGAGTAAGTAAAGAATTAGAGTACAGTACAGTCAGTAGAAGAAGTAGTAGAATGAGTACAGTAGAAGGGTAGAGACAAGAGGGTAGATAGAAGAGTAGAAAGAGAAGGGTAGAGTAAGTAAAGTAGAATAGAGAAGGATAGAGTAAAAAGTAGACAGAGAGAGTAGAGTAACAAATAGAGCGAGACAGAAGTACAAAGCCAGCAGAGTTAAGAATGAAGAATTTACTAGAATGAAGTAAATTTCCAGAACCGTAAACAGATTGTCCTGATCTGCAAACACTGGTCCAGTCTTCAGGCAAGTCTTGGTCAGCTTCTGGCACCTTTGGGCCAGACACCGTCAAGAGGAAATATCCTCTGAGCAACAGGTTTCCTCTCTGAAGCCAAACTGGGCTCGCTGTAGGATTCAAATTCAAATTCAAATTCAAAAAAACTTTAATATCTTATAAAGAAAAAAATTTCCCGGGCGGTTACTCGCCATACATAAAAAAATAAACATTTAAACATAATATTTAAAAACACACACACACACTGTCCAACATCAGCACGCACCCATCATGAGATTTCTTTTACCTCATGGTACAAGATAGAGAGAAGAGAAAGAATAAAGCATTCCACAGAGAGAGAGAGAGAGAGAGAGAGAGAGAGAGAGAGAGAGAGAGAGAGAGAGAGAGAGAGAGAGAGAGAGAGAGAGAGAAGAATACAGACAGACAGACAGACAGACAGACAGAGACACAGACAGACTGAGAAGAAAATGAGAGAGAGAAACGACAACGGTAATTGAACATACAGACAGACAGACAGACAGACAGACAGACCAAAAAAGGAGAGAAGAGACAGAAGAGAGAAGAGAGAGAGAGAGAGAAGAGAGAGAGAGAGACAACACAGACAGATGGACACAGACAGACAGACAGATAAACACACAGACAGATGGACAGAACGACATGCACACCCACAGAAACAAAAAGATTAATTAAGCATGGACAAATCCGAGGGAGTGTTGGGGGTGGGAGAAGGGGTGGGGAAGGGGGACAAACGATCAAACATTTATCCCCAACATTGAAGAGGGGAGTAGCGTCCATTCATTTCAGCTAGCTGTCAGCATGGCCCTCGTTAAATGAGTGACATGACAGCTCTCCCTGCCTGCCTGCCGGGCAGTTGTAATGAGCTTTGGGTGAGGCAAAGTGATTGATGGACGGCAGAATTCTAGCACACTCTCTGACAACCCGCCTCCATCACACAGAATAACCATCACCCGGAACCCCAAAAGAGGACGTCCCCCAAAACCTCATGGTATAACCTTGAAGCAGATAGGCAAACGTCATTGTATTGTATTGTAGTGTGGTGTGGTGTGGTGTGGTGTGGTGTGGTGTGGTGTGGTGTGGTGTGGTGGGGTGTGGTGTGGTGTGGTGTGTTGTGGTGTAGTGTGGTGTGGTGTAGTGTGGTGTGGTGTGGTGTGGTGTGGTGTGGTGTGGTGTAGTATGGTGTGGTGTGGTTGGTGTAAACTGTATTGTATTGAATTGTATTGTAGTGTAGTGTACTGTAGTGTAGTGTACTGTAGTGTAGTGTCGTGTCGTGTCGTGTCGTGTCGCGTAGTATAGTGGATTGCATTGCATTGCATTGTAGTATAGTGTAGTGTAGTGGAATAGAGCGGAGTGGAGCGGAGTGGAGTGAAGTGGAGTGTAGCGTTGTATATACAACTTTAAGTGACGGCAGAGTTCTCTACGTAGAAATTCGGGCTGCACTCCCCAGGGAGAGCGCGTCGCCACAAGAGCAGCGCCACCCATTATTTTTTTTCTTTTTCTATCAGCAAGTATATCTGTTTCCCTATCACAGTGACTCTTTTCTGCAGAATATTGCTGGGGACAACTCTCTCATTGCCGTGGGTTCTTTTACGTAAGCTAAATGCGTGTTGCACACGGGATCTTGGTTTATCGTCTCATCCGAAAGACTAGCATCCAGGTCACAACTCATGGTCTAGTGGTTAAGGGAAAAGTTTCGGACACAAATGAGGTTTGAACCACTGCACACTTCGAACCAAACTTTTCGCTTTCAAAGCGTGCGCGTTACCTCTAGACCTCTAGATCCATAT
>CM054135.1:43159729-43162229 GCA_028751875.1 Rapana venosa
ATGTTTGTTTCATTTTTCCCCATGAAGGCCTGGTGTAAAGAAGCCTCTGGCTTATCCAATTACCCTCATTAAAATATTCGAGTTCGAGTTCGAGTTCGAGTTCTCTCTCTTTCTCTCTCTCCATCCTTCTAACTCTCCTCTTTATTCTCCTCTCTCTCTCTTCTCTCTCTCTCTCTCTCTCTCTCCTCTCTCTCTCTCTCTCTCTCTCTCTCTTCTGCTCTTTCTTTTCTTCCATCTCTTTTCTTTCTTTCTTTCTCTCTCTCCTCCTTGCTCTTCTTCTCTCTATTCTCTCTTCTTCTCTCTCTTCTTTCGCTCTCCTCTCTCTCTCTCTCTCTCTCTCTCTCTCTCTCTCTCTCTCTCTCTCTCTTCTCTCTCTTCTCTCTTTCTCTCTCTCACTCTTTTTCCTTTCTTCTCTTCACTCCTTTTTTTTTTTTTTGGGGCTGTTTCAAAGGGTCTTCTCCCTTGTTTCTATTCAGTTCATAGTGTTTTATTTTTTTATCCCTCGGGCGGGGACTAGTTTAAAACACGATGCTTATTCCTTATCTCTCAAAAAAAGATTTGTCATGTCTTGTCACTCTCTCTCTCTCTTTTTTCCTCTCTCTCACTTCTTCACTCATTTCTCTCTTTTCTTTCTCTTTCTCTCTCTTTCTCTGTCTCTCTCTCTCTCTCTCTCTCTCCTCTTCTTTTCTCTCTCTCTCACTCTCTCTCTTTACTCTCTGTTCTCTCTTTCTTTCTCTCTCTCTCTTTTCTCTTTCTTTCCTCTCTCTCTCTCTCTTTTCTCTTCTTTCTCATCTCTCTCTCATCTTTCTCTCTCTCTCCCCTCTTTTCTCTCTCTCTCTTATCTCTCTCTCTCTCTCTCTCTCTCTCTCTCTCTCTTCTCTTTCTCTCTCTCTTTCTCTCTCTCTCTTCTCTCTCTCTCTCTCTCTCTCTCTCTATCTTTCTCTCTCTCTTTCTCTCTCTCCTTCTCTCTCTCTATCTCTCTCCTCTCTCTCTTCTCTCTCCTACTCTCTCTCTCTTTCTCTCTCTCTCTCTCTCTTTTCTCTCTCTCTCACTTTCTCTCTCTCTCTTTCTCTCTCTCTTCTTTTCTCTCTCTCTCTTCTCTCTCTCTCTCTCTCTTTCTCTCTCTGTCCTCTCTCTCTCTTTCTCTCTCTTCTCTCTCTCTCTCTTTTCTCTCTCTCTCTATCTTTCTCTCTCTCTTTCTCTCTCTCTCCTCTCTTTCTCTCCTCTCTCTCTCTCTCTCTCTCTCTCCTCTCTTTCTCTCTCTCTCTCTCTCTCTCTCTCTCTCTCTCTCTCTCTCTCTCTCTCTCTCTCTCTCTCTCTCTCTCTCTCTCTCTCTCTCTCTCTCTCTCTCTCTCTCTCTCTCCTCAGGAGACGAGGTAAGTCAGTCATTCGACACAACGTACAACTGTACAGGGAAATCCCAGCATTGCATTCTTCTCTACTGGTTACGGGTTTTCTTCGCGGTGTGTGTGTGTGTGTGTGTGTGTGTGTGTGTGTGTGTGTGTGTGTGTGTGTGTGTGTGTGTGTGTGTGCGTGCGCGTGTGCATGTGTGTGTGTGCGTGTGAGTGTGAGCGTGCATGCGTGTGTGCGTGTGAATGTGAGCGTGCGTGTGTGTGTGCGTACGCGCGCGCACGCATACGTGCGTGCGTGCGTGTGTGTGCACGCGCGCGCGTCCGTGTGTGCATGTGTGTGTACGTGTGTGCGTGTGTTTTTATGTGTGTGTGTGTGTGTGTGTGTGTGTGTGTGTGTGTGGTGTGTGTGTGTGTGTGTGTGTGTGTGTGTGTGTGTGTGTGTGTGTGTGTGTAATCTTCTGTAGTTCAATCTCTCTCTCTCTCTAACTCTCTCTCTCTCACTCTCGGTCTCTCTCTCTCTCTCTCTCTCTCTCTCTCTCTCTCTCTCTCTCTCTCTCTCTCGCTCTCTCTCTCTTTCCATTTTCCCTTACTTTTGTTTCTTTTGGATGTGAATTTTCCTTGCTTGTATACTGGTTATCTATCTGTTGGTGTGTCTGTCAGCCTGTTATACTTGTTTGTCTGTGTGCCTCTGTGTCTGTCTGTCTGCCTGACTCTCTCTCTCTCTCTGTCTCTGTCTCTGTGCATGCCTCTCTCTCTCCCTCCCTCCTCTCTCTCTTCTCTCCCCTCTCTCTCTCTCTCTCTCTGTATTTTCGGTCTGTGTGTCTGTCTGTGTGTGTATCTGTCTGTCTATGTGCATGTCTCTTTCTGTGTGTGTATCTCTCCGTCTGTCTGTCTGTCTGTCTGTCTGTGTCTGTCTGTCTGTGTCTGTCTGTCTGTGTCTGTCTGTCTGTGTCTGTCTGTGTCTATATGTCTGTGTCTGTCTGTGTCTATATGTCTGTGTCTGTCTGTCTATGTCTGTCTGTTTCTGTCTGTCTGTCCCTTTCCGTCTGTCTGTCTCTGTCTGTCTGTCTGTCTCTGTCTGTCCGTCTGTCTGTCTGTCTGTGTCTGTGTCTGTCTGTGTCTATATGTCTGTGTCTGTCTGTCTGTGT
>CM054135.1:43167229-43174729 GCA_028751875.1 Rapana venosa
GTGCAGGTAACCAGTTACAACTTTATTCCCATCATAAAAATGATTTTTGTCCAAGATTCGAAAAAGAAAAAAAAGGAAATTGTTCACTACAGGATAAAACATTGAAGGCAGCATTTGGGGAATGTTTGAGTAAGGACCCATGCCTTTAGCCTGACCTGACTCGAGTTTTGGCTCCTGGTTGTGCACTCTTCAGAGGTCCCGCAGGGGTTGAAACCTCACTCATCCTCTGTGGTAGGTAACAGCAAGACAACCTCCATAATTTACAAGTGTCTATTGCCACTCTCTCAACGATATTTGGAACTTGTCTCACTTCCTTCACAAAGCCTTCAAGCTGAGAGAAATTGCAACATCATAGTTCATTATTATGATTATCATATTGTTGATTGTATGTTTGTTTTTAATGTTTCTGATGATTTGGTTTTTTGTTCACTTTCCCCTTCATTATGGGCTATGGCCTAATGAATAAACATCCGAATCCGAATCCGAATCCTCCTCTCTCTCTCTCTCTCTCTCTCTCTCTCTCTCTCTCTCTCTCTCTCTCTCTCTCTCTCTCTCTCTCTCTCTCTCTTCTCTCTCTCTCTCTCTCTCTCTCTCTCTCTCTCTCTCTCTCTCTCTCTCTCTCTCTCTCTCTCTCTCTCTCTCCCTCTCCCCCCCTCTCTCTCTCCCCTCTCTCTCTCTCTCTCTCTCATATATATATAATATATGATGTGTGTGTTGTGTGTGTGTGTATGTAAGGAAGGTGGCAGGATGGTTAAGACGTTTGCCTGCCAACAAGTAAACCGTGAGGTTCTGGGTTCGATTCCCAGCCTCGCCCTTTCTTCCCAGTTTGACCCAAAAAAATCGAACTGAATGTCAAAGTCCTTCGAATGAGACTATAAACCCAGGCCCCGTGTGCGAACGCATGCAGAACATCTTGTGCACACGTTAAATCCTGTTCCACTTTTCGAAAGAGTAGGCCATTGTGTGCCGGTGGGAACAGATGACAAAATTTACAAAACCGTATACACACGGGGACTTGATGTAAAAAAAAAAAAGCACATGAGTGCTTATTCCATTATCCTCGATATATATATATATAATAATTTTTTTAAGTCATCTGAGCGCTTTGATTTGTTGCTTTACAAGATTCAGCGCTATATAAATTCCATACATTATGATTATGATTATTATTATTATTACTATTATAAATATATATATATATATGTTGTGTGTGTGTGAGAGAGAGAGTGTGTGTGTATGTGTATGCGTGTATATGTGTGTATGTACGTGTGCGTGTGTGTCTGTTTGTCTGTCTGTCTGTCTGTCTGTTTTTCACCGGTCGTTTCTTCTCTATTGCCAATTTTACCATTGCAAAAAATCTCGCAAAAATGGTCGACACTCGGGGAAGCGCAGTTTCGACACCTCAGCAGAGAGTTAGCCTAAACCCTGACTTATTCTCGTAACCGTTAGCTCATAGCTCTAACCACTCGCTTATCCTACTCTACAGCACCACAGCGAATATCCTGTCCAGAAGCTTCATCAGCTGTGGCTACAAGCAGAGATGTCATACTTGTATCGATGTAATGATGAAATAATGTATGGAATATTTATTAGCGTTGAATTTGTCAAAGCAAACAAAATCAAAGCGCTAGCAAAACGTGTTATTCTTCAAAATAATATTATGTTGACATTGTCTTCAGCTTTGACAAGCTTTGTAGCATAACAATCTGTATTCTGGCTTCAAAGGAAGATTTCTTTAATCCTCTGAAGTCGGAGGACGGCTGCCTACATCGCGAGGTACTTGAAAACAGTCATGTACGCAGGCTACTCATCCAGTGTGTACTTTTACGGTCACAAGGTGAATCTCAAATTTTAAAAAGTGAAACGGAGTGGATATCCCGAAGCAACCTCAGTGTATTAAGCCGAGGAAGGCTAAAACAACCACAATAACAACACCGTAACGTGGTATACAAACACACATATAGAACCATAAGTGAAAGTTGAGATAGGCAACAGATGATCTAGTAGTTGTTGGTTTTTTTCCGTTCTTTTTCAGAAGTGTTGTTTTCATTTTGGAGATGCACGGTAAGCTGACATTGATCAAACGTTCGTGACAGTAATACTGGGTGATGGAAACGTTTTCTCCCATTAATTATTTAACCTGACAAGCCCGAGCCATGGTAGTTGAATGTGATGGATTCTTTTTCTCCTCGTACTTTGCCCTCTACAGCGCGTTTGTTTGGGCTCATGGTTGCATGCGTGTGCGTGTGTGTGTGATTTGTCTTTTCAAGATATAGCGCTATATAAGTTCCATGTTCCATGTGTTTGTTGGGGGAGGGGATGTTGTAGTGTGTGTATGTGTGTGTGTGTGTGTGTGTGTGTGTGTGTGTGTGTGTGTGTGTGTGTGTTGTGTGGTGTGTGTGTGTGTGTGTGTGTGTGGGGTGTGTGTGTGTGTGTGTGTGTGTGTGTGTGTTGTTGTTGTTTTGTTGTTTGTCTTCAATTTAACGTCTGTTCACTCTAAGTGATATTAGACGAGGGAAGTAGAAAGTGTAAAGGAGTTTAAAGAAGGGAGAAGAAGGAGTGGAAGGAAAAAGGATTAAGAAATAGCATCCGTGTTGGGTGTTTGTTTGTTTGTTTGGTTTGGTTTTTAGAAAAAAGAAATAATAATAATAATAAAAACAACAACAACAAAACCCAACAACACACCTAGAAAGGTAATGATAATACTCTTAAACAGGAGCAAAACTTAAAACTCAACAACGTAGAAAAATGAAATAACAATAATGTAACTACAATAAATAATCGAGTGGACTATGCAATAAACATCTAGCAATGGCAAGGGCTAACTTTGAATTTTCAAATATATTTTCCAGAGACTGTTCAGAAAATGTAGGTAAAAATGGTTTTACAATAGGGCACTCAAATATGATATGAGTATTGGAAATATGATCTCCACATAGACATCTGACATGTTTACAAAATTTTGTAAGGAATGCATTTAACTTCATTCTAAAATATAGTGAATGAACCCTTCTCACAGTTATAAAACGCGAATCTATTTGAGAAGGAGTCATATAACCAAAAATATGGGAAGTGGTCCGGCAATTTTTTTAATATCGTTCCTTGAATTGACCAGATTTTTTAAACTTACCCCATGAAATTTGTATCCCTCCTGTATAGATAAGGGAACATCCAGTTCTATCGATTCCATGTCATGTCTTGACCCCTTTTTTGCAGCTCTGTCAGCCCACTCATTTGAAAAAAATCCAACGTGAGAAGGCACCCAACAAAAAGAAACAGGAATGCCTCTTAAACTTAGGAGGTGTATGACATACTTAATTTCAAAATTAATTCTAGAAAATTTCTTGAAGTTTGGGGATTTTATAGCATACAATGCTGATTTGGAGTCAACACAAAGCAAGATATGAAAGAAAGAAAATGGAAAATTAAGAATATAATTAAGAGCCATAAGAATTGCAATAAGTTCAGCTGTAAATATTGAACGATGTTTACCAAGATAGTACGATTTCTCAATTTTAAGTGCTGGTATGACAAATGCAGAGCCTGTGTCATGATTTTCTAAAACAGATCCATCTGTATAAACTTTTAAGCAGTCAGCATACTTATTTTCAATATGCGACCGAACATCTGCAACCATGATGTTTTGATTTTCATTCTTTTTTCATTAATATACTCTATATCAAAACAGGCTTTATTCATCTCCCATGAAGGACAAGGTAAAGCTTCTTTTTGTGTTTCTAAGTCATATTGGTTAAGGTTAGATTTTTGAAAGAGGTCTGATACATAAGTGCCAATAGGCATTAAACACGAAATTTGTTTAGCCCTTTTTGGAAAATTCGTTTCTGCTTGAACTTTTAATTCACTACAGACAAAATTTTCGTCATTCGTGCTCCGTAATACATATTTGGCGCATGAAAGTTGTCGGTATTCAGCTAGGGGGAGTTCCCCAATTTCCTTATAAGTTCCTATGTGTGTGTGTGTGTGTGTGTGTGTGTGTGTGTGTGTGTGTGTGTGTGTGTGTGTGTGTGTGTGTGTGTGTGTGTGTGTGTGTGTGTGTGTGTGTGTGTACATGTGTGGTGCTAAGTATGCGGAAGATAAAAATTTTATTGATAAACAGACAGACAGACAGACAGACAGACAGATAGATAGATAGATAGATAGATAGATAGATAGACAGATAGACAGACAGACACACACACACACACACACACACACCACACACACACACACACACACACACACACACACACACACACATAGACAAATAAATATTTAAACAAGCAAACAAACAAATAGAAGGAC
Organism: Rapana venosa; assembly: GCA_028751875.1. Lineage (NCBI taxonomy): Eukaryota > Metazoa > Mollusca > Gastropoda > Neogastropoda > Muricidae > Rapana > Rapana venosa. The sequence goes on from CM054135.1 coordinate 43,171,532, forward strand.
ATACGTACACACAGGCAAACAGACATACAGAGTTTTAAAAAAAACCCACCTAAATGCTATAAAAAAAAGAAGAATAGCATCACACAAACACGCCATAGAAGACAGTCCTTTTTTCTTTGTGGACAACAGTAATGACAAGCCGATGAGGCTTGCCCTCCATACTGACCTACCCAGGCCTGGCGCTCTGGACTATAAACACCTAGAGCGCAACCTTCACAGTCTTGGGAGACTGACGGATGCCTGCGATGACTGTGAGCGCTTTGTTTTGTTGCTTTACAAGATTCAGCGTTATATAAATTCCACACATTATTATTATTATTATTAGCATTATCATCATTATTATTATTATTATTATTATTATTATTATTATTATTATTATTATTATTAGAGGCACCGTGGTCGAGTGGTTTAGGCGGTCAACTCGTGATCCAGAAGTCGCGGGTTCGATCCCCGCTCGGCTCGGTGTTGTGTCCTTGGGAAAGACACTTTACTCCTATTTTCCTCACTCCACCCAGGTGTACAAGTGGGTACCAGCTCTGCTGGGGAAGTATCTGGCGACAGACTAGCGTCCTGTCACAGGGGTGGTGAAAAACCATCAGTTCGCTTAACGCTACAGAAACCGGGATAAGCTCCGGCTCTATGGGCCTTCTGGCTCGAAAGAACATACTTTTTTTACTTTACTTATTATTATTATTATTATTATTATTATTATTATTATTATCATCATTATTATCATTATTTTTATTATTATTATTATTATTATGACTGTGCAGGCCAGCCACCTCTCTGAGAGAGGAGGACAGCTACTAGTGGGGGGGGGGGGGGGGGGGGATGCAGGGCAGCTTTTAAGTGATTGTCAATCAAGTAGTGACCAGCGCCAAAGCATGATTGAATGAATGATTTTCACCTTCCTGTTTAACCCGCCACTTTTACGGGTCAGGTCACACGCCCATACACACACACACATACATACATACATACATACATACATACATACATACATGCACACACACAAGCGTGTGCACACACACTGCACTACACTACACTCGCACATGCACGCATGCACGCACACACATGCACACACACACACATACACACACAAACGCGCACACACAAACACACACACAGAGGCAAGCAGATAGACAGACAGACAGAGAGAACGCGTACATGTGAATGTGAAAGCGAATGATTTATGCATACGACCTTGACCACATTTGACGAGAGAAACAGATAGCACTGACACCAACAGTAATTAGAAATATATTTAAAAAACACTGATAACTTAACGGTTATTAGGGGGAGAGGAGGGTAACAGCTGGCAACACACACACACGCGCGCGCGCGCACACACACACACACACACATACACACACGCGCACGCACGAACGCATTCACACACATACACACACGCAATACACACGAATGCACACACGAACGCATTCACACACACATGCACACACACGCACTCACACACGCACGCACACACATCCATACACACACATGCACACACAAACACGCACATACACATCCACACACACACACACACACACACACACACACACACACACACACACACACACACACACAAGGGGGCAGGATAGCTTTGCGGTTAAAGCGTTGCACCCGCAGTTTGTCGCCCCGGGTTCGAGCTATTATGGATAGGCCCGTTTAAGGGGATCTTTTTCGCTGGAGTTTAACATCGTTACTGACGCCACTTCCCCAAAAGTCCTTCGGAGGAGACTATAAACTTAGGCCCCGTGTGCGAACGCATGCCGAACATCTTCCACACACGTTAAAACCAGTTCCGCTTTTCGAAAGAGTAGGCCATTAAAGTGCCGATGAGAGCAGATGACAAAATTTATAAAACCGTACGCACACAGGGGCTAGGTTTAAAAAAAAAAATAACCCCACATGTGTGCGTATTCCATTATCCTCGGGGAAAAACTTGAATAAAAAAAGAATAACATACACAGCGCGCGAACACACACACACACCACACACACACACACACCACACACACACACACACACACACACACGCCACACACACACACACATCACAACACACACACACACACACACACACACACACACACCACCGCGCACGCACGCACACACATGCAAACACGCACGGCACGCGGACACAATATGCATGCATGCACGCAAAAATGCACGGCACACGCACAGAGAGAGGAGAGAGAGAGAGAGGAGAAAGGAGAGAAGAGAGAGAAGAGATAGAGGAGAGAGGAAGAGAAGAGAGAGAAGATGAGAGAGAGAGAGGATCGACAACGGAATACAGAACAGTAACAGAATGAAAGAAGAAAGAGACAGAGGCATAGACAGACACAGAGAGAAGTGAACACAGGAGACAGAAAATAAAAAAGGACAGTAGAGAGAGAGAGAGAGGAGGGGGGGCGGAAAAGGAGAGGAGAGAGAGGAGGGAGGAGAGAGAGAATGACAATGACAATGACAAAGGCAAGACAGACAGAGAGACAATGACAAGAGGGAGACAGAAAAATACAGAGGCATGAAGACAGAGAGAAGAAGAGGGAGAGAGAGAGAGAGAGAGAGAGAGAGAGAGAGAGAGAGAGAGAGAGAGAGAGAGAGAGAGAGAGGAGAGAGAGAGTTAAAAAGAGAGAAGCACAACAACAAACACAGAGAGTGTGTACAACCACAGTCTAACTAAATCCAAAGTAGAAGAGAGATGGGGAAGAGGCGGAGAGACAGAGAAGAGCAGAAGATAAGGCAGCAGTCACACACACAACACAGCGCACACCAGGGAAATCACAGCACTGCAGTCTTCACTGCTGATGACATCTTCTTTGATAATTACACAGCTTTTACGCAGCATTACCATTTTAACAACTCTTACACCGCTTTTAAGTAGCGTTAAAATTTAAAAACTCATAAACTGCTTTTAAGTTGTATTGTATATTTAATAACTCCTATGTTGCTATTAAGTAGCATTACCATTTTAACAACTCACACGCTGCTTTCAAGTACCTATGCAATTTTGACAGTGGCAATGGAATTTTAGCAATTCAATCACTGCTTTTAAGCAGCATTACAACTTTAACAACTCTTACACTGCTTTTACGTATCATTACAATTTTAACAACACACATATCTCTTTGAAGTAGCATTACAATTTTGGCAACACGCATATCTCTTTGAAGTATCATTACAATTTTAACAACTC
>CM054135.1:43182229-43197229 GCA_028751875.1 Rapana venosa
GTTAAGGTCAATGTACTGTATGTCAAATTTGGTAATGTTAAGCTCTCATGGAGGAATAATGCTGAACGACAATTGAGGAGCAACATTTTTGGGATTCACACCTGATTTTCAAACAGATCAGATATGAAACCCCCTATCGGAGTTAAAGAACTTGTTTTTGCTCTTTTGGGGTAATGGGATTCAGCCTTTAAACCAATTTCCGGCATACTTGAATTTTCATTTGTGTGGCTTCTCAAGATGTATTTCGCTGATGCAAGCTTCATTATGTGATTCAAAATGTAACACTGGGAATGAGACGATGACGTTGACCGAAAGAAGAAAAGCTGACCTCTGGTGTGGGTTTTGATGGCAGATGATCATCAAGATGGCGACGATGGCAAACAACTGATTACTTCTTGCCCAAAGAAGAAAATGTCCCGTAGGAAAGGCTCAAAAAGCCAAAAATTTAACTTAGTTTCAATTCAATAGTTTCAAAACCTTCAAGAATACGAAATCTACATAATGTGTTCGGGAACTGGAAGAATATCGGCCTCAATGTTTTTGTGCTCAAATCAAAAACGGTCAGACATTACTTTGCAGTGACTGTGCCAGACCAGTCCACTGGATATGCGCAGATCTGCTGGTATTCCATCCTGCTATGTTCGTCAAAACAAGTCGAAAATTCATATGTGAGGACTGTGTTTTGAGCCATGTTGATGTACTTTTGAACGTAGAAACAGAGCTTAGATCTGCTTCTTCGCCTACGAAGACAGTCGGAAATGCAGAGTTGTAGATCTAGACTTAAATCGTTATATAAGCAGCAAGATCTATATGTTGATGATATCAGGCCAAGAGAACAAGGAACAGCAGTGAACACTCAGAATGAGACAGTGACTGAAGTGAAGAACATGCTGTCAAATTTCAGCCACACCTTCCAGGACGTTGAGAGTGAACGACAAAAACAGTTTACTCAACTGATGGCTGCTGTGACTGCAGGTGAGCGCATAAAGATAGAACACAAGACGGTACACACACAAACTGTCAGCCCCAGCCCCCAAACCCAGTCTTGTGTCAAACGTGCTCCTTCTTCTGCAACTGTTTTAAAAGCTGTTCCAGCCAAGTGTATGTTGAAGCAAGACCCAGCAGACTTTTACAAGAGAACAACAGGGATGAGAATGACATCAAAAAGTAAAATTATCCGTCAAGACCAATGACGTAAAAATACAGTCAGAGATAAAGAAAAGAAAACGAGGAGAGCAAAGACAATAACCATGCCCCATATGAATTGAACACAGCTAAAATATCCCTGAAAAATCAAATGGCATCAACTCATGTAAAAGCTTCTGCTGAAAGAAATAAAGCGCAAACTTTGGAATCCAACCCTCAAGTACAAAATCCCAATGCACAATTCCCCAAAGTTTTAATCTTGCATGATTCCGTAATGGGCCAAGTAGATGGAACTCGACTGGGAAACTCGTATGGCTTTCAAGTGGCTACTAAAAAAGCACATACACCTGAAGAATGTCTGTCTGTCTTAGATGGATACACTACGGCAGATCATTTTGATGTAGTTCTCCTCCATCTGGGTGTAAATGATCTGAAGAAAAACGGTGATGTCAAATGTGCTAATTCTCTGGTTTCTCGTGTTGAGGCTGTGCAGTTCAGGTGGTCTAAGGCTTTAATTGTTGTAAGTAAAGTGGATCCATTTACTATCCCTGAGCTGAAAGTGAAGCAAGAGTTATATAATGCTCAACTTTTCTCTCAGATGTATAGCCTTGACAATATTTCATTTTTATGTCATGAAAACCTTAAAGCCAATCTGAAAGTGTATATGACAGACTCAGCTCACCCTTCAGCCAGAGGAAGCAGTGTTCTAGCCGGGAACCTGGGACGACATCTCCACTCTCTCCTGTGGAAGAAGCCATCCCGCAGAGCACGCAACGCCGCAATACCCTGGGGAAAAGATCAGTCTTCCTCCAGTCTTGGTGTGTGTGTGTGTGTGTTGTGTGTGTGTGTGTGTGTGTGTGTGTGTGTGTGTGTGTGTGTGTGTGGTGTGTGTGTGTGTGAGAACATACTTCCATAGGTGCATGTGTGTGAGCATGCATTTGTGTTTGCATGTGTTTGTGTGTGTTATGTACATATGAGGTGCTGGCATATCCATTCTTTCATTCTTCGCACTAAAAGTGAAACAGAAAGAAAACCATTATATTACATGCAGCAGACAAGTCTCAGCACCGGTTTTCTGACCCGGAGCAAAACCCACAAAGGTCGGCTCAATCTACACTGCTACCATTTATACATGTAGACTGTGGGAATTTCATGTCACTCCCTGCCACAAAGAGCCCACTCCAGACTAATGGATCAACATTCAGGGATGATATTGCAATTAACCGCAGTTAATACGACACTAATTACACATGTATTGTCATTATTGCTTTGTGCTCTGCGCTAAATGAGCGTGTTACACGAGGGAAGGTTTAGTTTAGAAGCATGTCCTATGTTATGGGCACAAGCTGGAGAGGAGTGGAGGCTGCTCTGGGTTATGTGTTAAAAAAGTAAGGGCCAACATTTGGATATGAGTTGGCTTGATGGCCGATTGACTTAAATTACCTACATGGAGAACACTTGTGTGCACTGCTAGAAATGTTTACATGTAAACGTGGGAATTTATTCGTGCACGTGCACATACACACAGACATACACATAGATAGATAGATAGATAGATAGATAGATAGATAGATAGATAGATAGATAGATAGATAGATAGATAGATAGATAGATAGATAGATAGAGTATATGCACATGGATATATATACATATATATATATATATGACACACGCATACACAGAGAGACAGATATAGATAGATAGATAGATAGATAGATAGATAGATAGATAGATAGATAGATAGATAGATAGATAGATAGATAGATAGATAGATTTACCACAGAGGATGAGTGAGGTTTCAATCACTGTGGGACCTCTGAAGAGTGCTCAACCAGGAGCCAAAACTCGAGTCAGGTCAGACAAAGGCATGGTCCTTAACTAATTACCCAAATGCTGCCTTCAAAGTTTTATCCTGTAGTGGATTTTTAAAAAATCTTTGACAAAAATTATGTTTATCATGAGAAAGAAGTTGTAACTGGTTACCTGCACTTGTTTTTCCCCACTATATTTTCTCAAATCCATCTATCTTATCTCTCTCTCTCCTCTCTCTCTCTCTCTCTCTCTCTCTCTCTCTCTCTCTCTCTCTCTCTCTCTCTCTCTCTCTCTCTCTCTCTCTCTCTCTCTCTCTCTACTTATATATATATATATATATATATATATATATATATATATATATATATATATATGTGTGTGTGTATATATATATATATATAATATATATATATATATATATATATATATCACCCGCATACACGTGCGTACATGCACGCATGTGCACAAAGAGAGACAGACAGAAAGAGACACAGACAGACAGGCAGATAGAAGGTCCACAGTAAAGTAAACTTTCTTTTGACTTAATAATCAACCCTATACTTATCATTATTGCCTGGCGATCAATACACCCACGTGCCACGCTCATTTCTTCAGAATACACATGTCATGTGCCTCATGTTAGCATCTTCACCATCAAAACAACAATCATGTTGAGAAATGCTAATATGATAACCTACTACTCCTCCCCACCCACCCACCCAGCCCTCTCTCTCTCTCTCTCTCTCTCTCTCTCTCTCTCTCTCTCTCTCTCTCTCTCTCTCTCTCTCTCTCTCTCTCTCTCTCTCTCTCTTCTTCCATACCGCGACCCCCCACCCCCACTCCCCACGAAGAGATTTTCCTTACCAACCAAAGCTTTTTCATTGCTTATGAATGAACAATCAAATAAGTGTGTGCGAAAGCAATTGAATGACGGTGCCTAAGCAGCTAAGTGTGAAGATAATATCCTTGGGAATAATGTCTTACAGTATATTTGTCGGCCAATCTTTTTGCCTGAGGAAGTTTTAAAGAAACCGAAAATTTGCTCTGCCAAACATTTGGGTGGTGTATTTTTACTTGTCTGCTTTTTTTTAACAGTATATTTGTGTGTGTTTCTGTGTTTCTGTGTCTGTGTGTGTGCGCGTGCGTGCGTGTGTGTGCGTGCGTGCGTGCGTGGCTGTGTGTGTGTGTGTGTGTGTGTGTGTGTGTGTGTGTGTGTGTGTGTGTGTGTGTGTGTGTGTGTGTGTGTGTGTGTGTGTATGTGTGTGTGTGTGTGTGTGGTGTGTGTGTGTGTGTGTGTGTGTGTGTGTGTGTGTGTGTGTGTGTGTGTGTGTATTCAAGGCTTTACTTGTTTACTGTAATAGATAAGCATCAGAGAAAGGGGCTGTGGACGGTTTGAGTCACGTAGAACCGTTTTCTCAGTCTGTCTGTTGGTGTCTGGGGATGACATTTGTGCGTCTATAGGGTATGACTGCATCTGCATATATCTTGCGTTGTTCTTCCCTTTGCCTGATTCTCTGCCCATGCATGTATCTCTCTCTCTCTCTCTCTCTCTCTCTCTCTTTTCTCTCTCTCTCTCTCTCTCTCTCTCTCTCTCTCTCTCTCTCCTCTCTCTCTCTCTCTCTCTCTCTCTTTCTCACTCTCTCTTTCTCCCCCCTCTCCTCTCCTCTTTTTCTCTCCCCTACACAAACAAGTACGCACCAGAGCACACACACATCGCGCGCGCGCGCTCACACAGACACACACACGCGCGCGCGCGTGCGCGCACACACACAAACACACACACAAACGCACACGCACACATACAAACACATACACATGAACACACACACACACACTATCCTACACAAGTGCACACCAGAGCACTCAAAACACACACACACGCGCGTGTGCGCCCACACACGCACACACACACACACACATACACACGCACACACGCAAGCACACACACACACACGCACACACAAACACACACACACACACACACACATGAGCACTCTCTCTCTCTTTCTCTCTCTCTCCTACACAAATAAGTGCACACCAAAGCACACACACACACACACACAAACACACACACACACACACACACACCGTCTAATATCACAACTGTGAAAAGGCGTTAAATGAATTTGAACACACACACACACACACACACACTCACACATACACACACACGCACACACACACACACAACACACACACGCGCGCGCGCGCGCGCGCGCACACACACACATACAAACACACACACAAACACACACTCTCTCTGTCTGTCTGTCTGTCTGTCTGTCTGTCTGTCTGTCTGTCTGTCTGTCTGTCTGTCTGTTTCAGTGGAGTTGTCAGCTGTTGGTAACCGATGCGGAAACCTGATGTGTCCTCCGCTATTTGCTTGTTTGTGTGTGTTGTGTGTGTGTGTGTGTGTGTGTGTGTGTGTGTGTGTGTGTGTGTGTGTGTGTGTGAGAGAGAGAGAGAGAGAGAGAGAGAGAGGAGAGGAGAGAGAGAGAGAGAGAGAGAGAGAGAGAGAGAGAGAGAGAGAATGCCGCTTTTTATTGTGAAAAAGAACTATATCAGATATACAAGCATGAATGCAGTAGCAAAAAGCCAGTATTTCATCGTCATATTTTAAGACTTGCAATATATGCACTATACGTTTTAAAAAATTCCATTTATAAAAAATGTGAATACAATTATAAATCATCACGCTAACACGCGTGCGCGCGCGCGCACGCACGCACGCACGCGCACACACAAACACACACACACACACACACACACACACACACACACAAACACCAAAAAGTACCCCCAAAACAGCTTAAGACATGAATCATGGTAATAAAACACAAATACATGGATTGTTCAAATGTGAAAAAAAAGAAAAAGAAACTAGCATAAACATACACCCTACATACAAAATACGCACTCTTACACACACTTATCTTATGTCCACGTGGAGATCTTATTTCCAATACTCATATCATATTTGAGTGTCCTATTGTAAAACCTTTTTAACCTACATTTTCTGAACAGTCTCTGGAAAATGTATTTGAAAATTCAAAGTTAGCCTTTGCCATTGCTAGATGTTTATTGCACAGTCCACTCTAATATTTATTGTAGTTACATTATTGTTATTTCATGTTTCCACGTTGTTGGGTTTAAAGTTTGATCCTGTTTAAGAGTATTATCATTATTACTTTTCTTGGTGTGTTGTTGGGTTGGGGTTTTTGCTGCTATTATTATTATTTTTCTTTCTTTTTCTCACAAAAATACCAACACTGATGCTATTTCTTAATCTTTTCTCTTTCCACTCGTTCCTCTTCTTTAAACTCCTTTACACTTTCTACTTCCCTCGTCTAGTATCACTTAGAGTGAGCAGACGGTAAATTGAAGACAACAACAACAACGCAGTCTCACCTACCCGAGTGTACTCAGTCTTCTACAGAGGACAACAAGCAAAGAAACTGTTAAGACACATCACTCATTATTTCAGACTTTTCAACACATATACGCAACAGATAAATCATACAAACTCGCACACTTATGTATCATATCTCTACATACATGGAAAATAAAAACCTAACAAAAGCAAGAACACAACAAAAACTTGCCCAGACAAATATTCTACCAATTTTTGACACATGAATCATTGTCAAAGAAGTGTTTTGTATCACTGAAATTAAAGCAGTAAAACAAACAAACGTATTTAATGAAAGAAAATTCAAATAATATCAGGAAAAAAACACACCAATGAACAACCATTCAAACTTACTACTAATGCACAAAATTCCCGAACCCAAACACACATTCTTCAGGGAGGGAAAAGCATTAAAACAACAAAACAACACATGATTCAGTAGAAGTGATATCTTACTCATTTGTATATACGCATCGAAAAACTTACCTAACATACACACTTATTACATTATCATAAAAGAAGAGAAAATAAATATTTGTAGGTATGATTTTCTGTTATAGAACTAACTCCAGTCACTCAAGTTCTCGATTCAAGAAAACTCACATGAAAGAAACAATGTAGACACACAAATAGTTGCATTATAATCAATTCAAATCACTTAAAAACACAAGGTCTACAATTTGATAAAAGCAACAACGACAACAACAACAAAACAAACAGAGCCTCATGTTTACAGGTACAGTTGTACCAGCATATACGTTTCGTCCTTATTACCTCCCTTCAAAACCATCTCTCTCTCTCTCTCTCTCTCTCTCTCTCTCTCTCTCTCTCTCTCTCTCTCTCTCTCTCTCTCTCTCTCTCTCTCATACGCCACACACACACACACACAACACACACACGTACACGCATACATACACACACACACTCACACACACACACTGCTCGCTCTCTCGCTCTCCCTCTCTCCCTCTCTCTCTTCCCCCCCCCCTCTCTCTCTCTCTCACGTACACGCGCGCGCGCACACACACACACACACTCACACACACTCACACACACACACTCACACACACACACACACTGCTCTACTTAAATCTCCCCAGCACCACAGCTTTACAGTCCTCAGTGATGACCGAGTGTGCCTTCCTTGGTGACACGGGAGCTGTTGCTCTGGATTATTTGGGGGGGGGGGGGGGGGGGGGGGTGGACTCAAGACTCAAGAATACTTTAATCTCTCAACTAGAGAAATTATGAGTGGCATTTCAAAATTATAATTACACAGCATGCATCATTAAACAGGGGGGGGGGGGGGGGGGGGCGGGAGAGCCTAGTGGTTAGAACATTGCGCTCGCAATTTGACGACATGGTTCGATACCCGCTCAAGGGGATATTTTCCCCTGGAGTTAACATCAGTGCCGACTCCACTCTCCCCAAAAGTCCTTCGGATGAGACAATAAACCGAGGTCCCGTGTGCGAACGCACGCAGAATATCTTGCACACACGTTAAATCCTGTCCCACTGTTCGTAAGAGTAATAATAATAATAATAATGTATGGAATTTATATAGCGCTGAATCTTGTAAAGCAACAAATCAAAGCGCTCAGATTTTATTTCATACCATTTTTCTCCGTGAAATTCGGGCTGCTCTCCAGAGGTGCAGAGCCCGAAAGCGCGTCGCCACTTAGCAGCTGCGCCCACCCTTACACCCATTTTTTATCTCCAAGCTGTATGTTTCCCTATCAGAGTGGCTTTTTTCTCAAGAATTTTGCCAGGGACAACTCATCTTGTTGCCGTGGGTATTTCTACGTGCGCGAATAATTACGTGTAACACACGGGCCCTCGGTTTTCGTCTCATCCGAAAACCTAGCCCCACAACCACACTCATGGTCTAATGGATGGGGGAAAAATTTCGGTCCAAACGGGGTACGAACCGCCGCAACTTCAGACCGGACTTTCGCTTTCTAGAAGGCGTACTTAGTCACCATCCACCATAGTAAATTGTGTGCCGGATGGGAGCTAGAATGAAAAATGTTCAAAACGCATACAGACGGGGACTTGATGTAAAAAAAGCACATAAGTGCTTATTCCATTACCTCGATATAAAAAAATTAAATTTTTTTTTTAAAAAGCACATATCAAGAAATAATACACTATCCCCCAAAACCCACGACAATCCACGTTACACCACACAAACACACACACACCACCACACACACAAACACACACACACAACAACACCCGCTCCCACCCATCCACACGCCCCATACACACACACACACATATACACACACGCGCGCGCGCGCGCTCTCCCCCCCCCCCCCACACACACGCTCCCACCCATCCACACACACACACACACGCATGCGCACGCACACAGCAGTAAATGGAACAGATGACAGAATTCACAAAACCGCATACACACGGGGACTGGATGTAAAAAAGCACATAAGTGTTTATTCCATTATCCTCGATATAAAAGAATAAATAAATAAATATATAAATAAATAAAAGGTTGAGTAGCAAAGCAAAACCACAACACAACAATAATTCAAGCACATCTCATGAAACACATCATCAGCACAATCAACACAAACATCACAAGTATCCCTACATTAAGAAAAACATGACAAAAACATTTTTGATTGAAAAAAAAAACCTTGATGACTAAAGTGTGTGTGTGTGTGCGTGCGTGCGTGCGTGCGTGCGTGCGTGCGTGCGTGCGTGCGTGCGTGCGTGCGTGCGTGCGTGCGTGCGTGCGTGCGTGCGTGCGTGCGTGCGTGCGTGCGTGCGTGCGTGCGTGCGTGTGTGTGTGTGTGTGTGTGATGTAGAGTGTTGTCAGCTTTTAAGTTATTATATTACTTCTTAATCTGTATTGTTTAATAATACATGCTGTGTAATTGTAATTTTGAAATGGGACTCATCATTTATCTTGTTGAGTCATTACAGTATTCGTGAGTCTTGAGTCCTGAGTCCTTGATGGTTGTGGTGTCCTCATTGATAACTGATGACTGGGGTTGTTTCTTGATGACTGGGGTTGTTGTCCTTGATGACTGGGGTTGTTGTCCTTGATGACTGGGGTTGTTGTTCTTGATGACTGGGGTTGTTGTCCTTGCTGACTGGGGTTGTTGTCCTTGATGACTGGGGTTGTTGTTCTTGATGACTGGGGTTGTTGTCCTTGATGACTGGAGTTGTTGTTCTTGATGACTGGAGTTGTTGTTCTTGATGACTGGGGTTGTTGTTCTTGATGACTGGGGTTGTTGTTCTTGATGACTGGGGTTGTTGTTCTTGATGACTGGGGTTGTTGTTCTTGACGACTGGGGTTGTTGTCCTTGATGACTGGGGTTGTGGTTGTTGTTCTTGACGACTAGGGTTGTTGTTCTTGATGACTGGGGTTATTGTCCTTGATGACTGGGGTTGTTGTTCCTGATGACTGGGGTTGTTGTGCTGATGTCTGGTGTTGTTGTCCTTGATGACTGGGGTTGAGGTTGTTGTTCTTGATGACAGAGGTTGTTGTTCCTGATGACTGGTGTTGTTGTTCTTGACGACTGGGGTTATTGTTCTTGACGACAGGGGTTTGTTGTTCTTGATGACAGAGGTTGTTGTCCTTGATGACTGGGGTTGAGGTTGTTGTTCTTGATGACAGAGGTTCTTGCGCTTGATGACTGGGGTTGTTGTTCTTGATGACTGGGGTTGTTGTTCTGATGACTGGGGTTGTTGTCCTGATGACTGGGGTTGTTGTCCTTGATGACAGAGGTTGTTGTTCTTGATGACTGGGGTTGTGCTTGATGAATGGGGTTGTTGTTCTTGATGACTGGGGTTGTGCTTGATGAATGGGGTTGTTGTCCTAGATGACTGGAGTTATTGTCCGTGATTGTTAGGGCTGTTGTCCGTGGTGACTGGGGATCCCATCTTTGATGACGGGGTATCCTCGAAAGCTATAACAGTCACAAACCTGAAATTGACACTTAGAGGATGGGAAACATCCTACTTTAAATCAGTTTGATATGTAGACAGTTGTGCTACGTGCAGTGTTCTTTTCATTTTGTCAAAAGTCCCGTGAGTATGATTAAGTAAAGCAAATCATAGAGGGTAAGTATTGTATCCTGTAAAATACAACCATACAGTAGTCATTTCACTCCCCAAAGAAATGATGTAGTCATGCATAGACTCATTAACTACACTGACAAAATGTTGTAGCTATCGTTAGATCAGTTTCCATCAAATTTACGGGTGGAAACTTATTTCTTTCCAAAAATCAGTAAACAGTATCACATTTGGAAGGTGGCAGGATGGTTAAGACGTTTGCCTGCCAACAAGTAAACCGTGAGGTTCTGGGTTCGATTCCCAGCCTCGGCCTTTCTTCCCAGTTTGACAAAAAAATCGAACTGAATGTCAAAGTCCTTCGGATGAGACTATAAACCGAGGTCCCGTGTGCGAACGCATGCAGAACATCTTGCGCACACGTTAAATCCTGTTCCGCTTTTCGAAAGAGTAGGCCATTGTATGCCGGTGGGAACAGATGACAAAATTTACAAAAACGCATACACACGGGGCCTGGATGTAAAAAAAGCACATGAGTGCTTATTCCATTATCCTCGATATAAAATAATAAATAAATAAATAAATAATTTATTCTTGAATATACCAGTTACGTTTAGCTTTGTCAGTTGAACAATTGTACTTCTAACATATGGGGATGGGATAGCTCAGTGGTCGGAGCACTCGCTTTCCCCCAGCCAAGTTAAGCAGCGTCGAGCGTGGTTACCAGTTGGATGTGTGACCGTTTGCGCGCCTTGGCTCCAGTACAGCTCCTCCAGTTCACCCAGCTGTAAATGGGTACCTGCCCTCTTTAGGGTCAGGGAAGGTAAAGCAGCGAGGGAGAGGAGATGGGCGCCGCCCTCAATATGCTGGCCCTAGAGAAGTGAGGTCTCTGACGCCTCGCTCCCCTACGACCTTATAGGTTATGGGACTCCTTTACCTTTTTTTTTTTACTTCTAACGTAAAGGATAACAGATATCAGTTTATGATTTATTGTAATTGGAACAGGCACATGTTGTAAACATGAATATCAAACCTTGCTTTACTTGTGTCGACATCTGCATAGATTGCTAGAAAAACTGATCAATTTTACATCGTGTGATTTCTCTGTACCAATGGGTTATTTGGAGATTCACATCCAGTAAAGCTCCGTACTTTTGAAAAATGCTAAAACTGCCAAACATAGGACTTTTGATACTATCTGGAAAATGTACGACATGAAAAGGCAGATTGTAGCTACGAAACGATATGAATAATCAATATTTTGATAAAAATAGACATTACCCAGCATTGTTAAGTGTGTAGCTGTGTATGACTTCATTTAACATGTAAGTTACTTTGAGGGCATAAAATAACCTAATTGATGCAGTGTGACTTCTATCCACTGAATATAGTTTTTTCTTCTACCATTCTTTCTCTTCAAAACTTTCTACAGGCTATGCCAAAGCCTCTGGCTCTCAAATGTTATAAATAGTCAATCTGGTTTTTTTTATTGTAAGATGTTGTCATGGGTAGCATACATGTATATCATACTATTGAATCAATGCCCCCGATAACTACAACTTTTGGCAAGAGTTACGGGTTTATAAAAATTTAATAGCAAGACATTTCAGAAATACGGATCGAAAGAGACAGTGAACTGTACATACATGTGTATAAAAAAAAAAGACAAAGGAAACTTAACACACAGCTATATACAAACAGGAACAAACAGAATCTAGAAAAAGAAAGAAGGCAAAGAACAAAAATGACAACAGAGACACAGATAAACAAGACACGCAGACACATCTAGAACACACAGAGGGAGAAGTGACAAATGCTACCTGATCACGTGCTGGTAACTGCCATGTGGTGCCGGATGACATGTCTATTCTTTGGCACCTGACTCCACCTGAACAGCTCCTGAAAGCAGTTACAAAGTCATCAGTGGCAGAGGAATGCTGGTAGCTCTATTAGCACTTATATGACAATGATATGGTCTAATTACTTTGAAATGGTCAATTCTCATCAATCTTTAATGGCATGAATACGTTTCATCTCTTACTTTGTAATCACAAATACAGAAATGCCTTGCCCTCATCTGACCGAAACAGAATAAATTCACGATGAAATTTCGAAGAGATGGTCATCCTCATCTTTCTTTACAAGCTCAAATATGTAAGTGACTTGATATTTCTATTTCGTAACAAACTCCCAATTATTCCTCACATGCATTGTTCCGTTTCATTTTTTTTTTTTGTGCTTTATTTTCTGAAACACCAGAACGGTTTGATAGTATGATTTAGTAACAAAAATAAATTCAAAATCACTTTTGAACGACAACATTCCATCTTGTGCTTTTTTAGCTTAAATTTGGAATAGTTTGATCCCATCATTACGATGCAAAGTAAACTCACAATACAGCATTTTAAATACACGGTCACATTTTATCTATTGCTTTATCAACTCAAATTTTACAGTGGCTCTCTCTCTCTCTCTCTCTCTCTCTCTCTCTCTCTCTTCTCTCTCTTCTCTCTCTCTCTCTCTCTATATATATATATATATATATATATATATATATATATATATATATATATATTATATATATATATATACATGGCCATACCAGTCTTGCAAAGCAAAGCGTCCAGTTCATGATGCCAGCAGTGACACACGTGACACTTGCTTTTGGTCCCACAGTCCCTAGAAGCAAGGGAGTCCTAATCAGTAACAGTCAAGTTCAGAGGGTTTTGTCGGTGGCATGTTTCATTTGTTCGATCCTGTTACCTTGGCAAAAGATTGAATATAGGGTTAGTCTTTACACACTTTGTCATAATCAACTTACATTTGATGAAAGACCAATTTCAAACTTTGAAATTTAGTTTCAATATCGTCGGATCCTTCGGATGAGACTATAAACCCAGGCCCCGTGAGCGAACGCATGCAGAACATCTTGCACACACGTTAAATCCTGTTCCGCTTTTCGAAAGAGTAGGCCATTGTGTGCCGGTGGGAACAGATGACAAAATTTACAAAGCCGCATACACACGGGGACTGGATGTGAAAAAAAACAAAAAAAGCACATGAGTGCTTGTTCCATTGTCCTCGATAAAAATAAAAGTCATCTGAGCGCTTTGATTTGTTGCTTTACAAGATTCAGCGCTATATAAATTCCATACATTATTATTATTATTTTATTATTATTATTATTATTAAAAGAGTTGCTGCCTAGAATTCAAGATAAATATATGCACGAGGTTTTAACCAACCCGACGATATTGTCTGTTATAGTGTTTTTTTCTTTCATACAGTCCTTAATAGTTTCTGTTTTCGTAATAAATAGCCATTACAAATAGGTTTTTTTTCTTTCACACAGTCCTTAATAGACTGTGATACCTTTCCTGAAAAAGCAGAACACTATATTCATCGAATGGCACACGCACACAAAAATACAGACATTGATGGCACGCCCGCGCATGCACACACACACACACACACACACACAAACACACACGCGCGCACGTACACACACACACGCACACACACACTATCACAGCATCAAACACTTTTCCTTCTTTTTACAATCTCCCTTTCAATCTCAACAGAATAATCTTGATGAAACTGTAGCGCCGTGGGGTAAGCTTCTTCAGAAACTCTCAGTACATGATATTTTCGCAGTTAACAGCGATCGGTTATTCGATAGCAACTGTTACTAATATCAGTGCCCCAAGCACCATTCCTTGTTGGGGGTGGGACAGGGGTTAAGAAAAAGTTCACACAAAATAGAATCACTTTTTTCTTGTATCACTTGATCTTCTCTCTCTCCTTTATTCTATGTTTTGGTTTCCGTTTAGTTTTGATCTGATAGGGCTGGTCCTGTGTGCGCAATTTGATTGACACGATTCTCCTCATAGAACTATGTTCAGTCCTTCTGAAGTCGGATAAGGTGTAACGTCATCGGCGTGGTCTACTTTCTTCAGGCGAAAATGTTATGTATCTTTCCCCTTCCAGTTAAAAAAACAAACTTTCAAATCTACATCATTTTTTTTGGCTCCGAGGAGCAGTCAGGTATTTCTGTGGAGGGGGGGGGGGGGGGGGGGGGGATATGGGTATACTGGTGACGTCACACCTTACCCCAGTTCAGGATTGAGCATGTGCCATGGCATTTTTGCCAGATACTTTTTTTCTTTTTTTTTTTTTTTTGGGGGGGGGGGCGGCTAAAGGAGGCGCAGTGGATGGTTTGGGGAACTAACCTGTCGCTGACAGAGTGCCCCGATAGCTCAGTGGTCAGAGCGCTGGATTCCTTGAGTCAGTTTGATGAAAGACAATCACGGTTGTACGTACGACTGCGATTTTTCCAGCTGACTTCTACAGTAACTCTCCATCCATATTCCAAATACTTCATTAGTTAGGTTACGAGCAAAGGATTACACGTCTAAAGGATGAAAGAATGAGTCGCCTATATGTCATCAGAGAGCTTACAGCTTACACACTCCAGAATTCTGTAGAAAAAAGTCACTCTGATAGGGACACAAATACACACGCAGATAGGAAAAGGAGAAAAAAGGAGTGGCACTGCTCTTGTGGTGATGCTCTCTCTCTCTCTCTCTCTCTCTCTC
>CM054135.1:43199729-43202229 GCA_028751875.1 Rapana venosa
GTTCAGTACATCTTTGGAGAAAGAGATATCAAATCAGAAAGATTCATTAAGTAATTAAACAAGCTGGTTTTAGGTCTTGTAAAATTAGATTAAGATTTTAGGAGCTCTGGAATATAATTCCATAGCCATCCTCTAGATTACATAAGGTTAGATTTACACAGATTAATTATTGCGAAAGACCATCTAATTTGTGTAAGTGTTGATAATAATTACAAGTAAATATATTCGTAAAAGATTACGGAGCCTTGCCATGGAGTACTTTATGCCTGAGAATACCTTCATTGTATAAAACCTGGGCTGGGAGGGGAAGAACATGTGCTTGTGTGTAGTCAAAGTCTGTTAGAGTAGATAATTTATTAATGATGATTTTAATGGATCTTTTGTGAACGCGAAGCAACAGTCTAAGTACGCTACTTGTTAAATCCCAGATTGTAGATGAATACTCAATATGAGATTGTACATATGCATAAAAGAATAGTTTCCTAGTATCTAAAATTAAAAGGTTTTTATCTTAATTGTCTAAACTGATACAGCTTTGGTGCTATGATTCCAGACTTTTTTCTAAGTGTTTTTACCATGCAAGGTTATTGTCTAATGTCACACCTAAAACTTTATAATTAACTACTTCTTCGACTTTTACGTTGGAAATATAAAGAGAAGGTAATGACTGAGTGAGATTTTGACGCTTTTGTCTATTGGTAATCAACTTAAATTTAGTTTTATTGGGACGAAGAGACATGTGGTTTAGGTGTGTCTTGTCAAGATTTGTTAATATACTTTTTTGCATTGTATGATAAACCTCATGGGCATCAGAGTTAGTGTTTCAATGGTGGTGTCATCAGCACGCATTGAGTACCTATGGATAAAGGGAGCTGTTAATGTAGGGCAGAAATTAACCTTGAAGCACACCATAAGTGTTCGGAAGAAAACCAGAGACAAATTATTAAAAGATACTACATGTCTATCAGAAAGAAATGAAGAGATAAACTCAGCATTCTATGAGATAGTTTGTAAAGTGCTAATTTTTTTTTAAGAAGATTATGATTTATAACGTCAAAAGCTTTTGTAAAATCAACAAATAAGACTCCAGTAAATTGCTTTCTATTTATATTTGATAACCAGCGATCAACCAGTTTTTGTTAAAGCTGTATGGCAGGAGTGACATTCTCTAAAACTTGACTGGTTAAGGTGTATCAGATCATGCTGGTTTAAGTGTAAAAAAAGACTTTTATAAATATATTACTCCAGGGGTTTAGAAAGAACAGAAATTGGTCTGTTGCTGGACGGATCAGTCTTGTTTCCAGATCTATGTAAGGGGATTATTTTTGCTTGTTTAAAACCTTTAAGGAAATAATGTTTGTCAAGGCAAAGGTAAGAGTTTCTGCTATGACTGGCGCTGCAAGTTTAAGAATTTTTTTCATAAGTTCCGTCAATGCCATGAGTGCTTACTTGAAGTATTCTGACTGGTGTTCTCCTCGGTCAAAACACTAGTGCCCATTTTTGAGGCAATGTAACAATGATGCCAAGTGTTAGTGCAGTATGGTATCAGTGTCAAATATTTTTTAAGTATGAAATTGGAAATCCCTCTTTAAAAAAAAGATAACAGGAAGATTGAGGGCAGAACAGAAAGAGGTTGACCACCAGCATCTTACACTACCAACACAGCTAAGGGTGGATCAGTGGTCTAAAGGTAGCACACCTGCCTAGAAAGCCAAAAGTCCAGGTTCAAAGCGTGTGGTGGTCCGAACTCCCTTTCTGCCCGAACCCCTCCCCACTCCTCCACTAGACCGTGAGTGGTGGTCTGGGTGTAAGTCTTTAATACGAGACGATAAACCGACTTCCTATGTGCAACACGCATTAAGCGCAAGTAAAAGAACCCACGGCAACAAGAGAGTTGCCCCTGGCAAAATAATGTTTTAAAAAAGCCATTCTGATAGGGAAACAAATACAGATGCAGATGGGAAAAGAACAAAAATAATGGGTTGCACTGCTCTCTTGGCGACGCGCTCTCCCCGGCTAGAGAAATCTGTTGTGACTTAAAAGTGGTATACACTATACTACATTACAATAGGGGAGCGGTTTCGAAAGGGCTGCAAGAGGTTGCAGAACTCAGCAGAGATAGTGAAAGATTTTGAACTCTGGCGGCATTGTGTGGAGCTCCTATCGACGATAGTGGCGATAGAGAAAGGTGAAACTGCTTGGTCAGTAGTCGTGGGCTTGGGCTTGGACGCTGGCTGGTGGATTAAAAGTGGGGTTGTATAATAATGATAATAATAAATGGAATTTACATAGCGCTATATCTTACAAAAAGAAATCAAAGCGCTTGCATTCAACACACCCATACATGCAACCAATAACAATTAACAGAGTTAACAAATGCAAATGTACATACACGCGCGCGCGCGCACGCACACGCACACACACACACACATACACACAAAGATTATACACTTTGGCAGGGTGATGGGATTTTGGCTGTTTTAGGCAGGGATACATTTGA
>CM054135.1:43209729-43224442 GCA_028751875.1 Rapana venosa
AAGAAAAGTCTGAGCATATTACTCCTCTCCTGCAATCCCCCAACGTGTTGCCTGTGCCACAGAGAGTAGAGTACAGGATCAGTGCCCCCTGTTATAAATGCCTACTCAAAACAGCACCCTCCTATCTCTGTGAACGTCTTCACCTTACTACTCCTTCTCGTTCCCTCTGCTCTGCTGCAGATACCATGTGCTTACGAATATCTAGATTCATCCAATCCACTGATGGCCGTCGCTCTTTCTCTATTTCTGGTCCATCAATCTGGAATGACCTCCCTCTCTCCCTTCGTGAAAAGCCTACTTACGACAGCTTTAAATCCAGCCTCAAAACATACCTACCAAACCTAAGATTTCTCCCTCCTGTTTCATCTCATATCCGTCCCTGCCTTTAATAGCCAAAATTCCATCACCCTGCTGAAATGTATAACCTCTGTGTGTGTGTGTGTGTGTGTGTGTGTGTGTGTGTGTGTGTGTGTGTGTGTGTGTGTGTGTGTGTGTTTTGTGTGTGTGTGTGTGTGTGTGTGTGTCTGTGTGTGTGTCTGTGTGCCTGTGTGTCTGTGTGTATAGTTTGAATTTGTTAAGATATTGTTAATCATTATTGGTTGCATGTGTAGAAGCGGATTGAATGCAAGCGCTCTGATTTGTATTTGCAAGATATAGCGCTATAATAAAACCATTTCTTTTATCATTGTTATTATTATTAAAATGCCCCAAAATTGTTATGCTGTCACCATAGTTTTATATAGATCGGTGTTTTTGCTACTCTTTCCAGCTTGGGAAATCATTCTTGCAGTGTTGGAAGACCTGTAAGTGGTTACTTGACTTATTTTCTTTTAATGCACACACAAGCGCGCGCGTGCCTGTGTACGCACGCACATGCACAGAGAGAGAGAGAGAGAGAGAGAGAGAGAGAGAGAGAGAGAGAGAGAGAGAGAGAGAGAGAGAGAGAGAGAGAGAGAGAGAGAGAGAGAGAGAACTCGAACTCGAACTCGAACTCGAAAGATTTATTTACAAAAAGGCCATTGGCCCATACATGAAGGGGGGGGGGGGGGTGCCAAACTGCTTAGTATTTTAGTGAGAACAATAAGTAACACCAAAAAAACCAAAGTGTTAATATATACCCACAATTACCACAATAAAAAATCAGTTTAAAAAAGAAGACTTAAGAAACCAAGATATCTCTTATTCTAAGGCTTTACACAAATATAAAGCAAGGCTGCGCACAATCTCAGGGTGACTAGATGCCATGAGTAGACAATCTAAATAAATCAGGCTGTCTACTATACTTTACCGGAATGTAATTCTGTCTTACATCTTCTAATACTGGACAGCACAGCACAATATGAACTTCATCTTCCATTGTTTGCTTACATAATGGGCATAGGAACCTGAGGTCATCATCATCATGTTCTATATATCTAAATTTATGAACTTTTATGTCTGATACACCAAATCTAAACTTAGACATAATTCTTTTCAAATGTATGTCCATATCAAGCTTTAGATAAGGTTTGACATCGTGTGAACCTATAAATTGTCTGTACATTTGAAATCTTTCAATGTTTTGTATATGACCACTCCACTACTACCAACGGCAGTCAATCAGTCTTTGCCTGAAAACCTTGATAAACTCTCTACAATTTCCGACACCTTGATTGAGCCAAACAAACCCAAAGCCAAGTTTACATAAACAGGTATGTATTTGTGAAGCCCAGGTGCTTTTCCCCTTGACATCAAGATCATAAAACATCTTTTAAGATTTAAAAGGTAACCTGCACTCATCCATATGCAGAATCTTAATCCAATATCTAATGCATCTTACAGCAGCATTAATAGAGAGAGGATATCTATTGGTTTCACTATAAACAAGATCATTAGGTGTACGTCTATCTAAACCTAAAAACTGCTTTAAAGCAAAGAGGTGTATTGATTCACAATGTGGTACAGCTGCATCCAGTCCCCAAATTTCCGCGCCATATAACACAGTGGGTTGTATTTGTGCATCAAACATCTTAATCAACAAGTCAAGAGCATTATTATTCAATAATCGTAAATTTTTCAAAACAATTAACAAGCTTCTTTTACCTCGACTTGCCAGATCTTTACATGCATTTGTGAAACTAAGCTTTGTAGAAAAACAGATTCCTAGAAATTTATATACATTAATCACAGGCATGACTTTTCCATTGTACAGCCATTTTTCTTGGGCAGCTAAATATCCACCTTTTCTGAATACAACAATATTACTCTTATTCAGATTAACCTTAAGATCAAGTGCTGTTGCAGCACTGCTTAAGCTATTCAGCTGCTGTTGTAAGCCTACAACAGTTTCAGATAGCAGGATGACATCATCAGCAAGCAGAAGAATAAACAATTCTGTGAAATCTTGGGGGAAAGTAGCACCATGTTTACCCTTATTAATGACTTCTATGGCTAACTCATTAATGAAAACAGAAAACAAAAGAGGGTTACATACATCGAGAGAGAGAGAGAGAGAGAGAGAGAGAGAGAGAGAGAGAGAGAGAGAGAGGAGAGAGAGAGAGAGAGAGAGAGAGAGAGAGAGAGAGAGAGAGAGAAGAAAAAATTAACTCTAATGCGGGTACCATGAGGGAACACGATAGCTCAGTGGTCAGAGCACTTGCTTTCTCCAGCCAAGGTTAAGCAGTATCGAACAGTTACCAGTTTGATTGGTGATCATTTGCATGCCTTGGATTCAGTACATCCCCCCCTCCCCCCAGTTCACCCAGCAGTAAATGGGTTCCTACCCTCTTTATGGTCAGGGGAGGTAAAGGAGCGAGGGAGAGGAGATGGGCGCCGCCCTCAATATGCTGGACCCTCGAGAAGTGAGGTCTCTGACGCCTCGCTCCCTTACGACAATATAGGTTATAGGATCTAGGACACCTTTACTTTTACCCAATTATAGTTTTTTTGTCAACGCTATGTATTAAAAATTCAATAAGAAAATCCACAATAAAATTAAATCTGTCAAAGATAGCATTTGAGGAATTATTGAATAACAACCATGCCTTTAGCCTGGCCTGACTCAACCTTCGTCTCTTGGTTGGGCACTCTTCAGGGGGCATGACAGTGCTTGAAACCTCACCATCTCTGATACCTCACAGCAAGTCAGTTGTCAGGATTCAGAAGTTTTTATCACATTCCAAAGAATAAATAGATATTCTTGTGTTCTTCCAAAGTAGACATCAAAGTGCAGAAATAGAAAGAGGACGAAAATAATGTTTCAGACAATTCTTGTTTAAAAAAATTAAACCCTGTCAATTGTAGATTAAAAACACATTGGTAATTCAGTGTGCCTTATGTTCAGGAATCATTTAAAAAATAACATAAAAGTGTTATGGAATCTGTACCCAGCTGAAGGGTCAGTTGTAGCTGGATAACGATGATGACCCAAACACTGCCAGACAGCAGCAATAGAAGTTAAGAAGACATCGTCTTATCTTCTTCTTATATGCTCTGCTTTTGCGCCTGGTGGTAGCATGGTGTGTGGCTCTGTATAAAAGTGCCTGATTTGTGTTCTCCTGTTATCCTACAAGGACTGTTTCAAATCATCCTGTTTGTGTTTCTCTCCAGAATCTAATTGTCAGAATGGCTTTTTTTGACATTGCTTATTTTGTAAAAATATTCCAGTTCTAAATTTTTCATCTTTTGAATATTTTTTTCGGAAAAATGGCGACATAATTTGTGTTAACATTACTGTGCTGACCTTTGCGATGTTCCCTACCCTGACCCTGCTGCAGCCTGATAAACTGCACGTGTTTCACGAACTTCAACTACCTCCACCACCAACATCCATCTTTCCTCACTACATCCCCATGAATAACAACCCTGAAAACATGAAAGTATTGTTTCTACACGAAATTGGCTGCAAAAAAGAACAGAACTGATGAAGACACAAAACAACATATTTTAAACCTGGGCATCAATCGTGGAAAAACAATGTACAGTTTGTCTGCCCAGATGGAAAGGATGATTTTCTTTCCAATTTTATCTCTAAACAAAACATTGATTTAACTTTTCTCACAGAAACATGGTTAAAACCACAAGGCTACAAGCCTAAGATAAAACAGTTAACGCCACCTGGTTATAAGACACTTTCATTCCCCTGACTCTCCCATGGAGGTGACATTGCTGTCGTTTACAAGGACACACTGCAATTCGGCTCTCTCAATCTGCCATTCCCTCCCTTTCTCACCGGAATATTTTGAAGTCTGTAAACTCAAACCTCAACTTACCCGGCCATTCTATTACTTTCTGTAGCATTTACCGCCCACCTCCTAGCTGGAAAAACAATCTGACATCTTCCCTTTTTCATCAAGAATTTATGTTGCTCCTTGATCACTATAGTCTCTCTCCCAAGAAGCTTATTATTCTTGGTGACTTTAACTTCCACTTCAAAAACCATTCTTCTGATGTCAAGCGTCTTTCTCTTTCTTTGTCTAACCACTCTCCAGCTGGTAAATGAAGCTACACACAGATCAGATCGTATTTTAGACCGCCTTAGCACCAATATTTCACTAGATCTTGTCACATCTGTATCCATCACCAATGAGCTGCTTTCTGATCATTCTGCCATTCTTTTCTTTCTCAACATTGCAAGGCCTAACAAAAAGAAAAAGTATGTCACCCTTCACAACCCAAAAAGGCCCCCATAAAATTTTCAAACTTTCCTATCCAAGCTGCTGAATCCAAACACAAATCCCTGTCCCCCCACGATTTTTCAAAACCCAAAAAACATTTTTTTCTTAGCCAACTCCCTTCCATAGAAAACGCCACCCCCCCATGACCTCTTTCCCTGCCCTATGGGGCCTTGCTCCATTGTAAAACCCATAAATATCCTGATCCCCAAAAGCGCAAACCCCCCAACAACAAAGAAACAAAAAACCTCTTTCAAAAACAAAAAAGACAAACCCTTTTAACCCCAACCCACAAAGACAAAGTTATTACTCTGCTCAAGTTTTTTTGGCCCCTTACATCTATAAAATCCTTTTTTCCCCTGACCTAAAACCTTCGGGGAAACGGGCAAAGGAAAGCCCCTGCCTACGGCCCCACACCCACTCTGAATTTTGGGGTGCTATTTTTTCTTTATTCTTTTTGAAAAATTTTCCCCCAAAAAAATTTCGCCCCAAAACTGGTTTCGAACTTTTCCCAACCTTTTCCTGCTGACCCCCAAACACTGGCAATCCCCCCCATTTCTTTCACCCAACAATCGAGAAAGAAATCAAGAAAAATTCCCCTGAAAGAAATGACAGTAAAACCCATGCGTTTCTTGACCTTTGTACCTCCCTTCCCCTTCTCACTCAGTGCTTTCCCCACAGCTTTTTTAACCCCAAATCAAGAAAAAAAGAAAAACTCTCTTTTTCTACCCGGAAAATTTTTCATCAGAATCTCAAAATTGTAATATTTTAAAACATCTACTCAAAAGCACGGCCCTCAAACCCTAACATTCTGAAAATTACAGCCCCTAATTCAAAAACCTCCTTTTATCCTAAATCCTTAAAAATAATTTTTTTTTCTAAAACAGGTAAACACCCCACCTTCATTCTAAATGTCTTCTTCCTCTTTCCAGTCTGCCTATGGGCCCCAAGCACAGCACTGACAAAAAACCCTTTGGGTTCCACACATAAAACACCCCTTTTTCCCCCTTGCCTTTTTAAACTCGGGGCCCAAATCCCCCATCCCCACTCTTCCCCCTGGGCCCTCAATCCCCACCCTTTTGACACTATGACCAAAAAAATTCTTCTATCTCGTCTCAAAACACTTTTGGGTTATTAAAGGCACAGCCCTCCCCCGGGTTTATTTTCATACCTTACAGGCTTTTTCTATACATTTTGCAATCATCACCTAAAAACGGGAATTTTGGATTCCCACAGGGACATTCGGGCCTTGTTTCTTTTCACTGTCAAACACTGCCCCACTTTCCCCTTCATAAAACCGTCATCAGATCAACCATCATTTCCATCCCAAATGGACTTCTTCCGTTTTCTTGGGCATTGAACCAAGTCTGAAAAATCGCCCTTCTCTCTTACAAACAGGGAAAAACTTCTCCCTTCGGGGACACCCAAAACGGGGGATGATACAGAACAATTACAGCTAAATGCAAAAAAACCCGAAGTCATTTCATAAGACCAAACACTAACTTTCTCCCATCACAACAGTTTTAAAATAGAATTCGGCAAAAACGCCCATTTTCCTTTCTATCCAATGCTTTTGAAGTATCTTGGTGTCTTTATCAACACCACGCTTTTCCATCGAAAATTTAAATCCCCCCAACCTGCCATCATTCTATTTTTAAATTTCCCGCAAAAAAAAGATAATTCGAAATTTTACCTACCCCACTAATCAACATCCAAACTAGTCCCCTCTTTCACCCTTTTCATGTCGGGCCCTTTGTAATTCTCTTTTGGCGGGTACTTCCAGCACCCCATAAATCCACCCCCTTTTCAATGCATACAAAACTTGGCAGAATCAAACAAAGTCCCTTCAAAAAACGAAAAAAAAACCCAAGCAAAAAAACCTCCCCCTCTTTTTAATTTTTCCCCAAACGGGTTTCCCCCTGTCCACAAAAAGAAAACTAAAGAAAGAACCCACCCTGTTACAAGTGTTCCACAAAACAGCTCCCTCCTACCTCGTGAATGTTTTTCCCCCCAAATACCCCAAAATTCTAAATTCCCTCCGCTCGGGCCGCAAAACCCGGGCCCCCCTAACAAAAAACCGGTTTCAACCAACCCCACCGTTTGGGGCCATCACCCCCTTTCTCTATTTTTTGGGTCCTTATTTTGAAAGGACCCCCCTCCCCAAAAGCCATTTTAGGGACACTTTTAAATCCAGTCTAAAGACATTTTTAAATTCCAAACCTAAGACTTTTTTTCCTTCTGTTTAAACTCATATTTTTTCCCTCCCTTTTAACAGCCAAAAAACCCCCCCCACCCGCCAACCTTATCCCCTTTTATGTGCATGTGCGCGCGAGTGTGTTGTGTGTTATATATAATTCGTTTAACTTTTTATTGTTTTTTGTTTTTGATGGTAAAAGTTTTTGAATGCAAGGGGCCTTTTACTTGTTTTTTGCAAGATAAAAAGGCACATAAGTTTCCTTTACAAATTTTTAAACCTCAGAAGAGACGCTTTCCCCCAAATTTTATCTTTTTACATAATTGGGTAAAGGAAAAACAATTTTTTGAAAACCCAATTTTAACAATTTCTTTGTAAATTATAAACATGGGGTTATAAAAGGATTTTTTTAAAAATCCACTATAGGAATTTTTACTTTAAAAAAAGCCCTTTATTTGCTAAAATTAATCAATCAGAACCATGCCTTTTGGCCCTAAATTTGAGATTTGGTTTCCTTTGGGCTGAGAACCTTTCAGAGGCCCTAGTGATGTTTCAAACCCCCCCGCCCACCCCTTTCCCTTTCAGTAAAACCTTGTTTTCAAAATTTTTGGGAAAGTGTCTTAAGCTTCCTGAGAATAAGTAGATTTATTGTGGGTTTAAACCAAAGTAGCCATTAAAAAAACCCGGAAAAAAAAAAAAGGGGGGGGGGGGGAGAGACCCGAAAAAAATTTTTTTTGGTTGCAATTTTTCTTTGACAAATTTAAGGAAGAAAACAAAAAAACTAGGGGATGAAAGGGGAGGGGAAATAAATTTTGTACCAAGCCAAAAAACCCCAGTTAAGCAAAAAACAATAATCCAAAATTTTCCATAAAACCCTTTGATTGCTGCCCGGCCCAAAAAAAAAAATTGGGGTTAAAATTTGGCCCTTACATGTTTGTTGTTTTGTTGTTTTGGGGGTGTGTGGGGGAGTGTGTGTTTTGGGAACCAGATAAATTTTTGGTCAAAAAAAGCCCAAAACCGAAACACTTTGATTAGGCGAAAACAAAAAAATTAATTGCATATTCCATGATTTGGGGGTTTTTTAAATTTAAGAAAAATTTTTTTTCAATAAAGAAAAATTAAGAAAAAAAAAAAAAGGCCCAAAAGAACAGTGTGGGGTGTGTGTGTAAAATTTTTAAGCCCCAAGTCAAAATTTTTTTTTCCAATAAAAACATTTTTGTAGGGAGCGTTTTTTGGGTTTGGGGGTGTGTAATCATAAAATTTGTACCTAAACACATTAAAAAATTTTTCCCAATACAGTTTTGGGGTTTTTTCCAAAATGTACTTTAAAAATACGGACCTTCATTTAACCCCCGGGTAAAAAAGCACCACCCATAACATCTCCACCCCAATCACAGAAACCCCAATGTAGAGGCGCTTTGCCATGGAATCCCCTATCACAACCACAGGGGTTGTCCACCCAGAAAGCTCACATTTTTCTTTCTGTGCCCATTGCCCCCAAATTGGGGGCCGGGCGGGGTTCCAAGGCCCGGTCCCATGTGGCATACTCACCAAACCCCAATTCTGCGCATGTCCAAACAGTTCGGGGGAAACGTGCACTGGGCCATTGGTCTTGTTCATGCAGTTTTTGGGTTATACCCAACAGGGGGGGCCCCGTCGGGGGTTACAAGAAGCCCGCCAAAACATTTATGCTGGAAGGCAACGTTCCCAAAATTTCTGTCTGTTTCTTTGGAGTGGAAGGGTGGGAGTTGTTTGGTTTGGTGTATTTAAACATCAGAAAAGTCCTTTGGGTAAAAAATAAAGAAGAAAAAAGGCTAGAGCAAGTTACTGTCTACAGTATTTGTAGGATGGCTTTAAAACTACCTCTCGTAAAAAAAAAGAAAAGGTAAAAAGGGGTCCCATAACCCATAAAAGGGCGTAGGGGACAAGGGGGCCCGGACCCAAATTTTCCCAAAGGGCCAGCATAGGAAAAGGGCGGCGCCCCTTTTCCCTCCCCCGCTGCTTTTCCTTCCCTTTACCCTAAAGAGGGCAGGGACCCATTTACCCGCTGGGGGAACCCGTATGAAACCCAAATGCGCAAACGGTTTACCCCTCCCCAAATGGTAACCACGCTCGACGCTCTTAACTTGGGTGAGGGGAAAACGAGTGCTCCAATCACTGAGCCCAACCCCTCCCTCTCCCGTATTGGGAAACTTTCCAAAACCTCCCCTTTGGGAAAAGGGTTGGGGGTTTTTTTAAAATTTCCTCTTTGTAATATGGGGTTTTTAATTATTTTTTTGTAAAGGGGGCTTCCAACTGTTCTTTGTAGGGTACTTTTACCTACCCCTTAGTGGGAAAGGCTTTGAAAATACCCTTAGTTTGGTTACTTTTACACTACCCCCTTAGTAGATTCTTAAACTTTTACACTACCTCTTATTTGGAAAAATTTTTACACTTTCCCTTTGTAAATTTCTTTTTTCACTACCTTTTTAGTAAAAAGGTTTCTTTTTACTACCTCTTTTAAAATGGCTTTTTAAATACCCACTTAGTAAGATACTTTAAAACTAAACCCTTTTAGTAGGGTACTTTTTACACTACCTTTTTGAAAAGGAAATTTTAAACTGCCTTTTAGTTTGGGTGACTTTTAACTGGGCCCCCTTAAAAGGATGACTTTTAAACTGGGCCTCTTAGTGGAAGGGCTTTTTAAATGCCCCTTAGTAGGATGACTTTAACGCCTCTTAGTAGGGTGACTTTTTAACTACCTTTTTAGTGGATACTTTTAACTACCTCTTTTCAAATGGGTTTCCACTACCTCTGTGTAACTAAATAAATGGGAAATTTTTGCAGTGGGTGGTTTATAAAAAATTTTTTTAAAGGGGAAAGACCGTCCCGACACAGTGTGGGGTTTTTGAGTGGACATTTCTTAAGACCCTTTTTTGATAGCCCTGTGCATTCCCCGCCAGGTCCCTGTCAAGTATCATGGCCCCAATTAAAACGAGCACCCCCCGGGGAAATCTTAGTAAAATTTCCATGTTCCCCCGGGGAAGGGTTGTTGGGGGTTTTGTTTTTGGGGGGGGTTTTTTTTTGGGGGGGGGGGTGCAAAAGTTCCAGAATTTTTTATGTACACCCAAAAAAAATTCAAAAACTTTTTTCAAAGCTTAATTTTAAACCTTTTTATTGGAGTGGAATTTTTAGCAGATAGAAAAAACCGGCAAATTTAAAGGGAAAAAAGTTCTTGCAAAAAGTGAAAAACGATGAGAAAACCTTTTAAAAATTAGGAAACCCGTTTGCCAAAAACCCTTTTCAATTAAATAAAAATTGATTGTCCTGAGATGGAAGTGTAAAACAAAGGAAGAAACCAAAAAAAAAAACCCGGGGTTTTCAAAACTTTAAGGGGGGCCCCAGAAAAATCTAATACCAACACAGTACCTAACTCCTATCTTTTGGGAAAAGTCCTTTTGACCCCTTCCGTGTGACAAAAAAAATACATCCTCATCAATGATGAAAAAAGAAATTTTTCCTCCAAGTGGTATCTGATTATAAAAGTGAATTTTGTTCACTTGCAGAAATCAAAACAAAAACGATTACAGAAAAGGCAAAATGGGTTTTTTTTGGCAGGGGATGCATTTTACCTTTTATGGGAGTGACAGAGGCATTACAAAATTTTGTTGTTGGGTTTTTTTTTTTCACTTTGAAAGATTTTCCTTTCAAAATTTAAATCCAAAAATAGCGAAACATGGGCTTATAGGGAAAAGAAAAGGGCAGCAGGGTATAAATTTTGAGTAAGAACCCCCTTAAAATTTATTTTAAAAAAAAAAGTTCAGGGCACAGTAAACATTTTTTAAATACCCACATAAAAAAGCAAAGGGTTTAAATTGAAAATTGTTTTTTAAAAAAACACTCCCTTTTTTTTTGAGGGGGAAAAAGGGGGCATTTGTGCTTCCCAAAAAAAAACAATAGAAAAAACGCTTAAAAAAAAAAAAAACATGAAAAAAGGCCCTTTCAAATATAAAAACCCCAAACCCATATGGGTATTTAACAAAAATTTTTTAGAGGGTTTCACACCAAAAAGTAAAGGAACAAATGTACTTATGGGGCCTTCCCATGCTTTCTCTAAAATGACCGGGGGGGGGGAAGTTATTTCCAACCTAGCATATTTTAATTTGAGGACCAAAGAAAACAAAAAGATGAAAAAAGTGATTGGGAAACAAGCAGGGCTATTTTGGTAAACTTTCTTAATCATTGTTTCCCCCCTTTCTTTTTTTAACATTATTGGGAGCTGTTAGGGGCCCCCCAAGAATGCTTTTATTTTGGGGGAAAAAGTGGGGAAAAAGGGTAAATTTCAATAAAATAAAAATGAACTTTCTGAATTACCATACCGGGTGCATTTCCCCTCACCGGCCCCCGACAATCTGAAGTGTGCTCAACCAGGAGCTTAAAAATTTGAGTCAGATCAAGCAAAAAGCATGGTCTGTACTCAATAATTTTTGACTTTAAAAGTAACCCCTTTTAAGATTTTTTTTAAATCAAAAAGAAAAACTTTTTTTGTTTGACTCTTGAAAAGCCCCTCACATTTTTATAATTGCGGGAAAGTTGCTAAGGTCACCACACTTCTTTCCACTCCCCCTAATGGCTTCCCCTTTTAAATATATATTATAATAAAATATATATAATATATATAATATTATATAAATATTTTATATATATATATATAAAAATAAAATATAATAAAAGTTTAAACTTTTTTGTGCGTGATTGCATGCTCATGAAAGGTTTGAATCAAAAGGGCTTTGATTTGTTTTGCTTTTTTAAAAATTCAGCTGTATACAAAAATATATAATTTATATTAGTAAACCGGTATATATTTTATAGAGAGAAAGAAAGAACCAAAAAAGAAGGGGAAAAAGAGAGAGAGATGAGAAAATATAGTATATAAGATCTTGATTTTGGGGGGTGTTTTATGGAAGTATATTTTATGTTTTGTGTACGTGAGTGTGCAAATTAACATGTGATTTAAAAACAACATCAACAGCAATTTTGTTGTTCCTTACCCTTTTTTTAAAACTTTTAGGAGAAGGGAATCAGCTCTTTTTTCCTGTGTCAGTGATGGTCTGATGCCATGATCCCTCGCGCATAGCACCAAAAACTGGGGGACCTGTGTCCCTTTTTTTGCAGGAGCTGCAAAAAAACAGGTTTTTGCTTGATAATGGTTTTTGAAGCTTTTTGAAAATTTTTTGGTTTAATTTTTCCAGGATCAGATCCTTTTCCATCGGGGAAATTTCCCCTTTTACAAAAAAGCTAAAAATTACATTAAAAGGGTTGAAAATGAATTAACCACTAAAAACCTATAAACATGGGCCCCTATCTTTTGGTTTTTAAAAGATTTTTCAATCAAGGTTTTTATTTAAAGAAGGGAAATAATTAATATTTAAATGCAAAAGGGAGACTTACCTCTTTAAAGGGGAACTTTTGGGTTTTTGATTCTTACGAATTTATTGTAGAAAGGGAACCGGGGTGCACAGATAAAACCCCGCGCACCCCCCAAATGTCAGTTTCTAGAGCCCAAGGAA
Organism: Rapana venosa; assembly: GCA_028751875.1. NCBI lineage: Eukaryota > Metazoa > Mollusca > Gastropoda > Neogastropoda > Muricidae > Rapana > Rapana venosa. The sequence continues at coordinate 43,222,125 of CM054135.1, forward strand.
AAACTGTGTCAAACCATAAAAAGGGCAACGTGAAATTTTAAACACAGTAGTAGTTTGTAAAATTTGTAGTAGAAATAGTAGTAATAATAGTAGTATTTTTGTAAGTTTAAAGGAAAGGGGGAGGAAAGGAAGGGGGGAGAGCACAGCAGCAGCGCAGCAGCCCCGCGCAGCCCCCCAAAACACAACAACAACAACAACAAGCAGTGGGAGTAAGTCCCTTGTCAATTTGGGGGAATTTCTTTTCTGTTTCCAGTGTGCAAAACCCCCCTTTTTTCAAACTGAAACAAAAAATTTTTTGGAGCATATTAATTTTCGTTTTTCCCTGGTATCTTTTTATTTTACTCTGGCATTTCCGCGTGCAGAAAACCCTTTCACAGGGGGTATGTGCACTCTATCCTTGGGCTACAATACATTTGAAAGAATTCACCAATGTAGAGCTTTTTGACTGACAAGGAACAGGGATGGCTGTTAAAAATGTTTCATTTTGGCGTCCCAAAAGGCCGTTTTCTTTTTAGGCTTGTGCCCCTAAAAAAACCCTTTTTTCTTGGTTTTTCCCAAACCCTGTTTTTAATTAAAAATAAAACAGAAATCCCCCGCAAGACCCCCAAAAACCAAAAGGAAAACATTTTTTTTCTTTCACACTGAAGAGCATTGGTTTTTTAGCTTGGGTTAAAAAGATATTTAATTCCCCTTTTTTTTGAAAAGGAAGTCAAATACAAAAAGCCATTTTCTGTCAGCAGAAATGTTACATTTACTTGAAGCTTCAATTTAAATGAACATTTTCCTTTTTTTTTTAACAATTCTTTCCCGATTTACATTTTAAAAAATGTTCTTGGGTTTTAAATTTTGGGTTTACAAATACAAAGACACACACACACACGCAACACACACACACACAAAACACACACACACACCAAAAAACCCCCACACCAAAAACACACCCCCAAAACACAAAAAACATCCCCACACGTCGAAAATACCCTTTAATTAAAAATATATATATAAATATGTATAAATGCAGTCATTGTCCACACAAGTACAAAAAAGGAAGGGGGGAAGAGAAAAGGGGACCCCCGGACTGTGAAAAAAATTGTAACGGGAATCAAAAAAATTAGTCTGTAAAAGGGAAAAATGAAAGCAAGATTAGGCAAACAAATAAAATCTTGTCAAAAATGCTGAATCAAAACCCCGCATTTCCCCGTTTTTCCCCCCTGAAAAGGGGTTTCAAAAAGGGTTTTATGGGCCCGGGGGTTTTAAAGCACTGTCTGGAATTTTAAGTCCATGGCTTTGGACAAAGCCAATTCAAAAACCAACTCGTCCTTCCCTTTCTGGGGCGGGGAAAAATTTTTTAGTAAAACCAGCCTTTATTAGTTCATAACACTCTTAAAAAAAAAGAAGATGGCTCGAGCTGTACTTTGGGTGACAAACTCTTCTGGGAAAAAAGCCCCTCAAAAAATTTTATACACGGGAAAAAAATTTTTTTACACAAAAGGAAATGTAAACACAGTTTTTAAAAACAATAAAATGAAACACAAAAAATAACACCCAAAAAACAAACCATCAACCTAGCCCAGAGCCATCCACCTTCGTGGATCCCCTGGACTAAAGGGAAGCGGAAGGGTGGGGTTTTTAAGGAAATGGCAGACGAAAATATATAGTCCCGGGGCAATGAACAAAACCCCCCCAAAAGCAATCACTTTTTTGCTATCACTTTTACTCTATTTTTTATGTTTTTGCTTTTTAAAAATAAAACAAAAAGTGTTTTTTCTCGAAATTTTTAGTTAAATAATCCTCTAAACAAGGCTGGCAAATTATTTGGGGTTGGTTTTAACTGTCGGTTTAATTTTATTAACCCCAAAATGTAGGCCCTGACCTTTGATTATTAAGAAAAGGAAAAAAAAAAAAAAGGGGAAAAAAAAAAAAATAAAAGAAAGGAAAAAAAAGGAAAAAAAAAAGGGAAAAAGAAAATGGTTTTAAAAAAAAAAAAGAAAATTTAAAAAAAAAAAAGAAAAAAAAAGATTAAAAAAAAAAAAAATTTAAAAACGGGAAAAAGAAAACAAAAAGAAAAATGAAAAAAAAAAAAAAGGGGTTTGAAGCCCTTTTACCGAATTTTAAAAAAAAGAGAGAAAAATAAAAGGTTTTAAAAAAAAATAAAAAAAAAAATAAGAAAAAAAAGGGGAAAAAAGAATAAAAAAAAAATCGCCCCCCCCCCCCCCCCCCTTTTTTAAACCCCCCTTTTGGTTCGAAGGGCGTTTAAACCCCCCCCCCCTTTTAAAGGGGGGAAAAACCCCAAACACCCCATTATAATTTTGTTTTTT
>CM054135.1:43229942-43252442 GCA_028751875.1 Rapana venosa
TTAAACAAAAACAAACAAAAAAACAAAGGACAATAGTAGCAACAATAACAATAGAAAAAATAATGATCTATTTCTATTCTTTTCATTCTTTTATATCGAGGATAATGGAATAAGCACTTATGTGCTTTTACATCCAGTCCCCGTGTGCATGCGGTTTTATAAATTTTGTCATCCGTTCCACCGGCACACAATGGCCTACTCTTACGAAAAGCGAACAGGATTTAAACGTTGTGCACAAGATGTTCTGTCGATGACAGCAACAACAGTAATAGTAACAACACCACAACAGTAGCAACAAACAATTGTAGCGAGAAGCGTAACAACAATAGTAACAACGCCGTCACCGCCGCTGCCGCAGCAAGAACGAAAACAACAACAACAATCACGTACGCGTGAACTTTTGCCGCGAAGTAACCTCTCTTTGGCATTTCTGAGTGAGTGTAGTCAGTTTTTTTCTTTTAAAGATGAATGTTGAATGGTATTAAAAAAATTATGATTTCCTTTTTGGGGATTTAAGTAAACATTCCTTACAGACTTGATGGACACAGTTTTCATTACACACACACGCACACACACACTATGTACATACACGCGCGGCACACACACATATGTACACACACCGCGCATACACACATATGTACACACATATGTACACACATATATACACACACGCGCATACACACATATGCACACACACGCGCGCGCGCACACACACACACACACATGATATTTCTGCACGCTCTTCCATTCTCTCTGATCCTAAAGAAGGCCAGGGAAGACAGACACATGATCAGAACAGATGACAGACTTTACAAAACGCGTACACACAGGACTGGATGTAAAAAAGCACATGAGTGCTTATTCCATTATCCTCGATATAAAATTTTTAAAAGTCATCTGAGCGCTTTGATTTGTTGGTTTACAAGATTCAGCGCTATATAAATTCCATACATTATTATTATTAGTATAGTAGTAGTATTTAGTAGTAGTAGTAGTAGTAGTAGTAGTAGTAGTAGTAGTATTCTCTATAGCTATAGCACTGATTTGAAAACAATCACAAGATTTTTTTGGGCCTGTCCTGTATATTAACCAAGAAAAATGGACTACATTTTCTGAAAAGTCACAGATTGGGTACAGGTGATGCCAAAAATGTGGAGAGCAGGACAAAAATAACAATCGAAGAAAAATCCAGTTTTTATTTATTATCCCCCCCCCCCCCCCCCAGCTTAAAGCGAGCTCAGAGGCTTTCTGTCTGTCCGTCTGTCTCTGTCTGCCTGTCTGCCCGTCTCTGTCTGTCTCTCTCTCTGTCTGTCTCTGTCTGTCTGTCTTTCTCTGTCTGTCTTTGTCTCTTCCGTTTCTGCACTCCTTCGACCTCCGGTATTTTTTTTTCTTATTCGCTACAATACCTTTTTATTCTCCAGACAAAGAGAGAAGTGGAGAAACAGGGATGGAGCGCGCACACACATACACACACATACACAGTGATTGAGTACACACACACACAGTGGATGAGTACACACACACACACACACACACACACACACACACAGACACACACACACACACACACACACACACACACAGTGAATGAGTACACACACACACACATACGCACGCACACACACGGAGTGATTGAGTACACACACACACAGAAAATGAATGAGTACACACAGTGATTGAGTACACACACACACACACACACACACACACACACACACACACGCACGCACGCACACACACACAGAGTGAACGACTACACACACACACACACACAGTGAATGAGTACACACACACACACACACACACACACACACACACACACACACACACACACACACACACACACACACAGCGTGAACGAGGCACACACACACACACACACACACACACACCACACACACACGCACACACACACCACACACACACCACACACACCACACACACACACACACACACTCTGTGTCCTTTTCTTTGGCAACACCTGCGACTTATTGCTTGATCTTGGATCACTTCTGTTCTCCAGGAGGGTTGGAGAGGGGGGAGGGGGGAGTGAGGGGTGGGTGGGTGGGTGGGAAACACCCCCCATTGTGTGTTTGGTGGATACCCTAGGTCACCCACAGAGCACGGCACCCTCCCTTTTCTTTTACTACCCCTGCATTAATCTGTCAGACTTTCTGTCTGTCAACCCTTCTCTTATCAGTGTCTTTTATTTACACTGACAAAGGGGGCTACTATGCTGGCTCGTGGGGGTGGGTGGGGAAGAACGTTTGATTCCCAATCCTGCCGATTCATGAAGTTGTGGGTTCGAATTTGGGTAGAGGCGTCTGGTTGGTAAGCACCATACTCATGTTGTACATAACTACCTTCATGGGATGATTTTTTTTATACAGTATTTTGACTTGATGGCTGGCAATTTGACACTCTCCCTTCAGAGTATGGCGCGTTGCATGGAGCAGAAGTCAGCTTTTAAAAATTTTTTCTTCTAAATCGAGATTTTTAACCACGAACCACACAAAGCCTATAGCTGACACAAGAGCATCACCACCCATTTAAAAACCAAACAAAACCAAAAGAACAAAAACACCCTCCTCCCCTCCAAAATAACAAACAACCCCCCCAAAAAAAAACAAACAAAAAACCCCACTGTGTCAGCACATGTATTTGTTTCCCTAGGAGAGAGGGATTTTGTTTTTTAACCGACAAAAATTTCTCCAAGGACAAACAACATCTAGTTGTCTAGTTGTCATCAAGCCTTCGTGCTTATTTTCTCGCTCCAGTATACATATTTTTTATACTATACTGACACGCATATCGCATATCGCTGCTGTGACAGTATCGCTCCAAGCCTCCAAGCGTGACTGTCTAAACTCTTACCTCCTCCACTCTTCCACTCCTCTCCCCTCCCCTCCCTCCCGCCTGTTCCAGTTCTGTCCATAGTATTGGACAAATCGTTCTACTGTTGCTTGCAAAACACATTTCTATTGAAACAGTATGAAAAGATCTCTGAAAGATCTTTACCGGCATGGACGCCAGTATGTATGTATGTATGTATGTATGTATACTTGTGCCACGGTAGAGGGCGGGTAAGGCTTTGAAAAGAAACGATCCTAAGACGTATACAGACCCAGTTTTCTTCCTGATTGTTTTCTTGTCTACATGTGTGTAGTATGTGTGTTGTTTTGTCTTAAATTTAACGTCTGCTCACTCTAAGTGATATTAGACGAACGTGTGTGTGTGTGTTGTTTTGTGTGTGTGTGTTGTGTGTGTGTATGTGTTTTATGTTTTGATCTCTATTTCTGTGTCTGTGTGTTGTTTGTCAGTGTGTGAGTCTGTGTGTGTGTTTTATGTTTTGATCTCTATTTCTGTGTCTGTGTGTCTGTTTGTCAGTCTGTGAGTCTCTGTGTGTGTGTGTGTGTTTCTCTCTTTTAGTCTCTCTCTCTTTATGTTTTGATCTCCAGTTCTGTGTCTGTGTGTCTATTTGTCAGTCTGTGCGTCTGTGTGTGTGTCTTTCTGACTGTCCCTCTTTTATGTTTTGATCTCTATTTCTGTCTCTGTGTATCTGTCAAACTGTGCATCTGTGTGTTTGTGTGTCTGTGCGTCTGTCTGTCTGTCTCTCTATCTCTGTGTAGCTTGTGTGCGCGCGCACGCGTGTGTGTTCTTTTTCTTTCTTTTATTCTTTTATTTCAAGGATTATGGCATAAGACTCATAATTATGCTGTTTCCCATCCAATTATGTGTGTATCTGTTTTGTAAATTTTGTTATTATTTCCACCTGCACACAATGACCTATTCTTCCGGAAGAGGTTTTGTCGTGTGCCCAAGATGTTCTGCATGCGTTTGCACACGATACTTGGTTTATAGAATCATACTATGGACTTTGGGAAGGTGTGGGGGAGGGGGAGGGGGGCCGGGGGGGGGGAGTGTGTGTGTGTGTGCACGTGTCTGTGCCTGCATGCATGCCTGCGTCGTTGCATAATTATATACATATATGTGCGCAGTGTGTTTGTGTGTGTGCATGCGTGTGCACGTGCGAATATGACCTGCATGTACCCGTGTACATGCATGCACGCGCGCGCACGTGTGCACTTGTGCGAACGCACGCAGAACATCTTGCGCACACGTTAAATCCTGTTCCGCTTTTCCTAAGAGTAGGCCATTGTGTGCCGGTGGGAAACAGATGACAAAATTTACAAAACTGCACACACACGGGACTGGATGTAATAAAAGCACATAAGCGCTTTTTCCACTATCCCCGATATCAAATAATAAAATAAATACATAAAAAATAAACATGTATGTAGGCATGCGTGTGAACATATTATACCAACAACTACACAAAAAAAAACAAACCCGCACGCTTTACACCCTACCCCCAAAAAAAATACATGACAAAATAATCCAATCTATGCAGAACTAGAGACACAGAGAAAAAAAAAATGTTCTTTCGATCCAGAAGGCCCATAGAGCCGGAGCTTATCCGGGTTTCTGTAGCGTTAAGCGAACTGATGGTTTTTCACCACCCCTGTGACAGGACGCTAGTCTGTCGCCAGTACTTCCCAGCAAGCTGGTACCCACTTGTACACCTGGGTGGAGTGAGGAACATAGGAGTAAAGTGACTTTCCCAGGACCACAAACACCGAGCCGAGCGGGATCGAACCCGCGACCTCTGGATCACGAGTCGACCGCCTAAAACACTCGACCACGGTGCCTCCCAGAGTCAGAGAGACAGGTCACAATGTACACCACCAGTACAGTCTGGACATAATGTCCTTTCTCATCGCCCTGGCCCCTGGGCTAGCTCGTGTTCAAAGTGTGCACTAATTAACTAGGGCCACAGTGAGGGGGGTGAAGCGTGATGGCATGTGGAATGCCTGTAGAATGCTAGCTAATGATCGGTGTATCTCCAACCGCTCACCACGTGAAATTGTAGACCCTAGCTTGGAGTCACTAATGAAGTAATTGGCCGTGCAATTTTTATATTGTTTTTCTTTTTTATTTGGAGGATAATGGAGTATTTATTTATTTATTTTATTCTTTTATTTGGAGGATAATGGAATAAGCACTCATGTGCTTTCTTCTTCTTCTTCTTCTTCTTCTTCTTATCCAGTCCCCGTGTGTATGCAGTTTTGTCAATTTTTTGTCAACCGTTCCCACCTGGCACACAATGGCCTACTCTTCCGAAAGCGGAACGGGTTTTAACGTGTGCGCAAGATGTTCTGCGTGCGTTCGCATACGGGACCTCGGTTTATAGTCTCATCCGAAAGCCTTTTGGGGAGAGTGGAGTCGGCACTGGGGGTAGTGGAGTCGATAGTGGAGTAAGCACAGTGTGTGTGTGTTTTGTTGTGTTGTGTTGTGTGTGTGTGTGTGTGTTTGTGTGTGTTTGGTGTGTGTGTGTGTGTTGTGTGGTGTGTGTGTTGTGGTTTGTGTGTGGTGTGGTGTGTGTGATGTGTGTTGTTTTGTGTGTGTTTGTGTGTGTGTGTGTGTGTGTTTGTTTGATGTGTGTTTTGTGTGTGTGTTGTGTGTTGGTGTGTGTGTGTGTGTGTGTGTTTTGTTGTGTGTGTGTGAGTGTGTTTTTCCTCATCCCTTTTGTGTTTCGGTTTTCTCAGTGTATGTCGGGTGAAATGATGACTGACTGATGACTGACTTGACTTCTCTCTTTTAACTTTTCGAGGAGTCCATTCTCATAATAAGTGGTTTAGGTGAATGAAGAATGAGGCAAATGTGTTCTGGTTCATGTGTTGTGACAACAAATGTATGAAAGCACAATGTGTATTGTATGCATAGCAAGCATAAGGGCACTTTTTTTCATTGTATCATTGTATTTATTGTTTTCTTCTTCTTCTTCTTCTTCTTTCTTCTCTTCTTCTTCTTCTTTTTCTTCTTCTTCTTCTTCTTTTCTTGCTACCACCACCACCACCACCACCACCACCCACCTTCTTCTCTTCTCTCTCATCATCATCATCTCATCATCATCATCATCATCATCATCATCATCATCATCATCTCACACCACACCACCACCACCACCACCACCACCACCACCTTCTTCTTCTTCATCATCATCATCATCATCATCATCATCATCATCATCATCATCATCATTATTATTATCATTATTATTGTTGTTGTTGTTGTTGTATTTGTCATATCATTGTATGTATTGTGGCTCAAAGCTGATGTATAACAAACAAGTTCTTTGAGAAGTCGTTGAGACAAATCTTTTTTTTCCCCCTCGAGCAGTGCTTCATGATCACTCCGAGCCTGGAGGAGCCCATCTCTCTCCTGGTTGCAAGGGGTGCATGCTGGGCACGTTCCAGTCATCCACCCCTTTGACCTATTCTTCAGCGAAATATGGTGGATAAGGTTTCACAGCTCTCTCTCTCACTCACTGGGGAGAGGGGAGGGGGGGGGGGGGGGGGGGGACGGGATAGCCTGGTGGTTAGAGTGATGTATTCATGATCTGCTGACCCCGGTTCGATTCTCGTTCAAGAGGAGTTTTTCCTCTGGAGTTAACATCAGTGCCGACTCCACTCTCCCCAAGTCTTTCGGATGAGACTATAAACCGAGGTCCGGTGTGCAAACGCACACAAAACATCTTGCGCACACGTCAAAACATTTTTCGGAAGAATAGGCCATTGTGTGCTGGTGGGAACTGATGACAAAGTTTACAAAACTGTACACACTCGGGGACAGGATGTAAAAAAAGCACATGGGTTGAGTGCTTATTCATTATCCTTGAAATAAAAGAATAAATAAATAGTAGATACATGAGTACATAGATAGAGAGATAAATAATTAAATGAATAGATAGCCATTGTCTGCTTGGACGAAAGAACTTACTTTTGTTCCTGACTGTGACAAATAGTTGGTCATGGTAGGTCCCACTGACACAAGTGGGTAGATTAATCAACTGTGTTGAATCCTACTTAGTGGAGTCCTCTTTTCTATACAATGGTTTGGATGCATATTCATGTTGTGACTCGAGTCTGAAAATGAGGAGACTTAGGGTAATACTCTGTATGAATGTGTGTGTGTGCATGTATTTATTTACTTTTTTTTATTCTTTTACTTCGAGAATAATTAATACGCACTGATGTGTGTGTGGGTGTGTGTGTTGTGTGCGCGCGTGCGTGCATGCGTTTATTTTATTTATTCTTTTATTTCGAGAATAATGGAATAAGAAAGTGTGTATGTGTATGCATGCGTGTGTGAGCGTACAAGCGCGTGTATGTGTGTACGTGTGTGTGTTGTGTTGTGTTCCAATTATAAACACAACACTGAGCAGGGCTAGGGGTTCTCTTCTATTATTATCTTTGTCGGCACATATGTTTTTGTTCCCCTTAAGCACACACTGGCCTTGTGTGACCACTTACAGCATTACGTGACATTCAAAAACTACGCACACTGTGACCCTTATGCCACTAAGGAAAAGGAACAAAACACACCAGTGTATATATACACAGAACAACTTTTAGCCGCTAAATAACAATGTCACACCACACACACACACGCACGCACCACGCGCACACACGCACACACACAGTGAACAAAATATCAACAGCATTAACGCTTTTCCATTTACACACACCATATTATTAAATTTTTATTATTATTATTATTTAAGGCTGGCCCAAATTTAAACCATAAACTATTTATATTATATATAATATATATTTATATATATATTAAAATATATATATAATATAGTGTGTGTGTGTGTGTGTGTGTGTGTAGCCCACAGAAATAAGGCAACACTCCAATCCCCCCTCCCAACTTCCTTCTGTGTCTAAAAGGGGGAAAACCCCCAAATACATATAAATAAGATACACAACAACAACAACAACAACAACTGATGTAAAAAAAAAAAGCAGCAATAATGCTGTTAGTTGCCCTTCATTCGTGTTTGATATGAATGCACTTCGAAGTGAACAAGTAGGCCTACGGGTTGAACTAGCAACAGAACAATCCACACCCCTGTTGCTTATTGGAACGTACCACAGAAAACTTTTAAAGCCCACACCTCAACAGCCATAGATGTGCGCAAGCGTGCGTATTGTCTATGCCTGTGGTGCCCACATACACACAACGCGCGCCGGGACACACACACACACACACACACATAAACATACACACACACACACACACACACACAAACAATCACGCACGCACGCACTCACGTACAGATGCATGCATACATGCAAACGTGCGCGCCTTCACACACACACACACACACAAACACACACGCCGCGCGCATGCATGCATGCAGGCAGGCATAGGATCGCACGCGCGCGCACACAGACACACGCACGCGCACACACACACACATACACACACACGCGCGCGCGCGCGCGCACGCATGCTAAATCACGTTGTTTTTTCGAGCCAATTAGTGCCTTGCTTATATTATCGCAGGCATGCAGCTAATCTCTTCCCCCTCCCCTCCCCTCCTCTCACTGCCTTTTAGGTCATCTCCCTTTTCTCCCCCTTATCCCCCCTTCCCACTCCTCCTCCTCCCCTTATCTGTCAACCCCTCCCTGCTCTCTATCCTATACTACTTTTCCCTCTCTAACAAACAAGACAGGCAGGTGTCCCCATAAACCTATGTGGTCGTAAGGGTGCTAGGCACCAGAGACCTCAGCTTCTCTAGGGGCCAGCATAGTGAGTTGGGGTGCCCATCTCCTCCTCCTAGCTGCTTTTACCTTCCCTGACCTAAAGAGGGCAGATACCCATTTACGGCTGGGTGAACTGGGGGACTGTACTGAAGCCAGGGCGCGCAAAACGGTCACCCATCCAATTGGTATATACAGGCTCGACACTGCTTAACATGGCTGGGGGTAGAGCGAGCGCTCTGACTACTGAGCTATTAGTGCTAAAAAACCCAAACAAACAACCACCCCAAAACAAGCTGGCCACATAATTACATGCGCTAGCCTAGCTAAACATGCTCACATTAGCCTACTGGCATACCTCCCCCCCACCCCCCACCCCTTCCTCTTCCTTAGACAACCCCCCCCCCCCCCCCCCCCCCCCCCCCCCCTCCCCACACTTCGATTCTGACCTTCTTCTGCCTCTGCCTCCCCTCTTTACCTAAGTCTCTTCATCCCACCCCAGTTACTTCTTTGTCTTTCTCCTTTCTGCCCCCCCCCCCCCCCTTATCCCCCACACCCCCCTTCCCACCTTCCCATTCCCCTTTCTCCCTCTCAGTCTGTCTCTATATATATGTTGGACCTGTCTGCCTGTACTGACAGTAACATGAATGTCATGACCCCTCTCTGTCTCTGTCTTTCTGTCTGTCTGTCTGCCAGCCACTTCCTCTACTCCTCTCCCCCCTGTGGGAATATTCACTAGTGGCTCTTTCAGTATAAACTAGCTTTTCACCTCCTGGTGATACTGTGGCAGAAATTGCCTCTTGGTTTAAATAGTTTTTATTCAGAAATGAGTATAAGCCTTGAAAACAAACAGCAGTTTGGAATCATATAGCAACAAGAAGCTTGTAGCTTAGGGTGTGCTCAATTAAACAATGAGGATGAACGTGAACATAACGGCTGCTGAGCTGCAACATGTAAACCACAACAACCACAAACATTTTCATTAATTCAGAAATTGCCTCTTCTCTCTGTCTGTCTGTCTGCCTGTCTGTCTCTGTGTCTGTCTCTGTGTCTGTCTGTCTGTCTGTCTGTCTGTCTCTCTCTCTCTCTCTCTCTCTCTCTCTCTCTATCTCTCAGGCAAGAGATTTTTAGGAGTACCGATAAGAACACCAAATAAAATGGTGTATGGAGAACTGGGTAGGTATCGGCTTTATATAAATTCTTATACAAATGTAATTAGATACTGGTTTAAGCTTCTACAACTGAGTCCCAAACAGATTGCCATACAGTGCTTACCAAATGCTGCTGGAAATCGATATAAATGGAAAAGAATGCTGGGTGTCAAAAGTAAGAGAAATTTTATGTGAAACTGGATTCAATATTGTATGGTTACAACAAGGTGTTGGTGATGTAAAAGCATTTTGTGCATGTTTTGAAGCGGAGATTAATCGATATGTTTACCCAAGAGTGGTATGGAACCATAAGAGATAAAGAGAGATGAAAACTATAGATAATTTAAAACTATTTTTGAAAAAGAAAACTACATTAACTCAATACACATATTGTTTTCGAGTTGCTATTACACAAGCTAGGTTGAGTGTTTTACCTCTTAATAACAATGTTTGTAGATATAGTGCAAAATGAGCAAGAAAAACTTTGTCCGTTTTGTAAAACAAAATTAGTAAACGAAGCCCATTTTTTGTTTGAATGCTCAAAGTACTCCGATTTAAGGGTTAAGTTTTTAACTGAATGTATTTATGTACCAATATCAGAGCTACTCAAAACATCAAATGGAGAACACAGTCATTATCTATCCAGATACATATTCCAAATCCATGAATAGAAGGAAGACATTGTTGTGTCAAAAAGTGACTTAATTGATGGGAGTGTAAAATGAATATTTCTTACAAAATTTTTTTCTATCAAGCTAAATTTGAAATATTACATTTTGTTTAACTGACTTTGACAATCTTTTAAAACAATATTAACTTCAAATGCATTGTTTATCTAGTTCTAGTCCAACATGATCACTTAGTCATTTTTAATTGAACTTTTGTTTGTTTGTTTGTTTTTTTTTCTTCCCATAACATTTACGTTATCCCAATTTTTGTTTCCCTTTTTCCCCCCAAACCGTGTATTTAGCCTAACCCAATTACATTTAAAAACACTTCAATTCAGAGTTCTCTCTCTCTCCCCTTCCTCCTGGGGAGGGGATAGCCTGGGGCGAACATTGCGCTCAAAAACTGACATCCGGGTGATTCCGTTAAAGGGGGAATTTTTTTTCCCCCGGAGTTAAATCTGAACCCCACTTCCCCAAAAGCCCCTTTATGAGCAAAAACCGGGGCCGTGTCAGCGCACGAGAACATCTTGCCCCAATTTTAAAACCCTTCCCGTTTTTTGGGAAAGGTAGAGGCCGTGGGGCGGTGAAAAATTTTGCAAAACGATACACTGGGGGTGATGAAATTAAAAGCAATGAGTACTTTTTCCATCATCCGGAAATAAAAAAACAAAATACAAAAAAATAAAATAAAAAAATAACTCCCCCCCCTTTCCTCTCTCTCTCTCTTGGGGGCCGTCATGTAATGTGAAGTGAAGACGAAAAAAAAAATTTCTCTAGTTTTTTTTTTATAGTAGCTATTTAAGTGGCCCTTTAAGTTTTCATTGTTTGTATCAGAAAGATAAGGAGGGGGGAATTTTTTCCCTCTTTGTATACTTTGGACTTTGCGGCGTATTCCCTTTTCATGTCCAAAGGGCAGAATTTAAATGGGCCCTTCCCGCCTCCATCCTACGCAAAAAAGGCAGACAGTGTCTTGTTGGGAACTGACCCTCACCATCCTTCTGGGGGGGCCTTTTTTGCTTCATTTTTGGGATGTGGAACCAACCCGGACCCCCCTTCCCTAAATCCGCGGCCAAGGAAAAAAAGAGGCAAACCGCTTGACGAGGGGTGTGGTGGTCGAAACCAAGCAAAAAAGTGCAGGGAAAACTAAAGCCATGCAAAGTGCCCGCCAGCAAAACCTACCCCATACACTGTACGGTTTTTCCCCTACAGGGGCTCCTGATTGACTTTTACCACGTACGACAAGTTGGAAAAGTGGAAAAACCTATTAAAGTCAACAACGGAGTGTATGAAAACGAATAAGTTTTGACAAACTTTGTTGATCCCTTGAAGGAGGAAATTGGGGGTACAAAAAGATGTAAAAACGATCGGGGCTAAAATGCGTGTTAAAACAATAAAAATTCGAACAAATGGACGAGGGAAAAAACAAAAAAAAAAAGCAGATTTCAAAAAGGGTCAGACAAAAACAACAAATTTAATCATGGCATGGAAAAAAAAGTAACAACTGGACTGATTTAAAAATTTTCGTAAAAAATTTTTTTCAGAAAAAATGGATTACGATTTTAATTTGATAGTGGCACAGGAAAAATTCTAAACCAACTCCCCCTTATCCCGGGGGTTTTGTTTTTATCAAGAAAAGTTTAAAATTTTGAAGGCTAAAACTCGTTTAAAGGTTAAAGGTTTTGTAGTGACGATTTTTCCAAAAACTGTTAGAGATTTGGAAAATTTGCCCCCATTTTTAAGAGTGTGGGCAAGGGAAAAAATGTGAGAAGGGCTTTGTCATTTGATCTTTAAAAGGCGAAAGGAGCCCCTTTAATGATCTTCAAAGAAGGGTATAGTTTTTGGCCCGGCCCCAAAAAATCACCTCCCATAGTTAAAATTACAGGGGGGGAAAAGTAAACAGAACGGTCATCACCTCATTAACCCCAAAGAAATGGGTTACCCAAGTGAGGCTTGTGCGTGAGGGTGATTTCCCACAGGCTAAACAAAGACAGGTTTGACTTTGACCCAGCAAACAAGCGCCCAGAATTGGGGGAGCCTTTTAAAAAAGAGCCTTCTTTAACCATTTTAAAACCCAAAAAAACCCTGTTTGCTGTCAATGTAATTGGTGAAAGTGTCATCTAATGCGGGGAAAATGGAATTGTGCAAAAAAGATAAAAAAATAAAGCTTTTTCATTTTTTGTTTGGAAGAAAGGTTGTTATAAAACGGTGAAAGAGATTTGTTTTATGTGCGTAGCTTGACTTTTTTTGTTGACAGAAACTTTCCCGGGAAAAAGTCCCCCCGATGTTTTTCTGGGTTAAAGGGCCTTCTGAAAGTCGAATTAAGTTACCTAAGGGAGGGATTATTTTTTTGTTTAAAAGGCATGAGTTATCTGTTTTTGTGAATTGTTTAGATTTTTTTTATCCAAAATTTGCATTTTTTCTGTGAAAAATTCGTTGTGACAAAAAGAAATTTTTTTGCTTGTCTGTGTGTAACCATGGGTTCGTTTTTTTATAACATGTTTGACAATGATAAGGAAATTTGCTATTTTGGAAAAGAAGTTTAGTAAATTTGGGGTGACATGGTGAAGTAATATAAACTATGGGGAGATTAAACAGCAGGACCTAAACTTTTTTTGCAGAGAAAAAATGACTTTAGTTCAGATGTCCAAAGTAAAAGTATGTTTTCCACAAAATTTTAAAATTTGAAGTTGTGTTATCAACATTATGTAAATTACTATTGAAATTCATCCCTTTAGTTTACAAATCTAAAGGGGGAAAAAGGTGACCAAAAGGGACGCTATACAACACCGTGGGGGGTGGTTTTAATGATTTTTTTGGTCGATGTTTGTTCCTAAATTTTTTGATCATGTCTTTGTTTTTTCTGACGTTTGATTCCGATCCCCTTCCTTTTGAATTATATATTACCAGTTATAAAAAGGGGGGGAAACTGAGAACCTCTGTTATAAAAATTTGTAGGGATGAAAACAAACTCTATTTAAAAAAAAAATCCCCGGGATGTAAAATTTAAATTTTTTTATTAATGCCTTTCAGATGATTGAGGGAAAACATTAATGGAGCTTTAGATTTTTTTTTAAAAAGGGTTCAAAAAAGCATGTGATTGTTGAAAAACGGGACATATCAAAAAGGGCCTCAAAAAAATTGGGTTTGATAATGAATTTTAAAAGTATGAAATTAAGGTCAAAAATTCTAAAGACTTTCCAAAAAAACTTAAAATGAGGACAAAAAAGGACGTGTCACAAGAAGGAAAAATAAATGCATCTTGAACAAAAAAAAAAACTATAAAAAACCTTACTTGCAATATGATGCATCTTTTCCTTCTAAAACCCATTCGGAAAAGTGTTAAGAAGGCGTCATTTAGAAAAGTCACCAAAAGAATAGTATATCATTGACAGAGGGTTTCAAATTTTTAAAAACCTTTTGGAAAAAGCTTTCCCAACTCCTGATTATGATTTACAGTGAGGAAAGGGGAAGTTTTCGACGCCCCCTACTAAAGATGAAATATTGGGCATTTTAGAAAAAAAAAGACTGAAAACCCCGGTCCTGACAAATCATTGGTGAATTGCTAAAATTGGAGGGGAAAAATTGTGTTTTTTTCCCTTCTAAAATTTTCAACAAAATTTTTGATGAGGGTTTTTTCCCCAGAAATGGGTGAATTAAAAAAAACAAAATTTTGCAAAAAAGGGGTGATGTTGATAACCCCAAATAATCCCGGGGGAATTTTTTTTAAAACGACTAAGAAAAGATATATAGTATATTATTAACAAAGGTTACGGGAAGGGGTTATGAAAAAAAAATTTTTACAGAGAGCCCCCAAGTTTTTTTTTTAAAGAGAGGTTACCCCACTAAAGATCATAGTTTCCTTGCTATTTGTACAAAACATTTTTGCTCAAAGTAAGCTCTATGTGCATTTTTTGACTTGAAAAAGATTTGATTCTTTAAAAAGGAACTTGTTGTGGCCTATTCTCCTGAAAAAGGTGTGAAGGGAAACATTACGGTTTGAGACCCATTTCCCAAAATGTAGAAGCAAAAAGATTGGAATAAATGACTGAATAATAACTGCCAGGGGTTAAACGGGGTGATGTATGTACCCCCTTATTTTTTTTTTGTTTTTTAAAATGAGTTACCCAGAGAATCACATAAGGGTAAACACGTGCCCCCCTTCCCCCCAAGTTTTTCTCAGAGTTGTTTATTCTTTGCTTGCTGATGATGTTATCTGCTATCGAAACAGTTGAGTTACAAAAGCGTTAAACATTTAAAACAGTCGCAAAAAATCAGGGATCAAAATAAGGGAGCAAGAAAATATCGTTGTTCAGAAAAGGGGATATTTAGTCCAATAAAATGGTTTACAAGGGAAAATATATGCTTGATAAATGTATATAAATTTTTTGGAATCTTTTTTTCTACTAAGCTTATTTAAAAAGCAGAAAAGATCTGGCAAGTCGAGGAAACGAAGCTTGTTATTTGTTGAAAAAACCAAATATTGAATAATAACTTTTTGACTTTTCTTTAAGAATTTGATCAAAATACAACCCCCTGTTTATTTTTCAAAATTTGGGGTTTGGGGATGGCTGAATCATTGTGAACAGGCACCCTTTGCTTTAAAGCTTTTTAGGTTTTGATAGACAACACCAATGATCTTGAAAAAGTAAATAATAGATCCCTTTTCTGTAAGGCTGTAAGATGCATTAAAAATTTGGATTAAGATTCGAATAAATGAGAGCGGTATTTTTTAATCCTAAAAAGATGCTTTATGAAAATGTCAAAGGGAAAAAAAACTGGGAAAACACAAATACTCCCTTTTTTGTGTGAAGGGGTTTGGATTTTTTTGGCTCAAAAGGGTCGGAAAATTGTGAGAGTTTATTAACGCTTTCGGCAAAGATTTATTGACTGCCAGGCAGAATGGGGGACTATACAAAAAAGGAAAAATTTCAAATTCGACAATTTTTTAAGTTATGATTTCAAAATTTTCAAAACTTTATATGGGTTTTCATTGAAAAAAAATTAGTCTAAGTTCGACTTGGGTATCAAATAAAGTTTAAAAATTTAGATCAGAGAAATGATATTTTCGACCTGTGCTATGCCCATTATGTAAAAAAACACCCAATGAAGTAATTTTGTTTGTGTGTTTTTTTAGGATTTTAGGCAAAAACATCCCTGTTAAAAATATAGCGCCAAAATTTATTTAGACTCTGTTTATCCCGGGATCAAGTCATCCTGAGGTTTTGCCCGCCTATTATATTTTTGTGACTTTCAGAAAAGAGAGATAATGTTTTAAGTGATTTTTTTTTAGCGATTTGTTATACAGTAACATGTTTTCTGTGTGGGGGGGTTTTTTTTTTTTTTTTTTTTTTGTTGTTTTTTTTAAAAGCCCAAAAACTAAACATTTCGGAACCCCCCTGTATGGGCCCAAAGGGTTTTTGTGAATAAACCCCTTTGATTGAGTTGAGTTTTCTCCCTCTCTCCGAGAACAAAGGGGTGTGTTGTAACGCTGCACCCTTTTTTCATTTTTAAACTTCAAAAGCATTTATGGCCCTTCCCCCAAAGTATAAAAAACGTTTAAACCCTGTGATCACAAAGTGGTATCGGTTTTGGGAAAATGGGGGGGGACGGCCCTTTGTTTGCGATGAAGCCGTGACAAGTTGAAAAGAATGGGGGGAAAACCCGTGTGAACCGTAACCCGGGGTTCATATTTTTTGCAAAAACCCCCCTTTTAAATCCGGCGCGACTTAAAGAAGCAGAAACATCAAAAAAAAGGGAAAATCGTCGGGACAAGACAGTGTTTTTTTGGAAAGCCCGGGGTTTCTGACAGGGTTTCCGTGAGAGAGTGGACGAATAAAACAACCAGCGGACAAGTTGTGTTGACAGTGCAGGAATGTCCCCCCCCATAAAACACTTGTTTTTCCCTGTAAACCCCAAAAGAAAGAGATCGGGTGTATCCTGAGTTGTTGAGTGGTCGAAAAAACGACAGTGATCACATTGAGGGGTTTTTATACTGGCTTGTGAAAGGTAGTGTCAACCTTTAATGAAAATTGAGCGGTAAGGAAGCAAAAAAAAAAAACACAAGTTTGAAAGTTGGGTTCAAGATTGGAACCCAAAATAATTGATGGGTTTAAACGGTGAATGCCTAGAATTTTTGTAAGGGGATATGGGAGGGAAACTAAGTGTGTGTTTGTTATAAGCAAGAAATAGAAAAAGTTGCCCGAAAACGTGTAGGTTGCCGATTTTAAGGAAGATTACAAAAAAAAAAAAAAGAGAACATGGCCCCTTGAAAGGGAATTACATTTTTTCGGGGTATCCCGGTTTTACAGGGTGAAATTCGGGGCAGACTAGAAAAAAAAGGCGTTTTTTTAAAAGAACCGACAATAAGTTAAAAATTAGATGTAATACATTATGACAGGTTTCCGTACGTATCGGTCGGTTTTATACGTTTGTTTGGGGCCCGCAGCGTATATGGGGTTATTGTAAAAAAGCAATAAATAGTTTTTTTATTGTTTTTTTCCCCTTTTTTTCTTCCCCCCCTTCTCCTCTCTCTTCTCTCTCTTCTCTTCTTGCTTTCCTAGTTATTCCATCATTTTGTTTTTTAAATTCTCAAGAAATTTGGGGAAAAGATTTTTTAAGGGGTAGGACACGGTTCATTTTTTTTTTGGGGGAAAAAAGGGGCATTGTAAAAACGGTGGGTAAAACCCCCTTTGTAGTGATTTTTGTATCATGGCGTTGCTATGAGCTTTGTTGTTGATTGATTTATTTATTTTTTTATATCGAGGATAATGGGAAAAAAGTCATGTTTTTTTAAAAAACCCGCCCCGTGGTATGCGGTTTTGTAAATTTTGCCATTGTTCCCCCCGGCACCAAATTTCCTATTTTCGAAAAAGGGAAAGGATTTACCGGGGCGAAATGTTTTTCATGCGTTTGCAACGGGGGCCCCCCCGGTTTTTTTGTTAAGAAAAAAAAGTAAGGGTTTTGACCCCTTGATTTCAATTATGGGTCCCCGAATCGAGGGGTTTGAACTTGGCGGCTGTGTCTGGAATAAAATTTATAAAGAAGAAGATTTTTTGACTCCCGGGAGGACAATGAGACTGCCAGTGCTTTTGTTTCCCTGTGTAAAAAAAATGCAAAAGATCAAAGAGAAAATTTAAAAGATCTCCTAAATCAGTCAGCGTTCGTGGTTAGGGGAACACAAAAAATAAAATCCCGGGATAAATTTTCGGAATGGGACTATTTTCATGGTGGGGAAAAAAAAAGGTCGCAAAAAAAAAAAATTTTGCTTAGCCCCGGGCGAAAAAAGAGCTTTGGATTTTTTTGTTTACTGTGTGTGTGTGTGGGGTGTGTAAGGGGGGGGGGGGGGGGGGGGGGGGGAAGGGGGTGGACAGCATTTTATGTGAGTGTTTTGTGTGGTGTATGTGCAGGGTGGGGTGGGGGTGAGGGGAAAATTTAAAAATTAAAATTTTTGTTTGGGAAGGCACGTGGGCCAATGTTTTTTTGGTTTAAAGAAATTTTTTTGCAAGTTTGCTTTTTTGTTTTGGGACACCCCCTGTTTGATTTTATGTTTGTTTCAATTTTCCCCCTTTTTTTTCTTTTTTTTCTTTGGGTGTGTTTTGGCCCCTCGTTTTAAAGATTTTTTTTTGTATTGGAAAAAAACTTTCTCCTTCCCTCTCCCCCTTTTCCTTTTTTTCTTTTGCCCTTTTGGGCGGGGGGGGGGGGGGCGGGGGGGGGGGGAGGCAGGGAATGGGCTGGGATTAAAAAAAAGGGGGAAAAAGAAATGACAAGCAGAAACCCAAAAAGGAGGGGGTAAAAAGGGAAATTTGAAAAAATTTAAAGGGGGGGGGGGGGGGGGGGGCCAAATGAAGGCCCCCAGGATAAGCGGGAGGTTTTTTTTAAAGGGAAAAAAAACCCAGAAAAAAAGAGGATAGAAAAGGGTTGCAAGAATCCAAGTGGTTGCACCCCGTTTTATTTTATTTTATCCCCTTTTTCTGTATTAAGTTATAACTTAGTTTATTTCCTTTTTTTTTTTTGCCTTTATGATTTTTATGTTTTTTTTTTGTTTGAAATTGCATTCATTTTGTGTTTGTTGGTTTGTTTTGTTTGTTTAGTTTTTGTGGTGTTTTTTGTTTTTGGGATTTTTTTTTGTTTGTGGTTTGATTTTTTTGCTAATTATTTATTTTTTTGGGGATTTATTTTTTTTTAAAAGCATTGATTCCTTTGTTTTGTTGGGTTTTTTTTTTGTGTTGTTTTTGTTTTGTTTTTTGCTTTATTTTTTTTTGATTTATTGCATCGTGTGCATTTTAAAATTTATTTTTGGCATTTATTGCATTTTTTAGCCGGGATTGCATTCGTTTTCATGTATTGCATTCTTTTTTTGGATGAAAGCTTCGTTTTGCTTTTGATTTATTTTTTGATGAAATTTCCTTTGTTTGCATTTAAGATTTTTTCAATTTGTTATTTATTTGATTTTCTATTTAAATTTTGCATTGTTTTTAAAAAATTTTTTTTCATTCCCTTTTTCTTTTTTTGGGAGGATTGCATTTCCCCTTTTTTTTTTATAAAAAGGGCCCTTTCTGGGGGGGTGCAGTGGGGAAAGAATGGATAAAACTTTTTTTATTTTATTGAGTTCCGATGTACTTTTGAAATTAAAAAAGGTTTTGCATTGGAATTTATATATTTCCTTCCCTTCTTCTTTTTTTGCGTTTTGCTTCCTTTCCATCGGGATAAATTTTCCAAAAAAAAGGTGTTTCGCGGGAGAGAGGGGAAAAGCGGACGAAGAGAAGAAAGGGGAAAGGGAGAGAAAAGGGGGAAGAAGAAAGGGGACAACAGAAAGACAAGGGCGAACAAAACCCCAAGCGAAAAAAGGTCCCCAGGCCCTGCGCCCCGGCCCGACAGCGGGGCGCACTGGGTCGGGCTGACGGAAAAAAATTTCCCCAACCAAAGACAAAAGCAAAATTTTTAAAAAAAAAAGGGAAAGAGAAGACAGACGAGAAAACAGAAGGGAAAAGAAAAGAAAGAAAAAAGGATAGACAACACCCCCCACAAACCCCAAAACAAAAATTTACCCCCCAAAAAAAGACCCAAACCCCCAAAGGCACAGACCCACAACAAGTAAAAGGGAAGCCAAAACAAAAAAACCCGGGGGTCCTACTCAGGGAAGGGGAAACATAAACAAAACCCCCCTCCCCCCCCCCCCCCCCCCCCCCCCCCCCCCCCCCCCCCCCCGGGGGTTTTTAAATTTTAAAAATGGGGCATTCACTTTCAGTCACGGCATAATTATATCTCTGCATAAAATTCTGGCTGCTCTTCGTGGGCTGGGAGAGAGCGTGTCGCCACTAGTACGGCGCCACTGGAGATGACATGGATAATACGGTTTTGATAATTTGGGACTGTGGAAGGTGGAACAGTATGGCATAGCGTGTGACATAGCGTGTCGATGTGACATAGTGTGTTCGAACACTCTCCCCACGCCGCTCCCCCAACCTACTTCCTCCACTGATGGAGTCTCTCGGCGTCTCTCCGTCCGTCTGTCAGTCAGTCAGTCTGTTTGTCTGTCTGTCTGTCTGTCTCTCGATTCTGGGATAAATGTCTGTCAAGCATATGAGCAAAGGTCAAAGTTTAATCGCAAGGGCAGAGAGAGCGAGAGAGAGCGAGAGCGAGAGAGAGGAGAGAGAGAGAGAGAGAGAGAGAGAGAGAGAGAGAGAGAGACAGACAGACAGACAGACAGACAGACAGAAACAAAGATCACCAAGCAGAACAACAGAGATCCACGAAGACAAAGACACTGACAGACACCAACACCACAGAGACACAGAGACAACAGACAGACAGACAGACAGACACAAACGAGAGATCCAGACATACAGACAGAGAAACAAATAAACAAACCAACCAACACAGATTCAAAAGACAGAGATTTTTAAATTTTTACATAACAGACAGACAGACCGAGACAGACAGACCGAGACAGACAGACAGACAGAGACAGACAGACAAGACAAACAAGCAGATATCTCTCTGTCTCTCTCCCACTCACTCACTCTCTCTCTCTCTCTCACACACACACACACACACACACACCACACTCCCTCACTCCCTCACTCACAAAGAAACAAGACACAACCCCAAACGGCACACAGACAGGCTCACAGACAGAGTAAACAGGACATGCGCAAATACAACGGAAATGGTCGGTAGGGCCTAGGCCTAGGCCTAGGGCCTATAGGGGCAAAGCGCACGGCCGCTCCCGAAGACTTAATACCGGTGCACCTTCCCCCTCTCCCCCCCCCCCCCCCCCCCCCCCCCCTCTCCGCTGTTCCTGATCCTAGTGTCAATAACAATGGGCAGTTGTCACAGTGGCGTGTGTGTGTGTGTGTGTGTGGGTGTGTGCGCTGTGTTCTGTTCGGCACGTAGACAGGGAGGGCATTTAATAATAGTAATAATGTATGGAATTTATATAGCGCTGAATCTTGTAAAGCAACAAATCAAAGCGCTCAATTTAGTGAGTGAGCGAGTGCATCATTATTTATTTTGGTTTGGCATGCCTTGCCTCTTGCACTGGTTGACTTGACTTACTTGACTTATGCCTCTTGGTTCCTTGGGGAACATAGGGCTGCAACAACACCCCTCCAACGAACTCGGTTTTGGGAGATCCTCTTCAGCTCGGCCCATGTCATTCCGGCTGCCTTTGTTTCTTCGTCAACACTTCTGCGCCAGGTCTGCTTTGGTCGACCAACTTTCCGCTTCCCTTGTGGATTCCAGTCAAGGGCCTGTCTGGTGACATTTGACGCAGGCTTGCGGAGTGTATGGCCGATCCATCCCCACTTCCTTTGTTTAATGGTGGACTCAATTGGGGTTTGTCTGGTCCTGTCCCACAGTTGTTTGTTGGATATGACTTCCGGCCACCTGATGTTGAGGATGTACCTGAGGCATTTGTTGGTAAAAGACTGGAGTTTGTGGGTGTTGGTTTTTGTTACCCGCCAGGTTTCTGAGCCATAAAGTAGGACCGATTTGACATTGGTGTTGTAGATCCGAAGCTTATTTTGAAATGAGAGGGCTGTTGACCTCCAAATTGGCCGAAGGGTGTTGAAGGCGTGACGGGCTTTGTTGATTCGGCACTTGATGTCTTCATCTGTTCCCCCATCTTTACTGACGACACTGCCCAGGTAAATAAACTTGCTGACTTCTTTGATGGTTTCTTGCTGCAGTCGCACTGGGTCATGTGTTTTGTTGTTCACCCTCATGATCTCCGTCTTCCCGATGTTGATTTGGAGGCCAGTCTTTTCAGCTTCGTCAGCAACACGACAAAGCTTCTCTTGTGCGTCTTGTTGCCTGTGGGAGAGAAGGCTGATGTCATCTGCGAAGTCCAGGTCTTCCAGCTGCTTCATGAGGGTCCACTGTATGCCGGTTCTCCTGCCTGCTGTGGCTTGCCGCATTATCCAGTCAACCACCAACAGGAAGATGGTTGGCGACAACAGACAGCCCTGACGAACACCGGTCTGTACAGAGAAGGCTTCCGTCAGTTTCCCTTCATGGATGACTTGACAGGTGGCATCTTCGTATAGCTGCTGGATGATGGTGATGAACTTTGGTGGAAACCCATAGTGATGCATCAGTTTCCAAATGACATCTCTGTCGACGCTGTCAAATGCCTTCTGGAAGTCGACAAAGACTGAATATAGGGGGTCTGCCACTCCAGGGACTGCTCAATGATGATGCGCATTGTGGCGATTTGATCTGTGCATGATCTGTCTTGCCTAAAGCCTGCCTGTTCATCCCGAAGTGTCTTGTCCAGTGCTGTCTTCAGTCTGTCTAGCATGATCCTTGTCAGTACTTTCCCTGGGATGGACAGTAGCATGATTCCTCTCCAGTTGTTGCAGGAGGACAGGTCCCCTTTCTTTGGCAGCTTAACGAGATGGCCTTTCTTCCAGTCTTCTGGTACACTCTCTTGCTCCCAGATCTTGTATAGGAGTGGGTATAACATCTCAGTGGAAGTTTGGATGTCCGCCTTCAGTGCTTCAGGTGGTATACCGTCTGGGCCTGCTGCTTTGCCTGATTTGAGTGACTTGATGGCTTTGGTGATCTCATTCT
>CM054135.1:43257442-43282442 GCA_028751875.1 Rapana venosa
TGAGAGTCATATAAAACTTCTTGAACAGTGGCATATTTTTTATGAATATCTATTCCTTTCCTTTTAAACAGGTCAGTTAGGATTGGGCAATCAAACAATAAATGGTGGATTGAAAGAGATTGAGAACAGCAACATGTCATATTTTTAGAGTATTTGGTGTTCCATGCATTTAGCCTCATTTTATATATTAAAATGTCTACTTTCCGTACACACAGATGTGTGTGTGTTTATGTGTGTGTATGTAAGTGTGTGTGTGTGTGTGTGTGTGCGCTCATCACGAGGCCTGTTTTACTATCAAAAGTAGTTAGCCTATATTCATTATGTAATATTCGACTCTTCTGTCGAAGACTGGTTCGTAAGGAGCAGAAATATCGAGGGTGGGTGAGGTGTGGGGTTGGGTGGTGGGTGGGAGTGGTGTGTGTATGTGTGTGGTGGGGGGGGGGGGGGGGGGAGAGAGAGGGGAGGGTTAGGGGTATAAAAATGTTGTTTTTGAACTTACCATTAGTCGAGTCACTCTTCGTTGACAAAAATTCCACTCATCCTTATCTTCTCTAGTTATAATTAGCCTGGTCATGGGGAGATGTATATCCTTGTACAGTTATTTCCGAGGATTTATGCTGCGTTGAGCTTTCCCTTTATTCGATATGGGGAAGTAATACGCGCGTGCTGTCTGTCACTTTCTGTCTGTCTGTCTCTCTGTGTCTCTCTGTCAGTATGACTCGACCAGAAATGATGAGAGCACCACAGCACTTTCACCCCGCACCCCCCCCCCCCTCCCTCCCACCCACTCCACCCTGCCCCTGTGTGTGTGTGTGTGTGTGTGTGATGCTACGCTACATGCCACTTGGATTATCACGAATCTATCACATGTTAGGGGTGAAAAGGTGCACACGCTATGAAAACCAAAAAAAAAAAGGAAGAAGAGACATTGTGACCTTAGGGAGGGGAGGGGGGTGGGGGGTGGGGTATGTTGTTTTTTGTTGTTGTCGCAGACCCGTTTGTTGTTAGTTTTGAATTTGTATTTGTACAGTTTTGTGGAAACTCCCCTATTGACAATTCCCATTGTAGGGGCTGATCAAAGCTTATGAAAAAAAGGATGTGAATTTCTCCTGTAACCATGTTACGGAATCCCTGACATGATCAAAGCTTATGAAAAAAAAGGATGTGAATTTCTCCTGTAACCATGTTACGGACTCCATGCCATGATGAATATTTGGGCTGAAATTTGTTACATTCTCGGTATATGATAATTATTATGTGTTTTATGCCCAGCCCCCCTCCCCCCTCCCACTGTCCCCTTGTGAATGGGCATCTTGCTTATGGCAATAAACCTTTGTCATTGTCATTGTCATTGTTATTCTCTCTCTCTCTCCTCTCTCTCTCTCTCTCTCTCTCTCTCTCTCTCTCTCTCTCTCTCTCTCTCTCTCTCTCTCTCTCTCTCTCCCTCCCACAGTGTCTCTGTTTTCTTTTTTCAATTTTTAATTTTGTATCGATGTCTGTCTGTCTGTCTGTTCGTCTCTGTCTCTGTCTCTCTCTGTGTTTTCTTCCGTTGTTTTTTTTTTTAAATTGCGATATCTGTCTGTTCATTTGTCTGTCTGTCTGTCTCTCTCATTCTCTGTTTCTCTTTTGTCTCTGTCTCTTTCTGTCTGTCTCTCACACTCTCTCTTTCGGTCTCTCGGTCTCTGTCTGTCTCTATGTCTATCTCTCACCTCTCTCTTTCTCTGTCTGTCTGTCTGTCTGTCTGGATACCTATGTTTTTCTTCATTGACCTCTCTCTTTTTTTTACGCCTGTCTGTCTGTCTGTCTGTCTGCCTGCATGCTACTCTTTTTTTCTGAGTGTGTTCAAATATCCATACGTCTTGTATGCTGCATGCATACAGTATGTGTTTGGGTATGCACGCGCACATGCACGAATGTGTGTGTATGTGTGTGTGTGTGTGCGCTCGCGCGCGCGCGCACGTGGGCGCACACACATATGCATACGCATGCGTGTGTACGTAATCTGTGCGAAGTGCTTGCATAATTATGTAAGAGCTTTGTAGAAATCACACGCCCACACGTACGTACACATGTCTGTGCAATGTAAGCGCTTTGATTTGTTTTTGCAAGATATAGCGCTATATAAATTCCATTTATCATCATCATCATCATCATCACCATCATCATCATCATCATCCAGTGTAAGCCCTTTGATTTGTTTTTGCAAGATATAGCGCTATATTAATTCCATTTATTATTATCATCATCATCATCATCATCATCATCATCCTTTTTTCCCCATCATCATCCTTATTATTATGTAGTTGCCAGTGCCCCGAGCATGTAAGTGTGTGTTTTACCTGTATGTATGTGCGTGCACGCACCAGCGCGCCGGAGTATGTTGTTGTATGCGTACGCGCCAGCGCCAGCGCATGTAATAAGTTTGTGTGGTTTGCGAGCACGCACACACATACATGTATCACAGGCGTACTCGTGCATGCTCACATAATCCTACTCGCACTCAAGAGTAAAGAGCAGGAGCCTGCACTTGCTCCTCAGGGCCACAGGATGTTTATCAGCCCGGATCCTGTGTTTCTGCCTTGGAAATGCGCACATGCACCCCCCCTCCCTCCCCACTCTCCCACTCCACCGTTCCCCTTTCACCCCCTCTGGTTCAAAACAAAATTATTATTTTTTTATTTTATTTTATTGAAGGCAATGTTGTTGATGTGTATGTTCAATGCTCCTAATATCGGGTTTCCTGTGACGTCATTTATGTACTTTTGTCTCACTCTTTCCATAAAAAAAAAGCTAATCACTGGGTATTGGAGAAAAGGTACAGTGCACACACACACACACACACACACACACACACACACACACACACACACACACACACACACACACACACACACACAATATATATTATATATATATCTATATCTATTATATATTATATATATATATATATTATATATATATATATTTATATATATATATATATTGGCTTTGTCTTTGTCTCCATTCTTTTCTGTGGCTTAGGATATTCTTGGTGGCGTCAATCTCCTCTCCAAGCTCCATAGTTTGTTTTACTATTGGAGTTTCCCCCCCACATGCCAGTTGACTGGGCTACATGGATACCAATAGGAACAGACTTCTTGACTGACTGACTGAGCGAGGAGCGAGCATGATGGAGCGAGCTACACGGCATCGTTTTTGTCTCTTCCACGACACGCAAGGTCACGACTGTGATGATGATGATATCTACTTCTACTATCCTATCTATTGATGATCATCTATCTATTATCATATATGTACATTGTTTATATAATATTATATATATATATATATTATATTTTATTATATTTTGTATGTATATGTATTAAGTTTGTTTTTATTAGAAATGAAAAACACCTTTTTTCCTCAAAAAAAAAGTGCGTTACAGGTGACTCACATTGTCCAACTCCGAGGTTTGAAATATAGTGCCAGTGACATAGCCTCAGTCAATGGCGCTGTGTGAGCCTTTTAAGTGACCAGTGAGTGAGTACCACCATGTGACCATAAGCATGGATTGTTTGTCATCGTGTTCGTACGTCAGATCTTGTCAGTGCAATGGCTCTGGCCACATCCGACCTGTGTCATGTATATATTATTGCGAATACCATGTTTACATTTCATCCTACTTAGTATTATTACTTTTTGATTATTTTATGTGTTTGTTTGTTTGTGGTTTTTTCTTTCAAGTTAGCATCGTGATTATATATTATTATATTTATTTTTATATTCCTGTGGTCATTTTAGTCAGAGTCCACGTCTACCCACTTCGTAGCAAATGAATGCCAATAGTCCAGTATTTTCAACTTCTACATTGTTTCATTAGTATTATCGCTACTCCTCCTCCTCCTCCTCCTCCTCGTCCTACTACTACTACTACTACTACTCCTACTACTATTACTACTCCTACTACTACTACTCCTCCTACTACTACTAATACTCCTACTCCTACTCCTTCTACTACTACTCCTCCTCCTCCTACTGCTACTACTACTACTACTACTACTACTCCTACTACTATTACTACTCCTACTACTTCTACTCCTCCTACTACTACTAATACTCCTACTCCTACTCCTTCTACTACTACTCCTCCTCCTCCTCCTACTCTACTACTACTACTACTACTGCTGCTGCTGCTGCTGCTGCTGCTGGTGGTACTACTACTACTACTACTGCGGTCTG
This sequence comes from Rapana venosa, assembly GCA_028751875.1. Taxonomy (NCBI): domain Eukaryota; kingdom Metazoa; phylum Mollusca; class Gastropoda; order Neogastropoda; family Muricidae; genus Rapana; species Rapana venosa. Next base: position 43,261,661 of record CM054135.1, read on the forward strand.
TCTGTCTCTTTCCCTGTGTCTGTCTGTCTGTCTCCGTCTCTGTTTCTCTCTCGCTGCGTTTTTTTTTTTTGCTTTGAGATCAGATTTTTAGTTTTTTTTCCATTGTGCAATCTGCGAATTATTGATAGAATCACATCTGTAGGCTAAGGGGTACTGCAGTGGGAATCTTTGCTTTCCTATTGCTATTGTGATGGACATGAATTGAGCATCTCTCCCTCTCTCTCTCTCTCTCTCTCTCTCTCTCTCTCTCTCTCTCTCTCTCTCTCTCTCTCTCTCTCTCTCTCTCTCTCTCTCTCTCTCTGTTCCTTTACGGGGAGGGGAGCGAATGCCTGGTCTCCTCCTGTGCTTTTGACTTTGCAGGAGGTCTGCCCGCTGGCCTCAGCCGACACATTCTGACTTCAGGGCAGCTCATTTTCATTGTACAGGTTGCATGCTGGGTATCTTCGTGTCTCTGTAACTCACCGCACGCTGACATGAATTACAGGATCTTTGTGGATCGGTGGTCTTAAGGTAACGCGCCTGCCTAGAAAGCGAGAAGTCCGGGTCGGAAGTGTGCGATGATTCGAATCCCGTTTGGACCCGAAACGTTTCCTTCATCCATTAGACCATGAGTGGCGGACTGGGTGATAGTCTTTCGGATGAGACGATAAACCGAGGTCCCGTGTGTTACACATAATTATGTAGCGCACGTAAAAGAACCCACGGCAACGAGAGAGTTGTCCCTGGCAAAATTCTGTAGAAAAAAAGCCACTCTGCCTGGAAAACAAATACAGTTGCAGACAGGACAAAGAAAAAAAATAATGGGTGGCGCTGCTACTGTGGCGACGCGCTCTCCCGGATAGAGCAGCCCGTTTTTCACGCAGGGAAATTTGCCGTGACTTAAAGTGGTATAAAGAAAATAGATAAATAAATAAATAAATTTAACGTGGATATTTTGATCTTCTGCATGTGTATATATACACGAAAGGGACTTAAGGCACTGGCAAGTCTGCAATAAAATAATAAATAAATTTAACGTGGATATTTTTACACACACACACACACACACACACACACACACACACACACACACACACACACACACACACACACACACACACGAAAAGGAACTTAAAGGTACTGGCAAGTCTGCACTGGAAGTTGAAATCCTATCAATTCCCAACAACCCCCACCCCCCCCCTCCCCCCACCCCACCCCCCCCCCCCCCACGCCCCCACCCCCGAGCCCCTAATTCACACCAGACACCGCCAAGATTCGAACCCTCTGGGCCAGGGACAACAAAGACATGAGTGTGATGCTCCAATAAATAGTTTTACCGGACCAACATCGCAGTGAGTGAGTGGCCGTATCTGCTGGTGCTGGCTGCCAGTAACAGGATATAGGCCTAACTTTATGGCTGTGGACCTGGGTGGCGGCGGACAGACAGACAGACAGACAGACGGATGGATGATGAACGGATGCAGATAGGCAGGCTAGCTGCAAGGAAAGGATGAGTAAGGCTGGCTGTGTCAGCATTCAGTCTGTAAGTTTGTCCGTCGTGTCCGACGATGACCTCCAAAACAGCAGAGGAGGCAGCTGCTGTTTTGGAAATTGGGCAGAAATTTGATTATAGTGGAGATGCCTTGCCCACAGTGCATCCCCACTCTCTCGGCCAAGTGGGCATAAGGACAGTCAGCGTTGGAGATGTTCTCCAAAGGCCAACCACCCCCCAGGGCTGCAGCACATAAGGACTGTGGGAGTTAAGCCTCCTAGTCAGAGTCATAGTCGATCACTAAAGACTAGGGCTGTAAAGTGGAATTCCATGAATGGGAAAGCCACAGGTCATAAAGCCTCTCACTTTGCTGTTGTTGCCCCCAGCGTCAATGGTTTAATCAAGAACTGTGATAAAGCCCAGGCGCTGACGGCGTTTAGTCTGTAAAACCCCACGGACGGACTAACGTTATGGAAAGAGACTGAAGCTAAAAATTAATAGTCTTCATAGTGTAAGTTAGTGTTCATCTTCGGGGTTTTGAATGAAAACGAAATTGAATGATAACGCAAGTGTTGTTGATCCATTCATCTTTTGGTCATATGATACGTGTTTTAGTCACACACACACATACGCGCGCGTGCGCGCACGCGCGCACACACACATACACACACACGCGCGCGCGCACACACATACACGCACACACGCACGCACACACACACGCACGCACACATTCACAAAATTATTATTATTATTATTATTATTATTGTTATTAATATTATTTTCGCTTTCTAGGCAGGCGCGTTACCTATAGACCACCGATCCACAGGGCGATCCTCCCAAAAATGCACTTTGTCTCACTCATCACATCGAAAACTCACCACATGTGAGACCATCAAAACACACACACACATACACCCTGGATCGGATGACAAGTTTGCGTGTGACTGGTTGTGTCCAAACACCTCGCCATAACCGTAGGGGGACGGGATAGCCTAGTGGTTAGAGCATTGCGCTCGCAATCTCACGACCCGGGTTCGATTCCCGTTCAAAGGGGATATTTTCCCCTGGAGTTAACATCAGTGCAGAATCCACTCTCCCCAAAAGTCCTTCCAATGAGACTATAAACCGTGCACGAACGCACGCAGAACATCTTGCGCACACGTTAAATCCTGTTCCGCTTTTCGGAAGAGTAGGTCATTGTGTGCCAGATGACAGAATTGACAAAACCGCATACACACGGGGACTGGATGTAAAAAAACCGCATGAGTGCTTATTCCATTATCCTCGATAAAACATTGTACATCCAAGATCGGATTGCACAGCCACATGCGCGTCCACAGATGAGCTGCAGGATTTCATGGTCATCTTCGGCAACGAAGGACTACCTGACTGACTGACGACATAAAAGGATAAATAAATAAATAAATAAATAAATAAATAGATAAATAAATAAATAAATAAATAAATAGACACTCTGACCGAAATACAACGACAAACGCACATTGGGACTTCCACCATGTACCAAGAAATTTATTTGCTTTTCATCATAGTTGGACCCCCCAAAATCCAGCCTTACCCGGATCTGTGGCATTTTAATGTCTTTTAGGCCTATGCTGAGTTTCGCGTGTTGTGTGGAAGGGAAGGTCGAGAACCTTTTTAAGGGAATTAATTTTGTGTGGTGCAAGTTTCTCAAATGTGGTAAGATTTCTTTCCCTTGAATTGGACAGACTTGGAATCTTGCAGCCAGTCTGAGAACTATAAGTTTTGTTTTTTGATTTGTGTTTTATTTTTGCTCTGCTTTCCTTGTTTTTATTTGTCAAAACTGTCTTCTTCTTCTTCTTCTTCTTGACTCTGTGTGTGTGTATGTGTGTGTGTGTGTGCTTCGGTTTTTTTTGTGATTGTTTTAAGTGAATGCAAATTACAATGATTAGTACATATACAGTGTGCTTTTGAAACAACCCTCCCTTGATGGTTTAAAATCATCTTTTCACACACACACATAATAAACGCACACGCACAGAGAGAGAGAGAGAGAGAGAGAGAGAGAGAGAGAGAGAGAGAGAGAGAGAGAGAGAGAGAGAGAGAGAATGACAATGACAAATTCTTTTATTTCGAGGATAATGAATAAGCACACATGTGCTTTTTTACATCCAGTCCCCGCCCGTTAGGGATACATCTTAATAATAATAACCCAATACTTATACAGTCTCACGATAAAAACAAGGGGAAATAACCCTTTTCAAACAGCTCCCCCCCAACAACCCTCCCCCCCCCCCCCCAAAGCAAGCAATTAAAAGAAAATCCTAAAAATACCCCACCCCTACCCCCACCCCCCAAAAAACCATAACCAAAACAAACAAACAAACAAAAGAGAAGAAAAAACCAAACCAACAAAAGATGATAAAAAAGAGAAAAACAGACGAAACGACAACAACAAGAACAAGAACAACAACAAAGCCAAGAAAAATAACACAACCAAACTTAATAAGTCATAAAGATAAACATCTACACATTGTCAAATGGTACACATACTTGTAACACATAATTATAAGATATTGAAATAGGGCACTCATTAAAACTTAAGTACAGAGGCAAGTCCAATAAAGTATTGAAAATATAAAAATATGAATCCTTCATCAGGATATATACTATGACTATAAGCAGGACGATAAAAGGTGAGAGAGAGAGAGACAGAGAGACAGAGAGACAGAGAGTGTGTGTGTGTGTGTATTTCAGAGATAATATCCAATATATAATTCCCAAAACAGTATGCGATCCCATCAACACTCATTTTAGATTATACTCGTTTCAAATAATATGTCATGATAATGAAATAAATTTAATACCCATACATCCACACAATAAAAACAAGAAACAAACCAAGAAGAAATTTAAAACTATACAGTCGTTGAGGGAGAGAATATGAGTGGGTGAGTGAGTGAGTGAGTGTGTGTGTGTGTGTGTGTTTGTGTTTGTTTGAGCGTGTGTGTGGGGGGGGGGGGTGGGGGTGGGGGGGGGGGTGTTTCAGGGATAATACTAAATATGTAATACTCACATAGCACACGATCAACACAAACACTTTTTAATTATGCTCATGCAAATTGAATGTCATGGTAATAAAATAAGTGCAATACCCATACACTCACATAATAAAGAGGGGGGAAAAGCCAATAAAGTCATAAAAAGAACATCTACACATTGTAAGGAATAGAAACAAAAATTTTTTTTCCAGGATAATGAATAAGTATTCATGTGCTTTTTTACATCCAGTCCCCGCCCATGGGGTCACATTTAAAAATGCACTCAGTACTCAGAGAGAGAGAGAGAGAGAGAGAGAGAGGAAGAGGTGGGGGAGAGAGAGAGAGAGAGAAATGGGCGGTGCTACTCTCGCGTCAATGCGCTCTCCCCAGAGAGAACAGCTCGAGTTTCACGCAGAAAAATCTGTAACTGAAGTTGTATGCAATTCAATACAGTACAGTACAGTACAGTACAGTACAATACAATACAAATCAATACAATATATAAAAGAAGCACTACGAAAACAAATCCCTTGTTTATAACACATCTCGACTCAGCGGAAAGCACAGAGCCACTGTGGCAGTCATCTTCAGCCGTGTACGTTCTTTAACAGTCACGTCAGCATGGCGATATGCAAGCTGCTGACGCCATAAACACTGCCAACTGTAAACACGGCAGCTGACGTAAATTGCTGAATATTCATGTTTTTAAAAAAAATAAAAGGATGAGAGAAACATGGAAGAGTGGGGTAAGGGTGGGAGTGAGGAGACAGACCACCAACAAAAAGACGAAGAGAGAGAGAGAGAGAGAGAGAGAGAGAGAGAGAGAGAGAGAGAAGGAAATGACAATCACAAATTCTTTTATTTCGAGGATAATGAATAAGCACTCATGTGCTTTTTTACATCCAGTCCCCGCCCGTAGGGATACATCTTAATAATAACCCAATACTCATACTCTCACACAGTAGAACCAAAGGGAAAAAACCCTTTAAAAACAAACAAACAAACAAATAAAAGAAAAACCCCAAAACAACAACCCCCCCCCCCTCCGCCCAAAAAACCCACCCCCAAACAAACAACAGAAAAAACCCAGCAACAAACCCACCAAAAAATCCCACAAAAACAGGGACCAAAAAGAAAAAAAAAGGAAAAGAGAAAAAAAAACCCAAACCCCCAAACTTACACAGTCATGAAAATGAACATCTACACATTGCAAAATGGCACACATAGTTGTTACACGTAACAATAAGACATTGAAATAGGGCATTCACTAGTACTCAAGTACAGTCGATAAGCCCATAAAATATTGAAAATATAAAGTCTGAATACGTCCTTCATCAGGATACACAATAACTACAAGCAAAACAATAACAGAGAGAGAGAGAGAGAGAGAGAGAGAGAGAGGAGGGGGGGGGGGGGGGGGGGGGGGGAGAGAGGGAGGGAGGAGAGAGAGAGAGAGAGAGGTGGTGTGTGTGTGTGTGTGTGTGTGTTACATCGATATTTGAGCCTGGATACACATCTCACAGCGTCATATTTTCGGCATGAAAGCCATAAAAACGATCGTACATGTCGGATTCGAAGATAGCGTCCATCTTGGGAAAAATTGCGATTTTTTTCCCTCCAAAACTTAAAGAGAGAGAGAGAGAGAGAGAGAGAGAGAGAGAGAGAGAGAGAGAGAGAGAGAGAGAGAGAGAGAGAGAGAGAGAGAGAGAGAGAAAAGAAAACGACAATGGGGCACTGTACGTTGGGTCCATTTTTTTTCTGTTTTCTGTGCATGACACATACAAGTGGTCAGCGCCAGCAGTGACCAGTTGTAAAAAATATGCGCAGAAATAACATAAAGACAACATCGAGAACAAAATGTCGGCAACATGGAATATTATTATCTACCCCACATAAAATATCATCTACCACATAGAATGTTATTATCTACCACATAAAATATTACCTAACACATAGAATGTTATTATCTACCACATAGAATATCATTATCTAGCACTCAGAATATTATTATTATCTTCTATAAAGAATATTATTATTATCTAGCACTTTAGAATATTATTCTCTGCACAGTAAGAACGTAAAGACAACATCGAGATTAACAAAATTTTATTGTCCTCAACATAGACTATTATTATCTAGCTGACCAAAATGTCGTTAAAGTGCCTTTCTTGATCTTGTGTCCCTCATTCAGACCATTTTGAAAAGAAAACGAGCATTCATCAAAAACCAAGATTGTTCCTATTATATTATTGTTAAAATAGACCAGTGGTACTATAGCATACAACGAAACCTTAAATAAATCACTGTACCACACACACACAAACATGCACATTACACATACACGCGCGCGCTCGCGCGCGCGCGTGCGTGTCTGTATATTCGTGTGGGCAACTGGACAACAGACGCATCTGACACCAAGTAAAGAAACTACTATGTACATTAGAAGAACCCCCTCCCCCCCCCCAAATAAACCTTAATACAGAAAAAAGTTTCTTGCCTTCTGAAACGAAATCATATTTTGATGTTGTTAATTCTCAACACTTATTCAAAAAAAACTATCGTGAGTCGTGCGCACATAAAGTAAGAAGAAAGAAATCTACTTTCATCGAATAACTCTTTTTACTGTTATAATTTTTTGTTGTTGCAAATTTTGGCCGACATTTCTTCCTGATACAGCTTAGCTCACACGGAAGTAGCTCTCTCACAACTGGGATGCAAGGGAGAGCACTGACCATCCGCGTCACAGAGGGCGCTGTCATCCCACGTGACAGTGACGCAATCCTCGTCATCCTCACCCTCTTCCTCGCTACCAACAACACTATCATCCCCACCACCACCACCACCACCATCATCACCATCACCATCACCACCACCATCGTCATCATTATCATCATCATCATACAGCTCCAGCAGAGTTTCTTTCGAGCCTTCCGAGCTAGGGTCTTGCTGCACAGCTTTGGGGTCTTGCAGGATGCGGTAGATGTGGGAGAAGGAGCAGCGGTCTTGCGGGTTCATGGTCCAGCAAGCGGTCATCACCCTGTGCACCTGGTCGGGGCAGAGGTCCGGGCGCTCCAGGAGCTTGCCTTGGCAGATCAACTGCATCACCTGTCAGGTCAGGAAGAGCAGGGGCATAATTATATTCTCTTTCTTTTCCTTTTATTTCACGGATAATGGAATAAGTACTGATGCGCCTGTAAATAAAATCCAGTCCCTGTGTACATTTTGTCATCCATTCCCACCAGCTCACCATAACCTACTCTTCCGAAAAGCTGGGGACGGATTTGAACATGTGCGCAAGATGTTCTTGCGTGCGTTCGCACACGGGGACCTCGGTTTATATAGTCTTAGCCGAAGGTGGGAGTGGAGTTGGCACTGATGTTAACTCCGGAGGAAAAAATCGTGTGTTAGTAAGTGATGGTGTTGGATATATCATTGTATCAAGGTGTAGAAGTAAATTTTTTTTTTTTAGGTCTTCTTATTAGAAACACCCCGCATGCATTCAGGCGCCTGGGTTTGTATGCACCGCGTTGGTTGATATGTGGGGTGTGGGTGTATAAATAGTACATGCATGCATGCGTATTCGTATATCATGCATACATACATGCACTTGCGCGTGCACACAGACACATAAACACACAAGTATGTGCACACTTACACACGCGCACACCTGCACACACACACGCATGCATACAGACGTACACACTGTCACACGCACACACACGTGCGCGCGGGCACATACACATACACATAAACCACAATTATACGTACACACACACATCCGTCTAATATCACTTCAAATGAACAGACCTAAAATCAAAGCAGCAACAAAAACTACAAGAACAGCAGCAGCAGTAACAACAACAGCAACACACACACACACACACACACACACACACACACACACACACACACACACACACACACACACACACACACACACACACACACACACACACACACACACACACACACACACACACACATACATTTGCCTGCTTGCTTGCTTAGTCGCGCGAAGCTAACAGATCAGCTCGTTAAATATAACTCAAAGAGCCATTTCATGTCTTTACAAATAGTGGGTATATTTTCACCATAAAGATTAAAATAAGTAGAGAAGAAGAAAGACGAACTATCTTGGAACCAGGCAACCAATTAATTTCCCCAGATCACACCCCTGTACTTGCTTGCCAATCAGTCAGCAAAGTTGTTTCGAGTCCAGCCAGTGCTGTTACCCTAACTGGGTTCAGAAGAGATTAAATGAAACCCAGGCATTGGCACACGATCGCCACAAGTGGAGAGAGGTGGTATTCTCGTCAGCGCAACGACCCTTCGACCACTCTTCTAAGTTTAATGGAGCAGTAATGTGGAGAAAATCATCAGAGAATGGACCAGGATGAATGACTCGGCACTACTGCGCAGAGCCGAGGACCGAGATGGATGGAGGAGGCTTACCACTGCATCGTCTTTCGTGTCTCCTCCACGACCGCCAAGGTCAAGGGACTAATGATGATGAATGTGGAGTGGAGTGGGGTGCAGTGCATTGCAGTGCAGTGTGGTGTAGTGAAGTGTTGTGGAGTGGAGTGAAGCGGAGCGGAGTGGAGTGAAGTGAAGTGAAGTGAAGTGGACTAGACCCCACTGGACTGGAGTGGAGTGGAGTGAAGTGGAGTGGAGTGGAGTGGAGTGAAGTGGAGTGGAGTGGAGTGGAGTGGAGTGGAGTGGAATGGAGTGGAATGGAGTGAAGTGGAGTGTAGTGGAGTGAAGTGGACTAGACCCGACTGGAGTGGAGTGGAGTGGAGTGAAGTGAAGTGAAGTGGAGTGAAGTGAAGTGAAGTGGAGTGAAGTGGACTAGACCCGAATGGACTGGAGTGGAGTGGAGGGGAGTGGAGTGAAGAGGAATGGAGCGGAGTGGAATGGAGTGAAGTGAAGTGGACTAGACCCGACTGGACTGGAGTGGAGTGGAATGAAGTGGACTGGAGTGAAATGGAGTGGACTGGAGTGAAGTGGAGTGGACTAGACTGGACAGAACTGGACTGGAGTGAAGAGGATTGGAGTGTAGTGTAGTGTAGTGTAGTGGAGTGGAGTGTAGTGGAGTGTAGTGGAGTGGAGTGTAGGGGAGTGGAGTGTAGTGGAGTGTAGTGTAGTGTAGTGGAGTGGAGTGGAATGGAGTGTAATGGAGTGTCGTGTGGGTGTGGTGTCGTGTAGTGTAGTGTGGTGTTATGGGGTGTAATGTGATGTAATGTGGTGAAATGTGGTGTAATGTGGTGTAATGTAGTATAGTGTAGTGTAATGTGGTGTAAAGTAGTGAAGTGCAGTGTAGAGTAGTATAGTGTAGTGTAGCTTAGCGTAGTGTAGTGTAGTGTAGTGCAATGTAATGAAGTGTAGCGTAGTGTACCGTAGTGTATTGTAGTATAGTGTAGTGTAGCGAAGTGTAGTGTAGTGTAGTGCACCGAAGTGTAATATAGTGTAGCTTAGCCGTAGGGTAGCCTAGTGTAGTGTAGTGTAGTGTAGCTTAGTGTAGCACAGCCTAGTGTAGTGTAGCTTAGTGAAGCACAGCCTAGTGTCGTGTAGTGTAGCTTAGTGTAACACAGCCTAGTGTAGTGTAGTGTAGTGTAGCTTAGTGTAACACAGCCTAGTGCAGTGTAGTGTAGCTTAGTGTAGCACAGCCTAGTGTAGTGTAGTGCAGTGTAGTGTAGCTTAGTGTAACACAGCCTAGTGTAGTGTAGTGTAGTGTAGCTTAGTGTAACACAGCCTAGTGCAGTGTAGTGTAGCTTAGTGTAACACAGCCTAGTGCAGTGTAGTGTAGCTTAGTGTAGCATAGCCTAGTGTCGTGTAGTGTAGCTTAGTGTAACACAGCCTAGTGCAGTGTAGTGTAGCTTAGTGTAGCATAGCCTAGTGCAGTGTAGTGTAGCTTAGTGTAGCATAGCCTAGTGTCGTGTAGTGTAGCTTAGTGTAGCATAGCCTAGTGTCGTGTAGTGTAGTGTAGTGTAGCTTAGTGTAACACAGCCTAGTGTCGTGTAGTGTAGCTTAGTGTAGCATAGCCTAGTGTCGTGTAGTGTAGCTTAGTGTAGCATAGCCTAGTGTCGTGTAGTGTAGTGTAGCTTAGTGTAGCATAGCCTAGTGTCGTGTAGTGTAGTGTAGCTTAGTGTAGCATAGCCTAGTGTAGTGTAGTGTAGTGTAGCTTAGTGTAGCATAGCCTAGTGTCGTGTAGTGTAGTGTAGCTTAGTGTAGCATAGCCTAGTGTAGTGTAGTGTAGTGTAGCTTAGTGTAGCATAGCCTAGTGCAGTGTAGTGTAGCTTAGTGTAGCATAGCCTAGTGTCGTGTAGTGTAGCTTAGTGTAGCATAGCCTAGTGTCGTGTAGTGTAGTGTAGTGTAGCTTAGTGTAACACAGCCTAGTGCAGTGTTGTGTAGCTTAGTGTAGCATAGCCTAGTGTCGTGTAGTGTAGTGTAGTGTAGCTTAGTGTAGCATAGCCTAGTGTCGTGTAGTGTAGTGTAGTGTAGCTTAGTGTAACACAGCCTAGTGCAGTGTAGTGTAGCTTAGTGTAACACAGCCTAGTGTAGTGTAGTGTAGTGTAGCTTAGTGTAACACAGCCTAGTGCAGTGTAGTGTAGCTTAGTGTAGCACAGCCTAGTGTAGTGTAGTGCAGTGTAGTGTAGCTTAGTGTAACACAGCCTAGTGTAGTGTAGTGTAGTGTAGCTTAGTGTAACACAGCCTAGTGCAGTGTAGTGTAGCTTAGTGTAACACAGCCTAGTGCAGTGTAGTGTAGCTTAGTGTAGCATAGCCTAGTGTCGTGTAGTGTAGCTTAGTGTAACACAGCCTAGTGCAGTGTAGTGTAGCTTAGTGTAGCATAGCCTAGTGCAGTGTAGTGTAGCTTAGTGTAGCATAGCCTAGTGTCGTGTAGTGTAGTGTAGCTTAGTGTAGCATAGCCTAGTGTAGTGTAGTGTAGTGTAGCTTAGTGTAGCATAGCCTAGTGTAGTGTAGTGTAGCTTAGTGTAGCATAGCCTAGTGTCGTGTAGTGTAGTGTAGCTTAGTGTAGCATAGCCTAGTGTAGTGTAGTGTAGTGTAGCTTAGTGTAGCATAGCCTAGTGTAGTGTAGTGTAGTGTAGCTTAGTGTAACACAGCCTAGTGTAGTGTAGTGTAGCTTAGTGTAGCATAGCCTAGTGTCGTGTAGTGTAGCTTAGTGTAGCATAGCCTAGTGTCGTGTAGTGTAGTGTAGCTTAGTGTAGCATAGCCTAGTGTAGTGTAGTGTAGTGTAGCTTAGTGTAGCATAGCCTAGTGTCGTGTAGTGTAGTGTAGCTTAGTGTAGCATAGCCTAGTGCAGTGTAGTGTAGCTTAGTGTAGCATAGCCTAGTGTCGTGTAGTGTAGCTTAGTGTAGCATAGCCTAGTGTCGTGTAGTGTAGTGTAGCTTAGTGTAGCATAGCCTAGTGTCGTGTAGTGTAGTGTAGCTTAGTGTAGCATAGCCTAGTGTCGTGTAGTGTAGTGTAGCTTAGTGTAGCATAGCCTAGTGTCGTGTAGTGTAGCTTAGTGTAGCATAGCCTAGTGTCGTGTAGTGTAGTGTAGCTTAGTGTAACACAGCCTAGTGCAGTGTAGTGTAGCTTAGTGTAACACAGCCTAGTGTCGTGTAGTGTAGTGTAGTGTAGCTTAGTGTAACACAGCCTAGTGTCGTGTAGTGTAGTGTAGTGTAGCTTAGTGTAGCATAGCCTAGTGTCGTGTAGTGTAGCTTAGTGTAGCATAGCCTAGTGTCGTGTAGTGTAGTGTAGTGTAGCTTAGTGTAACACAGCCTAGTGCAGTGTAGTGTAGCTTAGTGTAACACAGCCTAGTGTAGTGTAGTGTAGCTTAGTGTAACACAGCCTAGTGTAGTGTAGCTTAGTGTAGCACAGCCTAGTGTCGTGTAGTGTAGCTTAGTGTAGCATAGCCTAGTGTCGTGTAGTGTAGTGTAGTGTAGCTTAGTGTAACACAGCCTAGTGTCGTGTAGTGTAGCTTAGTGTAGCACAGCCTAGTGTCGTGTAGTGTAGTGTAGCTTAGTGTAACACAGCCTAGTGTAGTGTAGTGTAGTGTAGCTTAGTGTAGCATAGCCTAGTGTAGTGCAGTGTAGTGTAGCTTAGTGTAACACAGCCTAGTGCAGTGTAGTGTAGCTTAGTGTAGCATAGCCTAGTGTCGTGTAGTGTAGCTTAGTGTAGCATAGCCTAGTGTCGTGTAGTGTAGTGTAGTGTAGCTTAGTGTAACACAGCCTAGTGCAGTGTAGTGTAGCTTAGTGTAACACAGCCTAGTGCAGTGTAGTGTAGCTTAGTGTAACACAGCCTAGTGCAGTGTAGTGTAGCTTAGTGTAGCATAGCCTAGTGTAGTGTAGTGCAGTGTAGTGTAGCTTAGTGTAGCACAGCCTAGTGTAGTGTAGTGTAGTGTAGCTTAGTGTAACACAGCCTAGTGCAGTGTAGTGTAGCTTAGTGTAGCATAGCCTAGTGTCGTGTAGTGTAGCTTAGTGTAGCATAGCCTAGTGTCGTGTAGTGTAGTGTAGCTTAGTGTAACACAGCCTAGTGCAGTGTAGTGTAGCTTAGTGTAACACAGCCTAGTGCAGTGTAGTGTAGCTTAGTGTAGCATAGCCTAGTGTCGTGTAGTGTAGTGTAGCTTAGTGTAACACAGCCTAGTGCAGTGTAGTGTAGCTTAGTGTAACACAGCTTAGTGTCGTGTAGTGTCCTGTAGCACAACCTAGCGAAGTGTAAGGTAGTCCTCACCCATCCCCTCCCCGCTCCCACCCCTAACCACCCACCACCCTCTCTCCAACCCACCCGTAACCCGCTTCTCACCACTACCCCACCTGTATGTTGGAGAAGCCGCAGTAGGGCTGACGTCCATAGGTGTACACCTCCCACAAGAGGACGCCGAAAGCCCACACGTCAGAGCTGACCGTGAACTGCCCGTAGCGGAGACATTCGGGGGACATCCAGCGTACAGGGAGAAGCCTGGAACCTTCCACCTGATCACAGAGAGAGAGACAATGACAATGACAAATTCTTTTATTTCGAGGATAATGAATAAGCACCCATGTGCTTTTTTACATCCAGTCCCCGCCCTTAAGGATATAATATGATAATAAAATAAAATAAAGCCCATAGCAATACACTTACACAGTTTACGGGAAAAAAAATCTACACAAAAATCCCCACAAAAATCACCGAAGAGAGAGGAGAAAAAAAAGTAGCAACAAGTAAGAAAGAAAGCAGAACAGAAAACACAGAAACAACCGAAAAAATAGCAAGAACCAAGAGCAAAACAAAAACGGCAACAACAACAAGGGGAGAGGGAACAACCGAATAGTCCCCCCTCAAAAAAGCAACAACAACCCCAAACCAAAACAGAACCAAACAAGGCAAAAACCTTCATAAAATAAAGGAGAACAAACCACGTAAATAGTTTCATTTTGGCTAACAGAAAGAAACGTCAAAAATTCTTTGTGCTTTTATGGGAGGTAACAGCAATAGTAAACTACATGAAACAAATATTGTATAAGCACTTTGCATCCCCATGCACACGTACACACACACACACACACACACACACACACACACACACACACACACACACCACACACACACACACACACACACACACACACACACACACACACACACACACACACACACGTACCCACACCATGCGCACGCACTCACACCATGCATTTATGCCAACATCAAATCTTTATGAATATCATGTATAGTCATAGAGAAGGACATCTGCACTTTGGAATTAGCTATACATAATTGGTACGCTCAAAACAAGATATCAGAGCGAGAGAGAGAGAGAGAGAGAGAGAGAGAGAGAGAGAGAGAGAGAGAGAGAGAGAGAGAGAGAGAGAGAGAGAATGACAATGACAATGACAATGTTTCATGAATTTACGCCTCTGCCCATTTTTCATGGGTACATAATTAATGTCTACAGACACATGAATGCAATATTATATCAAGAAAAGTGACGCCAATGAAAAGTGGAGAAAAAAAAGAAAGCATATAAACATAAATAACACAGAGAGAGAGAGAGAGAGAGAGAGAGAGAGAGAGGAGAGAGAGAGAGGGAGAGAGAGACAGAGACAGAGAGACAATGACAATGACAATGTTTCATGAATTTACGCCTCTGCCCATTTTTCATGGGGTACATAATTAATGTCTACAGACACATGAATGCATTCTATCAAGAAAAGTGACGCCAATGAAAAGTGAAGAAAAAAAAGAAGCATATAAACATAAATAACAGAGAGAGAGACAGAGAGAGAGGGAGAGAGAGAGAGGGAGAGGGAGAGAGAGAGGGAGGGGAGAGAGAGAGAGGGGGGAGAGAGAGAAGGGAGAGAGAGAGAGGGAGAGAGAGGGGGAAGGGAGAAAGAGAGAGGGGAGTGGAGAGAGAGAGGGGAGAGAGAGAGAAGGGAGAGAAGGGAGAGGGAGGGAAAGAGAGAGGGGAGAGAGGGAGAGAAAGAGAGCGGGAGGGAAAGAGAGTGAGGGGAGAGAGAGGGGGAAGGGGAGAGAGAGAGGGAGAGAGAGAGAGGGGAGGGGGGAAGGGAGAGGAGAGGGGAGAGAAAGAGGGAGGGAGAGAGAGAGAGAGACAGCGAGAGAGAGAGAAGAGAGAGAGAGAGAGAGAGAGAGAGAGAGAGAGAGAGAGAGAGAGAGAGCGAGAGAGAGCGAGAGGGGAGGGCAGAGACAACTTTTTCATAAGAGTAACCCAGTCAACTTCCTATAATAATTACAATGAATAAAATCATAAAGAGTACAGTCAGCTTGTGTGCAGCACACACACACATACACACACACACGCGCGCGCGCACGCACGCACGCACACACACACACACACACACACACACACTTCCCCGTTCTTCTTTTCCATCTAAGTAAAGAACATCAAACCTGTCCCCAGTAAAGCCAAAGACCACACACCACACACACACACACACACACACACACCACACACACACACACACACACACACACACACACACACACACACACACACACACACACACACACTCGCACGCACACACACACACACAAACACACACACACACACACACACACACACACACACACACACACACACACACACACACACACACACCAACCTACCACTCTCCTGGAAAAGGGAGGTAGCGAGAGACTTTCTGTTTTAACGCTGTCAACAGGAAAGGACAGCAACTCATCTGCTGATCCCATGCACATTTCTGAAATGCTTTGGCGGTTAATCATGGTTAAAGAAACAAACCTCCTGAAAAATGGGCAATTTTGATAAATACCACCTGAACCTCCTCTCTATCAACATATCCCTCTCCCCCCCCCCCCCACACACACCTATGCCCCTCTCTCCCCCCTAACCTATTCCCCCTATGAAATCAATCAACGGATGTGGTGTTTCCCATGCCAGTATTGTTCATACTCTATTTCAGTGAGTCTGATTACTTTTTCATTTCATGTTTAAACAATCAAACTCTTTGGTAGCCTGATTTTTTAACAACTCAGAAGTATTCTTTTATGTTATTTCTTTTATTCTTTTATATCGAGGATAATGGAATAAACACTCATGTGCTTTTTTTTTTACATCCAGTCCCCGTGTATATGCGGTTTCGTAAATTTTGTCATCTGTTCCCACCGCACACAATGGCCTACTCTTTCGAAAAGTATACAAAATCTAGACCCTAATCCGGACCTTAATTCACAAGTCGCCGCCGAGATTCGAGCCCCACGACTTCATGGACCCATGGGATTGAACCGAACAGTCTTAACCACTCGGCTAGAGCGTCCGTCCCCAGTCTCTTCGAAACAGCGTTTCCTACATCCCTCCGGCAGATGTTTCGTTACGCTCTGTCACACCACACAACCACTTAACAATAATAATAATAATAATATCTGGAATTTATATAGCGCTGAATCTTGTAAAAAAACACAAACAAATCGAAGCGCTTGCACTCAAATCATTTACACACATGCAACTCTCCTTAAACATAATGAACAACAGATTTCAAATCCATGCGCACGCACGTACGCACGCACACACACACACACACACACACACACACACACACACACACACACACACACACACACACACACACACACACACACGCGCGCCACACACACCACACACACACACAACACACACACACACACACACACACACACACACACACACACACACACACACACCACACACACACACTTTCGCGAACACACACACTTAGGAGGTGAAAGATGCTGTTGAAAAGTAGGGACAGATAATTATGTGTGTGGGGGGGGGGGGGGGGGGGGGGGAGTCTCAGGCAGGAAAGAAGTGTGTTTCAGAGGCTGGATTTGAAGGTATCGAGCGATACCTTCCCCCCAGGCAGGCTGACCTTGTAGGACTCCGAGGTGTAGACGTCTCTGGACATGCCGAAGTCGGAGATCTTGACGTGGAGGTGGTCCATCAGCAGGCAGTTCCTGGCCGCCAGGTCCCTGTGGATGAAGCGGGCCTTGCTCAGGTACTCCATGCCCGCCGCCACTTGCTGGCACACCCACAGCAGCTGATCCTGCACAGGGCAGTGCAGTCTGTCTGTCTGTCTGTCTGTTTGTTAATTCACAGCCCAGACAACTAAGTAAGGGGGCGGGGGAAGGAGTCCCATAACCTATAAGGTCGTAAGGGAGCGAGGCGTCAGAGACCTCACTTCTCTAGGGGCCAGCATATTGAGGGCAGCGGCGCCCATCTCCTCTCCCTCGCTGCTTTACCTTCCTTCCCTGACCCTAAAGAGGACAGGTACCCATTTACAGCTGGGTGAACTGGGGGAACTGTACTGAAGCCAAGGCGCGGCGCAAACGGTCACCCATCCATCTGGTAACCACGCTCGACGCTGCTTAACTTGGCTGGGGGGAAAGCGAGTGCTCCGACCACAGACAACTAAGTAAGTACAAGGGGCTGTATCCAGGATTCGAGAAACAAATGGGAATGATGCTACACATTTGTGCGTACATACTCGCCCTGGAAAGTAGTGTTAAAAACCAAATGATTTTGTTCCTCTGAAAAATCTATCAAGATGTTTTTTTCGTTGAGCAGTCAGACGGCAACTACCGTTTTCTGCCATATGAGAGAATACGTTGTGTTGCGCTGCTGTTAAGCGCCTGACCACTCAGGCCCAGCGCATCCGATTTCGGCGTGAGAGATAAGTGTTATCTTTCGGGGGGGGGGGGGGGGGGGGGGGGGAGAGAATGGACCAAGAAGGCAGAAAGTGGACAAGAAGGAGGTGTTAGGAAGAAAAGGAACCAGGCAGAACCAAAGAGAGGGATGAGACTTCCCCATGGGGGAAATCTGTCAGATGAAAACGTTGGCCAAACTTCTATGTGCCGAAGCACGAAGAACATCTTGTTCTTCTGTGCAAAGCCCTTCCATCGTTAGTACAAGAGCAGTCGAGCCATGGCCGGTGGTACGGATGACAAGAATAAACCCAGAGTGTGATCTACAACTTGGAAAAGGATGGGCGTTGTCAGGTAGATTTTTGTTTGGTTGTTTGGTTTTTTTTTCGTTCTTCGGATAGAGCTCCTAGGTCACCAAATGGTGAGATTTTTGCGTATGGGACTGTTTCAGCCAACCATTAAGGTAGCCGCATTCCGAATTCGGGGATACACACGAGACCCGTGTGGATGCGTTATATAATATAAAACACCAAAATGACAAAATATAGAATAAATGAAACAATACAGATGCTGAGAAACCCAAATCACAAACAAGTGTATTCTAAAAACCCGCAGGGAACCTCTCCAACAAACGAATCACAAGCAAACAGACAAACAAACAAGCAGAGCCAGCCACCCAATAATAATATCACTTCCAATGACATTTACACCCCAGCGGATATTTCCCGATGTAGTGGAAAAGTGAGAAAGAGGCCCAGTACAGTTTCCACAGAGGAGAGAGCTAGAGCCTACAAAGCCGCACACTCAGATCAACACACCCTGGAGATCAGCAGGAAATCCTCCTCTTTGCCTCTCATGGCCGGGTCATTTTTGCGGAGGGCGGTGGCCAGATCCCCGTGCACCGCAAACTCCGTCACCAGCTGAGGGGCCTGAATCCCGTCTGTGAGAGAAAAAGAGAGATGGTATTCATGTCACTGACCTTGCTGAAGTCGGAGTATGGCTGCTGTGCCTGTGTCGTGAGGTGCTTGAAAACAGTCACCCACGCAGACTTCTGATCTAATGATGAGTACTGATAGAATCTCATAGAGATTCTCACATGTGTTGAGTGGGTCAGAGTATAATTATATTCTGGGTGATCCCCCACCCCCAGAGTGTTATAGCTGGGGAACGCGCAACAACAACGCTACCTTCCTTTTTACGGCTTTGCGTAATGGTGGGCTTTAGTCCTGTCCTTTAGTGGGGTTTTGTCCTGTGACAAGCAATTCACTCAAAAAACTTTTTTTGTAATCAGTCATACATCTTAGATTCAGCTAGGGGGGCTGAGAGCCAAGTGGTTAGAGCGTTGCGAGCGTGATCTGATGGCCCAGGTTCGCATCCACAACTGACCGACTCAAGATCGAGAACGACATCCCCACACTGCGCCCTCACAATCATACATACACACCCACCACATCATCTCACCACATCATCTCACCACATCATCTCACCACATCATCTCACCACATCACGCCCATAGCTAAGATCTTCAGAGGACGACACCGCATCTCCGCACCCTCACTTAAATGTATAATTATACTCCCACCACATCACCGAACCACATCACACCCACAACTGACATCACTAGGACAACACCTCCTCCACATTGCACCCTCACTGACATGCCTAGTGGTCAGAACATTGCGCTAGCAATCTGACGACCCGGGTTCGATTCCCGTTCAAGGGGATATTTTCCCCTGGAGTTAACATCAGTGCAGACTCCACTCTCCCCAAAAGTCCTTCGGATGAGACTATAAACCGTGGTCCCGTGTGCGAAAGCACGCAGAACATCTTGCGCACACGTTAAATCTTGTTCCTCTTTTCGTAAGAGTAGGCCATTGTGTGCCGGTGGGAACAGATGACAGAATTTACAAAAACCGTAAACACACGGGGACTGGATGTAAAGAAGCACATAAGAGCTTATTCAATTATCCTCGATATAAAAGAATAAAATAAAAAAAATACATAAATAAAATAAAAACATGCATATATTCCCACCACATCACACCCACAACTGACATCGCTAGGAGGACTACACCTCCTCCACACTGCACCTCCACATACATAATAATCATACATTATATTATACACCTTGACGGACGCCATAGCCGAGTGGTTAAGACCGTTAGCCTTCCGTCCCATACGTCCATGAACTCGTGCGATCCAACCTCAGTTGCAGCGTTGGTGAATTGAGGGTGGGGATTTTCGTGATCTCCCAGGTCAACTTCAAGTGCAGACCTGCCAGAGCCTTAATTCGTTTTGTGTACATTACATACACATTGCAGAGGATCAAAGATGCATGATAAAGATCCCGTCATTTATGTCAGCGGTCGGTGGGTTACGGAAACACGAACACACCCAGCATTCATTCCCGAAAATCAGAATGCGGCTACCTTCATGGTGGGCAAAAACGGTCGCTTACGCAAACTCACCATTGGGGAATTCGAAGCTGTAACTGAGGAAGAAAAACCATACAATTATATACACCCACCACATCACACCCACATCTGTCATCTCCAGAAGGAGGAGACTATCACACCGCACCCTCACATACACATACACCCACCACAACAATCGTCTCACCACATCGCAACACCCTACAGCTGACTGACAGACAGACACAGGCAGACATAAGATATACCACAGACAGATAGAGACAGACCTGACAGCCAGACCGACAGCCAGACCGACAGACCGACCGACAGACCGACAGACAGACAGACCGACCGACAGACCGACAGACCGACCGACAGACAGACAGACAGGCAGATAGACAGACCGACAGAGAGACATGACAACCCACAGGCAGACAGAAACGAGATACCACAGACAGATAGAGAGAGTGACAGAGAGAGACATACAGAGACAGACAGACAGACCGACAGACAGACAGCCAGACCGACAGCCAGACCGATAGACAGACAGAGACAAGACAGACAGACATGAGATACCACAGACAGATAGAGAGACAGACAGAGAGAGACAGACAGACATACAGACAGCCAGCCAGCCAGACCGACAGCCAGACCGATAGACAGACAGAGACAAGACAGACAGACATGAGATACCACAGAGAGAGAGACACAGACAGACAAACAAACGACAAGACAGAGACAAGACA
>CM054135.1:43292442-43324942 GCA_028751875.1 Rapana venosa
CGAAGTTTCGAAGGATGCTATATTTACTTATTTATTTATTCTTATATATATATATATATATATATATATATATATATATATATATATATATATATATAATATATATATATATATTATATATCGTTGTATCATGCACCTGTGTTACTCGAAGAAATGAATAATTATTAAATAAAAAACGTCTTTTGACTGTTGAATCAGAACAAACATTTGTAGAACCCTACCCAAAGCAAGCAAACACGAACACAGCCGAAGTAACTCAACAACAATGCCGAGTCTGTGTTAGCGGGTGACCTCACAGCGGCAGAGCGTTGATAGCTCCCTATAGAATAACAGACTGAGGTGGTGTGACAGAACAAAACTTGGGTAGGTTTAGTGTGCAGAAAGATAAGAATAAGTTATGTGGAAATAACAACAATGCAACTTCACGAAGAACCCATACCGGGGCAGTTAGATATTTAACAGCACACACGAATGGATAATTACTCATGTTACTAGATTATAGTAGCTTTGGAATTTCAATGTTTAACACAAGCCCCCCGCCCCCCCCCAAAAAAAAAACAACAACCAACAACAACAAAAGAAAACACACCTTAAAATCAAACAAAAATCCAACAAAATCAAAACAGCAAAATAGAAACTCAACTCACACGCAGTTGTCATGTTGGCTGTAAAACTCAGTCTAAAAAAACCCCAAACAAACCAAGGCAATAAAAGCAAAACAAAAAAAAATTCCACACAAGTGCAATACAAAACAACAAACAAACAAACAAAACAACAAAACAAAAATCAACACATGGAAACAAGAATACAATCAGCCTGAAGAAGAAGAAGAAGCAGAAGAAGTGCCAGACTTTTCAGCTAACGACTCTGCCTCCTTCTCAGCACTGAAAGATGACCGAGACAAAGTGGAAAAGTTGCAGCACAAGGAAAACAGATTCCAGGACTTGCTGGGGGTAGGGTGGGGTGGGGTGGGGGGTGGGGTGGAGGGAGTTGTGACGGGGTTGGGGGGAGGGGGGGGGGGGGGGGCCGAGGAAGGCATGTCATGCTCCTATGCTTTAATATCGTTACATACAGTACCAAATACAGGATAGAGATAATTGGTTCAAAATTCTAAAGTGACTGCTAAAGTTTTGTTCAGCTAACCATTAAATGTAAATGTTTTTTGTTGTTGTTTTTTTTTACATAACAAGACAACGGAATGTTTTGTTTCTGTAACGTAGTAGTGTGCTATATATTTTATAACGACATATTATTTATTTTTTGGGGGAGGAGTAAGGGAGGTAGGGGGTGGGGTGGAGATGGGAGGGCATGGGCACTATCTAGCACACGTAAAAGGACCCACGGTAATAAAAGAGTTGTTCCTGGCAAAATTTTGTTGAAGAAAGTCAATCTGATAGGGAAGAAACACACATGCTGACAGAAAAGAACACACAAAAAAATAGAGTAATGGTGTCTGTTCTTGTGATGATCACTCGCTCTCTCCAGGAAGAGCATATCCGAATTTCACGCAAAGAACTCTGCCGTGATTAAAGGGGTATGCAATACAATACAATACAACACAATACAATACAATACAATGCAACACAATACAATAAACACAATATAATACAATACAAATGACCCACTCAATAATTATAGTACCTGATCCCTTCTTTACTCGGCCGTTTTCTTTGTTGCTTAACTTTGTGTACTTTGAGGACATAAGGAAAAGAGGCAGAACCACCAACCTCCTACACGGCCAACATCACAGAGATCAGCGTAATAAGGACAGCTAACAGGAGGTTGTTGATACAAGGGGACGACAGTGAAGTTGATTTTGTTGCCCTGCCTGTGTATGGTTACACAGTTTCAATCTGGAGATATAACAGTTTTCGAGGCGACAGCCCAGATATGGCCTCTGTGGTCGGCGGGGCTATAAACAACAAAATTGGATTGGATTGGATTGGATGGTAGAAGTCAGCAGAGACAGAGAAAGATGGCGAACCCTGGTGGCATTGCGTGGAGATCCTTAGCGACGACAGCGGCGATGGAAACAGTTGAACTGAGTTGGATTACTTTGTACTATTAAGTCGCTAAAAGACTGCTTGCTTAAGAAAAAAAGAGAGAGATTCCCCCCCCCCCCCCCCCCCCCCCCCCCCCCACTATCATTAAAGAAGGAAAAAAAATAATGTAACATGCATTATGATCAACATAGCAACACCAAGCTAGAAGTTTATAATGCCATGCTCAAGTACAGTATTGATAAGATTAACTAACATTCACATTGCGGCCAGGCTAGTCATCCTTATATAATGACCGAAAAAGAAGAAGAAAGGGAGAAAACTGCATTAAGACTGACACAGGAAGGAAGAGGCTGCTCGTTTGGACCATTTTTGTGTGTTAAGTTTTAAAAGAATAAAAACAACTAAATATAAATGACATTTATGTATTTATTCTTTTATATCGAGGATAATGGAATAAGCACTTATGTGCCTTTTTACATCTAGTCCCCGAGTGTATGCGGTTTTGAACATTTTGTCACCCGTTCCCACCGGCACACAATGGCCGACTCTTACGAGAAGCGGAACAGGATTTAACGTGCGCTGAAGATGTTCTGCGTGCGTTCGCACGCGGGGCCTCGGTTTATAGTCTCATTCGAAAGACTTTTGGGGAGAGTGGATTCTGCACTGATGTTAACTCCAGGGGAAAATATCCCCTTGAACGGGAATCGAGCCCGGGGGTCGTCAGATTGCGAGCGCAATGTTCTAACCACTAGGCTATCCCGTCCCCCTGACATGACATGACATGACATGATGAGAAGGCTAAATTCGTGGATTTGGTTTTTTTTTAGTCACCTATTTATGCAAGCATTTGGAATACGACTCAAACACGGCGGCTTTATTGGAATCATAATGAAGACACAATACATCTACACTTCCACACTGTCAGACTAGCCCACAGCTTGTTGTTATGCTAAGAGCTTGTCAAGGCTCAAGACAATCACAAAACAACAAAGCCATAACATGTTAATATAGGCCTTGGTACTTAACTGACATTACTAACTAACTAAAGTCCTTCGGATGAGACTATAAACCGAGGCCCCGTGTGCGAACGCATGCAGAAATAATCTTGCGCACACGTTAAATCCTGTTCCGCTTTTCGAAAGAGCAGGCCATTGTGTGCCGGTGGGAACAGATGACAAAATTGACAAAACCGCATACACACGGGGATTGGATGTAAAAAAAAAGCACATGAGTGCTTATTCCATTATCCTCGATATAAAAAAATCATCTGAGCGATTTGATTTGTTGCTTTACAAGATTCAGCAGCTATATAAATTCCATACATTATTATTATTATTATTATTATTATTACTAACTAACAGAGCTTTCAGCCTGGGTCATAATGATTGTGATGTATAAAGAAAACAACAACAAACAAACACTGCTGGCTGAACAACCCCCTCACTGCAGCAAACTTTTTTAATGGTCTGTTTTCTTTTCCCCCTCCGTAACAAGACAGCTGTTGCCATGGCAGTAAGATCACCCAATAGGAATGTGACAATGTCACCAGGTGGGTGGTGACTGCAAGTCTGGAAAGAAACATGTGGACCTGTGTGCGTCTGTGTCTGGTTCTTGCTGTGGATGTACCCACTCTCTGAACTCTGTTCCTGTTCTGAGAGAGTCAGAGAGAGAGAGAGAGAGAGAGAGAGAGAGAGAGAGAGAGAGAGAGAGAGAGAGAGAGAGAGAGAGAGAGAGAGAGAGAGAGAGAGAGAGAGAATGACAATGACAATGACAATAACAAATTCTTTTATTTCGAGGATAATGAATAAGCACCCATGTGCTTTTTTACATCCAGTCCCCGCCGTTAAGGATATGTATGATAATAGAATAAAATAAAGCCCATAGCAATACACTTACACAGTATACGGAAAAAATATATACACACAAATCCCCACAAAAATCACCGAAGAGAGAGAGAAAGAAAAAAAAAAGTAGCAACAAGTAAGAAAGAAAGCAGAACAGAAAACACAGAAACAACCGAAAAAATAGCAAGAACCAAGAGCAAAACAAAAGCGGCAACAACAAGGGGAGAGGGAACAACCGAATAGTCCCCCCCTCAAAAAAGCGACAACCCCAAACCCAACCCAAAACAGAACCAAACAAAGCAAAACCTCCATAAAATAAAGGAGAACAAACCACGTAAATAGTTTCATTTTGGCTAACAGAAAGAAACGTCAAAAATTCTTTGTGCTTTTATGGGAGGCAACAGCAATAGTAAACTACATGAAACAAATATTGTATAAGCACTTTGCATCCCCATGCACACACACACACACACGTGCGCGCGCGCGCGCGCACTCACACCATGCATCAATGCCAACACACAAGAGAGAGAGAGAGAGAGAGAGAGAGAGAGAGAGAGAGAGAGAGAGAGAGAGAGAGAGAGAGAGAGAGAAGACAGAGAGAGAAGAGACACACACACACACACACACACACAACACACACACAATGACAAATTCTTTTATTTCGAGGATAATGAATAAGCACTCATGTGCTTTTTTACATCCAGTCCCCGCCCGTAGGGATACATCTTAATAATAACCCAATACGAGAGAGAGAGAGAGAGGAGAGAGAGAGAGAGAGAGAGAGAGAGAGAGAGAGAGAGAGAGAAGAGAGAGAGAGAGAGCGTGCGTTGCATGCGCGCGCGCGCGTGTGTGAGTGAGTGTAAGTGTGTATGCATGCGTACGTGTGTGTGTGTGCACATTTGTGTGTATGCGCGTGCATTTGTGTGTGGTGTGTGTGTGTGTGTGTGTGTGTGTGTTGTTTGCGCGTGTGCGTGCATTTGTGTGTGTTATTGCTTAGCGGTTGACAGTGGTGGAGGTAAAGACCATAACTCGACAGGGAAAAATGGGGGGGAAGGGGGGAGGGGGGTTAGTACATGCAGTTTGTCTGTGTCCATTTGAGTTTTTTGGTCATTAGGCCCATTCTTACCTTAAAACCATGAAAAGCAACCAAAAGACGAAGAAACGAACATCGACATAATGAAAGAACCTGGAAAAACAACAACCCAACCCCAAACAACGAAAACAAGCTAACACTTTTTTTCAAGCAGACAAACAAACAACGCCCCCTCTCCCCTCGTCCCCTTCCCCCCTTCCAAACAACAACAATAACAGTAACAACGAAAAATATCGGTGTCTGCAAATCCTAAGTTCATCGCGAGCATTAAGTGTTCGGTAGTTCATGAATCCCAACTGGATTGAACATCAATATTTTTTGTTTGTCTATTGATAAAAATGTTAGCTAGATAGAAACATTTACTGTGAAATATTACTTTTTTCCCTCTTATTTTAAAAGTGGCCACACCAGCTGTTTCTTTACACATGATCACTATCGTTGTCATTTTCAGTTATTAATTTATGTTTTGGGTGTCTGTACAATTCAAGGGAATGAATCAAGCCTGTCGCATAGTGAGCCGCAAGTTAAAAGTGCCGTCAGTTGCGTCCCTTTCTACGTGTTTAGCTTCTCTTGCTGTTGCAGAAGGATATCCTTGAACAAAACTGTTTGTAAAATAATGTAATAACAGTGGTGATGATCATAGATTTTACTTATTGTTTTGTTATACTATAATCAACGAGCTTTAATGCCCCCGCGCATCATTTACAAAGCTAGTTTTGATATATGTATTTTATATTTTGCAGATTTGTTGGATGGGGATGTAGCTCAAGTGGTAGAGCGCTCGCTTAGCATGTGAGAGGTACGGGGATCGATACCCCGCATCTCCAATTTTTTTTTAAAACCTCTCTCTCTCTCTCTCCTCATCTCTCTCTCTCTCTCTCTCTTATTCGAAACAAAATTATATTCTTTACTTCTAATCAAAAAAAAAAAAAAAAAAAGGCACACACACACACACACACACACGCACACACACTCACTTTTGTGTTGGCCGAAAGTGGATTTATGCAAAAGATCATACTAACAACAATAATCAACTACATTATTATTTTTTTCTTATGCTTCCCTCTTTCTCTCTTCCACACCCTCCCCATCCCCCGTCCTCTTTGATTCTACTCAAAAAGATCATAATAACAACAATAATCAATAACCATATTTTTTCATTATTTGTTTTTTTCTTTTGCCTCTCTCTCTCCCCCTCTCTCTCTCGCTCTGCCCCCCCCCCCCCCCAAAAAAAAAACCAACAACACCCCCCCCCCCCCCCCCCAAGAAAAACCGACACCCCTCCTCTCCTCTTTGATTTTGCGCTTAATGCATATTGCATATGGAGCTTCAGTTAACCGTCTTAACCGAAAGATTAACACACAGATCATCTCTCATGGTGTAGTTGTGTGTGTGTGTGTGTGTGTGTGTGTGTGTGTGTGTGTGTGTGTGTGTGTGTGTGTGTTGGGAAGGGAAGGGGGGAGGGGGTGTCTTTTAGCTACCTTCGAATCATCTTCCATTGATCATCATAACAGGTTTCAATTCAGATGTGTTTCTAGCTGTTTACTTTCATATGTGACTTAAAAAAAAAATGTGGTAGATATAATTACCATAGACACTTAGCGCGCAGATCTTGCCTCGCTACTTTCTCTAAGATTACCGAAGACAGTCGTGCCCGTGAGCTGCTAGCAGTGGTATATCATCAACATAAACAGAAGAAGAAGAAAAAAGAAAGAAACTAACGAAAACAAAATGAATCTCTTTACCGAGATTCGAACCCACGACTTCATGGACTCAACGGGGTGGAAATCAAGCCATCTTTTTCGACGGACGATGTAGCTGAGTGGTTAAGACCGTTCGATTTTAACCCCGTGGGTCCATGAAATCGTGGGTTCGAATCTCGGCGGCCGCTGGTGAATTAAGGGTGGGGGAGGTTTTCGATCTCTCCAGGTCACTCTCCATAAGCAGACCCGCCAGTGCCTTATTTATCAATTATCTATCTCTCTATCTCTCTATCTCTCTATCTATCTATCTATCTATCTATCTATCTATCTATCTATCTATCTATCTATCTATCTATCTATCTATCTATCTATCTTCTATCGTCTGTCTGTCTATCTGTCTGTCTGTCTATCTGTCGTCTATCTATCTATCTATCTATCTATCTATCTACTATCTATCTATCTATCTATCTACTATCTATCTATCTATCTATCTGTCTGTCTGTCTGTCTATCTATCTATCTATCTATCTATCTATCTATCTATCTATCTATCTATCTATCTATCATATTTATGTATGTATGTATGTATGTAATGTATGCATGTATGTATTATGTATGTATGTATCTATCTACACACACACACACACACACACACACCACACCACACACACACACACCCACACACACACACACACACACACACACACACACACACACACACACACACACACACACACACATGCAGACGATCAACTATTCACGTTAAAGATCCCGTAATTCATATCGACGTTCGGTGGGTTACGGAAACACGAGCATACCCAGCATACAACCCCCCCCCCCCCCCCACACACACACACACACACACATACACACACCTCCAGCCTCCCCCTCCCGCCCTCCCCCCCCCCCCCCCCCGGCTCCCCCCTCCACCACCCCTCCCCCTTCCCCCATCCTTCCGGAGCACGATTATGGCTACCTGCATGGTGAGCAAGAGCGGTCACATACGCAAAAATCTCACCATTGGTGAACCTCAGAGCTCTAGTCGAGGAACGAGAAAAACAAACAACAAACAAACAAACAAACAAACAAAGCGCTCTCATTCACTCAGCTATAATTATAATGTCTGCACCGCACTACCATACCACAACCATACCATACTGAACCATGCACCATAACACAACTCCACACAACACATACATAATCCATGCTTTAAAAAAACCCAAATCACTTTCATACAAAGACGAGAGAAAGCGGGAGTAGGGGGTGGGTTGGGGGATGGGGGGTGGGGGGGTCATTCAGCCTGTGAATGACCAGTCCTTCAATACGAAAACGATGGATAGCAGGAGAAAGAAGTAGAAAAAGAAAGAGGAGGAGAAGGAGAAACGGAGAGAAGAGAGAGAGAGAGAGAGAGAGAGAGAGAGAGAGAGAGAGAGAGAGAGAGAGAGAGAGACGACAGAGACAGACAGACAGACAGACAAGACAGAGAGACAGACAGACAGAACAACAGACAGAGACAGATAGATGATAATAGAAGATAGATAGCAGACAAGACAGAGAGAGAAGATAGAGTAGAGAGAGTAGAGAGAAGAGAGAGAGAGAGAAGAGAGAGAGAGAGAGAGAGAGAAACAGAAGACAGACAGACAGACAGACACACAGAGAGAGCAGGGGGGGGGGGAGGGGGGGGATTGGAGGGAGGGGGTAGAGGGAGGGAGGTGGGGGGTAGAACCGGGGGGGGGGGGGGGGAGGGGGGGGGGGGGAGAGAAAAAAAAAAAGAAAGAAAAAGAAAAATGAGGGCGTTTGATGACAGAGAGCGAGGAGTACAATTTTCTCCAGCAATTACGGGGCCATAATTGACCTTAATCTTTCGCCTGGCGAGTTGCTTCTTCCTGCCCAGGCCCTCTTTCAATGCGCGCTTCATTACGCCAACTTGTTTCCTGCTACTGTCCCCCCCCCCCCCCTTCCACCCCCCCCCCCCTCCTTCCCCCTCCCCTCCCCCTTCCCCTCCCCATGCCCCTCCCACCCTTACCTTGGGGGGGGGGGGGGGGGGGGGTCCCTCTCTCTCTCTGTTCCTCGGTCTGTTTTCTCCTCCTCGTCCCCTCCCCATCCTCTCTCTTCTGTGTCTGTGTCTGTGTTCTCTGCCTCTCCTCGTCTTGTCTGTCTGTCTGTCTCCCTCTCCTCCCCTCTCTCTCCCTCCTCTCTCCCTCCCTCTCTCCTCTCCTCCTCCTCCTCTCCCCTCTACTCTCTCTCCCCCTCTCTCTCTCCCCTCCTCCCTCTATCTCTCCCTCTCTCTCTCCCGTCCCCCCCTCTCTCTCTCCCTCTCTCTCCTCTCTCTCTCCCTCTCTCTCTCTCCCCTCTCTCTCCCTCCTCCCCCTCTCTCTCCTCTCTCTCTCCCCTCTCTCTCCTCTCCCTCTCCCTCTCTCTCCCTCTCTCTCTCTCCCTCTTCTCTCCTTCTCTCTCTCCTCTCTCTCCCCTCTCTCTTCCCCCTTCTCCTCTCTCTCTCTCCCTCTCTCCTCTCTCTCCCCTCCTCCTCCCCCTCTCTCCCTCTTTTCTCTCTCCTCTCTCTCTCTCTCCTCTCTCTCTCCTCTCCCTCTCTCCCCTCTCTCTCCCTCTCTCCCTCTCTCCCTCTCTCTCTCCCCTCTCTCTCTCTCCCTCTCTCCCCCCCTCTCTCTCTCTCTCCCTCTCTCTCTCTCTCCTCTCTCTTCCCTCCCCCCAACACTCTATATTCTCCCTGCTCCCTTTCACAAGCGTCCTTCCTCAGTCTCTGTACGGAACCCCCTGATGTTCTGATGATTGCAAAGCGCTGCACATTTCGTTCCGCTGCATGCCCTGCTCCTGTTGTCATTCGTAGACTGGTGTGTGTGTGTGTGTGTGGGGTGTGTGTGTGTGTGTGTGTGTGTGTGTGATGTGGTGTAGTGTAGTGTAGTGTGTGTGTGTAGTGTAGTGTAGTGTGTGTGTGGGGTGTGTGTGTGTGTGTGTGGGGGTGTTGGTGTGCTGTGTGTGGTGGTGTGTGGTGGTGGGGGGGGTGGTGTGTTAGTGATGTGTGGGGGGGGGGTGGGGGGAGGGTGTGTGTGTGTGTGTGTGCGTGTGTGTGCGTGTGTGGTTGTGGTGGTGTGTGTGTGGGTGTGTGTGTGTGTTATTTGGTGGTGTGTGTGTGTGTGTGTGTGGTGGTGTGTGTGTGTGTGTGTGAGAGTGTGTGTGATGGTGTTGAGGTGGGGGTGGTGTGTGTGTGTGTGTGTTGTGTGATGGTGTTGTATGGTGGTGGGGTGGTGTGTGGTGTGTGTGTGGTTGTGTGGTGGGTGGTGTGTGGTGTGTGGTTGGTGTTGATGGTGTGTGTGTGTGTGTGTGTGTGTGTGATGTGGTGGTGGTGGCGGTGGTGTGTGTGTGGTGTGTGTTGTGGTAGTGTTGTGGTGTGTGTGGGGGGGGGGGGGGGATGGGGTGTAGTGGTGGTGTGTGGTGTTGTGTTGTGTTGTGGTGTGGTGTGTTGTGTGTGGTGTGTGGTGTGTGGTGTGTGTTGTGTGTGTGTGTGTGTGTGTGTGTGGTGTGTGTGTGGTTGTGGTGGGTGGTGGTGTGTGTGTGTGGGTGTTGTGTGTGTGGTGGTGTGGTATGTGTGGGTGGTGGTGGTGGTGTGTGTGTGTGTGTGTGTGGTGAGTGTAGTGTGTGTGTGTAGTGTGTGGTGTGTGTGGTGGTGGTGGTGGAGGTGTGTGTGGTGTGCGTGATTGTGGTGGTGGTGGTGGTGTGTGTTCGTGCGTGGTGGCGCGCGCGCGTGTGTGTGTGTGTGCGGTGTGTGGTTGTGTGGGTGTGTGTGGTGTGTGTGTGTGTGTGTTGTTGGTTGTGGTGTGGTGTGTGTGTGTGTAGTGTGGTGTGTGTGTGTGTGGTGTGTAGCGTGTGTGTGTGTGTGGTGTTGTGTGTGGTGTATTGGGGAGAAGGAGGGGGATAGGAGATGAGCAAGGCCGGAGGAAGGAGGGAGGAGGGAGGGGAGGAGTTATTTTGGTTCTTTTGTGATTGTTGGTTTTGTTTTGTTTATTGTTGGTGTTTTTTTTTACATTATCTCAGTTTACTCTATGTTGCGATATTTTGTTTTTTGATCTTATTTTGTGTACTGAGTTCTAGTCTTTATTGATTTCAGTGAGATTTTAGGATAAAGGAAAGTGTGACTGTTGTCTACGTTTTATTTGTTTTTAGATCCTTTATTTTGCTCTCTCTCAGTGTTGATGGTTGGGTTCGTTTGTTTGTTCGTGTTTCTAACGTTGCTTTAGCTACAGCAGATGAAGTTATCTGTTTTTGCTTTATCTTGGTTTTGTCTGGCCGTTCATCTGTCTGAACTACCGATGGAAAAAGAAAGAAGAAAAGCCATAATATTTTTTGCGTGCACGCTTGCTGACACACCAGGGACATATCCATAGATGCATACACGTCAGAAAACATGGGTAGTGTATACCTGTCCATGCAGATACGCTTTCAGGTACGTTTAAAGAAAAAAAGTGCTCTCGCCTCTGTGAATGCGAGAGAGAGAGAGAGAGAGAAAGAAGAGAGAGAGAGAGAGAGAGAAGAGAGAGAGAGAGAGAGAGAGAGAGAGACGCAGCACCACACCAACACACACACACACACACACACACAACACACACACACACACACACACACACACACACACAGATAGAGAGAGAGAGAGAGAGAGAGAGAGAGAGAGAGAGAGAGAGAGAGAGAGAGAGAGAGAGAGAGAGAGAGAGAGAGAAGAGAGAAGTTCTTCGGAAGAGACTATAAACCGAGGTTCCGAGTGCGAACGCACGCAGAACATCTTGCGCACACGTTAAATCCTGTTCCACTTTTCGAAAGAGTAGGCCATTGTGTGCCGGTGGGAACAGATGACAGAATATACAATACCGCATACACACGGGGATTGGATGTAAAATAGCACATAAATGCTTATTCCATTATCCTCGACATAAAAGAATAAAATAAAAAAACAACAATAGAATAAAAAATAAAAATTGAATAATGTGCATAAACACTTTGTCGTCTTTAATTTTTGTTTGTTTGCTTTTTGTTTGGTTGGTTGTTGTTGTTGTTTGTTTTTTTTTTTTTACATATCTGCATGTTGTCATTCTAGAAATCCACAGTGGCTAGCTTTGTTTAACTTAGAAAAAAAAGAAACGACAGTTATTTACCTGTAGAGTATATATTTACCTGTAATATATATATATTAACCTGTAATATATATATATATATATATATATATATATATATACTACACAGGTAGATATATACTCTACAGGTAAACAACAAAAGCCCCAAAGACTGTGAGATCCGAAGTAATCTAGATTTAAGGTTTGGAATTTTTTTGACTGGTCGACGAATGCGAACGATGCCTCGAGATTTCTCTTTAATTCTACTAATTAGTTTAACTATTTTTTAAAGTACACTCTCTCACACACACACCACTCACACACACCACACACACACCACACACACACACACCACACCACACACACACAAACACTACACCACACACACACACACACACACCACACCACACACACTCACACACATATATATAAATATATATATATATATATAATTAATCAAAATTCACTCTAAAATGGTGCATGTACACACTTAAAATAGAGCGACAACAAGCGAAAACCTTAGAGTGATGATATTGATTATTTCCTGTATTTTAAAAAAAATCGTTTGTTTTATGATATCATTGGAGAATATCATCAGTCCAGAGCTTCTTCTCCTTTTGTGTATGCTTATCACTGAGGACAATGTACAAATTTTGCAAGAAAAACTTATGTTAAACCATTTGCTTTATGAAATCAAACACTTTGGTGTTATTATTAAAAAAAAATTGATTTATACATTTCCATTTTGGATTGTCATTTTTGGAAAAAAAGTCAGAATAAAGAATGAAGAAGGCATGTTTGATGAAATAGTTTTCGCTGATTCCCGTTCCACCATGCAGATCTTAATATGACTCAAACTTCAAGGATCGGAAATCTTAACCGCCTCCTGTTCCTCTTATCAATATAATTATATCATCGTATTTCTCCTTACCACATCTTTAAATATGCCACCCTTCATAATCCCCACACCCTCTCACCACAACCACCATTCCCTTTATTCCCCCATCCCCTTACACCCCCCCCCCCCCCCCCCCCCCTCCCTCACTTTTCAAGCCTGCCCCCACCCCACTACCGTCCACCCACCCTCCCCCTCTGCCTGGAAAATCGCCCCTTCGTTTCCTCGTGTTCCCCCGCTTTTGTATCATTTCATTGGCTCCCTAATTATAGCCCAGCGTTTTTCCCCCCACGATCCCGTCTGCCACAGAAGGGCAGTAACTCGCATCAGTCTTCCGGAACGGAAGCTCATCAATGGAAATTGTGAGCGTTTGTTTGGCTAGCTTTTGGCTGGGATAATGTCGCCGAGCTTGGCCTGAGCAAGTGCCTCTGGAACCCGCATGGCATTTGCCGGAGCCCTCGTCAATGAAACCTGCAATTATCGTCTGCTTCAGCCCAACCGTGAACTCTTTTAAAGGGAGATAGGGGGGGAAAAAAGAGTGACGATTCTCTTGCCGGCAACCATTGAGCGAAATAATGACATAATTGTCTCCAGAGTCTCTCCTTATCTTTCTGTCTTTCTTTCTTTCTCTTGGGTTTTTTGCTTAGCGGGCTGGCTAGCTAGCTAACTGGCCGGCCTGGCCATTGACTCTGATCTGAAACTCGTGGCTGGAGCGAAAAGTGGAAACAAAATTATCATTAAAAAAAATAAAAGAAAGCCCTAACAGAAAGTATACAATAGCCAGAAATGAGAGAGAGAGAGAGAGAGGAGAGAGAGAGAGAGAGAGAAGAGAGAGAGAGAGAGAGAGAGAGAGAGAAATACGGACTTGTTTTATATAACAGTATCGATCGACCAACTAATGAGTTAAACTTCAATTGTAATCACCATTTTCCAAATCAAAAAGTGATAATTTCTGGAATAATACAGAAAAAGAGAACGTATATGTGGATAATATTTTGTGGGGGGGTTGTTGTCTTTATCAAAGGTCGCGGATTTGAATAACACTTATTCCAGTTAAAGAAAAACGGCACAATACAAACTAAAAAACAAAACAAAAACAACACAGTATAAGAACTTCTTTCTTTGTCAAACACTCAGACAACAACTATTGTTGTCATAATTATCATGAACAAAATTGCTTTGCGCTGCCGTTAAGCGCCTGACAAGTCAGACCCAACGCATCTGACTTCAGCGTGGGAGAGAATTGTTGTCTTTTAAGTCTTTCTGGGGGAAAAAACCAACAGGACCAGGAAGGCATTGGAAATAGACAAGACGGAGACGACTGAAAGAAAAGGAGCAAGGCAGAAACAAAGAATAGGAGGGATAGAAAGAGGGAATTCTGGCAGAGAATTTCTTCAGATGGGTGATGCGATTTATACTGACAGGCCCCCGACATCCCCCCCCCCCCCCCAGGAGAAAAAAGACGTCTGATTATCGCTTGATGATGATGATGATGATGATGATGATGATGATGATGATGATGATGATTGTTATGATCTTAAGCTCTGCATTTCAGGAATACAGAATCATTTCTGCTTTTCCAGAAATACATACATGCATGCATAGACATACATACATACATACGTACATACATACATACATGCATACAAAAGTCATGAATGTATGCAATGTATGTATGTATGTATGTATCTTTCACACACACACACACACACACACCACACACACACACACACACACACACACACACACACACACACACACACACACACACACACACACACACACACACACACACACACATCATCTAGTTTAAGAACTACAACACGTAAATGAATGTTAAGAGCATTAAGATGTTAATACTTTAGGGAATTTTTTAAAAACCAATTTAACATTTGTTCAGATGCAACCCCCCCCCCCCCCCACCCCCCCCCCCCCCCCCCCCAGCTAAAACAACAAAACACCTTAACTGAATATATGTTTAATTAAACTGGGTTATACCTATGCTGGGGGTTTATTTCTTCCCTTCGATGTTCACCAATGTTGAGATTAATTTTTTGGCCTATGCGACCCCCCCCCCCCGCCCACGCTCCCCCCTCGCCCCCTCTCCCCCATCCCTCCCCCATACCCTCCCCTGCCCCCAACACACATACCATTCATTCTGTATATTAAGACAGAGATTAATGACATTTTTGCTTGGTCCTGGTATTTACGATGATTTTGCTCTCTTCAAGATGCGTTTGTAAGGACTAAGACCATTCATCAAATTCTAAATGCACCATGGTTTAACTCTGTATGACCGGAATTTATCTAAGACCATTGGTTGGTATCCTGTGTCCAACCTTGTTTTGCCAAGTTTTGTTGTTGTTGTTTGTTTTTGTAACCCAAACCTCCCCCTCCCCCTCAACCGAAAAGAAACCAAAAAAACCCCAACAAAAAACAAAAAACAACAACAATTAAACAATCAAAACTAAACAAAACAAAAAAGAAATAACCAACACCCCCAACCCCCATCCCCCAAAAAACAAAACAAAATAAAACACACACTCAAAAACCACCCAAGACAAAAAAAACAAGATCTAAAAAGGAAAACTTTATTATAACAAAACCCCAGTAAAGCACCCACACAAACAAATAAAATGTTAATAATAACATCCATTTTTTTTTTTTAGCCCTGGAAACACTCCACAGCACAGCAAGCAGCCACTGCACTGTCCTAGGCAAAAGAAACAGCCAGATAATGTAGGCAGAACTATACTGTGCCTGCACATGTATGTTTCTCCGTCGTGTTCGACGATGACCTCCAAAACAGCAGAGGAGGCAGCTGCTGTTTCGGAAATTGGGCAGAAATTTGATTATAGTGGAGATGCCTTGCCCACAGTACATCCCCACTCTCTCGGCCAAGTGGGCATAAGGACAGTCAGCGTTGGAGATGTTCTCCAAAGGCCAACTAGCCCCCAGGGCTGCAGCACATAAGGACTGTGCCAGTCAAGCCTCCTAGTCAGAGAGTCATAGTTGATCACTAAAGACTAAGCTGTAAAGCGGAATTCCATGAGTGGGAAAGCCACTGGTCATACAGCCTCTCACTTTGCTGTTGCCCCCATCGTCAATGGTTTAATCAAGAACTGTGATAAACCCCAGACACTGTGTCTGCACATAGCTCAATTATAAATCCGTCTCATGGGAGGAGAAAAGCCCGAATGTGTTATAGTTGGCTGGTTAGTTGATTGACTGAATGATTGATCCATCGATCGATCGATGGATTGATTGATTGAGTGAATGATTGATTAATTTATTGATTGTTTCTTATGGTCAATGTCTGGTAGCTACTGTGAATGAGGAAAGGGGGATGGGGGTAGTTGGGGTGGGGCCGATGCAAATTGTTGTGTAATCATATGTTGTCAGTTTTTGTTGCAGCTGCTGTTGTTGTTGTTGTTGCTGCTGCTAATGCTGTTGTTGCTGTTGTTGTTCTTGTCGTTTTCGCTGCTATTGTTTCTTATTTTCTATTTGTTCTTCTCTCTTTATTTTTCTTTTCTTTTCCATGTTCTTTTTGTTTGTTTCTCTGTTATTGACGGTGGTAATGGAGGATGGTTCTTGTCGCGACGTGTGTTCATTTTTAAATAATGAGTTTCGAGTCTGTTTGCAGCCAGGTATACAGATCTTATTCATTACTACATCCTGTGATAAAGTGATACTTTTATCATCATATGAAACCAAACTACATACAGCCAATACATAATTATAACGGAACGCCACGCTCACAATGCAATCAAAACCCTAAACACTGACAGACAATAATAACGTGTTACAAAGAAACGTCATCAAGAAAGAAAGAAAACCACCCGTAAGGTATAACAACGTTAGTCACCAAAATAACCAAACTAATAATTTTTTAGTATAATAATATTATCATCGTCAAATTTTCGTCGTTGCTTAGACTGTAAGAAATAAGACCTGGCGGTACTCAGTAGCCTCGAAACGGTAATTTTCTTTCTGGAAACTTTCTCTAAGCTTTCATTATCTCTGCTACCGTAATGTCCAGGTGATGCGAGAGGTTTGTCACTCT
Source organism: Rapana venosa (assembly GCA_028751875.1). Taxonomy (NCBI): domain Eukaryota; kingdom Metazoa; phylum Mollusca; class Gastropoda; order Neogastropoda; family Muricidae; genus Rapana; species Rapana venosa. The sequence goes on from CM054135.1 coordinate 43,309,166, forward strand.
TGCTTTCTGCTTCTTCTTCTGCTTCTGCTTCTTCTTCTAGAAGCCTTTGTGTCCCTGGATCTCATTATGTCTTCCAGTTTCTCATGCGCAGCTGTGGTCTTCTTCAGTTCTCACAGCAGACTAAGAGCCATGTTTTTAGCGGAGATTGGACAACAGGGGTCTGGTGGTGGTTAGAACGCGAGAGTCGTGACCCCAAGTAATTCTGAGAGGCGCTGGTTTGAGTCGCGTCTGAGCTGTGCGCATGAGAGGGGGTGGGGTGGGGGCCTGGTGGGGGTGGGGTGGTGGTGGGGGGGGGGGGGGGGGGGGGGGGAGGGTGGAGGGGTGATTTAGGCATAATTTATTGGAAACATATTTATGCAGCATAAGATATGCAAACAACAATACAGCTAGGTAAAGGCACTGAGCTAGACTTATTTTGAGCCCCAGCCTATGGGAAGATAACGTTTATTTACTTATGCAGAAAATGATATTTTACATTGATACACGTGAACACATGCTTCTACATAATAATGAAGTTTTAGTCCTCGACATTCAAATAAGGTTATATATTATTTAATATATATTAGATATATATATATTGAAATATTTATTATTATATATATAATAATGAAAAAAAATAAACACAACTGGTTCAGCTCATTCTCTGTTATTTTTCAGCAATTTGCTTCCCTCAAAGCTGCTATGGGAAGCAAAAATTCTGAAAATAAAGGAGAATGAAGTGAACAAGTTGTTTTATTCATGTTACTATGTTTAACACTCAACGTGTGCTTGAAGGGAGTGGTTGCCAGCAGAAATTGTGTTTTATTCAGACATTTATATATATATATATATATATATATATTATATATATATATATATATATATATATATATATATATATATATATATATAAATAACTATCACAGAACTATTTCATAACTCCTTATTTTATGCTAAATGACTATTTTATTATCTCTCTCTTCTATATCTATCTATCCATCCATCCATCTATCCATCCATCTTCTCTCTATCTCTCTCTCTCTCTCTTACTATCTATATATATATATATATATATATATATATATATATATATATATATATATACACACTTTAAGTTACGGCAGATTTCTCTGCGCGCGAAATTCGGGCTGCTCTCCCCGAGGAGAGCGCGTTGCCACAAGAACAGCACCACCCATTTTCTTTCTTCTTTTTCTGTCTGCAACTGTATTAAATTGTTTCAGTTCCACATATCATCGGTACAATCCCATCAACCCTGTAAAGAAAATGTATCAACAGTAAGTTGTACAGGCGCACACCTTCCTGCTTCCCCGTTGGCTCCCTCCCTCATTGGGGGATTTTGTTTTTTAAATACATCTGTTATGACAATACTGTATGGAAATGGTTTTACAAAACTAATGTGCATGAAAGTTGAAGGAACATGGAGGTTTCTTGTCTTTGTCTTCTGCTTTTCTTTCATTTTTTTTGTTTTAATCTCATCTGTTAATTTAGTTTATTGATTAACTCCATTTTAGTGTTGTTGCATTGACTTTCCGGCATACTTTGCATGCCTCTATCTTGTATTTGCTTTGGTTGGTTTGCGTTTGGGTGACATTTTGTTCTGGTTATGGCCATTTTTGTATAGATCTATATGATAAAATTACTGAATAAAAATAAGTTTTAAAAAATCTAAAGTGTGCACGGTCTTGTCACTGTCATTAAAGCTTAGGCCTAATTGTCTGTAGTCACAGGATAGATTCTTAAATTCTTTTGATCAGGTTTCAGAATATCACTTATATTTAATTAGGGAAACCAGATTTACAACATAGGCCTCAGTAATGGCAGAAATGGAAGAGTGTTTTTCCCTGTTGTGGGTTATGAAAGTTTCCTTCCCCCGCACTCTGCAATTTCAGAAAACGAACGTTACACTGTAAGATGTTCGACTTGCTGTTGCAGCCTGCCTTGTTATGCAGCCCTTGCAGGCCTGTGCTGTGTTCGCAGCCCTTGTTTGTTTGCAGCCCTTGCTTGTTTGCAGCCCTTGTTTGTTTGCAGCCCTTGCTTGTTTGCAGCCCTTGCTTGTTTGCAGCCCCTGCTTGTTTGCAGCCCTTGCAGCCCTTGCTTGTTTGCAGCCCTTGCAGCCCTTGCTTGTTTGCAGCCCTTACTTGTTTGCAGCCCTTGCAGCCCTTGCTTGTTTGCAGCCCCTTGCTTGTTTGCAGCCCCATGCTTGTTTGCAGCCCCTTGCTTGTTTGCAGCCCTTGCTTGTTTGCAGCCCTTGCTTGTTTGCAGCCCTTGTTGTTTGAAGCAATGTTTGCAGCCCTTGCTTGTTTTGCAGCCCTTGCTTGTTTACAGCCCTTGCATGCAAGTTAAAAATCCATCCATCTTTCGCGGAAGAGTAGGCCAGATATGGCCGGAGATTTGGAAGACACAAACATACCCAGCATACATCCTGCTCTTTTGGGGAAGGATGCGCCAGGTACAACTTACCTAGGTCATAATATTGTTTTAGGAGTTTCCATGTTGTGTTCAAGACTCTACGTGGATTGAGAGAGAGAGAGATTGTAGAGATAGAGAGCAGAGTGTGCAAGGAGAGAGAGAGTAGTATGAGCAGAGAGAGAGACGAACTCGACTCCTGCAGTGCAAAGATTAACAAATAGCCATTCCTTTCACAGAAGGAGGTGCAGAACTGCAGATTTAGGAGAAAAAATAGAACCACAATACATCAATAATTTATAAAACACCAACAACTAAATCAGTACAAAAATATGACTTTAAAAAACCAAGATACTCTTTTTAAGGACTTTACGACTAGAAAAAGAGGAGAGATGCACAGAAGAGAGAGAGAGAGAGAGAGAGAGAGAGAGAGAGAGGTCATTTTCGATTTCTGGTTGGCTGTCCGCGTTTTGTATAAACACACCTTAATCCCAATGGTTTTGAAATCACAGGACAAAGGTTTGAATCTCGGCAGGCTGTTTTAAAAGAAGATGAATGTTTGCCATCTCAAAATCCCTTTATGTGCTGAACTACCAATGCCTTAAGCTGCTTGATGCATACCCGCGTGCAGAAGATCACACACGCCTGTTGAAGATCTGGTGAAGTATTACAATGTGGACTCTTGGCCAGTTGTGGAAACACAAACAGACAGCACGTGCTCTGCAGAGGCTTCACCAGAGAATGTAGGTCTGCAGTTTGTCAACCATCTGCTTGGAATTTTTTCCTCTTAATTAATAGAGAATTATGGTGTTGTATGTATGAAATATTCTGCACCTCGTAGTCATGTCGTTAGTGCTTGAGGCATTCATGGCACACCATGAAACACCAGTGATCTTGGAGACATCATTCACGATGGTAGCCGTTGATGCATGCCCCGCCCCGTCAGCTGTCTCTGTCCCCTGCTTTCTTCAGTCCTTCAGGTGTATTTATCTACATTATTAGAATACATAGATACCGAAAGTAACACAAACAAAAACCAGAAACAAAAGGGATGCGTGCTTTCTTTCTTTTACACTCGAAGCTTTGAGTAATTTTCATGTTGCATTTACTAAATAGGTTTGTTGTTGTTTAATCCCAGCTACTACTGTAGTTAATATCTATCTATCTATCTATCTATCTATCTATCTATCTATCTATCTATCTATCTATCTAAGCAATATCTATCTATCTATCTAAGCATTTCATCGCAGATGACAAAAACGTTTTTTTACAGAGCAAATACAAGCTGGTTTTAGCATAAGTAAGAAACCCCACATCGTGATATGTCAAAGCTTGCTAAGTTTGCTTTAACTTTGCGTTTGTAGTGTCAACTGAAGCATTTTTGATAATACAAACGCATTTTTTTTAAGCCCCAATTTTCATGTTTGCATATTATCTTCGATAGGTATAATGCCTCCTTTTTAATTATCAATTCCGTGGAAGTTTATAGCTGAATTCGTATTCTTTATCGTTTTGTTTTTATCCATCTGGTTTTTGTTTGCTTGTTTTGTTTTATTTATAAGAAGGCTTAACCCCTTAAGCCTTTGACCACCCCCTCCAAAAAAAAATTACCCTGACCTGTCCATCCTCTGACAGCGTAATAAACAGTAGCAATATGTAATAGCCAAGGGCCGGCCTGTGTGTGGCGAAACACGAAGCAGGTTTAATACGTTTTCACAGCACCGTATTTGCAACATTAATCACGTCAAGTTAACCAGACCCCCTCCTCAAGCCCTCCACCACACAAGGCAATTCAAAACCGCAAAAAACTGGGGAATTAACTCAGAGACCAGAAGAAGAAGAAGAAGAAGAAAAGAAAGGGGGTGGTGGGGTGGGGTGGGGTGGGGGTGAAAAATAAGAGAAACTTGAACGAGTCCATTGATTTTGGTGGCCGTAAACAGAAGATGACAACCCCTGCTGAGATGGGGGATGGACCTCAGGGCTCTACAATTACCACCACGCTCATTTCAGACAAAAGCCAGGAAAGCTTGGAACAGCAGCCGCAGCAGAATCGTCATCGCAACCCCCCCCCTCCCCACCCCTCCCAAAGTCTGCCCCTCCCCCCCCCCCTCTCTGTCCACGCCCAGATCGCCCCGTCATGACAGCTGAGACGATAATTGTACAGCTAGAAGTCGTCTGCGGCGAATCCGTCACACAGAGAGAGCGTGGCTGTGATTGGTCGAGCTCGTCACATGGGTTCAGGACCGGAAAGACAAGAGGGCGGGGCGGGGCAGACTCCACAGGCGTTCCTGGTCTAACCCTGTCTCTCTCTGTCTCTCTCGCCTTCTTTTTAGCTCTTTACAGTTGGTTAGGTTTTTTTAGCGGGGGGCGCGCGAGAGCTTTTGGGAATCAGGAGAAGGCTGGTATTGTCAGCTTCTTTCGCTCCTGTAGTCGTGTTAAGTGATCTGTTAAGGGGGCTTCCCATTGCCTCATCTAGTTATTGACAAGTTGAGGGTGTTTTTTTACCCTCTCCAGTTCTGCTTTACTGGACTTTTGGCAACTTCCTTTTAAGTACTTGAGTCTGGTCGTTTTGTTACCTATTTCGTGCAGAGAATGTTTTAACAAGGTGTTTTTTTTGGGAGGGTGTTGTTTGGTGTTTACTGGGTTGTTTTTTTGTTGTTGTGTTTTTGCTTTCTTTTCCTGTCAAGGTTTATCTACCAGGGTTTTTTTTTTTTGGTGTGTGTGTGTGGTGAGAACATGGCTACAACTTTGTTGGGGGTAAGTATTTTTTGTTTTGTTTGTTTTTTGTTGTTGTTGTTGATGATAACTTTTGATAACTGCCATATGTTGCACTGCGAGTTTTTGTGGCCTAAGTCTATACATGTACTTTCTTGTGTTGGAAATACTGTGTTTAATTCCATCGAAAAGAGGATCAGAATAGATTGACTTAACAATGACTGGATATATTGAGATCGCAAGTGCATCAAAGGCTCTCTACCTCTGTTTGTCTGTCTGTCTGTCTGTCTGTCTATTTGCGTCTCTGATTCTGTCTCTGCCTCTGTCTGTTTCTTTCTTTCTGTTTGTCTGTCTGTCTGTCTCTGTCTCTCTTTCATCGTCATCATCGTCACATCACAACCATCATTTTCATTATCGTCGTCGTCATCATCACCATCATCAACTGATGATGATGATGATGATGATGATGATCATCATCATCATCATCATCATCACCATCACCATCATCGTCACCATCATTATCTCTCTCCATTTTTTCTGTCTCTGTCCCTGTCTGTCTGTCCGTCTGTCTGTCGTTGTCTCTGTCTGTCTATCTATCTGTCTGTCTTCCTCCCTCCCTCCTCTCTCTCTCTCTCTCTCTCTCTCTCTCTCTCTCTCTCTCTCTCTCTCTCTCTCTCTCTCTCTGTGTGTGCAACATCTGCCTATCTCCCGTTTCTGTCCCTTCTTTAGTCCACCTGTGTGAGAATTTGAGGGTGCATGTCTATGTGGTGTGAGTGCATATGCATGCACATGCACGACTGCATGCATAATTATGTGCGTGTGTGTGTAAGGCTGTTTGTGTGTCTCGAAGAGAGTGAGAGAGAGAGAGAGAGAGAGAGAGAGAGAGAGAGAGAGAGAGAGAGAGAGAGAGAGAGAGAGAGAGAGAGTGCGTACGTGAGTGCTAATTTTCTCAAGTATGTAAAACAACCTTTTTCAAACTGTTCATATTTCGTGGGAAAGTTTGATCCAAAACGAAGCAAAACATGAACTAATGACAGAATTTTGCGTTCACACATACCCACACCCACCCACCCACCCACACAAGACCCCCCCCCCCCCCCCCCAACACACACACACACTCTCTCTCTCTCTCTCTCTCTCTCTCCCTCTCCCTGTGCACATACACACACACCTTTTGCTTAACAAATAAATGCCATAAAAAGTTAGGTACAGCCTTGGTGCAGATATTGAAACAATTAAAGTTCCTACAGCTAGTATATCGATCTTATTTTGATTGAAAGTCTTCTTTCTCATTTCTTGTGACCTCCCCCCTCCCCCCACTACCCCCAACACACATCAAATTTACTAATAGTCACTACCCACTCTCTTTTTCTCTCTTCACCTAAACATAAGAGTCATTTAAGACTGTTAAAACGTCCGAATATTATAAGTTAAAAAAAAAAAATATATAAGAGAGAGAGAGAGGGGGGTGGGGGGGGGGGGGGAGGTAAGTACAAAAGAAAGAAAGGCAAAAAAAAGGAGAGTAGAATGAAAAGAAAAGAGGCAGGAAGAAAAAATCAAGAAACAAAAAAAAGGAAGAAAGAGAGACTAGTTAGGATGGCTGATCTAAGTGAAATTGAGGCCATCTATTCGAGAGTTGGCAGAGGCGTCTGTTGGTGTGGTAAAGTGGTTATTTATTATTGTCCTAACATGGACAGGCTTCAGGGAGATAAGAACTCCTTCCCTGGGTCTTTAATCTTCCTATGTAAATAATAATAATAATAATAATAATAATAATAATAATAATAATAATAATATAATAAATAATAATAATATAAACATTCACCAGGTGGGCTTCCAGTTCACAGACTTGCACATTGCAAGACAAAACGATTCCAAATCTAACAGTTCCTATTGTGTTTGTGAGCGTACGAATCAGGTAAAACAACACATTTTCCTGGGGAAAGTTGGGAAGTCGTGTCGATTACTCGTTTTACGTTCGTAGTCTCCACTGAGTTGTTATTTATGTAATATCTTTTCATGGCCATTATTTTGGGTCGTGTTTTTTTTTTTGGAATGTGTGTTGATGTGTCAAGCAAGTGAAAGAATGATTTCAAATGACTTTTTGACAGGAGTTCGTGAAGATCGAACGTTTTAATGAATCCAGTTAAGGACAAAGAATTCATATAACGACACCACAAAGTTGTCTTTGGAGGAGATTTTTCTCCTGGGGTTAACGTTGGTACTGACTCCGATGTCGCTGACAATCCTTCTGTTTTCAAACATGTTTATTTGAAGAAGCAGATAACAGAATCCTACAACCCATTGCCTTAATAACACAAGCTTAGAACGCATATCCTTCTCAAAAGCCTTTCCGAAGAGTCAAGTCAAAAACACTTTAACCATCCCATGCGCGCACACACAACACACACACACATACATACACATACACACGCGCACACACACATCATTTGTGAACACAATGTAAAAAACAAAAAAAACAAAAAACATTGACTAGAAGACATAAACGCTTATTTACGCACGCACATACGCACCCAGGTCCCGTGAACAAACTCCAGCATAGCAGAATGTCTTGCGCACAGGAAGAGAGTAGGCCAGGTATGACCCCGTGGGGTGGATACTTAAAAAATACCCAGCATGCATTGATGTACCTGCAGAGGGATGGGCTCCTCCAGGTTTAGCCTGCCTACGACACACTGCCTGAAATTTTAAGTGCGACTCCTCGAGAAGTTCAGGAAAAGTCAGATCAATTTAAGACTGGGAGGAGAGGGGGGGGGGGATAGCCTAGTGGTTAGAACGTTGCACTTGTGATCTGATAGCCCGGGTTCGAGCCGCTACGGAAAGCGGGATTTTTTTCCCCCTGGAGTTAACACCAGTACTGATTACTCTCTCGCAGATGTCCTTCAGATGAGACTAAAAACCGAGGTCCCATGTGTAAACGTACACAAAATATCTTGCGCACGCGTCAAACCCCCATTCCGCCTTTCAGAAAAGTAAGCCATGGCATGCGAGTAGAAACGTGTTAAAGAATTAAAAACAAAAAACAAAATAGACCCGCATGCACGTTGGTGTCGTGTTTAGAAATTATCCCCGAAGTCGGAATTCGGCTACCTTAATTGGTGGACAAAAACGACAGCATGCACAAAATCTCACCATTGAACTTTGGAATCCTAGTCTCAGGGGAGGGGGGGGGGGGGAGGGGGGGGAGTTGGACCAAGACTTGTTCTTGATAAGCTCCTACTCGGCAAACTTCCCATCCACCAGTTATCTATATAACAGTGATTGCTGAGTGTGATGGGACAATGTGCAGATTCTGGGTGTTCATCAAGGAGCTAAGGTGAGAAACGCTTAGCAACAGTAATTACAACAACCAACTCAAAAATCGATAACATTAGCCTCAGCTGTTTACAGCAACAGACAACAACAAATACAGACTCCTGGTCCAAAGCATTCACACACATATTATTCTTACAAATAAACTCTTCTGTAAATCAATACATGCGCGCGCGCGCGCGCACGCACCACACACACACACACACACACACACACACACACACACACACACACACACACACACACACACACACACACACACACACACACACACGAGAGAGGAGAAAGGTGTGTGTATAAATACAAGAACACACATACACAGGTGTGTGTATAAATACAAGAACACACACACACACACACACACACACACACACACACACACACACACACACACACACACACACACACACACACACACACACACACACACACAGAAGCTAGATAAACGAAATGACAGTAAATCTAGAACAACATATTCACTTCTATCTACTTTCGTCACTAGGAAATATAGATTTTAGTGTGTAAAGACATAAGGATTTGAATGCCATTATTATTGTGGAATAAGTTTACACTTATGTGTATTTGTTTGCAAAAAGTATTCACTGATCTTTTTCAGGTTCATTTGACACTAAAACTTTTCCATAGATGTCCAAGTGAGGCTCTGGATGATGTGGAATCAGATTTAGTGCAGGGCTCTTTTTATTCCTTCTTTTCTGTATCTGCACTTACTTGTTCAATAACTTTTTTTAAAATATTTTTTTTATAAACATGCAACACGTAGATTAATACACAAAACGCACAAAAGATTCACCACAAATAATTATGATCAAATCCACTTTTCAGGGACAGGAAAAGAGATCTGCATTTTGTGTGTGTGTGTTGTTGTTGTTGTCTTCAATTTAACGTCTGTTCACTCTACGTGATATTAGACGAGGGAAATAGAAATAGAAATAGATATAGAAATAATAGATAATAGAAATAATGTGTGTGTGTGTGTGTGTGTGTGTGTGTGTGTGTGTGTGTGTGTGTGAAATCTGATCTTATCCCAGCGGCTTTTGTTTTCAGCTTTGCTTGTTTGATTCACAGTGTTATTGTCTATTCTATCTATGTATTCAGGGTGTAGTATTGACAGCTACTTGCAATGACGTTTAAGTTGACATGCTTCAGTTTATTTACTCCCAGTAAGGATGCCCAGGGGCTCTATCAGCGTCAATAGCATCTCCATCTTCTGGAAATTATGTGCTAGAAATCTCTCTCTCTCTAACATGATGTTGATGACCTGAGGTTGATATGCTCAGCAAGCACGGGAGAAAAAAGTCCAATTTCGTTGTGCTGTCCAGTATTAGAGGATGCTAGGCAGAATAACATCCCCGTAAAACATATCACACAGCCTAATTTATTTAGACTGTTCACTTATGGCGTCAAGTCATCCTGAGGTTTTGCGCAGGCTCACTTTATATTTGTAAAGCTTTCAGAATAAGAGATATACTGTTATATCAAGTCGTATTTTTTATATCTGAGGTTTGCTTGTTTGGCTGGTTGGTTGGGTTTTTTGTTATTCAATAACATTTTGTTACTGTTGTTGTTGCCCCCCCCCCCCCCCCCCCCCCCAATACTAAATAGTTTGGCAAGGTCCTTCATGTATGAGCCAATGGCCTTTTGAGAATAAATCTTTCGAGTTCGAGTTCTCTCTCATATTATTTCCCCTTCTCTCTCTCTCTCTCTCTCTCTCTCTCTCTCCTCTTCTCTCTCTCTCTCTCTCTCTCTCCTCTCTTCTCTCTCTCTCTCTCTCTCTCTCAGTTTTTTCGTTCCCAATCCATTCCCCTTCCGTTTTTTTTGTTTTTTGTTTTGTTTTCATTGCAAGCTATTTTTGCAGTAAGTTTGATAGCATTTTTTCCCCAAAACGTTGTAATGATCAAATTTTGTCTATAGAGTTTTGTTCTGGTGACTAGATAAATGGAATGGCCACAGGATGTTCATTCATTCTGCCGTTTTATTTGTCCATATGCATTATAGTTTGTTTTATGGTGTGGTTTTTTTACATTGAATACTTTGTCTCCCTTCTTTTTACTATTGGGCTTTTTTTGGTTGCTGTTGTTATTTTTGTTTGGTAACCTTTTTTTTTTTTCTTTGCAATCTGGCAATGATTAAAGTATGCGGAATAGTTGGTGTCATCAGTGCGGCCTTGTTATGATAATTTTCCACAGGAATAAAGTAGTCAAGGTACCCTGTTTGTGTGTGTGTGTGTGTGTGTGTGTGTGTGTGAGAGCATGTGTATTGTTGTTGTTGTTTTCTTCAATTTAATGTCTATTCACTCTTAGTGATATTAGTGTGTAGTCAAGTCAAGTCAAGTCAAATTTTTATTTCCAGGTGGTACATTGAATAAGCAATGCATTTGCTTTTTTCATCAGTATGTATGCATTGAAAACTCTCATGGAAAGATCCATCGAGGTCCAGAAGGACCTGTACCTCTGCTTCATTGACTACTCAAAAGCGTTCGACAAAGTACTACACGCCGACTTGTTTGATATTCTGGCAGGGCTATACATCGACGGGAAAGATCTTCGAGCCCTCAGAAACATATATTGGGAACAGGAGGCAGCCATTAGAGTCGACAATGACATCAGTCAATATAGACCAATCTGCAGGGGTGTGAGGCAGGGCTGCGTGTTCTCGCCTGATTTATTTAATGTATATAGTGAAATAATTCTACGAAATATTGAGAATCATGAGGGAATTAGTGTAGGTGGCCACAACATCAACAACCTGAGATATGCAGATGACACAGTCCTTATCGCCGACTCTGAAGAAAAACTGCAAAAGATTTTAACAACAGTAACAGACGAAAGCGAAAAGAAAGGATTACAGCTCAATGCAAAGAAGACAGAATGCATGGTGATCTCGAAAAAAGCTGTTATACCACAATGCAACATAGCCTGTAAAGGAGAGAGAATCAGACAAGTAAACACCTTTAAGTATTTAAAGGTGTTTACTTGTCTGATTCTCTCTCCTTGGTTGTACTATCACCCCGGACGGCAAGTGTGACACAGAAATCAAGAAGAGAATCGGTCAATCTAAGGCAACTTTTAACAACATGAAATGCATATTTACCAACAGTAAGATAAGCCTCAAGACAAAGATCCATGTTGTGAGAGCCTACGTATGGTCCATTCTTCTGTACGGATGTGAGTGCTGGACCCTAGTCAAGGACACAGAACAGCGACTAGAAGCAGTGGAAATGTGGTTCATCCGGAGAATCATGAAAGTCTCATGGACAAAAAGAAAAACTAATGCAGAAGTAATGGAAATGGCTGGGTACAAGAGATCCCTTCTCAACACCATCAGAGAAAGGCTGCTCAAATTTTTCGGCCATATAATCAGGGCTGACGGAGTAGAGAAACTGTTATGGAGTGGCAAAATTTGTGGAAACAAGAGCAGAGGAAGACAACGCACAAAATTCACAGACAGCTTAAACAAATTCGCAACGAATAAAGAGGGCACCAACAATGAGCTCATGAGAGGGACCGAGAACAGGGAAGAATGGAGAGCCATGATCGTCGATGTCTGCAGGACCAGACCGGACACTTGAAGAAGAGGAAGAATATATGTATATGTGTGTGTGTGCTCCCGCGTGCGTCCGAGTGTGTGTGTTTATTTATTTATTTTAATTTTATTTTATTATTTTATATCGAGGATAGTGGAATAAGCACTTATGTGCTTTTTTACACCCAGTCCCCGTGTGTATGCGGTTTTGTGAATTCTGTCATCTGTTCCCACTGTGTGTGTGTGTGTGTGTGTGGTGTGTGTGTGTGTGTGTGTGTGTGTTTTTCGGGTTAGCGGTGTTTGGATTTGAAGTGATTCGCATTTGTTCAAATTATACTTGAATCGATGTTTCATGCTAGTTTTGATGTGTGCTGAACTAAGTGAAAACCCGATAGCAAGATTTTACATTCCCCAAAATAAAGGACAGTTCATGGGACATAACTTTAAGGTGAAGCAATCAGCATGGCGCGTAAACAGCAAAGCAGTTGTTATTATATTATACCTGGTTGGTTGTTGTTGTTGTTGCTTTTCTTTTCTTTTTGCTTTAAATACCTTTTATTTAAAAAAAAAAAAATGTGGCATACTTTTACCGGGGAAAAATATCAAGCATTGATCATAAAGCATTTTAGCAAAAAACGAAAACATTGGTATAACAGTTGCTCAGTTTTAAAGTGACGAGCAATCAATTTATTTCTGCAACCTCTTATTTTTGTATACATCTTTCTGAACAGCAGTCAAACAGTTGACTTGTTGGTGTAATGTATGTCGATTTGAAACGATTGTTCTCATTACATTAATTGCTCAATCACTTAAGTAGATGTAACTGGTTATGAAAGAATATTGAATCAGTCATTTGTTGTAAATGCGAAGTTATCCGTCACAATGTGTGTGTGTGTATGTAAATAAAATTATGATATGAGTTAGTTTATTTGTTGTCCTGTTAAGGCATGCTTGTGTTTTTGGACAGTTTTCTTTAGTAATAATAATAATATTGCATGGAATTTATACAGTGATATATCTTGCAAAAAAACAAATCAAAGCGGTTAAATTCTGTTAGATTGTGACGATTGCAACGTTTGCATCCTCTTTATGTGATCAGTTTGTTCTAAAAAAAAATAAAAAGATAGAAAATTAGCTTAATATAATAATAAATTCAATATAAGAAGGGGAAGAAAAACAAGATGGAGGACACACACACACACACACACACACACACACACACACACACACACACACACACACACACACACTTACTTATTGAAGGCGTTGCTGTTTTGCTCGTGTTTGTTATGGTGGGAGAGGGTGGGGGGGTTGTTTGAGGGAGACAATGACAATGACAACAATGACAATGACAAATTCTTTTATTTCGAGGATAATGAATAAGCACCCATGTGCTTTTTTACAATCAGTCCCCACCCTTAGGGATATATAAGAGAAAGAGAGGAAGAGAGAGAGAGAGAGAGAGAGAGAGAGAGAGAGAGAGAGAGAGAGAGAGAGAGAGAGAGAGAGAGAGAGAGAGAGAGAGAGAGAGGGTGTTGGGGTGGAATTGAACCTAAGACTGTTCGAGTTTTTTGTCCACCTGCTGGGGGACGGGTGGGGTGCCTATTATCGATAACCCCCCACCCCACCCCCCCACCCCATCCCAAACCCGTAACTAGTTTATATGTTTTTGATGTTTACTCAAAGAAAATGTTTTTGTTTTTTTTAAAGTGATTCTACATTACAAAGCTGTTGTTCCTTTAGATGTTGTTAAGGGGTTTGTTGTTGTTGTTCTTGTTGTTGTTTTTTTTCGTTCCTCAGCTAGAGTCCCCAGTTCATAAAATTAATGGTGAAATTTTTGCGACTACGACCGTCCCTCTTCCCCGGCACCTCTTACCCCCCCCCCCCCCCTTCCCCCCTCCACCTCCTTCTGTGAAGTCAGTTTTACCCAATTTCAAGAAAAGTGAACAGACTATTCGAAAGTGAACTACTGGATTTATGTGTCTTATGTGGGGGACGGGGATAGCCTAGTGGTCAGAACATTGCGCTCACAATCTGACGACCGGGTTCGATTCCCGTTCAAGGGGATATTTTCCCCTGGACTTAACACCAGTGCAGACTCCACTCTCCCCAAAAGTCCTAAGATGAGACTATAAACCGAGGCCCCCCCTGTGCAAGGCACGCAGAACATCTTGCGCACACGTTAAATCCTGTTCCGCTTTTCATAAGAGTAGGCCATTGTGTGCCGGTGGGAACAGATGACAGAATGTACAAAACCGCATACACACGGGGACTAGATGTAAAAAAACCCACATAAGTGCTTTTTCCATTATCCTCGATAAAAAAAAAAAATCCCTTGTGTAGAGCTCTTTTCGTGAAGACGAAGTCGTTTGTAAAGGGGTAGGGTTAAGGATAGAGAATCAATATTTCTCGTGATCACACCTCCAGAACTAGGAATTCAAGTTCGGAGAAAGGGAGTAATGATATGATAACATATATGATGATAATATATTATCGGACATGATTATCTTAGCCGGAAAGAAGCAAAGCAAAAAAAAAAAAAAAAAAGCAACCACCAACAAGCAACCAACCAAACCCGCAACAAACGAACATAATTCATCAGCACATATTGATAAACAAAGCAAACACTCCAGTCGGTGTAGTCTTTCGAAGGAAACAATAACGCCGGCTGCATTTTGTTTCCTCTGTTCCTGCAGTGGATCTCCTCCCCTCGACCCACCCCCTACCCCCACTCCTCACCACACCTCCTCCCCCACCCAAACCCCTACCTGACTCCCGTTTTTAAGGTTGTTGTTGTTGGTTGTTTGTTGTTTTTTAAGTAAGAAAGAAAATTAACAAATTCGCTGACACAAGAGTATTGGATTTTCTTGTGTGTGTGTGCGTGTGTGTGTGTGTGTGTGTGTGTTGTGTGTGTGTGTATGATTGTGTGTTTTGTGTGTGTGTGTTTTGTGTGTGTGTGTGTCTGAGTGTGTGTGTGTGTGTGTGTGTGTGTGTGTGTGTGTGTGGTGTGTGTGTGTGTGTGTGTGCGTGGTGTGTGTGTGTTGTTTCTCGACTAGTGCTCCAAACTTTGTTAATTAAACGAAAAAAAAGCCACTGGTGGCTTGCGTCCTTAATAATTCGTCTGGGTTGTTCCCAAGTAGAATACATGTGAGTGTGAGCGTGTGTGTGTGTGAGTGAGTGTGTGTGGTGTGTGTGTGTGTGTGTGTTGTGTGTATGTGTGTGTGTGTGTGTGTGTGAAGGAGTGTGTGTGTGTGTGTGTGTGTGTGTGAAATCGTAATTGGATAATTACCGTACGGCTCATTGCTTTTGGTTTGTTTTTCTTCTTTATTTTCTATTTTGGTTTTTAGTTTGTTTATAACATAAAAATTCGCACAGCAGACATCGGAAATGTTGAGGGCTAATGCAGTCGAACAGGTACGTAGGTAACTAATATCCTTAAGATAGGGGACTGGATAGCCTAGTGGTTAGAACATTGCGCTGACAATCTGACGACGAGCCGGGTTCGACTCCTGTTCAAGGGAATTTTTGCCCTGGAGTTAACATCAGTGCAGACTCCATTCTCCCCAAAAGTCCTTCGGATGACACTAAAAACCGAGGCCCCATGTGCGAACGCACGCACATCATCTTGCGCTCGCGTTAAATCCTGTTCCGCTTTTCGAAAGAGTAGGCCATTGTGTGCCGGTAGGAACAGTTGACAAAATTTACAAAACCACACTCACACACAGGGACTGGATGTTAAACCCCCGCCCCCCCCCCCCCCCCCCCCACATGAGTGCTTAT
>CM054135.1:43327442-43332442 GCA_028751875.1 Rapana venosa
CTTCTTTGCATTCTTCTTCTCTTCTTCTTCTTCTTCTTCTTCTTCTTCTTCTTCTTCTTCTTCTTCTTCTTCTTCTTCTTCTTCTTCTTCTTCTTCGCATTCTTCGCATTCTTCGCATTCTTCTTCTTCTTTGCATTCTTCTTCTTTGCATTCTTCTTCTTCTTCGCATTCTTCTTCTTCTTCGCATTCTTCTTCTTTTTCGCATTCTTCTTCGCATTCTTTCCTTTTCGCATTCTTCTTCTTCTTCTTTTCTTCTTCTTCTTCTTCTTCTTCTTCTTCTTCATCATTCCTCCCATCCATCCTTCTCGCCATCACTGTTCTAACGACGAGCTATGCCCATGTAGCTGTCATTGTACGTGTCCTTAGCCGGGCCTAGGCATCGACCACTACCGGTGCAGCCTATAATTTGCCCCCCCCCCTCCTCTCACTTTGATCCCCCCTCTGTCATTTTCCGTTTGACAAACGTGTCAACGTCATCACTAATCAGTCACGGACTGCTGGATGCAGGGAATGGAAGGAGGGGGGAAGGGAGGAAAGAAGAAAGAAGGAAAGAAGAAGAAAACTCAGAAGAGAAAAGGTGGGGGTGGGGTTCACGGGGCAATCGTGTCGTGTTTTTTTTGTTTGGGGGTGGGGGGTGGGTGGGTATTTTCTCTGTGTGTGTGTGTGTGTGTGTGTGTGTGTGTGTCTGTGTGGTGGGGGGGGGGGGGGGGGGGGGGCGTAGTGTGTGTGTGTGTATTTGTGTGTGTGTATAGTTTTGTGTACGTGTGTAGTGTGTGTGTAGTGTGTGTTGTATGTGTTGTACGTGTGTTGTGCGTGTGTTGTGCGTGTTGTGTGTGTGTCTGCTGAGTGTCTGTCTGTCTCTCTTTTTCTCTCTCCCTCTCTTTCTCTATTTCTCTCTCTCTCTCTCTCTCTCTCTCTCTCTCTCTCTCTCTCTCTCTCTCTCTCTCTTCTCTCTCTCTCTCTGTTTTTCGGACGACGTGACGGGACGAGAACTGAACGGGTGTGCTGTTAGTAAGCTGCTGCAAATTTTTGCATTTTAGCTTCAAAATGTCAGTTACTGGCCTTCCAGCTACTGTAATAACAACTTTAAACGCCCTGCTGATCGACAACGTCGTATCGAGTTGGAAAGTCGCGGGGGAGAGCGGCAGTGTTGTGTTCGTCTTGCGAATGAAGCCAGCTGACAAGCCAGTGTCAACAGAAATGGCGGACCCGGTGCTGAACCGTAACTCCCGTGTTCAGTACTATCGCAAGAAACCCCCTTGTCAAAGACGTCGCGATGTTCAAAGAAGTAGACAACACCAAGAAAGACAGGCAAGTCGCCAATGTGACAATAACAGTGTCTTGGAAGAGCCGGTCTTGTGTAACATTGACTCCCTGCTCGATGTGGAAACAGAAGGAAAACAAACCAGTGTGTACACAGAACTATGTGTCAGCAGTGAATTGAATGCCTCAGCCACACCAGATTCACTTGTTCTACTGTGTGATCCAGCAACAGACAACAAGATCGGTGTGTCTTCTGAGGGCCTGATGTGCAGGAAGAGCTGACAGTTGGCTGCACAGTGGATGACTCTGATACTGATACTGGTATTGTGAAACAGTATGTGTCTACTCTAACTGACAAACGTGTACAGCGTCGATTAAGGGACAGCAAGAGAAACACACGGTTTCGAAAGGTGGTGGTACATAGTTCGGTTGATCAAAACATTGTGATGTGTGAATCAGATGACATCATCCTGGAATACTCTTGGAATGGAGATCCTGGCGAGGAATCTAAGTGTGTGTTCTGGTACATCAAGCAAGAAGAGAAAAACATGTTGCCAGAAGAACGTGTCAGGCTTGCCAGACTTCGTAAAGGGAAACAGTGTACTAACACACAACACACAGAGACAGTGGTGGCGAGTGCTGAGCAGGAGTTACATCATCTTCGGGACCTGATCAGGTCTTACATGGGCTGACTTCGCTGGCTGTAGACTGGAAAAGGAAAGGCTGGTTTGAAAATTGAGACACTTGAGACACAGACAATAATGTATCGAATCTTGATGTACATACCACCACTGCCATGGTTTCCATGTCATTGTAATCGCGTCGCGTTCGATATCGTTGTTACCGCGCCACAGTGCTATATGGCTTGATCGCTAAATAGCAATAAAATTGTGTCAAATTGTCTCTCTCTCTCTCTCTCTCTCTCTCTCTCTCTCTCTCTCTTTCTTTCTTTCTCTCCCCCCTCTATCTCCCTCCCTATCTGACTTTCTCTCTTTCTAATAATTGTACTTCAATGCACCATGTAAAGAATAGAATGGAGAGAAAAGTTAATTTTATCTGAGACACAGTGCCCCCCCCCCCCCCCCCCACAAAACAACATTAACAACAACAACAACAACAACAACAACAAAGCAAACGAACAAACAAAAAGGAGTAGAGTACCCCAAAGACTGACTCCTCAGGAAGTTACAGTAGAAGTCGAATCAGATTTTTGAAGAAAAATAGAGCCATGGATCTAAACTGAACTATACACACTTTCATAAAGAATCCCATTTTCAAGTTCAGGCTATAAATGATACAATTGCTACTCTATACCTGTAAACGGAGGTAAAGAGAATGATGAGAAGAAAGACAGCAGCCCAGGCAGACAGAGAGACCAGCGTCAGACTTCATCTGTGCCCTCTGCCATAGGGACTGTCACTCCCGTGTCGGACTGGCCAGCCACACCCGACGCTGTACCAGCATTTCATTTATTTATTTGACTCTTTTATTTCGAGGATAATGGAATAAGCACCCATGTGCTTTCTTCAGCCAGTCACCGTGTGTATGCAGTTTTGTAAATTTTGTCATCCGTTCCCACCGGCACACAATGGCCTACTTTTTACAAAAAGCGGAACAGGTTTTAACATGTGCGCAAGAGGTTCTGCGTGCGTTCGCACACGGGACCTCGGTTTATAGTCTCATCCGAGGGACTTTTTTTTGGGGCGGGGGAGGGGGGGGGGGGGGGGGGAGGTGGGGAGTGGAGTTGGTATTAATGTTAACTCCAGAGGAAAAAATCGTCTTGAACGGGAATCGAAGTCGGGTCAGCAGATCACGAGCGCGTCACTTTAGCCCCCAGGCTATCCCATCCCCCTATTAACACCTAGATCCCAACTCCATAGTTTTCCGAGACTGAAGGCTGCCAACTACTATGCCTAATTCGAAATAATAATTATGCTGTATATCGTTTTTGAAAAGTTAGTATAACACCGCGGAGATTTTACAAACAAACAAAATAACAAGAAGAAAAACATTGAATTTAAAGAAAATTAAAGATTTTTTCCGGGAGGATGGGGAAGGGGGGATAGCTCATTGGTCAGACCACTGGCATTGAGCGTGGTTGCCTTGTGGATGGGTGACCGTTCGTTGGCTTTAGTATAGTCCCCAAGTTCAACCAGTTGTAAAATTATAGGCACCTGTCCTCTTTAGGGTCAGGGAAGGTAAAGCAGCGAGGGGGAGGATTTGGGCGCCGCCCTCAATATGCTGGCCTCTGAAGAAGCTGATGTCTCTGACACCTCGCTCCCAAATGACCGCAAAGGTTGTGGAAACACCATTGTCTTTTTCTAAAATTTAGATATGCTTAAAATGTGCTGTAAAATATAAGCGAATGCTTATGCATCTATTTTTGTGCATGCTTTCTAAACAACAGCAACTCCTACCACAAAACGCAATCTACCAAAATAAGCAAGCCGCTGCCATGAGCAATTACAGGCAAAGAATCGTGTGACTCTGCTATAAAGAAAGGTATACCTTATAATTACAGTAGTAATGGTATAAGTAGTACACATTGATAACGGTGACAGTGGTGAATGTCTTTTCATTTCTGTCTTCATAAAGATTCCCTTGTGTTTTTGTTTGTGTTTTCATTTCATGATTTGCTGATATTAATTATAATAGTAATAAGAATAACAATAATCGTGCAGTGCTAACGTAGGGGAGAACTGCAAAGCAAAGAGCTTGGATACATGCTGCTCATTACGTTATCATTAGTCATTGTAGGGTCTGCGCTTCTTGTTATTGGTACGTACCAGAGACATTTCTTCTGTGCCTACATTGGCTCATCTTCAATGATTTGATATAATTGTTAAGTTGTATTAACAATCATTCTTTCTTGTGTTTCAAGTGTAAAACAGTTGACAGCATATTACCAGGAGAAAAAAATCAGTATGGTTGGATTCAGTGGCATGATTGCTTTCGCTGTGGTTGTTTTGTTGTTGCCATTGTCAATATTTCCTTTCATTCCTCATGGGATCTTGCTGCTCTGAATTATGATTTATATAATACAATATTTAGCTAAACTACCTACAATAATTTTGTCTATTTCCAAACAAGAATCTAAACAAAAGATGAAAAGTAAAAGAAGTAGACAAATTATAATCAAACAAACAAATAGAGAAAAAAGTTAATACAATTTGATTATCAAAGAGAAAGCCTGTGTATTTAACAATACATATGAGAGCTCTAACTAAGTCTGGGTATTATTATTGAAGACTTTTTTCTCCTAAAGAAAATGGAAAAAAATATGGATGATAAACATTACGTTTTTCTTCAACATTGTTCATGTTTCATTATCACCAGACTACACTAAACTAGTCCCTTAACCATGAATAGTCCAATGGACACTTCAGTGATGAAGACGCCAGAATCTCGTCATTTATGACAGTCGTGTGCAAATGCCTGGGTCTCAGCAAGGCTTGTTTGGATATGTTAGTGATGTTGTCCACCAAATAATTTTCTTTTTTCTGTCTCGTCTTTAACCTCCCCGGACTGTAACATGGCTGGTTTAAATAAGGTTTATTCATGAATAAGCATGAAACAAGCATAACATGATAAACGTAATCGGCATAACAACAACAAGCAAGTAGCTTATGTTGTACTTAAGGACAAAACCAACATTCTTATAGCGACTGAGGATCCAGACAATGACCGAAAGAAGAAAACGGGAAAAATGACCAAATAGGATAATAACAGCATAAATA
>CM054135.1:43337442-43344942 GCA_028751875.1 Rapana venosa
CATCATTCCCTGAAGTACACTGGCACCGTATTTAGTTAGACATCATGCTCTGAAGTACACTGGCACCGTATTTAGTTAGACATCATGCCCTGAAGTACACTGGCACCGTATTTAGACATCATCCCTGAAGTACACTGGCACCGTATTTAGACATCATGCCCTGAAGTACACTGGCACCGTATTTAGTT
Organism: Rapana venosa; assembly: GCA_028751875.1. NCBI lineage: Eukaryota > Metazoa > Mollusca > Gastropoda > Neogastropoda > Muricidae > Rapana > Rapana venosa. The sequence goes on from CM054135.1 coordinate 43,337,631, forward strand.
AGACATCATGCCCTGAAGTACACTGGCACCGTATTTAGTTAGACATCATGCCCTGAAGTACACTGGCACCGTATTTAGTTAGACATCATGCCCTGAAGTACACTGGCACCGTATTTAGTTAGACATCATGCCCTGAAGTACACTGGCACCGTATTTAGTTAGATATCATGCCCTGAAGTACACTGGCACCGTATTTAGTTAGACATCATTCCCTGAAGTACACTGTCACTGTATTTAGTTAGACATCATGCCCTGAAGTACACTGGCACCGTATTTAGTTAGACATCATGCCTGAAGTACATTGGCACCGTATTTAGACATCATGCCCTGAAGTACACTGACACCGTATTTAGACATCATGCCCTGAAGTACACTGACACCGTATTTAGTTAGACATCATGCCCTGAAGTACATTGGCACCGTATTTAGACATCATGCCCTGAAGTACACTGGCACCGTATTTAGTTAGACATCATGCCCTGAAGTACACTGGCACCGTATTTAGTTAGATATCATGCCCTGAAGTACACTGGCACCGTATTTAGTTAGACATCATTCCCTGAAGTACACTGTCACTGTATTTAGTTAGACATCATGCCCTGAAGTACACTGGCACCGTATTTAGTTAGACATCATCCCTGAAGTACATTGGCACCGTATTTAGACATCATGCCATGAAGTACACTGACACCGTATTTAGACATCATGCCCTGAAGTACACTGACACCGTATTTAGTTAGACATCATGCCCTGAAGTACATTGGCACCGTATTTAGACATCATGCCCTGAAGTACACTGACACCGTATTTAGACATCATGCCCTGAAGTACACTGGCACAGTATTTAGACATCATGCCCTGAAGTACACTGACACCGTATTTAGTTAGACATCATGCCCTGAAGTACATTGGCACCGTATTTAGACATCATGGCCTGAAGTACACTGACACCGTATTTAGACATCATGCCCTGAAGTACACTGGCACCGTATTTAGACATCATGCCCTGAAGTACACTGACACCGTATTTAGTTAGACATCATGCCCTGAAGTACATTGGCACCGTATTTAGACATCATGCCCTGAAGTACACTGACACCGTATTTAGACATCATGCCCTTAAGTACACTGACACCGTATTTAGTTAGACATCATGCCCTGAAGTACATTGGCACCGTATTTAGACATCATGCCCTGAAGTACACTGGCACCGTATTTAGACATCATGCCCTGAAGTACACTGGCACCGTATTTAGTTAGACATCATCCCTGAAGTACACTGTCACCGTATTTAGACATCATGCCCTGAAGTACACTGGCATCGTATTTAGACATCATCCCTTGAAGTACACTGGCACCGTATTTAGACATCATGCCCTGAAGTACACTGGCACCGTATTTAGACATCATGCCCTGAAGTACACTGGCACCGTATTTAGTTAGACATCATTCCCTGAAGTACACTGGCACCGTATTTAGTTAGACATCATGCCCTGAAGTACACTGGCACCGTATTTAGTTAGACATCATGCCCTGAAGTACACTGGCACCGTATTTAGTTAGACATCATCCCTGAAGTACACTGGCACCGTATTTAGTTGGACATCATGCCCTGAAGTACACTGGCACCGTATTTAGTTAGACATCATGCCCTGAAGTACACTGGCACCGTATTTAGTTAGACATCATGCCCTGAAGTACACTGGCACCGTATTTAGTTAGACATCATGCCCTGAAGTACACTGGCACCGTATTTAGACATCATCTCCTGAAGTACACTGGCACCGTATTTAGACATCATGCCTGAAGTACACTGGCACCGTATTTAGACATCATGCCCTGAAGTACACTGGCATCGTATTTAGACATCATCCCTTGAAGTACACTGGCACCGTATTTAGACATCATCTCCTGAAGTACACTGGCACCGTATTTAGTTAGACATCATGCCTGAAGTACACTGGCACCATATTTAGACATCATCCCTTGAAGTACACTGGCACCGTATTTAGACATCATGCCCTGAAGTACACTGTCACCGTATTTAGACATCATGCACTGAAGTACACTGGCACCGTATTTAGTTAGACATCATGCCCTGAAGTACACTGGCACCGTATTTAGTTAGACATCATCCCTGAAGTACACTGGCACCGTATTTAGTTAGACATCATACCTGAAGTACACTGGCACCGTATTTAGACATCATGCCCTGAAGTACACTGGCACCGTATTTAGTTAGACATCATGCCCTGAAGTACACTGACACCGTATTTATTTAGACATCATGCCCTGAAGTACACTGGCACCGTATTTAGTTAGACATCATGCCCTGAAGTACACTGACACCGTATTTAGACATCATGCCCTGAAGTACACTGGCACCGTATTTAGTTAGATATCATCCCTGAAGTACACTGGCACCGTATTTAGTTAGACATCATGCCTGAAGTACATTGGCACCGTATTTAGACATCATGCCCTGAAGTACACTGTCACCGTATTTAGACATCATCCCTGAAGTACACTGGCACCGTATTTAGTTAGACATCATCCCTGAAGTACACTGGCACCGTATTTAGTTAGACATCATGCCCTGAAGTACACTGGCACCGTATTTAGACATCATTTTCCCGAAGTCGGAATGCAGCTTCCTGAAGAAATGGTGGCCCAAAACAGTCGCGTGCACAAACAAAACTCACCGCTGGTGAACCAAATGGTTAGAGCATTGCGCTCGCAATCTGACGACCCTGGTTCGATTCCCGTTCAAGGGCATATTTTCCCCCTGTAGTTAACATCAATGCAGACTCCACTCTCCCCAAAAGTCCTTCGGACGAGACTATAAACCGAGGCCCCGTGTGCGAACGCACGCAGAACATCTTGTGCACACGTTAAAATCCTGTTCCGCTTTTCGTAAGAGTAGGCCATTGGGTGCCAGTGGGAACAGATGACAGAATGTACAAAACTGCATACACACGGGGACTAGATGTAAAAAAGCACATGAGTGCTTATTCCATTATACTCGATATAAAAGAATAAAATAAAAAATAAATACAATTTTAAAAACCCTGGGAGCTCTAGGCCAAGAACGAAAAGAAAATAGTGTAGAGTATCTGTTTCAAGCGCACTAAAGGCGATGAAGTTCTGTCTGTATGTAGACAATGCTTGTGTATACATCGTTTGTAGTATTGTACAGTGGATGAGCTTTTAAAACTAAAGCATGCGTAATACTGTTTATGCACAATACACTGCCTGTCTGTGCATTTGTATGTCTGTCTTGGACTTTGTCTGTCTGTCTGTCTGTCTTTCTGTCGGTCGGTCGGTCGGTCTGTTCGTCCGTCTGTCTGTTTCTCTGTTATCTATCTCGCTACCTGCCCGTATTGTCGTTAATCTTCCTAAGGTGTTGCAAAGTCCCTGAGTGTGTGTCCTCCTCTGTGTCCATGTCTGTGTTTGTACCTGTCTGTCTTTCTGTCTGTCTGTCTGTCTGTCAGTCTGTCTGTCTGTCAGTCTGTCTGTCTGTCTGTCTGTCTGTCTGTCTCTGTCTCTCTCTCTCTCTCAAGTAACGAATTGATAAGTAAATTGTTTCATCCTTAAATGACGGTCATTGTCATTATTAGTTCTTATTCTTGCATTACTTGCAAAATGAAGAAGAGAAGAGAGAGGGAAAAAAATTAATACTTCCGAAGGCTTTGATGAGAATCATGATTGTAATAATGAGTATGAGTATGAGCATGATGATGATGATGATGATGATGATGATGATAACGACGACGACGACGACGACAACAACAACAACAACAACAACAACAATAATAATAATAATAATAATAATAATAATAATAATAATTATAATAATAATAATAATAGAATAACAATAATGATAATACTACACACAAACACCTCCATCCTTCTACACACACACACACACACACCACACACACACACACACACACACACACACACACACACACACACACACACACACACACACACACACACCACACACACATACACACACACACATCCAACATCCCCACCCCCTTCATCACCCCCTACACACACGCACGTGCACGCGGGCGCGCGCACACACACATACACACACAGACAGCCCCCCTACACACACACACACACACACACACACACACACACACACACACACACACACACACACACACACACACACACACCACACACACACACACACACACCAAACTCATGAATCACGAATCACGGGTATGGGTTTTTTTCGTGTCAAAACTGACTGTTTCCCACGCCGATCGTGGAAATAGGATACAGTCCATTAGCTGTAATGGTAGGGTCATTAGAGGACAGCTCAGAAGTTGGCAGATGGGACGAAGTCACCATAATTATACCCGGGTAGATCCTACGCACCCTTCAGAGTTCGAAAACCTTCCCGTTGCACCCGTACCCGGGATATCGAGACCACCTCGTCTTCAGTTTCGGGTGGGATAGCACGTCTTGGTATAGGTTGAAAGAAAGAAGAGGAATAAGTGGAGAACAGAAGAAGAAGAAAAAAGAAGAGAGAGAAGAGAGAGAGAGAGAGGAGAGAGAGAGAGAGAGAGAGAGAGAGAGAGAGAGAGAGAGAGAGAGAGAGAGAGAGAGAGAGAGGAGAGAGAGAGAGAGAGAGAGAGAGAGAGAGAGAGAGAGAGAGAGAGAGAGAGAGAGAGAGAGGAGAGAGAGAGAGAGAACGAGGACGAGACGAGGGAGGAGTAGAAGAAGAAGGAAGGAAAAAAAGGCAGGAAAAATAAAAAGGAATTAGAAGAAAAAGTGGAAGGAAAGAGAGTGGAGAGGAAGTGGGTCAAGAAGAGGAGGAAGAAGAAGAAGAAGAAGAAGAAGAAGAAGAGGAAGGAGAAGAAGGGGGAGGGGAGGAGGAGAAGAAGAAAGAAAGAAGAAGAAGAAGAAGAAGAAGAAGAAGAAGAAGAAGAAGCAGAAGCAGAAGCAGAAGAAGAAAAGAAGAAGAAGAAAGAAGATGAAGGAGAAGCAGAAGAAGAAGAAGAAGAAGAAAGAAGAAGAAGATACCTGTCAAGTAGAGACGGTGGTGTTAGTCAGCAGGGCAGTCATGTTTTCTCCACAGTGGCTGGAAGAACCGGTCACTTTGGGGACAACAAGCGAAACAGAAGTCTTATGCACTATGCATTCTTTCGTGCGCTCATTCCCATCAGAACACGATTCAGCTTGATACTTACTTACTTACTTACTTAATCCTCTTCATCCCATGTGCCGGGACACAAGGCGCCAACAAAATCCCTCCAGCCTTTTCTGTCTTGGGCAAGCCAGCTCAATTCATTCCAGGTCTTGCCCGCCTCTCTCATCTCCTCCTCTACTGTCCTCCTCCAAGTGCCGAGTGGTCTGCCTCGTTTCCTCTTCCCTGGTGGTGCCCATCTCAGCGCAGCAGCTACGTTTATTGTCATGTATTTTTGTGATAGATAGATAGATACAGAGTTACAGAGAGATAGAGAGATAGGTAGGTAGATCGATAGACAGATAGAAAGACAGACAGATAGATAGATGGATAAATAGATAGACAGACAGATAGACAGATAGATAAATAGATAGATAGATGGACAGATAATAGACAGACAGACAGACAGACAGACAGACAGGTAGGTAAATAGATAGGTAGCTAGATGGATAGACAGACAGACAGACATGTAGATAGATAGATAGATAGATAGATACATACATACATACATACATACATACATACATACATATACATACATACATACATACATATTTGAACGAATAGTTGATTTTTTTCCGAATAGATAGATAGATAGATACATACATACATACATACATACATACATACAAACATACATAGATTGACAGAGATAAATCTTTCAGCCAACAAATGTTTTTGTTCCATTCTAATAAATAAACATGAATTTCTGTCCGGGTGTCGAATTTTGATATGCTAAACTGGAATGGCGATAAAGATACTCTGGTGGATAAAACGTTCGCATATCATGGATGTTTGGTCGATTGTTTGCTTGGGAAAGGACTGAATCAGCTTTTTTTTAAAAAAAAGAAAGAAAGACAGAAAGAAAGAAAGAAAGAAAGAAAGGCATTATGACACAGTGGTAACAGCTGTATGGCAGGGACAGGGCATTACTAGGCCGAACATGTGACATTACTCTTTTAGCCTTGTCGATAACAAAAAAACAACAAACCATTGCCTTTTTGCAGCTATACAAAGTACAGGTAAAGGGTTTGGTTTTTTGGTTTGTTTTGGGGGTTTTTTTGGTGGTGGGGGGGGGGGGGGGGGTTGTTTTGTTTTTGTTTTGAGGTTTGTTTGGGGTTTTTGGTTGGGGGGGGGGGGGTGTTTTTGTTTTGTTTTTGTTTTGAGGTTTGTTTGGTTTTTGTGTTTTCTTTTTGTAGTGCAGGTGAAGTAAGTATAGTTTAGAAATAATACCAGTTTGTTGGACGACCACAGGCTGAAAGGCGACCAAGAAGCAATAATAAGCAAAAGAAAGCGAACGAGAGAGAGGGATCCAATCAAGGTACAAGAAAAAAAAAACACAAAAGAAAAAACATCAATCAATGTATAAGAAAAGAAACAAACAAAACAAAACAAAAAGAGAAAATGAAATCAAGGTGTAAGAACCCCCCCCCAAAAACGCAACCCCCCAAACAAACAAACAAAACCCAACGACGACGACGACAACAAAACAACAACAACAAAATAAACCAAAAACAAAACAATAACCCAACAAAACAAACAAAAAAACGATTCTCTTCATTGCCAAAGAACACTGCATCAATCTTGTTGTTGTGTATATTATATTTATGTCCCAGAGGAGAAAAGTATCAATCTAACCTCCTCGCATGTTGTTTATAGTCCCGCTGACCACCTTACATGTGTAACTGTTGTCCTTATGGGCCATGTAGCCCGCAAAAACTGAATTATAATAATAATAATAATTATTATTATTATTATTATTATTGTTGTTATTGTTGTTATTATTAGTAGTATTATTGTTATTATTATTGTTATTATTATTATGATTAATGTTGTTGTTATTGTTGTAGCTTCACCGACCACATATGGGGACGGGATAGCTCAGTGGTCGGAGCACTCGCTTTCCCCCAGCCAAGTTAAGCAGCGTCGAGCGTGGTTACCAGTTGGATGGGTGACCGGTTGCGCGCCTTGGCTTCAGTACAGTTCCCCCAGTTCACCCAGCTGTAAATGGGTACCTGCCCTCTTTAGGGTCAGGGAAGGTAAAGCAGCGAGGGAGAGGAGATGGGCGCCGCCCTCAATATGCTGGCCCTAGAGAAGTGAGGTCTCTGA
>CM054135.1:43354942-43357442 GCA_028751875.1 Rapana venosa
ATGGAAAACAGCAGCAGGGTCTATTATGGTAAATTCCTCGCATTATATTCCAGAGTATCTCTCAGTACAATTGGACAGATATTTGAAAGAAGAACAATTACAAAATTTAGATTTGGCATTTCTAATAATCATTTTCTACATTATTTTCGATATAGAAAAGTAGCTGACTATAAAGCATTAATTTAGCATTGTACTTACAGAAATCACTTGCGACATGAAATACAGAATTAACATGAGTAGCAAATATTGTACTGTTGCATTTTATTTCATGATGTTATTACTATGCTTATCCTCCTTCTAAGGGGCTGTGGCCTTTATGAATAAACGTCTGCGTCTGCCTCTCTCTGCCTCTCTCTGTCTCTGTCTCTCTCTTTTAATTGCTATTTGACATTATCTTGTTTATTAATTCATTGATTTATTCATATATGTTTTCACTTTTTTTTTTACCCCATGAAGGCCTGGTGTAAAAAAAAAAAATCTTCTGGCTTATCCAATTATCCTTAATAAAGTATTCGAGTTCGAGTTCGCTCCCCCCCCCCCCCCCCCCCCCCCCCTCTCTCTCTCTCTCTTTTATTTTTTGTTCTTTTTCTGTACCCTATTTTCCTCTGTGTGTGTGTGTGTGTGTGTGTGTGTGTGTGTGTGTGGTGTGTGTGTGTGTGTGTGTGTGTGTTTGCTTTCGGTTGTGTGTGTGTATCTTTTTGATTCTATTATTTCTTGACTGATCAATACATGATTGGCCGGGATGACTTTGACAGTCAGTCCGCGTTCATTTCACTTCAGACTTTATAGAACCTCCCTCATCAGGGTAATGAGAGGAAAACTCGTACAAAAACCAAACGCAAAATCCAACAGGAGCGTGGAGTGGTGTGGTGTGGCGTGGTAGTGGTGTGGTGTGGTGTGGTGTTGTGGTGTTGGTGGTGGTGTTGGTAGTGGTGGTGGCGTGGTGTGGTAGTAGTGGCGTAGTGTGGTGGGGGTGGGGGAGGGTGATGGTGGTGGTGGTGGTGTGTGTGTGTGTATGTGTGTGTAGTAATGTGTAGTGTGTATGTATGTATGTATGTGTGTATGTATGTATGTATGTGTGTATGTATGTATGTGTGTATGTATGTATGTGTGTGTGTATGTATGTATGCATGTATGTGTGTGTTGTTGTTGTTGTTACGTTGCGTTGTGCCTGTTCTCTATCGTAATGGATTTTATTGATTGTGTTGTGTTGTATTTTTGGGGGGTCTCTTTTTATTTTTACATTGTTTTCATTCGTTCATTCATTCATTCATTCATTCATTCATTCATTCATTCAATTCATTCTCATTTCATTATTCTTGTATTCATGTCTTTGTCTACCAATCTCCTTAGCCTTTTCAGATCTGTTTCTTTGCTGTTCTTTTGTCTGCCATATTTTCTTCTTTCTTTTTTTTCTGTACATCTTTCTCTCTTTCTTCCCTTAGTTTATTTTGTTCCCTAGTTCTGCTCCTTTCTTCCCTTTCTTCCTTGTCTTCCTTCCTTCTGTCTATCTGTCTGTGTTTTTTGTTTTTCTTCCGTTTGTTTTTCTGTCTGTCTGTCTGTCTTTCTTTTCACTCCATTGACTTTTGGTTGACAGTAGAAGCACATAAGTATTGACACATATTGCGTAATCTAAGGTCCCGTGTGCGAACGCACGCAGAACATCTTACGCACCGGTTAAAACCCGTTCTGCTTTTCGGAAGCGTAGGCCATTGTGTGCCGGTGGAAACATAATTATGACACAATTTACGAAAACCAGCATACACACGGGGACTGAATGAAAAAAAGCACATGATTGCTTATTCCATTATCCTCGAAATAAAAGAATAAATGGAATAAAAAATGTAACACTCTAAGAAAATTATTGCCACCACCACCACCACCGCTGCTGCTGCCGCGACTGCTACTACTACTACTACTACTACTACTTCTGCTGCTGCTGCTGCTGCTATTGCTACTGCTGCTGCTGCTGCTGCTGCTGCTGCTGCTGCTGCTACTACTACTTCTACTACTACTACTACTACTACTACTACTACTACTACTACTACTACTACTACTACTACTACTACTACTACAAGGCTTATCACTACTATTCCAGACTGACTGGACCGTAGCAACGAAGATGCCGCCGACGAAGACGACAAGTTTGGATAATGATAATGATGACGATGATGATGACGACGATGATGATAATGATAATAAGGATGATGATGATAATGATGGTGTATGATGATGACAAAGTAATACTGATCGATAGGTTACGTGTGTAACCACATCAATGACAATCTGTTCAATTTCAGTCATTGTAACTATACAGACTAGGTTTGACTATTGCAAACATGAAAAAGACAGACAGACAGACAGACAGACACAAAGGCAGACAGACAGACAAAAGCCAGAGAACGAAAGAAAAAAAAGACAGACAGAGCCTTAACCTCACCAACGACAGCAGATCGTCACATCTGCATACGAATTCTTTGATTTTTAGTTTTCCTCACCA
>CM054135.1:43362442-43369942 GCA_028751875.1 Rapana venosa
GTCGCCACAAGAGCAGCGCCACCTTTTTATGTTGTTGTCTGCAACTGTATTTGTTTCCCTATCAGAGTGTTTTTTTTCTAAGAATTTTTGCCAGGGACAGCTCTCTTGTTGCCGTGGGTTCTTTTACGTGCGCTGAATAATTTTGTGTAACGCGCGGGACCTCGGTTGATCGTCTCATCCGAAAGACTAGCGCCCAGACTACCACTCATGGTCTAATGGATGGGGAAAAAAGTTTCGCGCCCAAAAGTAGTGTATACATACATACATATATATATATATGTATATATATATATATATATATATATATATATATATATATATATATATATATATATATATATATATATTATAGATATCTATCTATCTATCTATCTATTTATCTATCTATCTATCTATCTATCTATCTATCTATCTATCTATATCTATCTATCTATCTATCTGTCTGTCTATCTATCTATCTATCTATCTATCTATCTATCTATCTATCTATCTATCTATCTATCTATCTATAATTATATAAAATTCTGTAATTTTTTACCAAAGCAAAAAAAAAACAAAAACCAAAAACGAACCCCAAGTTCCCTGAACAGGTTCCAGATTTCCTCTCCTATCCTACACTGAACCCCTCATCCATTATTATTTTTGTTTTTCCCCCATGTTTCAGGACAGCACCACCCAAGCCTTTGGCGGCACCCCTCTGGCCATGCTGGCGGCCCAGTGCAACAAGATCACCAACAAGTCTCCCCCGCCCTTGGTGGACGCTCCGGTCAGCGCCGCCGCCAAGAGTTTCCTCCCTTGGAAGAAGGAAGAGGAGTCCCCTTCCTCCACGCCCGTCACCGGCTTCCAGCTGACGTCACCCTCGCCCCGGATATCCGGTTCTCTGACGTCACCGGTGTCGGTGTCCATGCAGTCCAGCGGGCTGACGTCAGCGTACAGCCGATCCCCGGGGCCCATCAGCGGCGGCAGCGTGGGCAGCGGAGGGTACGGCGGCAGCAGCAACAGCAGCAGCGAAACCTTCCTACACTCCGCTTCCAGTGCCTCCTCCCAAAGCGAGGGCATCTCGCAGGTGAGACGCGATGCGTGTTGGTGCTGATGGTGGTGGTGGTGGTTGGTAGTGGTGGTTGGTGATGGTGGTGGTTGGTGATGGTGGTGGTTGGTGATGGTTGGTGGTGGTGGTGGTGGTGGTGGTGGTTGGTGGTGGTGATGGTGCTGGTGGTGGTTGGTGATGGTGGTTGGTGATGGTGGTGGTGCTGGTGCTGGTGGTGCTGGTGGTGGTTGGTGATGGTGGTTGGTGATGGTGGTGGTGGTGGTGCTGGTGGTGCTGGTGGTGGTTGGTGATGGTGGTTGGTGATGGTGGTGGTGGTGGTGGTGATGATGGTGGTGGTGATGGTGGTGGTGGTGATGCTTGTCATTGACGTTGATGGTGATAGTGGTGGTGACGATGGTAGTCTAGTTAGTGGTGATAGTGGTGGTCGGAGCGGTGAGAAAGAGGAGGAGAACCACGTAGATGACTTTGACGATGTTGACGACGATGATGATGATGATGATAGTGGTGGTGAATATGATGATGGTTGTTGTGATGGTAAATGAAGAGGAAGAAGAAGATGATGATGGTAATGGTGATGATGGTGATGATGACGACGACGACGATGATGACGAAATCTTGCTTTTAATATACTGAAGAAAGTACTTTTCAGTGAGCAATATATCTTGTAAACAGTTCTAAGAGCTAGCATGCTTCTCGTATTTTTCCTTTCAACTATCTTGATTATCATTTTTGGTTTTGTTGCTCATGGTGATAGTGTTGATGATGGTTTTACTGCTGCTGTTGCTGTTGTTATTGTTTATGCTGTTGTTTGGGGCGTTGTCGTTGTTGTTGCTGTTTGTTCTTTTCGTCATGGTGGTTGTTGCCGTAGTTTGATAGCGATCATAATCGTGAGGGCAGGGGGGGATGACGGGGGGGGGGGGGGGGTGTCAGCTTTGTATGGGATTTGAAGAGCAGATATCTAGATTATTTAGATAGTGTTTTCTTGATCTAAATCAGTCAATTTTATCTCCATCTAAGTCATCAAATGTGATCTCGAACGGTATCCCTAACTCCATCTACATCAGTAAAATGTTATCTCAATTTATGTAACTAAAAGTTGTATCCTTCTAAATCACTAAATTTTGTTTCTGTCTCTATGACTAAATCAATGTTGTCTGGATACAAATAAATATTATATCGACCTAGAACACTAGATGTTGTCTAGATCCATCTAGATCATTATACGTTATCTCATTCTAGACCACTACATATTTCTCAATCTAGATCACTACCTCATGATGGAACTACTAAGACAAGGATGCTCATAGAGGCAGCCTCTGACAGATTCTTCAGATAGGATCTAGGAGTGTTATGTCACCGATCTAGATCCTTGACCCCTGATGTGCATGAGTATTTGTGGTTTGATATTTCGTTCCTGGGCTAGAGCTCTGAGGTTCACCAATGGTGAGATTTTTTACGTACGTGACCGTCTCTCCCCCTCCCCCCACCATATAGTTAGCAGCACTAGGCGCAGACTATGGTAAAGTAAAGGTAAAGGAGTCCCGTAACCTATAAGGTCGTAGGGGAGCGAGGCGTCAGAGACCTCACTTCTCCAGGAGCCAGCATATTGAGGGCGGCCATGATAATGATGCTAAAACCCAGACACAAACCATGCTGCTGTTTTTCTTCTTCTCCTCCAGGCGGCCTTCCTGCAGAAGATGGAGAGTTCGGGGCTGGGCCACAACGCCCTGCCCGGCTTCAGCAGCATGTACAGCCGCGTGTCCTCGGTGGCCGGCCACTACGAGCCCTGGCCCTTCTCCTCCATGTCGGCCTCCCACCCCACCGCCCACCAGAGCCTGAAGGCCTCCAGCGACATGAGCGTGGCGGGCATGCCGGGCACGCCCAGCTGGTGGGACGTGCACACGGCGCACAACGTGCACAGCGCCGGCCCCAGCAACTGGCTGACCGACTCCTCCCTGCACCCCCAGCTCAGCGTGTCCAGCTACGGCGACTACGGCAGCTCCCTGGGCCACTCCCTCACCTCCAGCCCGGGCTCCCTCCTCTCCCAGGGCCAGCACCTGCTGCAGGACACCTACAAGAGCATCCTGCCCTCCCAGCCGGACCCCCTCACCGCGGCGGCCTCCACCGTGACGCCCTTCCTGACCCGCCCGGCGCTCAGCAGCTCTCGCTCCTCCAGGCGCTACACGGGCAGAGCCACCTGCGACTGTCCCAACTGCCACGAGGCGGACCGTCTAGGCCCTGCAGGGGAGCATCTGCGGAAGCGCAACATCCACAGCTGCCACATCCCGGGCTGCGGCAAGGTCTACAACAAGACCTCGCACCTCAAGGCCCACCTCCGCTGGCACACCGGGGAGCGGCCCTTCGTCTGTAACTGGCTCTTCTGCGGGAAACGCTTCACGCGCTCGGACGAGCTGCAGCGTCACTTGAGGACTCATTCCGGCGAGAAGCGGTTCGCCTGCCCCACGTGCAATAAGCGCTTCATGCGTTCTGACCACCTGGCCAAGCACACCAAGACGCACGGGGGCTGCAGCGGCAAGAAGGAGGAGTCTGGAAGCGACACGGAGAACAGCCAGGACAACAGCGCTTTCGCTTCCTCGCCCTACCCTCCCCCTCCGTCTGTTGCCAGACACGGTCTGCTGCCAGGTCCTCACGGTCCTGCCTCCCCACCCATCATCAAAGAGGAGCCCAGGAATCGATGATGGGCAGGAGCATCTCCTGACTCACGCAACAAGCCTGTTCTGCGAGCAGTCGTCAACAAACCGGTCATCCTCATCACCACCAATACAAGGGCAGTCTGTAAGACCCGTGTCTGCTCCACAGCAGAATGAAGTTCACCTCAAAAACGTTGTCAGCGTTGTTTGTATTGACTTCAAGGATGGAGGGAGGGACGTGTTCATTCTCTTGATACTGTTGCATGTTTTGGGGAGTCTTTAAGGTCTGTCTGCATCGGAGGAAGACCAGTCTGTTTCTTGACTGTACTGTTGTGTGCTGTGCGAACTCACCGTTATTTTGGATCTGAAGATTTGCCTTCAAAGTTTCGTTGTTTTTCTGTCTTGGAATCTTTTGTTTTCTGTGTGTTCGTTTCGATGATAATTCGTACTAGGATTTTTTGGACATTGATTGACGAGGTTGTCTGAGTTTAGTTTTAGTACAAAGAGGAGATTTGTTGACATGTTATATTGTTTGTTTCTGTTCCTTCTGACACGATTGCCTTAAGCATTGGTCTTTACCAAGGTAGGATAAAGTGAAGGGTGATGTGCTCTCTCTCTCTCTCTCTCTCTCTCTCTCTCTCTCTCTCTCTCTCTCTCTCTCTCTCTCTCTCTCTCTCTCTCTCTCTCTCTCTCTCTCGCATGTGTTAAATAATTACACTTTTATCAAACAGATCTACTTACTCTCTGTCAATGGTTACAAAGATTGATTGGGACCTTGATGACCCTGGATAAGTAATCGTTTTGATAGAGACAATTGTATATGAGTTTCTTGGGGAGGATGATTTTAATGATGCTATCTCACTTAATACACAGCGATACAGAAACAGATCATTCTAAAGTGGTGATATTTCTTAATTCTATCGTATTCATTTTGATGCATCGAGTGCTTTTTTTTCCGTTGGACTTTTTTGTTTGTTTGTTGTTTCTTTGTTTATTTTGTTGTTGTTTTTATCAAAACGTTGAATATCGTTTGATAAAAGTGATCTTGTTCAAAGATTTCAGTTATGTTGTTTTCTGTTTTCTTTGTTTGGTTTCTGTATTTTTTGGTTTATTCTCCTGTTGTACATTTGATTTGAGACGAGGAGCTGATATAGACGTTTTGTTATAGGTTTGAAAGATATTTTAAATATATTTCTAAAAGTATTAAGTACTTTGCTTTACCAGCGAGCTGTGTGTGTGTGTGTGTGTGGGGAGAGAGAGAGAGAGAGAGAGGATAGAGAGAGAGAGCGAGAGAGGAGAGAGAGAGAGAGAGAGAGAGAGAATCATCAATGTACAACTAGTATTGTTTGCTTCAGGCGTGAATGTTCCACGTTCACAACAAAGCAAACGTTTAAAATTGTTACACATTTAGTCAAAAGCCTGAGTGCAAAGTGACAAAACGTTGGCAATATTTTCAAAAGTACAAATATTAATATTGCAAAATACGCTGATTTCAATGCCCATTATGACGGTTTAAAAATAAAATAATAGGCAAATGACACTGTAAATGGATGTGTGACAAAATCTGAGCATTCTCTTTCAAGCAAAATCTCAAGACAGCAAAATATTTACTAAATCAATTAGTGCATTTTCCTCCTTCTACCTTGTTACGATTTAACATTTACTATGGATAGATAAAACATAAATGTAAAGGTGTCCCATAACCTAGGTGGTCGTAGGGGGGCGAGGCATCAGAGACCTCAGCTTCTCTAGGTGCTAGCATATTGAGGGCGGCGCCCATCTCCTCTCCCTCACTGCTTTACCTTCCCTGACCATAAAGATGACAGGTATCCATTTACAGCTGGTGGGTGAACTGGGGAACTGAACTGAAGCCAAAGCGCGCAAACGGTCACCCATCCACTTGGCAACCACGCTCGATGCTGCTTAACATTGGCTAGGGGAAGGCGAGTGCTCTGACCACTGAGCTATCCCGTCCCCTTTATAGATACTCATGATTTAAAAAAACACACCAAAATACCCCGCCTTTAATGGAAAGTTTTGCTTGATAATTGAGAATAAAATAGCAAATCACAAAAAAAAGAACAAAGAAGAAAAGAATTATCATACCTGGAGCTAACACTTAAGAACTTTCTTTAAATGTCATGTAATGCACACACAACTGTTTCCTTATCATGTTTTCATACTGATCATTTTTCCGTCAGTGCTGAAGATAATAAAGTAAAAGTCATTGGTTAAGACATAATTTAACGACAAATGTATGACGAAGTAGCGACTAGATTATCGTAGGCAAAAATTTAAAGTGCTGCTAAAGCACACTTTTATAACAGCTCGTTGATTTGTTGTTGTTGTTGTTGTCAGAACTATGTGACATAAATTTGACAAAATTTCCTGAGATATACAATTTCAAAAATGGAAAATAGACTTTCTAAAGCTGCGCCACAAGACGTCAGGGTGGAAATGAGTGGCATATGTTCAATACTCCGGAAGTCGGGTTTATGTTTGACGTCACCCGTAGCATCCAGATTTTATTTTCGTCTGTCCATAGAAAAAAACACCCAACAACTTCTTATCACTGCTAAGATAAGTATGTAGAGCTCATGTACGGACACTTTTTTTTCCAGTAGAAGACGAAACATGTGTCCTTTTATTACCACGTAAAAAAAGGAATGTAGGTTTTGCTAGTGACCTCACCGTAACCCGACTACACAAGAATTGAACAAAGGCTAGAGTTTAGTTTATGGTGACGCTCCACCACGAAATGAGTCGCGTTGCACTTGACCCACTTTCCCGCTAGGAGCTGTCTTATTAAGCAGATTGGGATCAAAATGATGTTTTTTTTAGATTCTGAATTATGGGTAGAGAATGTTGCACTGCTGTAATACGTGTTGCTTGCTGTAAAGACAGAGAGGGAACCCACACATCATGTACCATACATACGTCCTTCTCATGTGTTAAGGTTACACTGTCTCATCAACCAAAAAAAAAAATTGGCTGCTTTTGTTTTTTAAGTGCTGTGAAGGAATGACCAACAGCAACACAGGTGTTCAATACAATTCTGTACATAGTGTGTAAATAGACCTGTACATATGTTTCTTATGCGAGTCGCCTGTTTTTGTTTTTTTGTTTTTTTGTTTTTTTGTTTTCGTTGTTGTTGAGATGTTGGGAATTGAGATGATAATTATTGTGTATATAGTGATCATTGATTATTGTAAGTACATTCTTTTTTCTTCTGATGCGTGATTGATTTGTGAATTGTAGAATAAAGCCACACAAACTGGTTTCTGTATTTCGGGGTTTTTTGTTGTTTGTTTGTTTAATTCATTACTTGATTTGATGGATTGATTGAGATTGCACGTGTGTGTGAGTGCGTGCGTGCTTGCGTGTGTGTGTGTTATGTGTGTGTGCGTGCAGACGCGCGCGCGCGCGTGTGTGTGTTGTGTGAGCGCTTTGATTTGTTGCTTTACAAGATTCAGCGCTATATAAATTCCATACATTATTATTATTATTATTGTGTGTGTGTGTGCAAGCATGCATGTAAAGAAATCGGGAGAGTAAGCGGGTGAACGTATGCAAGCACGTTTCCTGCGTTTCTGTGTTTGTGTGCTAACATATGCGCGCGCGTGCGTGCGTGCGTGCGCACGTGTATGTATGTGCAAACGTGTGTGCTTGAGTGTGTCAGCGCGTTCGTGCGTACGTAGTACGTGAGTGTGATGTATATGGCTGAGTGAGGGAGTAGGCTACATAATAACATACGCGTGTTCGGCCATTTCAATACTGACAGGCGGGTGAAGAAGTGCATGA
>CM054135.1:43374942-43377442 GCA_028751875.1 Rapana venosa
AGAATGAAATAAATAAATAAATAAACACACACACACACACACACACACACACACACCTGAAGCAACAATCATCAAAAGTAGGAGGCATAGTGACGTCAATATTGATTGGGTTGTATGAAACATATGCACAGTCTGAGTATTTCATGCATTGTCCCAAAATGTAAAATGAAATGTACATTTCTCAGAAACCTCACCATCAACAGCAACAACGTGGAACTTGAAAAATAACAATAATAATAATGATAATAATAATAATAGTAACAACAACAATAATATATCATCATCATCATTATCATCATCGTCGTCGTCGTTGTCGTCGTTTTGTCGTCTCCTCCTCATTATTATCATCATCGTCACCGTCGTCATCCTCCATCAATATAAGCGGAAGAGAGTTACTATAAGTAAGTGGGATAAATAATAATTCTACTCGTGTTTGAACAACAACCCATCCCCCCCTCCCCCCCCCCCCCCCCTCCCCTAAAAATACAGAAATAAAAGGACAAACAGAATGAAGATAAGGAACTTCAGGAAAAAAGGCAGAAATTTGTTTATTATTTTGAGGGTCTGGCCAGTAACCTGAATGTTGTTGCTGCTCTCTGCTGCTGCTGCTGCTGCTGCTTCTGCTGCTTCTGCTGCTTCTGCTACTGTGCCCACCGCCGCTACTGCTGCTGAAGATGGTGATGGTGATGGATGGGGGGGGGGGGGGGGGGGGGGGGGTGTGGGGGAGGGTGTAACACAAAATAAAGGGGAAAAAACCCCAAATTCTACAACAAACCACAAAATTCTTCTTTAGAGAAAGAAAAAGAAAGCGAGAGAGAGAAAGAAAGAAAGAATGAAAGAAAGAAAGAAATAAAGAGAAAAAAACAGAGAAAGAAAAAAAGAAAAACAAACGACTGAAATAAGAAAACCTCTATAGAATTATCAAAATCTTTGAGAGGGGATAAAGAGAACTTCACAAAAATCATCCTCGTCAAACTTTAAGAAGAAAAAGAAAGAAAGAAAGAAAGAAGGAAGAAACAAAGCAAAAGAATAAAAATGAAAAACAACAGCAAAAAAAAAAAATCTGTATAAAATCATCAGAATCTTTGAAAGGGAAGAACAATAAAAAAAATTAAAAAAACCAACACTCCAGAACTTCACAAAGTCATCAAAGTCAATTCTAAGAAAACGAAAGATGAAAAACAGAAAGAAAGAAATACGAAAGAAATACGACAGAAAGAAAGAAAATATAGAAAAAATGAACAATAACAACAACAAAAATGAAAGAAAGAACGAAGGAAAGAAAGAAAGAAAAAGGGAAAAATACCCCCCCCCCAAAAACCCCCCCCCCCCCAAAAAAAAAACAAGGGGAAAAACCAAAACAAAATCAACCCCCACTACCCCTCACCCCCTTAAAAAAACCAGTTAAAAAAATCTTAACCAAAAAGAGAGCAATATCCAGACCACTCTAATCGAGAAGAAAAAGAGCCCTCACTCATTCCATGATCCTTTCAACAGCAGTCATCAAAGTTGAAGATTTACCCAACTGCATTTTAGACGAGAAAGAAGTCACACACACACAAAAAGGAATTTGAACAGAGAGAACAGAAAAAGGGTTTGGGGCCGGGGTAGCCTAGTGGTTATAGCATTCAGCTCGCCATCTGACGACGTAGATTCGAGCCACCACCGTTCAAGGGAACTTTTCTTCTGGAGTTAATATCCAGTACCGACCCCAGAAAGTCCTTCGGATGAGACTATAAACCAAGTTCCCATGTACGAAGATATGCATGACTTCTTGCGGGCACGTTAAAACCAGTTCCGCCTTTTGGAAGAGTAGGCCATTGCGTGCTGGTAAGAACGGATGACAACATTTCTTCTTCTTCTTCTTCAAGTGTCCGGTCTGGTCCTGCAGACATCGACGATCATGGCTCTCCACTCTTCCTTGTTCTCGGTCCCTCTCATGAGCTCATTGTTGGTGCCCTCTTTATTCGTTGCGAAT
Organism: Rapana venosa; assembly: GCA_028751875.1. Taxonomy (NCBI): domain Eukaryota; kingdom Metazoa; phylum Mollusca; class Gastropoda; order Neogastropoda; family Muricidae; genus Rapana; species Rapana venosa. The sequence goes on from CM054135.1 coordinate 43,376,921, forward strand.
TTGTTTAAGCTGTCTGTGAATTTTGTGCGTTGTCTTCCTCTGCTCTTGTTTCCACATATTTTGCCACTCCATAACAGTTTCTCTAGTCCGTCAGCCCTGATTATATGGCCGAAAAATTTGAGCTGTCTTTCTCAGATGGTGTTGAGAAGGGATCTCTTGCATCCAGCCATTTCCATTACTTCTGCATTTGTTTTTCTTTTTGTCCATGAGACTTTCATGATTCTCCGGTTGAATCACATCTCCACTGCTTCTAGTCGCATACTGGCATCGTGTTTAGACACCATCATCCCCGGGAAAGGAATGCGGCTACCTTAATGGTGGGCAAAAAACGGTTGTATGCACAAAAATTCCTCAGAGCTCTAGCCGCGGAAATAATAATATAAAAAAATAATAATAAAGGGACACACAAAGAAGGAAAAGGGAAAAAAAAACCAGCAACAAAAACAGAAAGAAAGAAAGGAAGAAAGAAAGAAAAAGCACAAAGCAAAAATAAAATCTCTACGAAATCATGAAGATCGTTGA
>CM054135.1:43382442-43384942 GCA_028751875.1 Rapana venosa
AAGCTATTATTACGGAATCTGGTCGAAACAGCTACTGTGTGTGTGTGTGTGTGTGTGTGTGTGTGTGTGTGTGTGTGTGTGTGTGTGTGTGTGGTCTGTCGGTCTGTTTGTCTTTGTGTCTCTGTCTGTCTGTCTCTGTCTCTCTCTCTTTCTCTCTCTGAGGTAGGGGCTTTGGCCTATATCTGAATATTTTGCATTCGTATTTGTATTCTCTCTCTCTCTCTCACACACACACGCACGCACGCACACACAAAACACACACACACATCCATGTCACACACGCATGCACACACATGCACACAACACACACACACAATTCCATATCGTTTCTTTTCCTTCTTCCCTCAGACACTACACACACACACACACACACACACACACACACACACACACACACACACACACAACACACACACACACACACACACACACACACACACACACACACACACCACCACCACCACCACCACCACCACAAGAATGAGACAAGAACTACAGAGGATTTTATTAAACGTAGTAGAGAGAGAGAGAGGAACGTAGTAGTGGGGTGGGGAGACAGGGTTACCGTGTGGGGGTAGGGAGGGGGAAGGGAGGGGGATGGGGTGGGAGGGGGCAGTAAAAAGGGAGTAGTTAGGGGTAGGGGTAGTAGGGAGTCGGGATGGGAGGGGGGCGGGGGGTGAGGGGAGGAGGGGAGGGATGGAGAGGAAGGAATCAAGATTGCCTGCCTCACGCAAGGTCTATAGCACGAGGCGGCCGCTTGATGAGCCGAGTCAAGTGGTCATTAAGACGATAAACACTGACCGCTCCATCATTGGGCCGATCCGCCCCCCTCCCCACTCCGCTCCTCCATTCCCTTGCCCCTCCCCCCCCCCCCCCACCCTCTCTCCCTCCCTCTCCCTTCCTCCCTCTTCCTCTCCATCCTCTCTCGATCCCGTCCTCTCTTTTTAAAAAAAAAAAAGTTACTACTAGGCCTAGTATAGCCCTCGTAGCTTCTTCCTTCCTCTTCTTCGCTTCTAGGGTTGATTTCTTAGAGAGACCCCGAAAGAAAGTAGTGTTCATAATAGAGCCATACAGAATAGTTTCATAGTCAATGGCTGTGGAAGCAAAAATGCTATGTGGTACTGTGTAATATCAAGTCGTATTCACAGACCTACGCACTGTATTATGCTGTATTGAACTGTGCTGTACTGTGCTATACTAACTATGCTTTCAAAACGTAGTTAGCAAGAGTGGTGATGTTCAGCTTGTTTTCAGATACAAGTGACGGACGCTATATATAGCCCAGTGGTTAAAACCCTTCGACTTCAACCCTACGGGTCCATGAAATCCCGGGTTCGAATCTCGGCGACGTCTGATGAATTAAGGGAGGGAATTTTTACGATCTCCCAGGTCAACTTCAAGTGCAGACCTGCCAGTGCCTTCATTTCCTTCAAGTATATATATATACACACACACACGCAGAAGATAAAATCTGCACGTTAAAGATCCCGTCATTCATATCGGCGTTCCGTGGGTTACGGAAACACGAACAATTATTCAGCATACATGTATTCTCGCAGTCGGAATGCGGCTACCTCTAGGGCGGGTGAAAACGGTCGCATACGCAAAATCTCACCATTGGTGAACTTCAGAGCTCTTGCCTAGGAACGGGAAGGAAGAAATGGGGAGAGGGGGGGGCAAGGGGGGGGGGCAGGGGGGTGGAGGGGGGGGGGGGGGGGGGGCAGGGGGTGGGAGGGGGAGGGGGAGGGGCAGGAGGGGGGTGGAGGGGGGAGAGACGCAAGTAACCTGCTTCATTTGAACAATGATGGACAACTGTAATACTTTTTCTCTCAACAGAGGGTTCGCTAATGCTTGGCACACTGATACAAAGTGGATTTCTGTTTCTGTTCTGTAATGAAACATCGGACGTAATCATTAGCTATCTATCTGGTTTGTTTTGATTTTTTTTTCTGAAATGCAGTTTACGTAAAAGTAAATGTAAGGGTGTCCCATAACCTATGCAGTAGTTGGGGAGCGAGGTGTCAGAGACCCCACCTTCTGCTGAAACCAGCATATTGAGGGCGGCGCCCATCTCCTCTCCCTCGCTGCTTTACCTTCCCTGATTCTAAAGACATCAGGTAATCAATTACAGCTGGGTGAACTGGGGGACTGTACTGAAGCCAAGGGGCGTAAACGGTCACCCATCCACTTGGTAACCACGCTCAACGCTGCTTAAACCTTAGTTTGGGGAAAGCGAATGCTCTGACCAATGAACTATCTCGCCTTATATAAGTTGAGGCATTATCGACAGATAATCACATAGGTTACAGGACAACTTTTTCATCACATCAGAGCATTCCTTTCCTTTTATGAGGTCAATAATTATGTTGTAGAAAATGTAGCTTGAAAGGTTAGATTTAATTGTCGAGTATATGGTATATCTTTTGTAACTGTGAATATATGGAGAGTTTTGTCCATATTTAAATATAAACAGTATAGTAGGTGACCACGAGAGATTTAT